>OZ022256.1:22324089-22924089 GCA_963978905.1 Trichostrongylus colubriformis
AAACCGAAACATCATTGAGGAATACACGGTCATTACGTCACACATGGTGTTTTCTTTACATCGCCGGAGCTCTCGTCTAGTGCCAGTTGAATTTCTCGTGAGAGTCTAAGTTAGCTTGGTGTATTTGTCTCGTGTTACCATCGGGTGAGGCTACTTACGACAGGAAATCGCACCGCGGCGTCGCACCCGCGGCGCCACCAGTACGATTTGCCGAATCGATTGCCCTTGGTAGCCCGGCAGAGCGTAGCTGCGCACCTCTGCACTTCCACTCATACCACACTGTCTCGTGCAACCATGCCACACTGCCTCCTCCACCCATACCACACTGCCCTGCTTGAAGGCGCCATGCCCTGCCATTGGCACTCGCATCCGCCGCGCCGCTAGCCGCGGGCGGCCACCGGATTTTGTGTCGTAAGTAGTCTCACCCGTTACCATCGCTACAAAGTACTACTCAAACTGATAACTAGGCGTATTGAGAACTACACAGCATTTGAACCCACATGGAAGGTACCGTGTATGATCTCGTGAAAGTGAACGACCGCGAATGATCCAACATGCTAGTTTGATCTTTTCATACATGAATTTATGCAGAAATAACGCTCAAACTTGACTGGCCACGAGCGCGACCATATTACACACCAATGATCGTTCATGGTAAATATGAACGAATGCCCCATGTTGGCGCTACATAATGGAGTATTACACATACATATTATGTCAAAGTAGTTAGACAGGATGCAAGTCGTCAAATGGTATGTTGCCGATCTGTGACGTCTTAGCTCTCATTACCTAGGCCGAGAACATGAAAAACAGGCGTTCACAAAAGCTATTTAAAATGAGGACTTGCAGTACATCGGTGAGTACTGCAAGCTCCCATTTTAAATAGCATTTGTGATCGCTTGTTTTTTACATTCACGGCCCGGGTAATGAGTGCTAAGACGTCACAGATCGGCAACATATTTAACGACTTGTATCCTGTTTAGCTATTCCGACAAACCTAACCCATCCTTATAAATCGCTTCGTCGGTCTGTCCGTCCCTCCCTCTCTCTCTCCGTCCGTCCCTCTGTCTGTCACGAAGTAAGGCATAACATGAAAAACAACCTGTGAGTTGGGGACGAGTTTGAGATGGGTTGGAGCGTTGTACAATAAGTAGAGACCACACATGGACCAAGTTCAGCTCCAGACACGGGTGGTGGGGCGTGCACTAAAACGTTCAGTTCGGAAATTGTTTGTTCGGCTTGAAAATGGTTCAAACGTGAAGAAACTATGGGCTAGATCGTCCATGAGCTCCTGAAAGTCATGAAAGAGATCTTGACGGGACAGGCGGGCCCCGAAGGAGCGGTCCGTACAACAAAAAAGTACTAACTATCCAACGGGGCTGGACACCGAAAGAAAATCGGTAGATGGGACCAATGTCCAAATTATTTCGAGCACACCATAAATGGGCAGAGGTTGTTTTAGTCGATGAAGTTGCTGCAAGTAGTGTCGAAAATCTTATGCGACATTACCTTATACTTGTACAAACTGTTGCGTACAAAGTGGTAGTAATGGTATAATTGTAATAACGATTCCATAAATTACATCACTGTTAGGTGATAAGCTCGATTTCGGTCAGAGACGTCTGCTCCTAAAAATCCCTCAGTAAGGAAGAGTCGGTCTCCCTGAAAGCTATCACACTCGACATTTCTAACATGCGTCTATAATATATCAGTTCTCGCCTATGCTCGGTGATTTATTGGCTTTGAATAGTACACCAATGATGAGATACTCAAAATTGCATTTCAAACATCCGGTTAGTGGTTGTCACCTTGTCATTGATTGACTTGGAGATAAAATTTTCTGATCAAACTATAGTGGGAGCATATGGAGATCGGTCCCCGTCGTACCTCAGTAATCAGTATTGGTTAAGACGATGTTAACATAATGGTGTCGATGTTACTGACGACTAATGCAAGGTTCGGTAAAAAATGGGCCACTTTACTGCAAACACTGCTTGATGCAAACTTAGAGACTATCCGAAGTTACTATGTTGAATGATAAAAAAAGTTTATATGCATTTGGGAAGGTATAAAAGAAGGACAACTGGCTGCCACATGAATGCCCCAGTCACCGTTTACTTGTTGCAAAGCACAGAAATAACATTTTGTGGCGCGCTGTGACTGTAGGCTAAGTGTGGACCTACCACGATCAATTGACATCCGAGAAGTCGTGGGTAAATTAAGGAAAGGCATCATAACCACGATCAAAATGATCAAAATGGCCTTCAATAAGTGCTTTGCAATTTGGGGGGATCAAGAAGAAGGGATACTACTGATGTGTTTAGGTGACAATATTGCAAAGGGAGCGCTAATCCGTTCACTCGTTGAGGGTGTTCGGCAGGATGTTGCAAAAACTGTCAAGAAAACACTCTTGCATTCAGGATAGGGATCTTTCCAGCGTAATCAACAGACACAGTGCATTATAAAAACCACCGGATAGCTGTATCAGGGCATAGTTGTTGGACGATTAGGAAAAGTTGGAGAAATGCTACAATAGGCTGATGATTTTACGTTTCGACAACAGAAGAGTTTTATTGCAACGGTATCACCAAACTTTTAGAAAGATGGAGGAAGGCTGCATAAAATTATAGGAAATATTAGGTTGTCCCAAAAGTCTTGTAGGATTTTTTTCAATCATCACTATTTATTATTTTCTTTCAACAAACAACAATTAGGCAACAACTTATTCATCATTGTTATCGACAACACTTTGCCACCTCATAGGCATATCGTTGATTTCGTTGAGTCGAAGAAGTCAGCGATCGCCTTTGCAAGCAAGTCATAATCAACTTTTTTCTTGGCCAGGAAGGATTCAAGAGGATGGGTAAGATGATAGTAGTAAGGGGCAATGTCTGGAGAGTATGCGGGTGGGGCAGGACATCCCAGCCGAGCTCGTGTAGCTTGGCCTGGGTGCTCTTCGCGATGTGGGAGCTGGCGTTGCCATGAAGTATTGTGACCGCGGACCTTTTCCGACGCTTTTCTCGAACACCGACGGCGAGCTGCTGGAGCTGGCGGGTGTATACGGTAGCGGTGACTGCCTCGCCTTGTAGCAGCACCTCTTGTGAAAGCATTCCTTCCGCGTCCCAGAGGTAGCATAGTCCTGAGCGTGGTTTGTCTTCCATGTCAATCTCGTCTTTGCTGAAGCTGACGAGTCAGCGCTGCACGATCTTGTAGCTCACACATCCTTGCGCAGTGCAGCGTTGATGGAGTGGCAAGCTTCCGTCGCTTTGGTGCCGCAAGACCACTCATAGGAGATGACACCGTGTTGGGTGGGTATCGACTATGTACGGGCATTGTACCTGTCTCACGAAATCTGGAGGGGTCAATATATATTTCACTAGAAAGCTTAGAGAACGTTCTACCATATTCCTGAATCACCTAGAACTGCCTCGAAGAAATCAAGATTCATGGATTTCTTTTTTTGAAAAAATCCTACAAGACTTTTGGAACAACCTAATAATTCGGTTGGAATAGTTTGCATAATTTGGTATAATTGTCTTTCTTTGCGAAGAAAAATGACGAGAATTAAATTCATCGCTAACTACAAATAGATGTGAATAGGTTCAAAACTTTAAAAATCTTTTTGCCTTTAATCAGTTCCTTTTTGGGGGAACTACTAGAATGTGTCGCGCATTATAAATCCATTCAGAATCGTGGTGGCAGGTAAATGCGATTTGACTCGCGAAAACCGGCCGATATACGAGTCAGTGTATTAATCCTCACAGACAAGTCTGGTAGCCATAGATCTACACCTAAAGAATGAAGGCTTGGACGGCCTGGAAGGGGGTTGATGGAGGATTTGATTCCCGCACTATTAGAGTGGAGTGCCTGCCACCTGTCACTACACCAATTCCGCCATATATGAGTCAAAATATTAAAATTTCATATTTGGAAGTTACAGAACTTGAAATATGGAACAAGCGAATAAATAATTCAGACAACTATTCATAGTTATGCATGCTTACATATCATCAGCACCTTACCACAGTGTTAGAATCATCCAAGACAAGGATGTACTACGGTTGCTGGCTGCCAAAGGGGACTGTTAATGAACTTACGAGTTCATTATCAGTACCTCTCCATTTTGTACCTAGCCCCTATTAATTCATTTCGCAACGTCTACGTGAGCTATAGAAGTTGCGACAATAAATCTACCGTCTATTCCTACTGCTATGTAACTTTGTTTACCCCTTCGAACACCTATCTATTAGTTCATAATTGATTCATGGAATACACAAGTAAGAATCAAATAAGCACATAGAGTATAAATAATATTATATATGTTCAGGGAACTATAAGCTCACGCGACACTTGTTTTGACCCGTTTTCCCCGAGAGATCACTGTGGTTTATCTGGGAGTGCTCTCTGTGGTAGAGAATGCCACAGCTCTCTATTTTATTATTCTCTGTGGGCCACACTCATAGGTCTGAGGTCGGAAAAATGCTCTCCGTCAGCAGTTTCTAATACAGTCAACTGCTCTCTGTAATGAATAAGAAGTTTTTCTCATACTGTGTAAGAAAACAAATGATAAGATTTTCGATGTTAAATTGCGCAATCAGAACTCACTCGGTATACACCGTGCACTCTAACTCCGCGCAGAATCACAGCTATCGTTGAATGCGAGTTGGCCTGTGCAGTGAGTTGCGTGGATCGTGTGATGTGCAAGCCACTTGTTCAATCTCAGACAAGCCTGGTACAGATTCGTCCACTTCCAAAGGGTGAGAAGACTTGTATGACCTGAAACACATCGATGCAAAATTTGATCCCTGCACCGTGATGGTGGTAGGGAACCTTCCGTCTTTACTTTCATCATCCAGCTCGATTCCCAGTTTTCCTGCTAAACTCATCTTGGTTGGTTTCCCATGCAATACTATTTTGTACGATAACGGCTTGCTACAAGCCTCCGTTCACTTCCTTCCTCGACTTCTTTGTTGTAATTTTTTTCAGATATCCGCATGAGACATGTGCTTTGAGACCTTTTTGGCTTCGACCTAAATGTTGCTGTTCCTCTTAGTTTAAAGCATAAGGACGATTAAAGGATAACCATGAAATCTTTCCCCAAATTTTAGATCCGATTTCAGCTATCGTCGCTGATGGCTTCAGCGCAATCATCACAGATGTCCGATCTTTTTGCACTTAACACTGATCCGGAAGCCGTCCTCATCGGAATCATCTACGCCAGTCTTGCATTTTTTATGATTCCCTTTTATTGCGTATTCAATTGGGTAAGATTTTACAAAAGATCTCATTTCATCCGGCTGCTTGCACCATGCTTCACTTCGAACAGAAAAGCCTATTAGTTGCCGCTCTCCACGTCTAAAAGACTTGCTGGCCCGTATATCGCTAGTCACCACACTCTTCATCCTTTCATCACGGTGATGCGCTACAATACAGAGAAAAGCAGTTTGTATGAGATTTTCCAACGGTCCCTGACTGAAGTACAGAAAAGACATTACATACATCAAGCATAGATCATATACATATGCATAGTAAATCGATACGTATAATTTACATGTAGTAATCAAGGAGTCAAGAAGGCTTGGTGCGACTTCCTGAGTCGCATCTCAGGCGATTTTTTGACAGACGAGAGCGATTTTCGCTTGCTAAATTCGATATCATTTGAATGCATGCTCCTGCAGCCTTTTGTAACTACATTCCGCCTTTCAGTATATTACAGTGAATATTTAAGGTGATGTGGACAGACTCAGAAATTAAGAAGATGCCAATGTACAGGTTGATGAATCATATCAACCTCATCGATTTTTGTCAACTGCTATGTCATTTCGTCAGCGGATTTTTTGCCATATATCCTGAAATCATCCATCGCTCACGCTTCTTCTCGAGTGTGAGCATCTAAACTTCGTTACTTAATGCCGTATCTTGCTCTTTTGCCCAGTTGTGAATGTTAGGTTGTAAGGAAAGTTCGGGCCGGTTTCGCGCGTTCACAGGATAAATTCAAATTTCGGAGGGCATCAACATAAATCAGCATACATATTGTGCTCCTCAGATAGACTATAGGTTTCTCTTCCCAGATACATGTTTTCCTTGGAATGGCACAAGGTTTTGGGATTAAGGAAAATCTCAAAGTACTTCGAAAATGGCACTTCTTGGATGACTTCACTTCACGAACACTTGTTCAGTCGAGTTCGAGCGAAAGCAACCACAAATGTGAGTAGAGCAAGGGGGTGGGATAAAGCATTGGATAGGACTTTGTCCCTGATCTCAGAAGAGGGGAAATGAAATTTGTAATAGATCAAATCGCTTTAACTGAAATGGCAGAAAGAGATGACCGTCTATACTTGCAAGGGATATCTGAGAGTAATGGCCTTGCCCACACAAATGTGACTGACTGCCTCAAGTAGCTCGGATTCGAGAAAACCCAAAAAATGGGTACGGCTCATTCCCTCGCAGACATGCGAGAGACATTTTCCACAAATCGTCTTCTAGCAACTGAAGCAGTTGCAGGATGAAGCGCTTCTTCGTCCACCATATTCATCTGATATAGCACTAAATCAGCCCCACTTTCCTAAACATCTGGACAGCTCCTTCAACAGCAGTGTGTTCAGAAAGATGGAGTTGATTTTTTTTCGATTTCACACAATATAAATCATCAGCGCCTCATCAAACTGAGATGTCCATAATACTGCGAAACGTGTGGCAAATCGAATGATGCTTACTCTGTGAGAGAAGATGCAGTCTGGGCCGAGTTATGATCTTCTGAAGATGAAAATGCGGAAACCAGCGAAAACTTTCCTTACGACCTAATAGCTAGATGGGCATCCCGGTCAAGTTCACATAACTGAGTAGGCATTGAAGCGATCATGTCCTGTGTTTTATCTGAAAATCGCTCAGAACTTAACTGCTGCGGAGTACTTAGGCGTACGCTGCGTTGCTATTCTACCGTAGGCATACTCACGTCGTTTCAAGTACCCTAAGCAGCACAGCAGAATTCCTTACGATGTGCTATGTCCACTAGAGACCGCATCTTTACATCGTTTTCAATAGATATCACACTAGCAGAGTTTCTTTTCAACGCCCTTTGGATTTACCCAAAGGTCTTGTGAACGTTTACAAAACCATCAGTATAAGGCCTGGAATTCCAGTTAATTGCATTATTTCGGTCTATCAAATGAGCAGCAGCTTCATTGAATACCACTCACATATGGTCAACATACATATGGTCAACATCTACGATCCCCTTTTGTAATCCGGAGTGGTAGTCGAGGATTTGTAACGTATTGGTTTCAGTTTTAGGGGGCCCGAAAAGAGCGATTGTACATAAATTCAGCCATTAAAAGTGCTGTCCACGGATATCAATTCCCTTCAGAAAAAAAAACATACAGATACGGCGCGTGTACACAAAACAAAAAGAACCAAAAAAATCCCTCTTTTTAATTCCCGCCTGGCAACATTTCAACAGCTGTCGACGGAAAAAACGCAGCTGGAATTTTCGCGCGCCGTATTAGTCTGCTTCTGACTCTCATTCCTGACCACTTGACCGTCGCCTCCTCCCTGTGAAGCCCTCGCGACTCTGCATTTCCGTACGCTCCACCCGTCGGACGTTACTTTAAGGAGACTGTTTCTCAGACGGATTCCCTTTGAAACATGGTATCAAGAACGCAGTGTGCGAATAGAACAATTATATGTGTAACACAAGCTCTCGAATTTCCGTGGGTAGTGCTTCAAATATTACATCAGTCTGATAGGTTTATGGAGATTGTCCTGAGTAGTGCTACCATCGTACGTAGATTGATGCGATGAAATCGTGGTAGGGCGTCCATGAAGCATTGAAACCTCATAGCTGCACTACGCGGTTTCATACCGATCCGCTATCCAGGTCATGCTCTTCAGATTGAAACTGAAATTTGATGCACAATTTAATATTGTTTCAGTTTGTTGGGTCAACAGTAAACAGCTTGTGGCAAGCGATGTTTCCATATCTATTTGTTCTATCTGTGAGCCGTATTTTAATAATCAAGAAGAAAATGAGCCCCGACAGGCTTACGCTACCTCTGTCGGTGAGTCTTCAGTGATTTACAAGTTTTATACTGTGTTAGAAGCTTTTCAATGCCCATGTAGCACTTTTGGACGGCTATGAGATGATTTCATTCCGCCTATGCCGTGAAAGAGTAGGGAAATCTCAGTATTCAGAGTAGATAACAAAATATCACTGGGGACTGCCTGTAGTGATTGGATGAGATTGGAGGCTTGGCGGTAACCATATTAGTCGATTAATCTTCTTGAGGCTCCAAATTTTCAGTAACCATCCAGGTCGTCGAACTCCCACTGGCCACGCTCTTCGGCTCAGCGAGACAATAAGGAGCTCAAGTGGGCGTGTTCAGCTTGGGTTCGAGCAGGTATGAGGCCGTGATGGCGCATCGTGAAGGCTTAGCACGAGTGTATCCTGGGTAGTGACCTGAAGATTATTGTCTCAAAAGGTATGCAGGGGGTGTCAAAAAAAGTAATTTTGCTCACGGCCCACATCCGTCTACCATATAAAACATAGGGAAAAGAAAGAGATAAAAGTATTGGGGCGAAATATTCCCGAAATGTTCCTCTAAAGGCAGGAACAAGCTGAGACTCACTACTTTCACTTTCATGAAAATATGGAGCTTTCAAGCGGCGCAGTCGGGCTTCAGATCACCCACGGTATCAAGGTTCCCTTGAAACAGTGGAGCCGGGTTCCATGATAGGTCTTTTGTGGGAAGCTTCCTAAGGATTGGCGTTCGGATCATGAAAGTCACAGAGCCCTTGCTGCTTGGACAAGGCTGCTATGATCCGAAGTATCATTTTTCATGCCTCAAACCTGCCCCTGGAGGGGTTTCGGTAATGGCACGTTCTGGCTCTTGGAAACGAGGGGCGTTGGGGACCTGGAAAAAACAGGATATTCAAGAACACCACCCTCAGGTACCCAGAGTGAACGCACCTTAGCAAGGTTGTGAACGAGGGCGACGAAGTTTCGGATTTTGCCCAGCTGAGGTGACACATCTTGTTCACTCGGAGCAAGCAACCGTTCCTGCTCGTGCAGAAGGCTGTAACGGAGAGCAGTGATAGAGTGAGGTCTGCTCTTTACTTTAGGGACGAAAATATGTGGTTGGAATTTGCCGAAGTTCGACTAATGTGGGGTTGAAAAAGGAGGACAAAAATTACTTTTTTTGGCACCCCCTGTACATACCAAGTTATCTGATTATCGCAAAGCGGGCCTTCAATACATGAGGCAGGCGAACATTGGAGCGAATATCAGCTTGTAACGCTCAATTTCCTGTACGAGCGTTTTTTCTATTCTGTAAACGAAATGTAATCAGAGTTTTGGATGTGGACCTCAGCTGGATTGGTACGACCTCCGCGCCGTTCTTGTTGTGAAATTTTGTTGACTAATTTGATGTATCAGTCTCTATTATGTCGTATAACTCCACTCCTTCAGGGGGGGGGAGGTTGGCCCCCTTTCAAGCCCGAAACGCCATACGGTCATCCATCAAAAAATCCAGTTCCGACTGTGAAAGACTAGATGTCTCTAAAGAAGCGTAGGCAAAACTTGATTACTTCTCGTTAGGAGCAATATGAACAGATTAGTTATTTATGGCCGCGATTCCTACTGTATATCAAATTACGCAACGCAATCAATGTTTGATTATGGTCTTAAGGATAAATATCGAAGAATATGACACAGTAGTTAAGGGATATGTGTTATATAGTGTTATATGGTTCGTTTCGCCTCCGACTAAAGCAAGGTTTGATTCGGTGATGACGAATTTCAGGCGGTTTTGATAGTTGGATGGGTTTTTACCATCAGTGTATGGCTCTGGTCATGGCTTGGAATGGCGTTCGTGTTTGGAAAAATCGGATGGGAGTACGATTTCACGATGTGGAGCTCTCCATACTTGAAGGTGCATATATGCCGATTGTTTTGCAATTTAAACTCGTCACCACAAAGCGAGGACAGAGTTTAGGAAGGGCTCGCCACTATAAGGGTGAACCAGGCAAATGGGTCATTTTTGAATGCTATCTACTGTTATCACGCTATTTGCTCTTTTCGTGGAGTACTCATATAATACAATAACGCTTCCCTTTGGAAGAAACATGGCATCCTTGCACAGTTGCTCAGTAAGCGTATAGAGGCGCTAAACCTGAACTTTCATCAAGATATCATCTGATGTGGTATATGTACGTAGAAAAGGCGGGCTCCACTTGAATGAGTTCACTTGCCCAAAATTGCTGAAATACGGAAATAATTTGGTGATTCTCTGAATTGATTCAGTGCAATTAAGAATCGTTTCGTTAAGTTTATTGAACTCGGATGGTGCGTGCCTACGATCTTAGTCTCTTACATTATGTATGTTGCAATAATTATCCACCTTGTGTCGGTCAGTTTGTCTCTTTTTTATTTATATTTGAAGTGTCAGCACTTTTTGAAACAATCAGTAAAGGAGGGATTACCTGGTCTGGGATGCGATCGCACGCAAAAAAAATAAACACAAGTAGCCCGTGGATGCTTACACAAATATCTTCATCACCAAAACATTATCATGTAGAGCTCGATGCTGAGCTTCACTCATCTAGAATTTACCTTGTCTTCTTTTCCACCAATCGCCTGTTCATGAAAGGCGCAGGCTTCCATTTCTTGAATAAGTCAAAAGGTACTGAACTGTTCAGCGTAAGTTTTTTCCTCTCTCACAAACCCAAGCTAGATGAGCGAGAGTCGATGTGGTCCGAGAGGGTAATACAGCAAAGTTTCGAAGGATGCGACCCTTTGAAGTGTGAAACAGGAAATGCAAGCTCAGGTATGGCAGTACTAAGAGAAATCGAGGTACTGTATAACTCAGGAAAGTTGCAGAAAGCTACGAGGGGCGGCCCACTAAAAGAGGGAGCATGAGAGCGGGCTTTGTATACCTTCATGACTCTCCACTGGGAGGGTGCCATTATGCAAAAAATTCGAGACTGCACAAATTGGATGCTCGCAAGTTGATTCGCCATACGTGGTCGGGTCCCAAGTGAACACCGAGTTTTAGGCCTCAATAAAACGTGTGGAACGCCTCAGATCCCACACATGGGGTACCCCTAGTTTGCACGCATAGCGTGCATCCCGCACGCTGCGACAGGAGCCCTTTGTCTGAGGGCATCGGGAGGGGGCAAGAAAGGAAAGCGTATCTTGAAACACTATCCACTGTTAACGAATATTTGAATTCGGAAAATAGAGTGTGGAGCGAAAATGGCGTCAAAAGCGAGCCTTTCGGGCACTGTTACAAGTTCTGCACGCTTCTTCACAGAGTGTACGTTTCGAGCGTACAGGCGTCACTGTCATTTGATGTCGCGTAGGGCGGAATTGATAGCTTTCATGATGATGGTAAACTTGTGAATGAGCCTACAGCAACAAACAAGTGAAACAGTGAAAGGGAGATTTAGCGGAATAGTGAGAAAACATGGGACTATAACGAAAAAAATCCCGATGACGTCATGGTCGACGACTTGGTATGGGGTCATGTGTGCACAAAAAACGACAAGCAGGTTACTGTAACACATACTGTGGCCAAACTTGCCTTTCCCTCTCGGTGTCTTGAAAGTCTTTGAAGACACCGGAAAAAGGCAATATTGGCACATGTGAACACATGCAATTCATTATACCTACACGACGCTTGGCATTGTGCCAGCCGTAATATGAAATGTCGTACTTCGTGATTTATTTCGAATGTTTTGTTCAAATCAGATTTCCTTCATAATAAAACCTTTTTCATTCTTCCTCATTCGCTACTCTCCTTATCATTAATTCGCCTGTTTGTCGTTGTTTGTTGCTACAGGTTCAACTTCATTATGAATGAATTAAATACGCCAACATGACAACAAATGACAACTCGTTAACCTGTGATCCTGTCTCCGACAGCGAGCAACTCGGGAAGGTCATGTGTTATGTTTGCAATGAAGCGAAATAAAAAATATTGCATATAAATAATCGCAATAAAGAACCGTACGTTACGCTTTTCCACTCGAGTTTCGCTGCCGCTTCTCTAACCGTAGAAACCGTTTAGAGACGAATATCCCTTACCGTCCCCTTTTTTTCTTCCTACCCCTGTCAGTGTCTTCAATGGCGCAGCTCTCTACTCAGCGTCGCTTCACCAATTCTAGATACACACCTTTTTTTCTGAATGGGAAGCGCTCCGCAGTGTCTGCTATCCAAGGCTGTTTACGTTTCTTTCAACACCACTTGAAGTATATTACATCTTATTCTTTTTGAAAATTAAGCATTTTTTCAACTTGCATTTCACTTCTACATTACCATTATCTCATCAGTTATAGTCTGATCAGGGATTCTCTCTCCTTTCCCGTCCATATGTAGTTTCCATTCTGACCATCTTCCTTTCCGGAAGTAACGGATCATTTCATTAGGGTTTTGACAACGCACTTCCCAACCTGTCTCTGACCCGCTTTCTATTCCTATAGCAATACCATTTTTGTTTTCGCCGCTGAACTTTAGCTAGCATGCGGAATTCCCAACGTGAAGGTCTAGTAGTTTCCTTTATGGGGTCGGAGATTTCATACTTCATGCTCAGCGCACAACTTCGTAGAGGGTTGCTGGTTTGAATTGCTCACCATTCAACTTGTTCGCAATCGCAAAATGCAAGCAGAGTTTCGCCCGATCTTCAAAGGTTTGAAGCTTCAAGCTATCACTGCTTCTACCATATATTTTGAGTGGAATCCACATCAACTGACTTTTCAAGCGCAATCCGTTAACGAATTTGATGTTGTGTCATTTTCTTAACTTTCTCACAAGGCATATATCCTTTCACCAAACTAGTAAAGAGAATGAAAACAACTGAAAAGTGCAGACATAATGGCCACCTAACCGCTCGGCTGTATTCGCTCATCCCCATCTACATAAATCGGAATTTTAGTGTGTTTGTTGCTCGTATCGACTGCAAAGCAGATGCACTTTATTTCCAGAGCAGAAGAATGCTTAACTCGAACTATTCACACCGAGAGGAAATTCTTATATTTTGTCAAGCAACATTTCTTAATGGATGGATGCTGGGACTGATGACTACATGGCATGGTTCAGGTGCTTTCTTGTTT
Organism: Trichostrongylus colubriformis; assembly: GCA_963978905.1. NCBI lineage: Eukaryota > Metazoa > Nematoda > Chromadorea > Rhabditida > Trichostrongylidae > Trichostrongylus > Trichostrongylus colubriformis. The sequence continues at coordinate 22,337,194 of OZ022256.1, forward strand.
ATTTCTCTGTTATCGCGAAAGAATCTTAGGAATGAGGATGTGTTAGATAATGGTCATGATGATCCTCTTCACCTACATGCGCTTCGTAGCAGAAATTTCTAGCTTTACAAGAATGACATAATCTGTTCCAAAGTATCATCATTCAGCGTTATTTGGACTAACCAAAAACTATCATCAATGCGTGATTAACTGCGCATGGATTTTGTTCTCATATCTCAATCCCATACTACTTATCGTACTGAATAAGTAAGTCAATTTCGTTAATCGTAGAAGTGAGCAAGTACATGCTGTAAAATTACTTCGATGAAGTGCGTTTTTTTCAGAACAATTCGGAGGAAGATGCTACAATTCGTCTGTTCACGGCAGTTGCTTCGCATAATGTCCATTCACAGTTCTGTCAAGATCAATGGTTATTTTTTCATTTTTTGAGCTTTGCGAAACATTTTCTGCTCTAGATTGCAAGTGTGCGGAAGCCTCGCTGGGGACAGGTGGCAACGCAAGAAATTCATTGAACACTGAATAATGGCACGATTTTCTTAGGTCTTGCAAATTTATCGCAACAGAAGGTTCGGCCAAGGCTTCAAAAACACCGAGAGGGGCAAATTGGGGAATTGTAAATGTATAACCGCTCACATTTTTTGAAAAATCGACAGTGCACAAACCGTCGCACCGTCATAACTCCATTGAAAAAGAATAAACTGGGGTACAACAAGAAGCGTTAGATTCGTCTCGATGCGACGAATTCGACGTCCTATGAGTTGTCGAATTTTGATCGGAAGCTCACCAGCTTTTCGGTAAAAGCTGCAAGGATTTCTTTTTTTCTACCCTCAGGAAAGTCTCCGACTTTTTTCGGCTTACATTCACATGTTCATTTGTTGCTCGCCCATGTTCTGCACAAAACATCATTTTTTGGTGAATTATCTCCAATTTTCAGGAGACTTTTCAACACCAAGACCAAGTTTCCACGACATTTTCGAGAATTTTTAAGCACATTTCGTCAGAATGGATGGACAAATTGAGAAGATAGGTCATATGTCATAAAGTACTGGCCACGTACAGCAAGAATTACATTGACTTCCGAATCACAGGTATACGCTTCTTCTGTTATGAAGCTTCAAACATCGGTAAACGGCGTACTTTGAATGCTGAAACATTTTCCTTCTTTTTCCTAAAATAATATTCTTCTTCCTAAAATAATATCTTGATCCATGAAACTCGCATGGGGTCTTCGAACACAACACCCTACAGTTTCAGAAAATGAAAGCGGCATTCAAACAATGCCTAGAATAAGACTTCAAAAAGAATGTTAATTGTACATGAAAGTATGAAAGTGGATAAAAACTAGCTAATTTTAGACGAAACCTATACTGCCGCATTCAGTTTCTAAAGAGCTCTTCATCGGTGTAAAGATCATTTCACTGAGATGGTTTTGAACTTTCACCATTGTTCTTGTATCCTTCTCGAGCGTTGTCGGCTCCAACGCCGCTTGCTGACCTCTTAATTACTCTGCGGTGCTCAGCACAGATGAGGTCTGTGATACCTCGCGGTACTATCACATCACATGAATGCACACTATTGACCTTCAAAGCCGCTTACTAATCTTACTCTTGATCCACCCAGCCCCCTTCTTTTCAGGGGACTGGAGGGCCAGTTCCTTCGAACCGAGTTTTCGTAGATTTTTTTCTTGTATTAATAAATCATATAGTGTATGGTATGACTTGGACTTTCATGAGTGATTTTCTGTTTGTGAGAGTTGCAACTGTGAGAGTTTTCAGATTGCCAACACACTCAGTCCGTTATCACTAGGCTCGGAAACAGAGTTGCCTTATCAACCGGTCGGATGGCGCAGGCCAAGTGACCGCTGTCGCGGACATTCACGAAGTGATGACTCGTAGGGGTTCGAATCCTGCAACGTTTGCAAACTTGCGTTCGTGATTAGTTGTGTGCTCCTGCGTTTTTCCGACCGGTTATTAAACTGCCTTCGGTTCGAAGGAAGAGACTCTCTGGGGATCAGAGAGTAAGATTAGTAAGCGGTTTCGAAGGTCAATAGTGTGCATTCATGTGATGTGATACTACGGCGAGGTATCACAGACCTCATCTGTGCTGAGCGCCGCAGTGTAATTAAGAGGTCAGCAAGCGGCGTTGGAGCCGACAACGCTCGAGAAGAATACAAGCAATGGTGAAAGTACAAAACCATCGCAGTGAAATTATCTTTACACCGATGATGAGCTCTTTTGAAACTGAATGCGGCAGTATAGGTTTCGTTCAAAATCAGCTAGTGTTTATCCATATTCATACTTTTATGTACAATTAACATTTTTTTGAAGACTTATTCTAGGCATTGTTTGAATGCCGCTTTCATTTTCTGGAAGTGTAGGATGTTGTATTCGAAGACCCCATGCGATTTCATTGATTAGGATGCTATTTTAGGAAAGAGAAGGAAAATCTTTCAGCATTCAAAGTACGCCGTTTACCGATGTTTGAAGCTTCATCACCGAAGAAGCGCATACCTGTAATTCGGAAGTCAATGTAATTCTTGCTGAACGTGGCCAGTACTTTATGATATATGACTCACCTTCTCAATTTGTCCATCCATTCTGACGAAATGTGCTTGAAAATTCTCGAAAATGTCGTGGAAACTTGGTCTTGGTGCTAAAAAGTCTCATGAAACTTGGAGATAACTCACCAAAAAATGATGTTTTGTGCAAAACATGGGCGAGCAACAAATGAACATGTGAATGTTAACCGAAAAAAGTCGGAGACTTGCCTGAGAGTAATAAAAAGAAATCTTTGCAGCTTTTAGCGAAGAGCTGGTGACCTTCTTATCAAAATTCGACAACTCATAGGACGTCGGATTCGTCGCATCGAGACGAATCTAAGGCTTCTAGTTTTACCCCAGTTTATTCATTTTCAATGGAGTTATGACGGTGCGACTGTTTGTGCCGTTTAATCCGTCGCCCTCCATCAATTTTTCAAAAAATGTGAGCGGTATTGTAGGTTCTCAGCAGTATAAGCGTAGAGGAAGGAGGACATAAAACTGCGGATAAACCAAGGAACAGGAACCCGAAAACCCCCTTTTCTCTCGCTTCCCTCTGCGTCACTAGCCGGGGTGGACTGCAGACAGGCCAGAGGCTGAATTAGCTGTCCACCATCGTTTTTCCGCCCCTCCCCGGTGACTCGCCCGGCCGCAGGACCGCAGGACGACATGCCGTGCTGCGAAGTCGTCATAAGACCCCAAGCCGCGTTTTTTCCATGCCATTTTTGCCACATATGACTTTATGAAGTAGAGAGTTCGTTTTCGAAGAACAGATCTCATCTTCCCTCACCCCTACTGCTGTCTTTGAACGTTCAAAAAATCCTCTACAAAGAAAGCACAAGTGCGATCCCTTCCTGGCGATTACTTTGTTAAAAAGGGAAAGCATTAGACTGATAATATTCGTTCAACTGGGAAGAGCACGGTGCAAGTGGCTGAGGTAAATGTGGCTATCCAAACCGCTAGAAAAGTTGAATGCTACATAGAAACTGACGAGAAGTGAGCAGACCGTGCGCTGCGATCAGTGTGGCTTAGGAAAGCGAAATCTGGATTTTTTTTGCTGGTACGCAGTGAGTGCTTCTGCCTCTTAAATGCGGAACTAGGCATGAAGGAGGTGGTTGTGCCAGCATATTCCAGAATTGGGCCCATTTTTGGGTTGTTTTTTATCTCGACGATTTCTTCGACAAGCACAGTCGATGGTTTTTGATTTCAAGAAGGCATAACAATCGTGATAGTGTAAATGAAATTGAGCGATTTTATTCAGGTTTTCACAACACTTATATGCCAGTCACCAAAAGCTAATTCTTCCAGACAAACAAGCACAAATACGAATTGTACGACTAGGACAAGAACAACAAAAAGTCGGTGACAGCGTTCAGAAGCTACCTACTTCCACCACTGTGCACTCTTCCTGGCAGACCTAAGTTTTCTTGACTCTTCTGCGATTCTTTGTGAAATGTAATTCTATAAAGTGGGGGCCCAATAACGGTGAACACCTCGGATTAGCTAGTGAATGATAAGAATCACTTGAAATTTAGCCATGAACATGATTTCGGTGTATCCTAAAAAGTTATCCCAGAGTGCCATGGCATACATCTCCTTAGATGCGGTACTCCCCTTCATGGCTTGTGTTTGCCCGCATAAGCCAATAGTGGCGGACTACTAAGATATTACGTAAATGATCCGCCAACACAGTTCTGTATGAATAACCAGTGAAATATACTATAGATGTTCTTGTACGTAACGCATAATAAACCTTTGTTACACGTACGTATCCATCGGTCACGAGGCAAAAGATAATTAATTGATTTTAATTGATTGTTGAGAGCGACATTTGAGTAAGTGTACCATGCATGATAAGTCTGCTGAAATGGGAACGTTTGAAGGAGTCATTTTCCAAGGAGCATTGAAAACACCTTGTTATCATAGAGGCATCAAATCCTTTTGGAAAGTGCCAGGCATATTATTCCGTTCACCATCGTTGTGGTATCTAAACGCAATTTGGGCAATACAACGGCTTGCGGTAACAGCAAAGGGTGAACGCTCATGATTCCTGGAGGGATGGAAGGACTTTAGAATGACTTACAAAATAAAATTTGAAAATGGTCAAGCTTATCAGAGTAGAAAGATTAATAAATGAGTAAAATGTGCAACAGTGAAATAATTGAGGCGCATTGGAGCGAAAATTCTTGCAACAGGAATAAAAGGAGGATGGCGAAAGAGAACACCTAAACATACAACACAGACATAATTCATGCAACTACCGTACTGCACCTACTTAACGTCAGAATAGTGCCTTGGAAATACTAAGTCCCAATAATTTTTCGCCCACTGATCCTAGCGGAGGAGTCACCGAAGGTGGTATCTTAAGTCCTTTTTCCAGGTACGCCGAACTCGTATAGGTAGCACTATTTCTGGACTCCAATTAAGCTTTTCCAAGAGCATCATGGATCAGCAGTACGTCAAAAACATCTATTACCTGGCACGCCCTTTCGTCTGAGGCTTCTACTGATGCCATTCGAGTGAATTGACAGGAAAACCTGTTGAAGCTGCATGGAACTCATCCATGCTACTGGAGCACGCTTTTGAGGCACGATGTGGAATATTTCAAGTATCCAGGAATGAAGCGACATGCTCACTTTAAATCAAAATTTAAGATTCATCTGGCAAATGGACGGCTCAACTCGGTTGGAGTGCGCACTATGAGCATAGCTGTGCTCACCTCCATATGCCCCTGTCATCGTCCTAGTGTCTAAGCGGAGGTGGAGGGGAGAGGGAGCGGCTTGGTTCCTTCTGAGCATCTACTTAGCATACCTCCTATCTTAGCTAACAGGCAACCAAATTTTCCCTCATGGTGCTATCAAAAAAATTCACCGTAAGCCCCTCCCTGCTTTGCAATTCGAGCACTTTCTATATTTCTTCAGCAGTTCTTTTATTGAATATCCACTAGTTCATACAGAATAGAGACACGACATGGTAATGAAATGCAAATGCTATCAGAGAAATTGTGCGTAGGCGCCTGAATGTGGGAAGGGCTTATAGGCATCAGAGCTAAGTGGATGCGGTCATCGTCCTGAGCCAACCTAGTGGTTTTCATTTGTTTCTTCAATGTTTCAAAGATGTGACTTTATGCACTTGATTATGCACCGCAATACATCTATGAGTGATTTCTAACTATAACTCTCACTATACAATCCTATTTAAACAACAAGCATTCATAACAAATGATTAAGATTGGCTTCCAGACCAGAAACCAAGAAAAACGTCCCCAAAACACAGAAAAATAAATTGTTCGACATCAACATTACTATGTGACTAAACCGCTTCTCTTCTAAAAATATTGGAAGGAACGTTGCGACGTCAGCCATTGGTGGTATAATTAGAGCTAAGAGCATGCCTGAAAATAGTCGGTGAACACCTTGCGAACCAGCAGGTTTTACTATACATATCGTTGAGTGCTCGTGTCACACTGGACTCGAACGGGAAAAACTCCGGAGGTCAAACACAAGTAGAAGTTTATTTCTCATGATACCAAAATCTCTGGTTGCTTCATAGTAAACAGTGTGCAAGGAGTAGTGTGTGAAGAGGTTCAGAAAGGATGAATCCAGGGTTAAGCAGCAACCCTTACTTACAAGGACGACGGTATAAGTGCTCTGTTGTGTACGCAGTGCTGTGTGGACTGCTTTATTGAGTTCGGAGACGACAGGACAATGAACTGAACCTTACTCCATTCTGGAGGCTTATATAACCGACTTGTTTTGAAAGCAACATTTGATATACATGTGATAGTGGAGGGACACAACATGCTCCTTTTTCCCGTCTTTATTTTAATTTCTTCCACTCAATGGAGCCGTGCATAAACACAACTGCAATCGAAAAAATGCCCTAAGGCATTAAACATAGCAAGGTTTCATAATATGACGACACGTTTGATGCATTGAAACTGAAGAAGGAGTCTCCAGTTTTTCTCATGAAACAGAAAATTTTTCAATTCTATGGCTTCGTTGTGCATTACCTATGGAGGATGTGGTATGTCTCTTTTTGTATATCGGCAAGATTGCTGGCTGTGGGCCAATTCATAGCAACTTATACTACTTCATGGTTTCCGACATTTTACAATCAAATCTTAAAAATGGGAGCGCTCTCCATTCCAGCAAAAGAGAGTGAATTATATTGTTGCATTCACCTTCCTTGAAGACTGGCTATAATAAGATAGGTCGACTTTTCCTCTCGGGACATTGGATCCTTGGGGAACTGTCCAGTTTCGTCACTTCTTGTAACTGTCCAGTTTCGTTACTTTTCGCAGCCAATACTGGCCATCAGCCATTGACCAGTTCGAAACCACGCCGACAACGTCCGCTTGAGCTCCTGATTGGTCAGCGGAGTCAAAAGGGCGTGGTAGGAAGGGGGTGAGCTAGCACTGCGCCATGATGGCGTACCGTGGCAGCGCAAAACGGAACAACTTGGATAGTTACTCAAATATGTACTACCTAACGATAATTTGACTAATTTGATAACCATCAGTTTTGCGTTTTAGCGACAACAGTTACGCCAAGGTTATTACGAATCTTTCTTCTTGGAAAACCCCGGTCAGTTCTATGATGCCACCGCGCCTTCTCAGGCACTTTGACAAAGTGGCGCCTTATGTCATTAGTGAACATAACTCCTGCTATCTCTTTCCTTTTGCCATAGTTCGTAACCTTCCGGAAATAAGATTAGTGGTTTACTTTCTTGGGGCTAGTAGGTCCTGGATAACTGCTCAAGCTGCATCTTTCTTGGGGCTGCGCAGTGCACCCTCACGGTGTTGTGCCTGCTTGAACACAACCAGCCACGCCCACCTAACCGAATCACACCTGGCCTCAGAAGAACAATTTCCAATGTGGAAGCTGCTTTCATCATCCAAATAGCTGTCAATCAAATCATCTCTCAAAGCGAGTTCCTTCTCCAGTGAGCGCCACGATGGAAATTCGTTCGTCCAGGGTTAGGTATAATTTGGTTGAGTGGCGTGGCTTGGTTGGTTCAAGCCACGGTAAAGCCGTTGAAGAGTCCTCGCCAGCGGGGTCATATTTGGTCCGCTAGAAGGCATGGGGGGGATGGGGAGTGTTATCGTTCAAGTAGGCAGTAACCATTGGAATTTCTAAGGCTGAGGGTCGAAAGTGTAAAGGGAGATGTGATAAAACTAACTGGGTTCAAACGGCATACGGAAAGAGGCCCCTCATAAATAGAAAACAAGGTAAGTCACAAAATTTTAATATGAGTGCTCAAGACGATAAGGGAGGAGAGCGCGTGGACAACACAAAATAAACAGAGGCGAAGGGTAGCTGTTCCATTGGTCCCCTTGGAATTATGGACAGTGAACAAGATGTCAAACTTCTCAGACCGATCGAGCATAACTTGTGCAGTGCTGCGAAGTCGAGACTTTATGCCTTGTTCACAGTACACAATTCCAAGAAGGCTACGGGAATAGTGTATCCTTTAACCTGATGCGTGGCGCTATTTACAACGAAACCGGTCACGCCAATAGCCCTTCCGTTAGTTCGCTAGCACTGATACCATGCACAGAGAGACCTCCGAAATTCACCGATTAACTTTAGGAAGCAGTATCTATTCACGAGTACCAGCGTGGATGATTACTCAAGAGACTATGGGATAAAAAATTAGCTGTTATAAGTTTCTTTCACATCTTACGACGATAGCAAACACGTAAACTGATACTGGGGAACCATTATGCAGACTGGAAAAGCGTTTGTATCAAATGAAGTGTGAATAAAATCCTCATGCATAGAAATAGCTCATCACCTCATTAGACATTTTATACGTAAACAATCATGTTATTTAACAGCTATCTTTTGCACGTAAGGCTTTGTTGTAATTCAAGCTAAAGCGGATTCCAACCTCTCTCTTCGTAGAACCTCGGCATCGATATTGTATTAGATCTTCTTCTGAGTGCCAACGAGGTTGTTAGGTGGAATATTTATTAACGGCCCGACGTTTCCACCAGTCTTCCTCGAAGGCCTAAACGGGGCTCAAGGCTAGCATTTTGTCCACTACACCGCCAAAAGCCCCATCCCCCTAGCGATTTTGACGGAGATCTAATAAAACACCGGAGAAACCCCGTACGTCAGAAACAAACTTACCCCATCCACCAGCGTACGAGTGGAACTATCGGAAAGGCGTTGTTCTACTCGTACGCTGGTGGACGGGGTGTGTTTGTTTCTGACGTACGGGGTTTCTCCGGTGTTTTCCTAGATCTCCGTCAAAACCGTTAGGGGGATGGGGCGTCTGGCGGTGTAGTGGACAAAATGCTAGTCTTGAGCCACGTTTAGGCCTTTGAGGAAGACGATCTGCTCGAAACGTCGGGCCGTTAATAAATATTCTACCTAAAAACCTCGTTGGCACATCAGAAGAAGAGCTAGCTAAAGCATTCGATGGTGGAGCCACGATTTATCGATATCTTGTTTCACCCAGAGTCGGTTCCTCATATTCGTGTATCTAATTTACGTCTCCCTATCTACATATCTCTATCTGTTTATCTGTTGTCAAAACCGCTTGCCATTAACCTCTTCTGAAATTTCTTGATCAAAAAAACTTCGATTGAATAAAGGACAATAGCCGAGTAAATATTAATAAAATGGGGATGAAAACCTGGATTTCATTCGGTTCTCCATAGAGAAGAGCGTCAGTACAAAATGATTTTTCGGTAAATCTTAATCAAGTTTCGAAAGTCTAAGGACAGTTGTTCATAACTCCGCATAACATACAGTAGCGCTCAAAAGTCTTCGGCAAGATGATTTTTCAGCTATAATCTTTTCTCTGCTGGATCAATCCGAGCGAAATCGTAGCATGTCGTACATATGTACCTGAGGATACTGCATATGATATATATAACTGTGTCATAAAACGGTAAAAGATGCGTGGTTATGTACAAGTTTTTGTTATGACACCAGCTTTTCCAGGTTCCCATGCTTACTATATCTTAACTTTTTTCCTACTTAAACCTATCTTTGACGCTTCATTTGGTTTCATGTCATGGTTGGTGCGTTTAAGGCAATTGTTAAAAGAGCAGAAATACGCCAACGTGTACGTGAGGAAACACTGAAGATGTAGAAATCGAAATAAAGACCAACGCTATTTTAAAGAACAGCTACAGTAGGGTGGTTAGAACCATTATAGTTAAAAAGTTAAAGCGGTTTAAGTTGGGTGGAGGTGCCCCATCAAGCAATATCGTCGATTCTGGAACGATGCGAGGTTGAAGGCTCCACTAGCAATGCAGAGAGATGGGACGACTTCGCTATCTTTGTTTTACGCAAGACAGACGGATCATTCGCACCTAAAAGTCGTTCCCCTTCTCACTGCTGTGTAAACCGTCCCTAGGTTTTTGGAAGGAAGGCATTGAAATCAGTCGACAGACTGTGGGGAAAAGCCCAAATGATGTAGGAATTCACAGACGACGTCCAGTCAAGAAACCTCATATAACAGCCAGTAATAGAAAAGCGAAAGTTGCCATGCGCGGCGCCAACTCAGCTGGAGTTCAAGGAATTGCGGATAAGTCCTTCTCACCGATAACAGCAAGTTAATTTGTTTTTAAATGATGGTATCTGGTATGAGAGACGCAGTTTTGGAGATCTATTCATTTCGAAGTGCACAGAACCCACAAACAAGCATGTTGGAGGATCTGTGGCGGTGCATGGGGCATTTCCACTGCATGGTATGGGTCCAATCCTGAACATAGACGTAACGATGACAAAAGAGGCTACAGGGCATGATGGTGGAAGTAGTACCACCGTGGGCGACCAATGTTATGCCTGCTGGGTAGATTCTACCGCAAGATATCTGTCCGAAACACACGTCAACAAAAGTGAACGAAGCCTTCCAGCGCCAGGAAGTACACTTCTTAAGTGGCCAAGCCAATTCGTGCATTTCATTCCAGTAGAACACATGTGGTAAGACCATGAATAACGCTTCTCACTGTAGATTAGTAGGAATAGAGAAGAAAAATGCGCCTAACTAGTAGGGGTATAGAACGCCTTGCCTCATACAGTTATTGAGAAGCTCATGGACTTGATGCCGTCTCGAGATGCCGCTGATCAAAATTCCTGGTTTTCCTATGAAATATCGGTGTTTCTCACGGTTTGCTGGTTTTGTGCATTAGGAGGAACCAGTTTTTCCTGACCAGGCTTTTCCATGTTTTCCGATGATTTTGTATCTAACGCTTGTAAGGATCCATAAAAAGAGTCTAACAGCACCCAAGTAGAAGCAAATATTCAAGGTGGGTTTGGGACAATATACCATAATTTTGCCCAGTTTGGTTCAGAAGGGAAAAAGTTGTGGCAAAAAAAGCATTTGGCCAAAGATTTTTAAGCGCTACCGTATGTACCTCTTCGGTGCCACAATGATTTTTTTGTGCTTTTTAATTGAACCTCTATCAAACCGCACTTTTCAAGTACCACTTACTCAGTGAAAAGTGATGAATTATAAGCCACATATGCAAGTATAAACCCTGTGGATTTCATTGATCATTGATTGGTTTTCGAAAACAGCTTTCATGTAGGCGAAGGGTGTTTTCAAAAAGTGCTTGAAGAGATAAAGTGAACACAACAATGGACGACTGTCTGCCGAAGCCCCTCGTCATATATTCTGAATATAGTATTTGAGTACTCCTAGTGCCTTAAAATGTCGCGATTATGTCCCTTTTCGTATAGAAATCTAGTGAAAGTCTCGACTATTCTCCAAGCTGAAGCTAAGTAACCAGCTGAAGTCGGTTTAGATCGGTAGCCATTGCAGTGACCCTCGATATCAAGAATGCGTCTAAAATATTACTCACCTGACGTGACGCCGATGAGTGGTATCAAGTTCTCGAGATTTGGTACAAGCACGGCGAGTAGAACTGAATAATCATGAATCCTCATTACGTATATAGAGCTCGTATACGCCAGTTTTCTGAAAGCCTCTCTAGCTTCGTGCTTGGAGAATGAGCCTGCGAAGGAGATTTTTCCAGAGACCAAGGCAAATGTAAGATCCCTTCTAAGTCAGATGAGGGGCTTCTTCAAATGTCAACATGTCAACCCCGAGCGTGCAGTGGCGTAAGTGCTTAAACAATGATGCTTGACGAAAGTAGCCAGTATACCAGTTAGGGAATGAATGGACTGGCGGATAAGTTTACTTCTATATTAACTGAGGGGTGGGTGCCACCGCGCGCGACAAGGGACTTGTCAGAAATGGCCGCGCGCCAAGGAGCACGGTCGATGCCTTCTTATGTGACCTGAGCCGCTGCGGGTGTCTTGTCGCACACCCCTTCCCTGGAACCAGGGTACACCGGCAGTTGAGGATTGGATAGTAGGGCGGAGGGTCGTACCTTCAAGGGTTAGCGGTGACCACTAAAATCTAAATTCTCAATAAGCAGATGAGAAGCAAAGGGTATTCCACCGCAACTCCGTGTGACAAAATGTGAAATAAATATATTCTGCCTCAGGAAAGGATATATAGCAAACAAACACATTGCAACTATGCAATCCAGCAACAGTTTGGCATTGTAGAGATCAAAGGGGTCGTATTTCGTTGTCATAGAGGGGGGTCGTACTGGAGCGGGTATTTTCCTCAACTCGTAGGAGTGTCCTGGCTGGAACTATTGCACAAGTTTAGCGGCCTTTGGAAATGGATAGAATACAAGATTTCAAATCTACTTTGAAAAATAGACTCTTGATAATCTTGCATGATTCCGCACTCGAAAGTGGAAAGCGAAGGGTCAGAAGGTTTATCAGAGAAGATTGGCAGGAGACGGTGGTGCAACTGCCAACTGTACAAACTGATGGACGATGCCGGACTCAGATGGTAATCATAGCCGTCCCAACTCTTTAGCCACTGTCCCTTCAAACACGAAAAGCGTGCATCGTCTGTTTTGCCTGCTCACGAATTAGCCTGTTTCACTTGGGTAATCGTGCAATGAGCCCTCAATCTTTTTTGCCTCCAGCAAGCATGGCAATGTGATCCAGCCATTTCGCATTGCGCATTCACTGTAACCTCGTTCCCTCCCATTCGAGGCTATCATAATGTAGCATTTCGAAACGATGACGGATGGATGTTACTCACATGAAACGAGGACGATACCGCTCCTCAGCCCATAATCAGCCAAACGAACCATTTTTTGTTTATCGCTGGACGACGTTCGTTCTATTAAACGCATCACCGATGGGCGAAGGCTAGTGGTAAGAGTGTAAAGTTGGAGCAGATAGCCAGTGTAGACGACCAGTGCTAACAGAGCTTTCATACCCAGATTTAACCTGAAATAATAGTATTTATATTAAACAGGTCTATTTAACTTATATCCATGTTTTGGCTTGATGTAACTTCACTAGACGCTTCATGTGATGCTCCAAAATAGGCGTTTGCGATAACCCGGTCATCTAAAAAAAAATTTACCCATGTTGGATATTGTGTGGAAATTTTTATTCGTTTGATGAGCATAAATTGCCACAAATTTGTCTACTCACATTACACGTGCAAAAGTAGCACTGACAACCACGGCTACTTCGTGCCTGCAGTAAGGAAAGAAATTGAGAACAACACTGGCCCTGGCCCAGCGAAGGCACTACTGAAAGTGATCCTCTATTGAATAGGGCCGCATTCATAATTTGCGGCACTGGCGTCGACGGCAACAATTGGGGATTGTACCCATATGTCAGGGTTTCGCACCGCGGCATGTCGCAAGCGAAGCAATGCGGACGAGCTAAAGGCGCCATGTTGTCGGGTCCCGAAGCGATTACAAGTCAACTGCGTATCGCGCCTCTAGCATTATAGTGTAATCGTTCTGAGGCCCAACTACCGCGACGTGCACAGCTCGCACACACTGCGTCGCATGCCGCTCAACGTCGTGCGAAATCCTGACATAAAGGTACTCACCCCAACAATTGAATCACCCACTACCGGCAATGCCGGCACTGTTGCGACGCACTCTATTCGTAACGCTCGATCAAACAATACTACATTGTAATTATGAAGCCTGCACGAATTTGTGGCGGGATTCGGTGGCGATGATTCTGGCATAGTACCACCGTAGAATGGTTCAGTCGACCGTAATAAAAAGCCGGCGGCGAGTACCTCCACTGTTGCGGTCGAAGCCGATGTACAAAAGCCTAAGTACCTTGGACGCCCCTCAAGCGCCAGTTTGGAATGTAGTTCACGATAGCTAAGGAGCTAGAGGAGGAGTAGGAAAGCTAAGGTTCAATGATATCCTGCGTGTGATGAGGGAATTGGAGAGGGGTTTCACAAACGTGCGGTAGACGACCTGTGCAAGAAGAACAATTTCGATGTCATGTACGCCCAGTGCTACTGTAAGTGGGGGATGTAGTGGCCCCTACTGCGTGAGATCTTGGTGTATAAGCAACTAGTCTCAATTGTGAAAGAACATTATAGTAATGGATACCCCGGAAGCAATAGGACACCAATCCTGCTAATTTGATTAGTACGCCTTTTCATTATGACCGTCTTCCCAAATGATTTACTGACACCGCCCACATTTACATAAGCGCATGATGTGCACATCCCCATTCTGACGAAAAATGACCTCCGCTCTCTGAATAATTCTTCATTGCCGGAGCGAAAAGTTATTCCTTGTAAAAGAAAGAGAGGGCAAGCCAGGTACAAGCTGCCATACTTCGATATGATATCAGTCCCGGTTCCGGGAGGCAGCTGTAGCAGCTGATGGTGATGTCAATGCTAGAAGTGCGGGTAAACTCAAAGGACGGCACAATAGAAAAAGCACGAGTTGGCGCTTCGTTTCATTAGAGATCTATCTGATTGCATTCGAAACACAAGGGCACGTGGAACAGGTGTAGTTGGGAAATTGATTTCACCAGAATCTATTTCGTCATTTCCTCAATACTGAACTTGTTAAAAAATTCATGTGAATTTTTGGAGTCTCTAAATTCAGAGCATATGCTTCAACTTACAATTGCAGGTGGTGCAGAATTGAGTACAGCTACGTCAAATGAAGCAAAAAAAAGTGGCTCCTCCTAGGTAATTCATAGAGATCGGCTTCCAGCTCTCTTGACAGGGTTTGGAGCGAGGACAATGCCGACATTGATTTAAACAGAATCAGAGCACATCTAACTTTGTCTAAGTTTAAGTTTTAGCCCAAACTGCATAGGTTAATCACTTCCCTCTTGGGTTAATCAAGCACCAACTCTTATTCACACGGGTTATATTTACATGCGAAATATAATGCTATCCAGTAGAACCAATTGGTTGGTGGTGAAAGAAGGGATCCTTTTGAGCAGAGGAAAAGAGTGTAGATACCAAGTCCACTTGCTATTACGGCTGCTATGAGACAGTCTTTCCTCGCAGGACACGGCTCACAGCTTTCTTCTGTCAAACAGTCTCGGAAAACGCTGTGGGAGCCTGCTGTCAACGTATCGCACTTTTAGCGTGCTCTTTCGAGACTTTCTGCGGTTGCACTTAGTAGTGCAGCGGCACGGCAAAGGATAATAATTACGCAGAGGATAAGGCATTTCTGTACTTTCCGTTCTCTCTTCATCGTCTGCTCCCTACAAAGCGCGAGTTTTCCGACCAGGATCGCCATTGCATGAGACAGAAATGCTGGGTTTATGTAGTTTCACTGAATCAAGATCCCAAGCCCTCTCCTCCCCTCCTTGACCGAAATAGCATGACGAAAACAGCAAATAGAGCAGTAAATATAGCTATGTGGGGTAAAACTGCTTTGATCGTTTTGATTTTCCATTGACGATGTTTGACAATAACGGGTAATCGTTGTAGAGGTGGGATTTGCAGCTTTTTCATGCAATCTCAGTGAAGAACGGACGGAAACGCCATATTAGAGCATTATGTGCTCCGTCCGTAAACAACTCACCCGCTGTGATCCATATTCAATGTGATGCTTCCTTTCACATTCTCTCCATAGGTAATGTAACCGAAGAAACCACACCCAGCGTACACCGTGGTTACCTAAATCTGTGATTGTTATGCTCACTAGCACGAGGTGCTATTGGGCGCTTCATAAATATACCAGTTCACTGGCGCATACTACTGTGCGCGTAACATCATGGGCAGCAGTGGGTCGATTTGAATTGCTTTTTTTCATGAATTCACTCAACCCCATTACCACATCACGCTCCTCCCATTGCGGATAGGTTTCCTCTCATTTTGGGTGTGTTTAAAATAACTTGGATACTGGTCATTTTTGGCGATTTCTTCCTGATCTCATGCCTGCGTTGAAACCGAGTGATGGATCTTGTTGTACGGATTCCCACTCAGGGTGTGCTCCGCCCATTTCTCATCTTAATCCACCTCCCCCTCCCCCGTGTGGGTCATATTGGAACCCAATTTACAATTTTCGGTCTGGAAACGAAACACTCTAGTGCACGCTTCGCCCACCATGGGAGGAGCTTAACTTGGTTCATGTGTGGCCTTTACTTCTTCGTAACGTCCAAGCTACGCCTACCACCACAAATACTCCGCCCACTGTGCTCAGGATTCGTTCGTGACCTTGAAAAACGCATCGCTGACCTAAATCCATTTTCTCCCCACCCCTGGGGCACATTCGAACCCAACTAACAATTTTTGGTCTGAAAATGGAGTCCAGTGCACGCTTCGCCCATCGTGGGACTTCTTGTCTTATGCACTCATACCAAGCTTGTCCCCATCTTCACAGGTCGTTTTCATATAACACCTAATTTCGTGAGAGCAGGAAGGACGGACGTACAGACAGAGGAAGCGTTTTATATGTATATGGTAGAGTTCACCACTCTTGAAAATACCGTAACAGGACTACACTCAAAGAAGATCCATGGTACGACCGTAGCTTTTGCAGTTCTCCAGCTTTTCAAACCCCTTATAGGCACCAAATGGAATTTCCTTCCTGAGATGTCCACCAAGTAAGTGCCTGATTTTCTCCTACTCTTCCATCGCTACTTGCTCTATGTACTGAAGCAACCAAATCGAAGTATGTAATGTAGGAGAATAGGACATATTCCTTATATAGGCGTGCCTTGGCAAACCTGTTATAAATATATGAATGACTCGTAAATTTTGAATTAGTAGCGCTCTTCAAATGGTCAGTACCGCAGCAATTTACTCCTTGCTAACCTCTCATAGCATCATGTGCCTGCATCATTTTGCACCATGTTGGCCTTTATTGCGAATAGTTACATGACAGTAACGATTTTTTCAGGATATTCCTGTGTTTTTAGGGCTCTTTTATGCTCTGGGGACCAAATATAGTTTCAACTATACGCTGCACACTGCACAATAAACAAAGTGCTCCTACTCCTACAAAGTGCTCCAAAGTGCTCCTACTCCTACAAAGTGCTCCAAATATAGTTTCAACTATACGCTGCACACTGCACAATAAACAAAGTGCTCCTACTCCTTAGAGCGATTTTAGTGAAGCACCGCTGTTTGTTTCCAAATTCAGATCTACACAAATACACTTCCAAACACTGTTTTCGCCCCAATCTCTCATCTAAAATGAGTAGCAAGTCTTTTAGCACCTTCTTTTCAAGCCCTGAACGAAGCTACAAAGGGTAGCTAAATAAATACTGCAAACTCTACCAAAGTGATTCCAGTCGTCAAAACTCCTGTCCATCCTCGCATTTCACTCGGATGCTTCATTTTGTTTTCCAGCGGCAGAATCTGAAGTTAACTGAGGTAGCAATAAATTTCTGCAGCTGGCCAAAAAAAGTTTTTCGATTCCGTCGTTCGCTATCACAACAGCTCCATTGCAGTACTCAAGTTCATTCACTCACGAGTGCCTGTCCTTCAAATGAATAGATCACTGCTCCTGTAGCCATAAGCACTCCATGCACGTCAGTGAACCATGGTAATTCGTTAATAACGTGTTTAGCCGACAGGAGCTCCTATAAAGGATGCTTTCAGTCATTTAGTTAGTTACAGTTACCGAAGCAGTGGGAGTGAAAATGTGGTTGATTATTAGAAATGAAAGTAGAGGTGCCAAAAGATACAGTGAAAAAAGCAAAAATGAATTGGGAAATGGGACTATTAGTCCTCCTTTGGTATACGTGTTTCTCACGCGTTTCTTCACTGCTGAATTGATCCGCGCCACTAGGATTTGCAATGTGTGGCGGTATCACGTGGTCTTGAGAGGATGTGGTCAATCCATAAGCTTTCTTCAAAATTCTCTGTTTCTTTGTTACGCCCCATCCAGCGTGTTTTGCTTCCCAGTACGTGTCATCATCGTCTTGTTTCATGTGCTGTCGTTGAAGACACACTTCGCTATATTCACACTGGTCCACTCACTTTTTTGGCCAGATAGATGCCCCGAGGTCGTGAGTGGGCCTATGTGAATATACAGTAGCGCTCAAAAGTCTTCGGCCAAAACTTTTTTGTCATAACTTTTTTCTACTTGACAAAATTTGACAACATTTTAATATGTGGTGCCTAAACCTATTGTCAACATTTCCCTCTACTTGAGCGCCGCTTGCCACTTTTCATGATTTTTTACAAGAATTTACTACAAGACCACCCAAAAAAAGTAAGAGGCTTGTTCGAGAAAACCGGATTTCTATACAAAAACAAAAAGAGCAAGCCTCAGAGAACATTAATATTCTGTTAAAAGACCACGACTTTTGATGACAGCGGCACTGCGGGACGGCATAGCGATGGCATGCCAAAATTGAAAAATTTCATATAACCACGTAACCTACGCCGTTGCGCGCCAAAATGGTATATTAAGTATGCAGTGTCTCCGAGTACAACATACTAAAATTTCTCTTAAATCGGTGCAGTTACAAAAAAGTTACAAGTGAAAAAACCCAGGTGAGAGACCATTTCGCCGAAGACTTTTGAGCGCTACTGTATGCTGACAGTGAGATGACTCGCTCTTGACAATGAGTCGTCTCGGCCCTGAGCCATGCAAACTAAGTTAGCCGCAAGTGGTTCAAATGAGGTCAACCATTTGGTAAAGGAGGCTCGTTCAAGTATTCGTATCTAGCCCACAGTTGTCGTGAGACTGCAGTGACCTTGTTTTCGTTGCATCTCAGCTTTTCGTTCCTCATGAGTAAGTCAGTACCGCTATCTATTAGGTTGGGGAATAAGTTCCTCCGTTTTTTTCAACCCGGTTTTTCACACTGTTTCCTTCATCTTTCGACGGAGCTTATATATGTTTTTGATAGAGCTTTTTTTGCTCTACAAAATGCTACCATCTGTTTTTCGATTACTTCGCCTACCTAATATTTATGAGGTTTGGAAATGAAGTAAGCTGAAGGCAAAAAATTGGCACTTGCGCACCACATCTTCCTCGTCTGCCATCGACTTCGAATGAGTTTTCGATAGAGCTTTTTCAGCTCTACAGAATGGTACTGTTTCTTATTCAAATCGCTCAACTTTTTGCTGTTTATAAAACTCACAAATGCAGTACTCGCAAAAGTGTGCGCTTTCGTTATCTCCTCTCCTCGCCTACCATCGAGGTCGAAAGGAATATACAGGTATGTATTCGATAGAGCTCTTTTTGCTCTACAAGATTATGCCACTACTCTTTTGTATCCTCTCATATTTTAGCATGTAGGGATAAGTTCCCACCTTTTTTCCAACTCAAAATTGCGTAATGAAAATGAATTCTTTTGACGTAATGTTTTGCACTGTTTGATAGAGCACTTTTCGCTCTACAAGGTAGTTTTTACAGTTTTATTTCGAGTTAATTTTCGCTATTTTTTAGATCATTTAAAAGGAGTGTCAAGTCGACGAAATCGAGCCCTATCGACACAGAAATGCTCGATTTGGTCGACCTGGCACTCCTTTTGAATGATCTGAAAAATAGCAAAAATTAATTTGAACAGAAACTGTGAGCATGTCTTATAAAGCGGAAAGAGCTCTATCGAATAGTCTAGAACACTGTGCCAAAAAGTTCATTTTCATTACGCAATTTTGAGTTGAAAAAAAGGTGGGAACTTATCACTACATGCTAAAATATGAGATTATACAAAAGAAGTGTGGTATTATCTTGTAGAGCAAAAAGAGCTCCATCGAATGCATACCTGCATATTCCCTACGACTTCGATGGTAGACGAGGAAGAGGAGATAACGAAAGTGCACACCTTTGCGAGTACTGCATTTGTGAGTCTTAAAAACAGCAAAAAAAGTTGAGCGATTTGTATAAAAAGCAGTACCATTTTGTAGAGCTGAAAAAGCCCTATCGAAAATTCATTTGAAGTCGATGGCAGACGAGAAAGATGTGGTGCGCAAGTGCCAATATTTGCCTTCAGCTTACTTCATTTCCAAACCTCATAAATATTAGGTAGGCGAAGGAATCGAAAAACAGATGGTAGCATTTTGTAGAGCAAAAAAAAGCTCTGTCAAAAACATATATAGGCTCAGTCGAAAGATGAAGGAAACAATGTGAAAAACGGGGTTGAAAAAAACGGCGGGGACTTATTCTCCAACCCTATACTTTCACTACTGGGCGCTACCTCAGTTATCCCATTGTGTCCCTTTAGGAAAGCTTTCTGACCTAATAAGGAACCTTTATTGTTTTTAAGGCAGAGCAAGTCAGGCCTGTACGAGAGCGTTTTTGCCACCGAATTAGGCTTTACAAGCATTTTCTGGAGTATCTAGCAAAGATCGTAATCGCAATACTTAAGGAGCGCGACGTCTTCGCTTCCGTATATAGCATGACTTATGGAAAAGACGGGCTTTCGTTGCTGTCCAAAAGTCTTACATTAGCCCCATCTTTAGTGATGCGCACTGGCCCTTTTATGTACCAACAAGTTCTGAATCCAACCTACAGAAAAAATGATGACAATCGAAAGCACCATACATATATTGCCAGCCAGGCTGATGTAGGACATTAGCCGTACGCTTCTGAAAATTGATGGTTGAGTAAATTATGTGAAAGACGCAATGATACTTTTCGAAAGACCATGGCTTTTTTGGAGGTCATCATCATCGAGTATGATTCTGGATGCTGGCAGATTGTTGTGGATTTGAAGTCAATATCAGTATCATTGATATCAGTAATAATCTTATAGACTTTAGTATTGGTTTATATCATGTCAGTTCAAGGTGTTTACTCTTGCACCTCACTCAGATAGGTACCTTTTGAAACGATACCGCAGGCATTATGAGCTTGTCCCGCACAAAATTTCCGATTAATCCCTCGAATCTTCGCCTTAATTTTTACAGTTACTAAAAAACAATGGTCAAAGGTTACAAACGTAAGATCCATCATAGTTCTAGTGATAGAATTTTAAATATATAATCTGTAGAGATAAGCGGTAGAGGAATATGATTTCTGTGAAAGTTTTCCGTTGTTGCGGTACCATCTATGTAGTAGCGCTCAAAAGTATTCGGCCAAATACTTTTTGTCATAACTTTTTTTCTACTTGACCAAATTTGCCAAAATTTTAATATGTGGTGTCTGTACCTATTGTCAACATTTCTTTCTACTTGAGTGCCGCTTGACACTTTTCATGGTTTTTTACAAGAATTTACTACAAGACCACCGAAAAAAGATAAAGGCTTGGTCAATAAAAACGGCTTTCTTTACAAAACCAAACGAGCAAGCCTAAAAGAACATAGATACTTTGTAGATATACCACGACTTTTGATGACAGCGGCACAGTGGGAAGGCATAGGGATGGCACTCCAGAAACAAAAAATTGCATTTAACCATGTATTAGGTTGTAAGGAAAGTTTTGGCCGGTTTTTGAAATTTCAACTTCGAGAGATCATAACTCGGCTCAGAGTGCATCTTTTCTCACAGAATGAGCACCATTAGATTCGCCACACTCTTGGCAACACTATGCATACCTACACATCTCAATTTGATAAAGGGCTGATAATTTATATTGCGCGAAATGAAAAAAAGTCGACCTCAAATCGCCACTCTTTCTTAACACACTGCTACTGAAGGAGCTGGCCAGATGTTTCGGGAAGCGGGGCATAGTTAGCGCTAGATCTGATGAACATGATAGACGAGTAAGGGCCTCACCCTGCAACTGCTTCAATTAGTGGAAGAGGATTTGTGAAAAATGCGCATGCGCATGACTGCCGTGAGGGGTCCCGCGGCACCCATTTTTTTGGATTTTTCCGAAACAAGGCCACTTGAGGTGGTCAGCTAAGGTTGCTTGTTGAGGGCCAATACTTGTGGATATACCCTGCAAATATGGACGCTCATCGCCTTCTGCCGTTTTAGTTAAAGCGATTTGATCAATTGAAAATTCGAGCAGCTCGTCCTCATTTCTGCACTTCTGAAACCGGAGACAATGTGTTCCATCCAGTGATACACCCCCTCCTCTTGCATATTCACATTTGTGGTCACCTTCGCTGGGACTCGGCTAAACAAGAACTCTTGAAGTGAAGCCATCTTAAAAGTGCCATTTTTGCAGCACTTTAAAACTTCCCTAATAAATTGAAAACCTTGTGGCATTCCAAATAAAACATATATTCTGAAAGAGCAACTTTTTCTCTATCTAACGAGCACAGTATGTCAGCTGATTCATGTTGACGCGCTCTGATATTTAATTTTATCTTGTGAATGCGAAAAAGCGGCCAGAACTTTCCTTACAACCTAATAACTTACACCGTTGAGGCCAAAATAGTATATTTATTATAGTACGTAGTCTCCAAGTACAACATGCTAAAATTTCTATTGGATCGGTCCAGTCGCAAAAAAGTTACAAGTGAAAAACCCAAGTGAAAGATTATTTCGCCGAATACTTTTGAGTGCTACTGTATGTCCCTCTTATATAGTGATCGCCCGTTTCTTCTTATTACTCCTCATAATGATATTAAGCAACAAGAAACAAATAGCTTCGCATCTACACCTCATTATAAACACGCTCTGGAGCATAAGATGACACATTCACATCGTTTTCCACTTCTCTGATCACATGCGTATAGTAAATATCCTATAATCGACCATGGGGAAGTCATGCTTCACCGTGGTATGTCACATTTTGCAGCAGACGCAGTAGACGTCATTAGAATCTGTTTATAAATAGCGTCTAAAGCGGTATTCGAGTTTTGCATGACGAATCCCAGTACGGATTTGAATGTGATCTGTATCATTTCAGAAACATATTGGTAGCAATCCCAAAGGCACGGCATATTGCATTTATAAGGATACCGAAGACCCATTGAATTCCAAGCTAGACTTGCAATTGGGCTGCCTAAGCATTTTGCATATGTGATCTGTGAAATTCGCCTCAATCCAAGCAAAAACACCTCGCTGAATGATGACCTCATTATAGAAACCCATCGGAGAATATTAATGTTCGTCATTATCTCATTCATAAAATGAGAGCATGAATGAAAATTGCTCACCTCACAAATGACAACAACAGAAATGGCACAATAGCGATGACTAGATATACAAATTTGCTAAGTCGTAAATTCGGCCAGAAGTAGTTGACAATCTGAAAGGCTTGCCATTTTCGATTGAGATCCGGCAATAAAATTGGTCGACGCTGAAATCGCTGACAAAAGGCAAGCTGAGGTTTCCTACCCTACCAATAAAAGACACAATGATAAAGGATTACGCATTCTACGGCAATCAATCTCTTCCTTCATTCCTTCATCCATCAACACCAATCATGTCCTCATTCGGAATGGTAGAGATACAGGAGTGCGTTCCAGCGACAAAGGCTTAGGGGACCAGCTCTTCCAGTGAATAATTTCGGACGGGTTTGTGCATTAAAACAGAAAACTCGCGTTGTGGTTTCCGGCGTGCGACAGGATGGTGCGAGCTACTATGTGCGCTGGATATCGAATGGGTCCAAAGCCATGACGGGGAACTACATCCTATTTTAAGCGTAATCGTTCCAGGAATCAACTAATGGAGTGCCCCTACCTTGCCCATTGCGTCGCTCGCCAAACGTGGCCACGGAATTTTCTGTCCTGATGGCATACACCTATTTTGGACAAGTTTGTAACATATGCAAGTAAGTCAGGAGGGGGTGGGCCTGTTTTCAAAGACTGCACTGACCTGAAGTTCTCACTATAAGTGGAAATGGAATATCGAATCAGTGCGACCGCCGAGTTTATATCGTCAGGACAAATTTCGCAACGTATGGCGTTCCACGGGATGGGGACGAGCTAAGGAGACGTATGTAGTCCGGTCCTGGGACGACTGGCCTGAGATAAGGCGCAACATCGTAGTCACTTTAAGGCCCATTTTATATATGTCTTCCCTTGCTCGCACACATCTCGAGATGTGTGCATTTATGACGAATCTTCGCGCGGTCGCGCGCCACGAGCGGCTCCGCGGGTGCGAGTACCAGCCACAGGGATGGCAGCCTTCAAGCGAGGCAGTGTGGCATGGATGGAGGAAGCAGGGTGGCATGGGTGCAGGAGGCAGTGTGGCATAGGTGGAAGTGCAGAGGTGACGCAGTCACGCTCTGCCGGGCTCCCAAGGGCAATCGATTCAGCAAGTCGCACTGATGGCGTTGCGAGTGCGACACCGCGAAGCGATCTTCTGTCACAAGTGCACACACCCGGCTTTGCAGCTGTCGAAGCGCATGTTGCTCACCTAAGGTAGGAAATCACGTTGAAGCGTGGGTCACCCACATGTTGCAAAAGTATTTGCCATCGACTCCATCACAGCCTTCATGCAAATTGCTCTTGGTGGGAGAGGCTTGAATTTCTTATCGATATTTATTCTCGTCTCGCTACATACAAAGCACGCACAATTTTCACTTCGGGTTACTCATCACCTTCTAGATATGGCATAATCTGATCCATTTCCCATCACAATTATTGCGGTAATTTTTTGAATTAACTGTACAGAGAGTACGAGTACACTGACCTCGATAGTATGATCCACAACAAAAATGTAGTAGACAGAGCAAATTCCGAGAACGAAGCTGGATAAGCATAAGTTCACAAAACGTCTGAAGAAAATTATATAGTAACATGTTTGTATGTGAGAAAAAGGAAGCAACGTCTTCCTAGTCTTCTCAAAATGCCGAACCGTTTATGGTCAAAATCTTTGTGAGGAGTGGTACGGTGAAATAACCTCTCTCTCATGTTGGAAATAAGCTTTTCTTCAAATTTTCAAATTGGTTTGCAGTTTTGATCAATTTTTAATGCAATTTCTTCATTATGGCTTGGCCACAAAGTTTATAAGTGACAAAATCATGAAGTCAACATGAGTTTCAAAACATTTCGGTGGTACAAGGAATATTCTATGCCTGTACCACCGAAAACTCTATTCACCTTCCCTTCGACATATCATTGTGTATTGGGGGTATATAGTACCGAGTTTTGATCTATTTTTTCGAAAAATTCATTCAAACGTTAAAAAAGTGCATAAGATGCCGTAAATGATGGGGTTGTAATATAGTTGAAGAGTGTTCTCATGCACTTTTTTCGTATCTACGTTCCCTTCAGGTCGTCTAACTTAATCTAGCTTCCGCTTTTTATATGGTAACTTTACATTGCAAAAAGGGAACAGGGGTTAGGCTCCCTACAAGCCAAGAGCCGGGCAAAGAATATGCTCCAAAGGTACCTGTATTTTTTCGCATGAAGGTCTGTCGCTCTACGTAGAAGCTCGGCTCAGCTTCAGCGGACTTTCATGGACAATGGTGACCAATAGTTCCCTTATTACGGTTACCTTGCATCAAAATGCGAAGAAATGATATTAAGGCTCATAAATTCTGTCCCGCCATAACACTTCTAAACTTATTATTTCTTTATTTAATACTAACCGATGTCCAACCACATATTATGGGAATGAAGTACCGAGAGCGTCCACACTTGCAAAACCAAGATTGGAAAATTTTAAAATATGTTATGAGTGGGACAGAAATTCGTAAACCAACGTATATTCAAAAAGGTTTAGCTTGTAAACTTGAGCGCGAGGATTCCCACTGGAATAAAACGCACCTGCTTGCATTCTTGTTATACCCCTTTGTATGCGAATTTGCAGAAGTTTATAATGAAGGCTTTAATAGAATGATGTGCTGGCATTCGGCGTCAGCCTGCGCCGTTTCTCTATGTTCCTCCCAGCCTTCAGTACACTACGAGTTTCTTACACGTGAGGTCCGGGTTAGTCCAATTGGAATCCACTTCAATCAGCATCTCCTACACTCACTTGTGAGTTTCAATTCTTAGCCTTTTACGAATCACAGGACGACGTTAAAGGAATCGTTCACGGAAAACGAGTTTTTGTGTTACCCATATGTTTATGTTGTATTTGCCTAGTGTTGGTCTCATGCAAAATTTCACGCGAAAAAATGTGAATCTGGCTGAGATACAGCACCACAAAGTGCGTCCAGGTGGGCGGGGCCTCCATGTAAAAGCTTCGTCCCGTCGTTCGCCGCCGTTGGGAACGGAGAGTTGGACTGTTCACGTAACCTTCTGTTCCTACAATGCGTCTCCGACCACGGCGGACGACGGGACGAGGCTTTTACATGGAGGCTCCGCCCACCTGGACGCACTTTGTGGTGCTGTATCTCAGCCAGATTCACATTATTTCGCGTGAAATTTTGCATGAGGCCAATATTAGGCAAATACAACATAAACATATGGGTAACACAAAAATTTCCGTGGACGATTCCTTTAAATTCATGGCCAGCATATGCAAACATTAGATTGGGTGAAAAATTTTCGGAAGTCTCATCTGTTATTATTTAGAAGTTCCTCGTAGAAACCACCATAAATGGGGCTCATGAAACGGGAATTCATTACAATTTTATTTGCACAGCTCTTATCTCTAAGCCTGCATTGAGGATTTCGCGAGGTGCACTGTGCTTCGCATGTACCTCTTCATGATGAGCGCAGGGACTTTAGCGCGAGCGAGGGGACCGTAGCATTCCATATCACGAGAAGCTAGATTCAAAGTTATAACATCTTAATTGATGTTTTTGTTCGAAAATAGCTCCTGTGAATTTCTCGCCTTGAAATATAGGACATCTTCCAATAGCTGAACATAACTGATAATAGATATCAATAGAAATTCTCAAAAGCTATTTTGGTGTGAAGAATGGATGTGAACAAGCAAAATAATAAAGAGATTTCGCAGAAGTTTTTCTACGACCTAACAACCGTTCTAATACATACACTGTTATCACACATTTTCCAAGCAGATATGATGAGAAAAGGAATGTTTTTATTTATAAAACTACTTGTCACGAGGCTTTAAAAGGAAATCTTCATGATGGTCGACTCTTTTACATCCGTGCAAAGCTTCAGCCATGTTCAGGTTTTCGTGAATCGCAGACAGGTCCAAACGTTGGCCGTAATGCAGAGCTTAAGACCTCGTTCTAGTGGTATAAAGGGTAAAGTTTTTGGCTTTAATCAATCCCTTCCTGGGATGCGCCGCGATTCTAGTTCCATTCAGAATCATGGTGGCTGGTGAATGTGATGTGGCCTATACAATGACTTGAGTGGCCAGCCGATGTACAAGTCAGTGCTTTTATCCTCCCAGACTCGTCTGGTACCAGTTCGCCGACCCGGAGAGATGGAAGGCTTGATTGGCTTGGGTGAACTTTGTTTCGGGATTTGATCCCCGCACCATGGGATTGGAAGTGCCGCCACCTGTCACTGCACCACCTCCGTCCTTTTAGGTGTATATATTATAAAAATAGAGTAAATAATAGCATTTTAACAATTATTTCGAAAGGTAAACGCGCAGCGGGTAATCATGGTTGAAACTTCATGAGAAAAATCAAGCCATTTCGTTTTTGAGAGCCCTATTTGTCCCTGGTTTTTTGAAACCTAATTCACTTCGAAATTTGGAAAAGGGTCATTTTCAAGTAGAAAATTAAATTCATTTAAATTAAGCGATATGCTTTTGGTATATGATTTCAACGTCAGTCCATTTGGAGTCCGCACCTTGCAGCAGCAAAAGCTGCCTCCAACACTTCCAAAGAGCTCGTTCTCATGAGTGTGCCGCTAGATTGGTTTTCTGCACTTCTAAAGCGTTCAAATGCATAACAATTATCATTGGCGAGGGTGATTAGCGGGAATCGAATCGGGAAAGGCCTTGCCGATAGAAAATGTCAGCTCTAGGTGAATGAATTCTTTCAAACAGTGCCTTATGAGAACCATTTTCATCAATCTAATCATGAAGTACTTTCCACTAGATATGCCTTCGGTGGATGTATCCAGTACACCGTAGCATGTAGCGCGCTGAGTGAACAATACGATAAAACGAAGGGCAAAGCTGCCTTCATAGTGCAAGATACAGATGCAGTACCACATAAAAATCTCGATTAAGCGGAGTAGCTTGCCTTGGGGCAAAATGTATTCTATATTCATTGGCGGACTACCACTGCTACTGTTAAGCTCAGAAATTTACGCATGAGATGGAGATGAAATTTCCACTTTCTAAATCTTTCTATCTCTGCCATATTCAAGTTTCAGACCAGCGTCACCTTGCACAACTGCCTCCATCTTTGGTGAGGTTCTCATTGAAATTCGGTGTCATCAATATTTGCGATTCCAGATTTTGGCAGCCATACAAAATATGGCCTCCTACTTATAATTTGTTTAAGTAGAACGAATAAATAAGAGATAGAAAGATTTACAAGCACCAGCAAATGTGGATACATGAGAGCTTTGACGATCTCTCATACATGCCTTCCTATAAAAACCCTGGCGTAGTGGGATATCTCAAGATACATAGTGAAGAATATTCAAGCTTATACCTTCGCCACCCTGTTCCTGGCTTTTTTCTTCACTGCTATTACTTCTCAATGGTTTTTAAGGAAAAGCTCGACGGAGGGCAGGGGCGCAGCTGATGCCCCTGTCCTCCTCGGACATGGTGCACTAATTAATCGAGTGAGTGAGAAAACCCGCTTTGCTTCAAAGCTGAACGCGAGCAATTACGTGGACTCTGAGAGCTTATTTCATAACCACCCTTCAACAATGGGTACATACACCCATCTGTAATTTTCTTCTTATGCTCTCAGAATCTTAGTCCTATGGAAAAATATCTACATGATCTACGGAAAAGCTGATGCCTTCGATCCTCGAATGTGAATGAGTCGGGTCATTATAGTGGATGCACCCAGGATTTCTACCAGACGGACAGAACGCGTCTCAACTACCTAGAAATCAGACTGTCATTGTTTCCTGTTAGTTAGTGATATGACGCACTATTCATAATTATGGAGAAGGGCATGGTACTTAAAGCGAGCTGCTTATTTCCTCATAAAAAATTTACGTTAATCTCTCAAACAATTATAGTACTTCTAAACGGAAGGATATGATGATATGAGAACCGTGTGTTTGTCTGCTTGCGTTGCGCCACCACCTCTACTTATACCGCCCACAATTTCAAATGTAATTCGTTTCGGAGCTTTATCATTGAAATTGATAGTTTTCTCGTCTGTTTTCCAGGAACTCAACCCTGTTGGAAGTAACAATGCATTTAGTATATTCACAATTGTTAGACAGCCGCTCACTTATTATCACAATGGCACTAGGCTATGTGTGAAATATGTACGCGAGGGTAGGTTCCCGTTTATGGGTGTGTGCCTCTAGAACAGAAAATTGACGCGTGGTTCCCGGGATGCGTCGCGATGTGTGCGAGCTATGAGGGAGTATGTACTGGTTGGTTCCTTTGTCGATGACGGTGTCCTACCCTTCCTTCACTACAGGTGCATTACAACCCTCCCTGACTGTCACTTGTTGCTACACTGTTGCTGCTACTACTTCTCTACCCCACCCCTTGGTACCCATATGTAATATGAGAGTGTTACGGAAGTTCCCACACGATCATTCGATCTTTCACGTGCAACACGATTGACGTCTCCCAGCTAGGAACCAAGGTGAAAGGGAGAACTGATATCTTACATTCATTGACTCACCGTGCAACATGCCCGTAACTTCGAAGACATGGAAAACTCTGCTTGAATGACTCGTCCACCATTTCTGCGTAGTTCAACGCTCTCACCTTTGGTTTCCTGCAAATAAAGGTTTAACAACTAGCGATGTTGTAGCAAATTAATGTACAGTAGCGCTCAAAAGTAGTCGGCCAAATGGTTTTCCTTTTGTGTTTTTCACTTGTAACATTTTTGCTAGCGGACCGATCTAAGAGAAATTTTAGTATGTTGTACTTGGAGACACTGTATACTAAATATACTATTTTGGCACTAAACGGTGTAGATTACGTGGTTAAATGCAATTTTTTGCTTTTGGAGTGCCATCCCTATGCCGTCCCGTTGTGCCGCTGTCATCAAAGGTCGTGGTTTCCCTACAGAATATTGATGTTTTCTGAGGCTTGCTCGTTTTGTTTTTGTAAAGAAAGCCGGTTTTTTTGACCAAGCCTTTGACTTTTTTTCGGTGGTCTTGTAGTAAATTCTTGTTAAAAGCCATGAAAAGAGTCAAGCGGCACTCAAGTAGAAGGAATTGTTGACAATACGTTCAGACATCTCATGTAAAGCAGAAAAAAAGTTATGACAAAAAGTGTTTGGCCGAATACTTTTGAGCGCTACTGTATGTAAGAGAACATCACAGGCAGCCTCAGATGTCTGAGAAAAAGTCTGTTCATGTTTGAGATCAAAAGTGTAGCTGTTCTTCTTTCGATTCCAGATACACGGATTCAATTATTTTCGACCAAAGTTCTTGAATCATTTCATTTTGTTGGCAAGCTTCCACCAAGAACCCTGTAGCTGTTTTGAACAAGCTTTACGCCATGATCCAGCCCTTTCTAAGAGGCGCCATGCATTCCAGTTCAAATCAGATTATTGGTAGCAGGCGAATGCCATTTGGCCTATACATTTATTTGCGGACCAATAGTACCAATTTATTGACACCGGAAACATTGAAGGTACGGTTAACCTAGGCAAAAACTGGTCCGCGATTTGATTCTTGGACCATAGGTGTAGGAGTGCGTGATCTGCCACTACATCACCTCCACTTGGAAAATCTATTACCCTGCCCAACTTCGATTACTCTTCTTCTTGTTGACAGCAAAGGTTGTTGCTGTTCACTCGTTCCGTATTATTTCGGTTACAATAATGCAAACATGAAGGCATCTGAAGTGCATCAATACCTGAATTCGCATCTGCATATGCATATGTAAATAATGAATACCACATCTTGTGATTCCCTTTGCTTTCTTACAGCAGAACATAGTTGATTATGAAATGCCGCAACCCTTGGTTACTTCTCCATCCAGACTTCTGCAATCACCTGTCATGATGTCCATCTCCTCTCCTGCACACACGCTCGCTTCTAATTACCGTAATCTGTGATTCAGGTGTGTGGGCGTCCCACGACTCATTTTCAACCCCGCCCAAATCCCTTTCTTATAAAAGGGAAGAATTGAGGAAAAGCTAAGACGGAGGCATCTAATTTGAATGATGGATTGTGTGCATCTTGAATTAGGTGCTGTGACCTTTCTAGAGCTTTCACACATTCCTTTACTGATGCGTTTGGAGTTTGATTGTTCAAGTTTCTGAGTCGTGCTTGCTAACATGATGCAATTCAGTTAGCTCTATATAGTAAATTTACATGTCGCCCAGTAAGTATACATGTCGCCAAATACGCATCTCTGGCTCGTATTCTCAACCATTTATGCTGTCGCAGATTTCCTATAATAATCGTGATGGTAAATTCAGACGGCATTATACGTAGTTAATGGTAGCTTCAAAGGGAAGATCCCCTTTTTGGAGATTTGCAAAACAACGTTGATGAAACTTTTCTACAAGAGCTTCCGTGAGTTTACCACCGAGTCAACTTGGTGTGTACACAGGGTGCAGCGAGAGCACTGACCGCCCGACATCACATTACCATACTAGGAGTCGTGGCTTCCGTCCGACACCGTAGATCACACCTAGTGGGCGCGCAAGTCCCGATCTACCGGTTGAACCTTGTGGCGGGAAGACGCCTTTATGAGGCGTCTCAGTTCGTCGGTCAATCCATGTGCTCCGATCTTGGCGTCAGCAGTCGCCGCCATCGCCGTCCACTCCCGCTGCCGTCTATATTCCTATCTGCGCTACTATCCGTCGTAGTCGTAGTTGACGCCGTCGAGAATGCCGCATATGAAATGCGGCTGATAGACGGTTTCCTTTGAGACTCCCCGTAAGATGTAAGAGCCTGGGTTCGATTCGCGAGTCTTAAGGGTTTGTTTGATGTGGTCGTTTCATATTTGCTTCTTATTTCATTGTTGACATTGATATCTTCATGTAGAACATGAACACTTAGTAACTCAAATTGGTGTTATCCCATTACAAAATTTCTGAGGACCGTCGTCTATCATATCCTCCGTCGTAAGGGCAGCTAGGGCCTGCCGCGGTGCTCGCGTAGGCAATGGCGAGAGAGAGCGTGGCGTAAGACCCCGTAGTAACCCTCACGCCGACACTGCCGCTAACCCCGCCGGGACAGTCGCGATGCACACTGCCCTGTGAGGTGGGTGATATAGCGGGGCGGGAGGGCCGCGCCGGCGCATCCACAGTGATCATACACAAAGCCAGTCAGCAAAGGTGTGACTGCTCTCTGCCATACTGAATATTGGTGGACTTCATAGAGCTGAGTGTGCCTTTGATGTGGGAGAAGACGGTGATTTCAAGCCCTATCATGATTTTTTGAGAAATTAAAAACAAGCTACCCACGCATACACTCACTCTCTTCCAAAAGCGTTTCGTGGTAGATTTCATCCCATTTTATGTTTGAATAAACTCCAGTTAGACATCAGGGTGTTTGGTCGATTATTAAATGGCAGGAAGAAAGCAAGATTGGCCAACAATCCAAGAAATAGGATCTCATCTTTTTTGATTCGCCAAGGATGTATTTCGCATCCATTGCATTACCGGAAAGGATGAAGTAACGACCAAGCCCGGACCATTACGTCATAGACCATGAAAGAGCCCATAATACGCCTTTCGATATCAGTTGTGCCTACGTCTTCTTTTTAGGCTCGGCTCTACCATTTACAGCGAAGGTATCTTCCCCATTGTGAATCTCTGGATTATCCTTCTTTGTGTCTTTAAGTTGGGGATGGTACTTTTCCCTTCCATCTTCCTTTTCACCTGTTCTGTACAGTTCAGTGGATGGACTGCTCGCTAAAAGTTATATCCTCATGCTCAGTGAAAGAGGAAGTAGTAGGTTTTGCACAAACTTTCGAATTACCTTGGCTAATATTTGTTTCTCAATTTTTGTCACTTCACTGTTACATTCATGGAGCGTAATATGTATGAGTCACAGCATATATGATGTGTTTTCAACATTGACGATTTTTCATTGACGATTTTCGACTGCTCTCCTGTGGAACTCTAAAGTTTTCTGGTCATAAAAATAATGGATGTCGGTTTTGGATTCACCTTGGCACAATGGGGATAAGCATCATCATGAATAAGGTATAATCAGACTGGCTTCATTTCAACAGAATAGCTACACGAGCAAGCTATACACGTCAAAATTACGCCTGGACTTTGGTATAACGGAGAAGGTACCGGCGCGCAGCGCACCACCTCTTCCATCAACAAGTCGTTTAGCCGTCGGAATTCCCGGGTTTTT
Organism: Trichostrongylus colubriformis; assembly: GCA_963978905.1. Taxonomy (NCBI): domain Eukaryota; kingdom Metazoa; phylum Nematoda; class Chromadorea; order Rhabditida; family Trichostrongylidae; genus Trichostrongylus; species Trichostrongylus colubriformis. The sequence goes on from OZ022256.1 coordinate 22,370,159, forward strand.
TTTTGAGCTGGATCTATATCGCCTGTGGACACGTAGCCACACACTCTCCTCCGCTTATCGCTGATGACCATACTGGATTCGGTCATGTAGAGCTCATTCGAAATTCTCGAGGAGCATTGCGTTGTCAAATAGAGGATTGACCAACCGCCAGATCAGCGAATGTGTGGAGCGAATCCCACACTTTCAAACATTGCTGACTCCATGAGCATGTCTCAGTATTGCTATCTAGCAGCGCTGGGAGGTGCCCCGTCACATTACGGCTCCATGGCTAGAATCCCTCTCATGGGCTTGAGCTAGAGCATCGGTAGCAAATGTCATGGGGTTGTTAATGCATCCATAATCTTTAGAAGAACAAACAATTCCAGAATAAATGCTGTCGACGCTGCGTCATCAGTTGAGAGCCCGAACCCTTATACCTTTCGAGGCTGTTTTCGGCTACAGCCTGGCCTTACAACAATCTCGGCGGTATTTGTAAAAATTATGTGACGTCTTGTGAAATTGGCAAAATCGAAGAAAATGGGCCAGCAAACCAGATTGGTCGGAATGGTCAAGCTAGATCCAATACTTTGATACTTCTGAATTTCTTTGAAGAGTTATACAGCATTGAATGCAAATTATCACCCAACTTGTGGACCGGCCTAATATTTCCAGCCTTAGCTCTACAAAACGGGTTAAGTTGAAAAAATTAATACCACTTAGTCATTGTACTTTTCAAAACCAAATGTTCTACATACCCGAAAAAACGCTACCTATAGTTCACAAACGGAGCAAATCATTTTACCGGACGCTTTTCATATTGCCGTAGGATGAAGCACATCAAGGTGTTCCGTAGAATAGATTACATACCGTGAGCTCAAAAACTGACTGCAGCGAACAATTTTTGCCATACAAATGCAAGTGAGCAGACCAATGAAGAACACCAGTGCGAAACCAGTCTAAAAAATTATTTTTGAAAATGGATTCTAGTCGATATTATCAGAACTGTTTCAGTTGCATACACAGGAACGAATACAGAATTATAGCCCATACCCATAGTCCAGCTTGACGAAATGCCAACGGTAATGAGAAGCACCCAGGACCAATCATTCCTTTGAGAAAATTGATCAGTGCCATATGAGCTCTGAAAGATCAACTCTGTTCAGCTAAGTGATCATGAAGGGAGAGAGAAGCTTCAAAGAAAGGCTTTTTTGATGATCATGTCATTTACGGCTTTCGCACAGAATCGCAAAAGCGCTGAGTATTGAGCGGTGTGTTTGGCGTCGGACGAAACTCGAACCTGCGCCTACTCTTTCCGATCAAGTCTTATCCATCTCAGGTATGTTGAGTTATGGGCAAAAGCTGTCTTATCCATTATTAGGTTGGTGAAAAAGTCCTGGGACACCAACTTCAAAAAAAAGTTCAAATTCGAAAAAAGGATCCGTGGGCCGATCGACGTTACAGATCAATAGCCACACGATTGTAGATGAAGCTGAACTAAGATCAATTTAGCCGAGGTCTATATGAGCAGTATCGATCAAGTTGAAGAGCACTAATGCTCTTCAACTGGACCGATACTACTTATATAGACCTCGGCAAAATTCCGAATCAAGGACGTTCTGGGAAGGGTCGTTACAGGGTATGTATCCTGGGTCTTCTACGCGAACTATAGCGTGAAAGCTCAGTGGCTCCTGCAAGGAGAAGCGGCTCCGACTCAATCGAAGACAGACACCCATCAAAGAAAGGTGAAGCTGTGTTGTTGGTGGGACTCACAAGGAATGCTCTACCACGAATTTCTCGAAAATGGTACCACAGTAACCGCAAGCATCTACTCTAATCAGCTGCAGAAGTTGAGCGAGGCAATGCAAAAAAAGCGGCCAGGACGGAACAAAGTTTACTTTCTTCATGACATCGCACGCCCTCATGTTGCAAGAATGTCTCGGGAGAAGTTGGAGGAGCTTGGATGGGAAGTACTGCCTCACTCTCCATATTCGTCCGACCTTGCCCCTTCCGATTATCACCTATTCAGAGCCCTCAAATAAAACCTCAGAGATAAGGAATTTAATGATCAAGCTCAACTTAAATCGGAGGTGGCCCACTTCTTCGACTCACAACCAGCTTCCTTCTGGAGGAAAGGTATTCGTGATCTGCTCAAAAAATGGCGAAGTGTCATAGATGCAGAAGGTGATTACTTTGTGATTTGAAATGACGTCGAAATAAAGTTTTAAAAAATTGAAAAAAAAGTTCTCAGTGTCCCAGGACTTTCTCACCAACTTAATATCAAATGCGGCCGTCTAGGTGGATCCACACTTTTTACTACTTTTATTTAGAATTCTTTTATGACCAGTTGTGTGAATGGAGCATTTTGTGCCGATCCATTTTATGGGATGCTCTACATACACTTTCTCTGGTTACTCGGAATCCTAGCTGCGCTTGCATGACATTCGGCCTGTTCAATGGCTCACAGGGAAAGAGTAGGCAGTAACTTCATATCCCAGACGAGATTGGTACCGGCTACACGACCTTGTTCGAGATGGGAGGATTGTTTGCTTTGTCATAATCTCCGGAGTATGCTATTGGAAGAGCCAAAAATTGTCACCACCCCTCTTCTGTCTGGCATCATAGATACATGCTGTTGAAAAAATCAGAACCCACTTACGAAATGCCTTTCTTTTTTGTGTCGGTACCGTTTTCTTCTGATTTCTTCACGGGTTTGGTGCCTAATGCGAAATCCGTCATAATTATCTGTGGCATGCTGTTTGTCATCCTGTTATGAATACGAAGATTAAGTATAGAACATAAGTAGATACACTTGATTAATCATCTTACGAAGCACTTTATCAAAAAAATTAGGGTCAGTGCGGGTTCGAGAAAAGACGCAATATAGCGTAAATCAAGATTCGTACTCTCTCTCTCGCTCTTCATGAGAAAGCCTCAATTGCTATTACGTGCTTTGAAAATGCAGTCGAGACAAGTCTTTGCGGGCTATTAGGTGTGTGAGGTTCAATGGTACGCAATACACAATACACGAATGCTGCATATGTTATGCCCCCCCCCACCAGCGGCATTGACCTGAAATCAATTTGATAAACGAAAAAGCTGATGAGGAGAGTGAAAAATATTTGCGAGCAATAGGATGAATGACTAGCTATACCATTGGGCGCACACACATATCTTTCGGTGATCCAGTACATACAAATTCTCATTCATGTTACTCTGAAAACATCGTCTTCAGCTTTCTGAAGCTACAAACTGAGAAATTCGTTTCATATTTCAGCTGCAATAAACCGTCAATGGATGTGGGTGAACCCCTCACAGATGGTGCAGTACACGTTTAGAAGAGTCGCAAAGTCGACAGACTACCCCTATTTTTCCGATAAGCTGATAGATGAGAAAGCCCGGGATCCCGGGAATTTCGAAAAAATGCCGAAAGGGTTATGTCCAAAGTGTGTCTCCCAGCGCTCACCAACTATTCAACGATGAAAAACGAATAGCAAATCCACATCGAGCTAAGTGCCCGAAGAGCATTTCCAAAAAAGAAGATAACGGTAGCTCTGAAGTTTTTGACTTTGTATTGAAAAGCGAAGAACAGTGATCAATTTGCTTCCGTTGTCATTGTGCTACACTCGATTCCTTTTCTGCCTTCATCCTACACGCTTAGGCCCTCTTTCTATCCACTGGAGTCTTACACCCTTCTTCTTAAAGGCAGCTTTAGGGGAAATTCGGACGAAAAGTGAAAGAAGTAGTGAATATGAGAGCCGAGATGCCTAGTAACAGGACAGTGGAGAAAAAACGGATGGAAATGGCCAAAAACCCGAGAAATAGGACCCTCTCCCACCCTTGGTTCTAGGCGCGGACGACCTTTCCGTCAAGAGGCGGATAGTCCGCATAGGTTTTCCATTGGCATTGCCAAGACGTAAACATGAAGGGATGTTCGGAAATGCGACAGCATCTATTTTCATGTGGTGAGCTTCAATCTAAAAGTGAGAAAGCGCGCTGCGATACTTTCAATCCTGCCGATCTCCTTCACCAATCTCACCGTGACCAACCACTAATCACGTCGCCTGGAGGCGGGCTGCCCTCAAACAAGGCGGCTTGCCCTGACGAGGCCGCCTCCGCCACAGCTCAAGGGGGCGCCTTCGCGGAGGATTTCGCCATGCATAGGCGTTTCAGACCGGTGGTTTTTCACTAAATGACTCCTTTTGGGATTTCTTATCACCCACATTATCCCAAACACTGTCTTAAGGCTCGGATTCCGCCTTGCGATTACGTACTCTTCTCCGCTGAAGACGACCTAAATACGCTGCTCGTTGAAAAGGCAATCAACTGGAGCTTGATCTTGCACTAGAGCTTCTCCTTTTTTCACTCTAATTTCCTTCTGTGCCATCGCTGTCACTCTATGGCCTTCTTCTTCAGCTGTACTTGAGACAAATTTCTAGACTCGTGATGCGCTATTAATGTGGCATCCAACACTTCCTGAAGGTGACATCAACATCGCCTTGATATACGTGCCAAGCCGCTAATTTATTTTGCATGGTAATAGGATGGCTTAAAATACGTATGTATCATAGGTAGTAGGTGAGTGATGTGTCACTAAGCTTATAATGCAGTTTTTCGCTTTCGCCTCGATGCCCCATTTTTCATCTTTTCATTTGTTCTAAAGAAGAAGTAACGTAGCAAATAGCAATACTAATGAGCAAATTTACTCTAGCGAAAGAAACCGAAAATAGGCAGAAAAATTGGTGTTCATCTACTTAAAAAGCGCGAATATCATGTAGGTAGGGGTTGATAGACCTTCGCATAAAAGCCGTTGCTGTCGATCAGCAATATCTTCGTTTCAGAGAAAAATTTGATTGGTCTGTAATTACAAAAGAATACTTCATTATTTAAGGGAATTTTGGGCCTCTTGATAAGTTTCCGTACTATCCGATAGAAGAGATGGAAGGAGAACACGTTTGAAGAAAATTCTGCTTCGAGTGGTTATTACTAGTGTATCAGTGAGGCCCTAGGTGGAGTGAATTACAAATTCCACAAACCGTAGCTCCTTTGATCTTACGCGTTTGGTTCTTTAGTAAATATGCAAGGTTTGATCATTTTTCGCGATGAGGCCAGCCCCGCACTGGAAGATGAGCTACCCAAAAACTGTAGAAAATTGGAACGAAAAAGTTTTGTTTTATCCTATGTGAATCTTGGATGTATCCAAGACGGACTGCCACTATTTTCGCATTTTGGAACAGCATGAAGTGAAGAAAATAAGTTGTAAGTCATTACGGTACCAATTTTTTGTGATTGAGCCAAATTATGATCTTCCATTATTAGGACGCCAATAGCAGATAGTTTTTGTCCGACTTAATACTATATGATGGAGTAATGGTCTTCAAAGCCATGGAAAATAAATCACAAGAGGATGAAAAAGAAATGAGAACATAATAAAATACAGCAAAAAACTAGAGATGACTGAAAATCTCGGTGCGGATACCGATTATTACGGAGTTGCTGAACTCAAAATCCCAAACAACGCCTTAGCGTCGCGATTGAATTTTGGAAGAACTAGTCAGCCATAGGATGAGAAGAATAGAACTGACTAGTCATGCTTCGGCAAGATAGCATAACCACTTTGGTTTTCATTCTTATACCTTACCTGTTCCTTCCCTATTTTATTAATTCGTGAGATAATTTTTCTGACTTTTCAAAGCAGGTTTTTGGATCAGAAATATCCGTGGGTGATCCATGAGAGGGCCAGTGAAATTTATCAACTTATATGATTTTTTTGGACTTTTTCAAGTCTCTACGTTCGCGAGAAAAAAAGCCAATTTTTTGAGAAGGGCTTTAATCGCACCTTGTCCATGAGTGTGGCCTGAACTCCAACGCAAACGTTAAAGCCATGGGTGTCATGAGTACGACGTATTGATATCAAATTTATATCTGATTTACTTTTTCAATTTAGTTCATCCTTTTGAAGTTTGGATTTATGTTAGCTGCTGTCGCCGCAGGCTGCGATGCGAGAATTGTTGTAAGGATGCTGGGTCAGAGGTAAAAAAAGACATAAACGAAAAATGCTGCAAAAATTTTCCGGTCAAATGTTCAACGCCAAAGCCAAACGTTCGCTGCTGCCACCGATTTTTTCTCAGAGTCGGCTTCATCGTATCTCAATCAGCTGTTTTCCTTATGCAAGGCGGATTCATTCTATCGACTTGTGAATTTGTGGCAGCAGAGCTTAGGGTGACAAGCTCAATATTTCAATATATCGGTCATTCCAAAAGTGGGGATGACGTTTGGGACACACGGTCGGTTAAGGTATCTAGGTCACGCGGCGAAGATGCCTATCCCTCATGCCCGTGTTCTCCGTAACAGTTCACTCCAAAATGATTTTGTAAGGCGAGTAGACCATTGTACGGATACTGAAATGAGAAATGAGTGCAACATTGACTTTAACAAACTGTGTCTTCTCTAAGGTATGGAAGGCATTATTTTGATTTTTTCACAATTTTGAAATCCATTTTTTTGAGCCCTATGTTATGAGAACTTGCCAGATCTGTAGCCCTTCCAGTGAGTGTACAAGCTTTCAAAAATTCAGTCGACCGTCACTTGGTTCCGTAGGGTATCTTGTTATGCTACCTTGATTCCTCTCTAAGTTTCTACCTGTTTTTTTTCTTTTTTCCTAGCAGTTCTCACTTCCTTTGTGATTGCAGTGTTCCATTTTTTTTTGTCTTTCTTTGTTCTACATTGAGGTTTTTTTCGTTCATTCATTGGATAGTTAGTATTACGGTTCTGTTTAAGTCACATCACACATGAGCCCTACCTCGTGTAATAAATATATATGTTATGAGTAGAGGGTGGACTTGCACGACGGATAGCATTTATATGAAGAAATTGTCTGAATAACCTATATCTCAGAGCCAAAGGCTACAGGCTGCCACATGGCAGCGGGCCGAGGTCAAAATTCGTGTGTCCCAACCTACGCCCTAGAAATGGGCTCCGTTGAGGGATGGGGGGATTCTGTCATGGAAAGGGAAGAGTACGTTTAAACCAAGACAGCACTCGATCAGCAACGATAATTACTACTGACATTGTCGAATGGATTCCGATAGCGGGCGTAGATGGCAAATCGATTGATTCTTCTGCTCATTGGGTTGTGATTTATGAATATTAGTCAAATTGGTATATCGAAGAGGAACATGCGCGAGATGGAAGGGTCATGGGATCATGGCATGTCATTTTGTGAAGCTGATCATGCAGGGGAATCCGGCGGTGGCATGGAATAGATAGGGAAATTCACCAATAGTCTGTTAAAGGCACTTTCCGCGTTAAACGCACCAGGTGTTTACCCTGCCGCAGCCGATAGACCCCCGGGTAACTGCCTGGCTGTACCCTTCGAACGGCGCCCTGAGGCCTCCTGGCAGCGCTAAGCCCACGGAAAGCAACTATGACCCCCCCTATCACGTGCCATCCCACCCGCCGTTGGACGAAGCTTTTTCCAATGTGGCGTTTGCGTGAGCCTGTGATTCTGCGATAATATAAGATAAAGAAGAGATTCAAGTAGTTAATGAAACGTTTACCTGGGGATACAGGTAATATCTCAAGGGTCCTCATGATACCAGCCAACTGCAACTGATTCGAAGGCCCGTTTTCACGTGATAACCTCATACAAGGCCGGATGTCAGGAGGCTCATTTTTGCCATTTTCGGAGGCATCTTTCGGATTTTCCTTTTTTCCGTGTATTCTTCAGCACCTCTGATTTCATAATTCAGCTCTTAAACCCATTCGAGGTAATCGCGGAAAGTGCCTTTAAGCACATAGGGTCCCTTCTTCGCTATAAAGTTAAAGTAAAAGCGATGGTAAAAAGTAAAATTTCTAGGGTTATTTGGAATGAATTATTCTAATGGAATCGAAAAAGAATCAAATAGCAGTGGCAAGATAGAAGCAATACCACGAAAAAGAATAGTTATTGATGCACTGTTCTACATGCGCTAACACTGATTTGCAAGTCCAAACTCGTGCACAAAAGGGAATCTATGTGGCACAGCTCAAACAAAGGCACAATCTAAATGTGAACGGAATTTCATGACGGTCAGAGAGAAAGCAGAATAAGTGGTGTTCGAGTTTTAAAGTTTCGGAACAGTCCGACAGCTGATTGGGGTGCTATTTAGTCAGCCCTTGATCTGAATCTGCATAATAATAGGGACGCTATGATAATGATTGATGGTAGTTGATACATGTTTCGGCTGTTGATCGACCAGAAAAATCAATGGTTACGTACGTATACGTCATGTACGGTGTAATTATACGCCTCTGCAACGCGCATGCTAACAATGTAGTTTTCGAACTCCGCTCCACTGACAAACATTGTCATAGGCGGTAATATCATATACTAAATATCTGACCAGTGCGTATGGGAAGTGAGTTAAAAGTGCTCTTCGTGAAAATTCTGTCATCTGGCCGGCCTTCAAGTTTTGCTCTCTCTTCCAGTGTAAGCCTTTATATAGTTTTGGGTGCTCTTTTCCTTATCAGAAATAGCATTGATGGACGCACCCAAGCAACAACAATGCATTCGCAGCTCTACAACGTATACTTGCATCACACAAGTGTGGCACGTCATTATTTTCGTATATAAACAACCTGAAAGTCTGATGTTTGATTTGGAAATATACCACGGTAACCTTGCGTTTTCTGCTCGTCACGTTCTTTTTCCCATTTGTTCTCGCTGCATCAATCCTTAGAGTACAGATTATGATCATCAGAGGAACCGAACATGGGCTCACTGACTCTTTCGAGCCCGAGCCGCAAGTCTTTCGCGAAATGCACTTACTTGTTGGTCGATCGTCAGAAACAATTCTATGGCAAGGTTGTGCATACACCATGGTTGTCAAAGTCCAAAGAGTTCAGAATTCCCGAGACATGTAAATGCAAATTTTCCATGTTGGGTCACTCCATAAATGATGTAGCTTCTTTCGAGATTTTTTTATTATAAAATTATAAATTTCAGCAGCATGTCATACCTCTCAAAGAGATTTATCTGTTATCTGTTTTATGGAAAAGAAATGACTGATTTCTGGATGTGTCAAAATTTCAGGCTAAGGAAGTGATAGGTCCAGTCAACAAAATTTTTTCAAACCGGCAATTGATTAGCACACTATGTCTACTCCATTTCGGAAATATCAGGCGACCATGGCTTCTTCTAAGGAGCCTTGCACTCAAGCCAATTCTCTTCCATAAGTTCCACCGATTAGTTGACTTATAAGTTTCGTCACCTGTTTCCAGTCAGGGCTGAGGTTTATTTGAAATGAAAATTCTCCTTTCGAAATATTTGTTTGAGCTTAGCAATCCGAAAAATATTTTCTGCTCAGAAATGCTTTTTCAATCTATTCTGATTGTTACCCAGATAGAATTTTATATTCAGGACTCAATGTCATTGCTTCACAATTCACAGAAAGTCAAAGAATTGGCTCAATGATGCGTCCCTGATAATGCTCACTATGTACCTCTTCTCAACGTCGAACTTCTGTTACAGCAGAATGGCTAAAAAGTTTTGTGGCCTAGATTCGGCGACATTTCAAAATTGTCCAGAAATTGATGGCATGTGAAAAGAAATCAAATTTGGTCAATGTCGAACAGCCGAAAAAGGGAAGCGAGTTCTTCTTTATGTGTTTTTATCGACTAGCCTTCTAGGTGCACTTGCAGTGAGCTGCGTACGCAAAAAGGGAGCATACTCTTCCTTAGATATAATAGGAGTCACGTTCTTGTCGATCAAATGGATGCTCTTGTCGCATTACGGTGCCTCAAGTGACTTGAAGTTTCACCACCTTTTATTGAAAGCCTGGAGAAATCATCTTCTCTTCGCTGTGGAGAAATACAGCACTACTCTCTGCGAGCACGCTCATGCGTCCAGCCACGGCTTGTAAGCACTTTCGGGAAGCTTTTTCTTTCAACTCAAAGTGATCTTCCTAGTACTGTGAGAGAGTGTAACTAGCTTCTACAGCATCTACTCTCAAAACTTTACCAGTACTACTCGACTTTTCGGGTTCGAAATATCGCGAGGTTAAACGATATGAGTGAAATTGTAATTATTGCAGCAGTCACAGCTTTTTCTGCTTTCTAAACTGCTAATCCACTTATAGTAATAGGGCAATCTAAGAAATAAAGATGCTATAAAGCTGTGAAGAAAAATTTCATTATGTTGAGGATGTAGGAGAGAGTGAGAGTACTGGCCAATGTCCCGACGCAGAAAGCAGAAGGTGCACTACATTCCATCTTACCCTCTTGTAACTCTTTTCAACTGCGATGCCGAAGTCATGAGGGTTGTTTTTTTTTTCTCAACGAACACTTGTGAACCAATTCTCGGCATTTGATTGCCGGTTCATTCATGTGATTAGGTATTGTGTTAGGCTTAGGTACTGTATTGCAGGCTGTTAGGCATAGGTATTGTATTGTACTGAATCACAGCAAATTTTTTTTATTCATTTATTTATTTGCTACATGCATAAGTTACTTTTCACACTTGTCTACAAAGTCAACTCAAACACAGCACAAGCAGATGAGTACAGCGCGGTCTACACTAAAAGCAGGTAGAGTGCAGTTTTTTTCAGGTAAACGGAAGAAGACAGGTACCACTCCAGCAGTTATTGTAGTTGAGCTCGTTTCAAGCATTTCCAGAACCGTAATGCCTTAAGTACATATGTGATGCGGGCGGCGCTCCAAGTTAAAAGCAGGATAGAAGGGAATATGAATGTGAATATTCGGAAACCAGGCATTCCTTACTCCTAACGACTGGCCTTTCATAGTTTTCATATAAGATTTCTCTTTCTGCTCGACCTAGAGGTCATATGTATTATGATTCCGCTCAGACGTGCTGGAAAGTAACCTGAACCATACTCTCTGCTTATCTGGCGACCTTATCTTTTACTCGTTACAAACAGCGAAATCAAGTGTTAAGAAGCAAACAAGGAAAACAAGATGCAAGGAAAATCTATATAAAAGAAACACGCAACGGATCGCGATGTCTCACCCACCATTTGAGCGAAAACGGAAGCTGTAAAATGCACACTAGCTCGCCCTATTGGGAGGATATTTTTCATTTTGAGGGGAATATCAGAAGACTTGAGTACCGAGAAGCTAAGAAACCCAGTATGAACTTCTTTGATGTGTTCTTAAAGGTGCCAATATTCTGAAATTGCATGGTCTCGGTTAGCACTGACTGGAGCCAGCTCGCCTCACGAAAGACAAGGGATTCAAAACCACGGACTGCTGGTTTTTTTCAGTGTAAGACATTGTACATAGAGCTTTTGTGTGCAATCTCTGCAAGGTCTAAGCCTCCGTACGAAAGTTTAGTCGTGTGAGGTTTCAATAGCGTAGCCTTGTAAAGTTCGCTGTATAGAGATCGTTGCAGCAAATGTTCCTGGAAATGGTGTATGAACTTAGAATGTCCTTTACACAGTAATATTGATGCAATGCCCAAAATAGAGATCTCTGTTCATATTGAATCCTCGAAGTTTTGTGCAACGTGCAATAATTGAATGGCATTGGATTGCCTTGATTTTTCCCATTTGAAGAAGATGCCTTGTAGTTTTACAGGTAACCCCCGGGTTGCAGTGCACTCTATCATATCATTATTGGAGCGAGTTAGAGTCTCGTGGACTCCGGTATATACAGGGTGGCTCCTAATTATTTGTGCGTAGTATAGCGTAATTTATTACTAATAACTTCAAAAAAAAACAACGCTTATACAATCTGATACAACTTCCAAATGCCTAATAATCATTCACTCAAAAAGATGTTCGAAATGAGTTCCTTTTGTAGCAATACAGGCCTTCACTTTCTTCCCCACTCTCACCATGCGACATCACTGTGGGCCGCAGGAAGGTGACGTCGATATCGTCCCACGCCCTTCGATCAACCCTTCATTAAAATGAGATATGCAAATATCCATGACATTGCCAGAAGTGTAGCGAATCAAACGATGCTCACTCTGCGAGAAAAAATGCAGTTTGAGCTAAGTCATGATCTCCAAAATTTGAAGTTGCGAAAACCAGCTAAAACGCTCCTTACAATCTAATAAAATCTTGTTCGTTGGAAAGATAGCACTCAAAGACTCCCCTGGGTTGCTGAAAGTTTTGTCAGTGGTCAATGCGTGCTCCAACAGGACTGGGCACCTGCTCATTCTGCGAGATCTACACTTGCATTATGCGAGAGTCACTTTCCTGGTTACTGAACGAAGGCCTTCTGGCCAACTTATTCGCCCGATCTGAATCCGACGGATTGCGCTGTCTGGGGCCACTTGCAGCAAAAGGTCTCCTCGAGAAGGAGCAAAGTTTGAGCGCTCTCGAAGCTTCACTTCAGAAGGCGTGGGACGATATCGACGTCACCTACCTGCGGCCCACAGTGATGTCGGTGGAGGAGAGACTGAAGGGCTGTACTGCTGCAAAAGGAGCTCATTTCGAACATGTTCTGGAGTGAATGATTATTAGGCATTGCTCTACAGAGAAATTGTATCAGATTGGTTTAACCGTTGTTTTTTTGTTGAAGTTATTGGAAATAAAGGAGCCACTCTGTATGGCACATTTCTTTGATAGAGGGTGCCAAAAAAAAGTAATTTTTTCTCCCCCACATTCAACACCACATTAGTTGAGCTTCAGCTGGAGAGCTGGTCTTTTCATCCCTCAAGTCAATAACAGATAATAACAGACCTCACTCTATGACTAAACTCCGTAACAGCCTTCTGCACGTGCAAGAACGGAAGCTTCTACTGAGTGAACAAGATGAGTCACATCAACTGAGCAAAATCCGGAACTTCGTCGCCCTCGTTCACAGCCTCGCTAAGGTCCGCTCACTCTGGGTACCCGAGGAAATTCACATTGAGTGGTGCCCTTGAATATTCCATTTTATAGGCTCCCAGAATCCTTCCTTTTCGATACCAGAACAAGCCAATACCACTGAAACCTTTCCGGAGGCTGCTTTTTGAGACCTGAAAAATGACCCTTCGAAACGAACACAGCAGCGTTATCCAAGCAGCAAGGGCTTTGTGACTTCGGTGTACCGAAGTGCCAATCTTCAGAAAGCTTTCTTTTGAAGACCCACCACGGAACCTGGATCCACTGTTTTAAGCGGACCTTGATACCGCAGGAGGTCTGAAGCCCGACTGCGATGAATTAAGGCTCCATATTTTTATGAAGATGAACGTAGGGACCGACAACTTGTTCCGCATCTGAAGGAGCATTCCAAGAATGTTTTACCCCAATACTTTTATCTCTTTCTTTACACTCCGTTTTGTACCTTGGCGGTGAGCCGTGAGCAAAAGTAATCTTTTTGACACCCCCTGTATAATCTCTAATTTGAAGATACGAGAAGGCGGCAAGCAAGGAAGGGGTTTTTGGAAACATTGTCTCCATTTAATGAACATTTGAACCCAAAAAAAACCATGAGGTAGCCCTTTGAAAGCGTGTTCTTGACCCCCACACCAAAACACTTCTTTTCTCTCCACGTAAAAGCGATGTTGGCAGGATGTCGTTGTTAATCTGGTGGTCCTAAGAGTACAGCTTAATAATGACGTATAAAAATCAGATTGGTCTGCTTATCTCCTTGAGGCAGTAGATTCTTGGACAGATTGGTCTGCTTATCTCCTTGAGGCAGTAGATTCTTGGATAACTATCCAACTTGCACCCTACATGCGCCGTCACGGTGCGCCATCTCGGCGCTACACTTGCTCGCACCAAGACCGAGCCTGGGGTCGGTAGATCTTGGAAAAAGACGACTACCCACTCCCCTAGAAAAGAGGCTTCCAGTAGAGTCCCTTCTCCAGTTTTCCGATATTTCTATGGTGTTCTGTTCCGTCAATATGATTCACTAAAAAAATTAAGAGCCACTAAAAGATTCACTAAGAGAGAAAACAGAAATCGAACACGTGACAACATAAGAAATGCAAGAACTTAGCCTACTTCTATATTCATTCCGAAAAGGAGGCGGCGCCGACACATGTACTCATCTTCTGATGACAGAGGAGAAGGATGTATAAATAATGCGGCAAGGATAAAGAATGAAAAAGGATTAAAAAATCTCGAAAACAGCTAAAAAGCATATAGCGGTTTCATTGCTATAGCGACGGTACAAGCGCAAAAGATAGTGCCATCTTTTTCATAGTGATTTCGGCCTTTTTATGTATTTGTAACTGTCCAAAGTTTTGATATTTTAAGCAGTGGTGAGCTGTAATGACTCTAACCACAGGCTGTTGACCGCTTGGGTTCCTTGATGGTGACGTAGTTCCCTAGGTGCAAATTTCGTTGAGGAAAACTTCACAAATTTTCAAAGTGCCTCTCTCGAAACAGTTATACTTTCGTTCAAACGTGATTTTGTATGTCCAGAGTATAAAAACCGAATTTGCAAAATTATTGCCTACTAACAACTTTCAGAACTACACCATATGCGTAGAAAAGAAGAACTGTACCGTACATTTTGTTGAAGTCTTTTTTTTTCGTCGAGATGGGAAATTATCTCATGATTCTTCGGAATATTATCTAGCGCTTCCGAGCTGCTCTCAGTACACATCTTTGGTTCTCAAGAAAACAAGGGGATGGCGATTGGCTATCGTCGGCCTCCTTGAGCGATGTGCAACGCATGAGAATTCCATACACAATCTAAGGGAATTCAAACGCTCTGTATAATGGCACGCTAGCATGTACATTCTTACAGTCGTAGTAACATCTGGAAGTAGCCAACTGCTAATGTTTCCCATTTTCTTCACTTAATCTCTTGTGCATTTCCACATGCTGTGACCTGTGGGTAGACATGCGTTTGGCTATTGAGCGAACGTCAGAGGTCCCTCTGTACGTGCTTCCGTTTCTTGGAAGAGTTGGAAGAACCTCATATATTCATCATAACTTTTCGGCATGAAAAAAATTTAATATAATATTTGCAGCAATTTTGAATTGTTAGCATTGCAAAAAAAGCTTCTCCTCCCACTCAATGGCATTAACTGACTGTGCCCGAACTTCATGAGCCATTCATCATCACCAAACACAACAATGGAGCGCTACTGCTCAGATCATCGACAGTGCCCCGCCATAAATTCGAACTAGGGGTGCCATATAAATGGGGTAAAAAAGCAAATTTAGGAATATATATTATTCATTTATTTAGGGGGGCACAGCTACGGAACAAGGGGACGGCCATGGCTCTGCGGTTTCGAGCGTATGTTGATGCCATAGGTGTTCTATAGTCCCTCCGCGTCAACTGACGGCTTCACATCTTCATGACTGTGAAATCAAGAAGCCGCAGCTGTTTTTAGCCATAGAAGAGCTATTCGGGAATATTTCACCCCATTACTTTTATTTATTCCATTAATCTGTTTTGTATACTTGACGGGTGTAAGGCGTGAGTAAAACGACTCCCTTTGCTGCCTCACCTCTTTTGTACGGCACCCCTTGTTCGAATTTATGGCGGGGCACTGTCGGTGACCTGTGCGGTAGCACTCCATTGTTGCGTCTGGTGATGATGAATGTCCCATTAAAGTCGAACACAGTCAGTTAATGCCATTGAGTGGGAGGAGAATCTTTTCTGCAAAGCTAACAATTCAGGATTGCTCCAAATGACATATCAAAGACTTTTTCTTGCCGATAAGCTATAGTGGGTATAGTGAATATACTATGAGCTGAGTCAAGCTGAAAGGGGTCTTGATATGTGTAATGGATTAGCGCATATGCCCGAAAAGCATGGAGTGCGGATTCAAGTCCTGTCCGACACTGAAACTCTTGCCCATAACTCAGCATACTTAGAATTTCTGTGTTATCGTTGACTCCATGGCATCCTATCTGGTGCCTTACGTTTCATTCCGCCGCGACTTACGCCTAGCAGTCTGCAGTCTTGGAATTCGACGTTTTCTGAAAAGGCTGCTGCTCCCACTAGCATTTTGGAGCATGCGAATAGTACAAGGAAAAGGTCTCAGTCGCTGCAGAAAATGTCCAGGAGATTCACATTATTGTGTTTGAGAGGTTTGCTTTTGAAAACTTCATCAGAGCTTCTCCTTCGATCTTACCACAATTTTATTTGTTCACTTGTGGGCGAGACTATCTCTTGATGATGATATTCACTTCCTTCATGATTTCTTTTTTGCGCAACCATCATTTGCCAATGCGTTTTCTCATAATTACTGAGCACTTCTCAGTACGATCGTTTCTTTGTTTGAGAGTTTTTTCTCCGAAGCGTGAGAGGGAACGCTCGGCATTTACATGTTACATGCATTGGATAGCAGGAGTTCTATTGGTCACTCCGTTACAAGTAAGCGCGTCTGCTAGCCCCAAACACCAAGGTGCGGTGTACTTTGCTTGCCACATCACCCTTTACTAGTGCTATACGTATACGTGGAAAATATTCTTGCTTTGTAGTTGTTCACTGCAGAGATTTCACAACTTTCCACATGTTTTATTACTTACTTATTACAGAGACATCGTGCATCATCATAGCATTGTAGTGAAAAACCTCCCCGAGAGAATGAACGAAAACTGGAGGTGCTAATAGTGTGCATCATTTTGGCCGGGTCCGTACCTTGGGGAGAGAGGGCGCTCTTTGTGTCTGCGTCTCTGCCTGTGCCACACTGTCTTGTTGCCTGCTTCGTCTATGTACCTTTCCTCGTCGCCTGCAAACGCACTGCGCAGTATGAACGCGGCCTTTCTTGTGCTAGCAGAAGTGCAAAAGCTCAGGCTTAATAGTTGGGTAACTTTCGTTGCTTTGAACCACTCGGATGATCAGATGTTGTTCTCTCAAAAGAAATTTATCCTTCTAATTTTACGGAGCTTGTGCGCACCGCACTACATCCAGACTTTTTCTAACCGGGCAAAAAACATATCTTCTGTTAAAGAGATTGATGGACGGTTACAGTGTATTGAATAACGCTTTCGACAGGCATAGAGGCAAGCAGTTATTGTGTGTAGGTCAAGCTGCAAGCTAATCTAGTTACGTGTTTGGCTTTCAGCCCACCGATAGTTTCCCATTTTTCTGCTCTTGTGATTTCACGTCTGGAATGCAGATGGATCGGTGTTAATTCTCACTCTTTCGAAGTTATCGCTTCTGAGACCGACTCCGTAAATGTTGCATGTTGCTCGATTCGTGGCCTTCTATGTACATGTATGTCTTACATATTAGTGCGAACCTATGAATTCACCATTTTTAGTCTGCTTCGCCGACGCTCTTCAGACAAAATGCAGCTCGTCATGGTCTTATTGCTCGCTGCATTGGTCTGTGCAGTTTGTAAGTACACATACGTTTCATAAATCTTTTTGCACGGAAAGTGAACAGAGTCCACAACAAAAATAGTCAAGTGATAAGTAAGAAATTGGTTGATTGAATAGTGATAAAATAACAGAATAAAATGTAAGAAGCAAAAAGGTCATGATTACGTAAAGTTAAAAGTCAGCATTAGAAACACACAATACATTTTAACCCATTTCGAACGGCGTCCCCTGCTAAAGAGATATGTTGACTATATAACCACTTGTCCCTATCTTTCTCCGGGCAGTACGTCCACCAGGCTGTACTTGGTGTTGTTTTTTTTAAATTTAGTACATAGGATAATTTCGAGAAAGGCACTTGCTAAAGTCCTTAACAAGGCCCTACGCTGACAGGTGTGCGTCAGGAGGGGCCAACACCACTACCGTGCCCCGCGAGTTGCGGAGCCTTGCGTGACATGTCCTTAATTCGGCCAATCCTTAACGGGATCAGCAAAGAACTGTCAAGCACTGCAACTCAATCTGCCTAGCCCAGTGACCTGCGCGGGACTTGAGCCCCTGAAACACACCCTGCGCTGACTGACGCACCATTAGTAGGCTAACACAGGCGAGCTCCTTGCCTTTAGCAGCCACACATCACAGATCCGCTTGCTCCAACCGATATACCAAAGATGCAGCGTGGAGAACTCTGCGCACCACTGAGAAAAATGGAAAAAGTTCCCTGAGCGGCGAAACTGAGAAGAAAAGTTGTGTCCTCGCTCAATAGTTTTTTCTTCTCTGCTCTCTACTTTTAGCATCTCTATTTTCACTCTCAATGGCAGTTTAAAGTGTCTCTCCCACTGCTTCTAAGTTCCAGCCAAGGTGGTCCATTCCTTGCAGTACTATAACCTTTGTCAAGTAGCGCAGAGGGCTCAGCCCATCTTATATTCCTCTCTGGTTTCACTGGTTACGGTTGTGCATCACGATTGTACGACTAGGTCACCGCACCACGCAACATGTGTCGCTCAATTGGTGTCATTGCGAATTGGAATTTAAAGGGATCGTCTACGGAAGAAGGAGTTTCATCATGGCCTGAATATTTATGTCGTATTGGCCTCATAAGGGCCACATGCAAACTTTCACGCGAAGAGTTGAGAATTCGGCTGAGATATAGCACCACAAAGTCTCGGCTGGGTGGGCGGGGCTACCGAGCAAGTGCCCACCCCGTTGTCCGCCGCTGTTTGGAAAGCAGAGTAGGACTGTTTACGTGACTCTCTGTCCCTACAGAGCGCTTCGACAGCAGCGAACGACGGGGTGGGCACTTGCTTGGTAGCCCCGCCCACCCAGCCGAGACTTTGTGGTGCTGTATCTAAGCCATTCTCAACTCTTCGCGTGAAAGTTTGCATGTGGACCTTACTAGGCGAATACGGGTGTGTTGCAAGTGTTCCGATTTCTAGAGGTCAGCACCCAATTGGGTCACCGCACGCGGCGACTCTTCGCGAATTGTCCGAATGGTGGCGTGTCCTGTCGTCTGGGCTCTCCCAGATCTGCCTAAGCCTTATTAGGGGAGGAGCTTTGGCAGCGTGTTTTTACCTGTCTTTACCTGATTGCAATCCGCCGCGCAACCTGACCTGACCTCACCATTCGAAACACTTGCACTCCACTAATTTTTCGTGGACGAATCCTTTGAGTAATGCGGCCATCGCCTTCTTGCGTAAGCTGACTACTTGGGCACTCCTGAAGTACTCCCCTACGAGCCTACTTGAGGGGTTGCTAACAGAAAACGTCTGAGTGTCTCGCCTCATTCTGCCTTTTCTCTTAGCAGTAGTCTTATTGTTTTCTGACCAAGGTCACTTCTTCCATCACTTCTGCTTTGTGAATAGAACTCAAATGAGACTCTCCATGAGTGAAAAGAACTGGGTTCTCCAATCAGGATCAGGACTTTTCATTATTGTAGCATCAATGGCACTGTTCAAGCGAAACTTGGAACTCTTGGATATGATGAAGACACCTTTATTGATGACATATCGAGCACAAGTACCGGTAAGTCTTGCTGTACACCTTAACGATTTTTGGCAGATATATGCATAATCTCTCTCCATATTTTCAGGAGAACCAGCTATATTACCTCACTCAGATCCACAATACTCCGCAAACGAGCAGTTACTTCCGAAATGACGGCGTTGTACCAGCCATCTAAGCGATAGTAGAGGTTGAACTGATACCAACTATTTAAGACCCCTCAGAAATTGTTCCGTTTCATCTGATGTGTTGGCCATTATACTGTGACAATAAATTTGTTTCGACGTGGTACCGTTGATTAAGGAATCTGTTTGACCTGCAGCAGAAAAGAAATCATGGCTCCTCACCTATGACATAGCAGATGTAACGTTAGTTCTTTTGAAATGTGCTTACCGAGATTTACCGAGAGATGATGAATCATAATGCATCTCTCGGACCAGACATCACTGAAGCTTAGCTACCGCAGAATGGCGGTATGCTGGGTTTTTACCGGACTGTAGGTTGGGACACACGCATTTTGACCTCGGCCAATGACCCGTACATTCTTCTACACAAGTTATTCAGACATTTTAATTGAGTAAATACTATTCTCCGAACAAGTTTATTCCACTGTATTCACGATCCGATGATGCTACCACGACATAATAATTGAAAAATGGCCGCAGGTCGACACAGGATCGCAGGCCCAGCTAAACCCTCGTGTGCAACCGCTAATTCTTTTCGCCGTATTTCTATTATCAGTTCTTCGATAGCAGTAGACGAACCTGAGCGATCTACAGTAACTACGTCAGCTTTAAGCAGCAGCGTTATTTACTAGTTCCTGCTGCCAACCTGAAGAACATCTATTCTCTAGTCGTGGAGTTCTCAATTTTCCGGCAACGTCGTGGTTCCAAAACACCATCTGTAATGCGGGTTTATCCCTGGTCCTCTAATGGATGGCTCCGTACAACTCATAATTCATAATTTAAATACTACTTTTTCTACTATTTTTGTTATACTTTGTTTCTACTTTTTTTATTTTATTAATTAACACGATATAATTTTATTAAACCACCCGTACTATACCCCTATAAAACGATTCGTTTGTCTGTCCGTCCGTCCCTCCGTCCTTCCGTCTGTCACAAAAATTAGGTACAATTATATGAGAAACGGTCTGTGGAGATAAGGAAAAAGTGTGGTATGGGTAGGGCATGGGAGAGGAAGTAAAGACCACACATGGACCAAGCTAAGCTCCGCCCACGGTGGGCGCGACGTGCAGTGGAATGCTCCGTTTTCAAAATTTGTTGATTGGGTTCGACGGTGTCTCAAACGCATGGAAAGATGAACTGAGCTCACAAGGGAGCTTTGTGGTATGTATTGAAGCTTGGGGAAGAATCTTCCTCTGTGAGACAAACCCGAGGATTTTTTTAACTTCAATATTGCACTATTGCTCGCCTATCAGTGAGAAAGAAAAGACTCAGTGGCCACGCGGTGTTCTCGTAGTTATTGATTGGTATTGATACTATTGAATATTGCAGATCCTGCGATTAGATTACTGATACTGGAACAGAATACTATAAGAATCTATATTTATCGAATACTAGTCCAGAATAATCTACCCTCAGATAATATCAGCCAGAATCCACCACTTGGTTCATAGAGCGTCTCCGACAGTAGGCAGCAAATCAGCAAGAATATGGTTATTGACCAGTCGACTATTGGTTAGTAGCAGAAATGCCTCGCTGCTGTTGAAGGGGTCGAGGATATGGCGATGCCGCCGGCACCAAGCAAGACGCAGCTTGAAGGGGTTGAAGAGATGGCGGAAGTCGCCCGAAGCGCAGGGCAAGTATTGAAGGAGTATTGGAGCCAGAAGATCCGAAGAGCAGCAGAGCAGAAGCCAGAAGAGCCCCGCCAGAGCTGGCGGCGTGGTTATATCAGGCGCGGATGACTCATCAGCTGAGAACTATGCGCACAATCTGAAACATTCCTCAAGATCAACCTGAAGATAAGGTTCTCGGTATCGGTTCCGTCACCTATCTTGCGCTGGGGGGGGGAGGAAACGGCCTTTATATAGGTCGTCTAGTTGTTGCTCCAGATCGTCTATGTATTGCTGACGTGCATCGACCTGTCGTCGCCGTCGGGGATGTTCCTCGACTTCATAAGGTCGGTGCTCTTTTTGCGGGACATCAGATATTGGGACGTCGTCGATATATTGCGGGAGGGCATCGACCTTTCGACGCTGTAGGTGAGGTTCTTCGACGTCACCGCGTCGCTGCTCCTCTTGCGGGACCTCTACTATTGGGATATTGATGACATCCCTGGTGTCCTCGATCAACTTGTCCATATATTCGTCGTCCGACAGCACGTGAACCTTGCTTGAACTCGGGCCTTATTCGTCGTCTAGCTCAACGTCGACTTGTCGGGAGCTCGTGCCAAGTTGCTCATCGGGACTGTGCTTCCTTTTCCTAGACTTTGTAAGTTCACATTCGCCAGAAGGATAGTCCGAACGATCTTCATTGTCTCTTTGCTTGAGTGTGCCAAGTATCCTTTCCTCCATCTTCGCCACAGCTCTATTGAAAGCACTAATCGAAAGTGCTCGCATTTTCCACTTTCTCCGCAAGGATCCTCTTTTCTGCCTTAGTGATTTCTTCCTCAATATCCTATATGTGTCGATCCAGCATTTGTAGTCGGTAACCCACTTTTGTTGCGATAGCGCGAGTGTCTTGCGTCTTCTCCTCACGCTATTCCAATCGACGTTTCCTCGAAATCTTTCCAGTGTCTACCGCCATGCGGTACATTGAATCGAACAACATTAATCGCTGTGTGTAGCTCAGCAATTCCTCCTTAGCATACGTGGCTGTCCTTAACATCTTGCTAGCGTTCATTAGCAGTTCGCCACTGCTGATATCTGATCCTGTTGTGGAGAGTAGATGATGGATGAGCTGATCCTCCAGGGTATGGGCCATCTTCACGTGTTGATTGATTTCATAAAGAGTCGTGGTCATGTTTCTTTCGAGATCGTCCATGGTTACTGCCTCTCTGTCCAGAGTAGAGAGGGTCAGGAATTCGGCGCTGTAGTCGCTGTTGAAATTTGTTGATTGGGTTGGAGGATGCCTCAAACGCATGGATGGTCTGAGCTTATAAGGAAGCTTGTTAGGGATGGTTTTGTGAAAGTCATGAAAGAGGCTCAGGGCCTTCGAAGCGCTGGTGTAGAACACATTCCCAGAACAAGTGCGCATGATATTGGGTAAGAGGCTCAAGCAGCGACAACCAATCAGATGAAAGCGACAAACGCATGGTGTAGTCAGGGTACAGTACATATATGACTGTATGCGCAGGGATGCAGGACTGTGCGGGAACCCAAGTCATGTTTCTTCTAGAATCCAAAGAAAGCCAGTCATTGAAATCAAGCTTAATGAAAAGAAATTGGCACTTACTTGATTACTGGTTGGAAAATACCACTAGGTCATTCGAAAAGTTTTTCTGGTCTCTTCCATTTTCTAAGTTATTTTTCGTCTTCGTCAGGTTTGCCTATGCCATATTAAGGCCCGCTTCTTGCTCTCTTCAAACGTAGTAAGTCTACGTTCCGGAACGAATTTGGAATTTTTTAAAGTCATCTGAACAAATTGGGTAAACGGCGGTCCGCAACAGTTCCCCAGTTCGCTCTTCTTCTCCTGCGCATAAACAAGAATCTTCCCAGCCGTTAGGTTGTGTGGGCTTTTGTGTGCTTGGTAAAATGTACTTTAGAGGGTGGAGGGCTTTCAGCAAAATTCACTGCATATGGCTGTCACGATTTCAAAGATGCGCGGAAAAATGAACCTTCCACTTACCTATTTCCTCAATTGGGGTCGCGTACAATGTTTGACGCGAAAATGTGAGTGCAGAGAATGAGACTGTTTGCGAAATTCTGTGCTCCCACTATGCGTCTACGACAGCGACGGACGACTGGGCGGGTACTTGCTCTGAGGTGCTGCCCTCCTAGCCGCCATTTGAGGAGCTGCATCTCAGCCGGACTCTAACTTCTTCGCGTGAAACTCTGCATGCGGCCTTATAATGTGAATGCAACATGAGTATACAAGTAATTGATAAACTAGTTTCCGTGCACGATTCATATAACGACTTAACCTGCATTTCAGTGCAACATTTGATTCTAACGAGCTCACTCCATTGACTGATTCAGTTAGTTAATGCTTATGCACTTATATGTAGGCTCTGGTTTTTAGAGTGAGCCAGGTAAATATTTGAGAATCAATGCCCAGCATAATTTTAAGTTCAAAATAGAAAATTTTTAATGTGGTGCTGTTGCCATGATAGTCTGAATGTTGAACAGCAGTAAGAGATATATGTATTCTATAACAAAAATACGTCGTTGAAGTCTCTATTTCTTGAGTTATTTTGCTATAGTTCGGTACGTAAAGAGAGTGGCAGGGATAATTCGGACGAAAAGTGAAAAAGCAGTGTGTCGCGGATCGAAGGCATACTTGACTTCGCGTATGCAACGGTTTACTTGCGCACTCGAACCTCTCGCATCCAGAAGGCACTATGTGTCCCCCTGACGCCCCCACCGGAGACACCCTGCCGGTCGCCGAGGCAGTCTGCGAGATGGACCCACCCTGGGGATCTGAGGGTCTCACCGACCTAGACCATATGTGTGCTGAACCTCCTAACCCCAGCAGCCGTCTAGCCCTGAACGTCAAAAACCTCCCAAAAGTCGCCTCCGCTAGGGCGACTCCCGACTGTCGGCTGACGTATTAGACCCCCATCCAGCTGGTATAGCCATATGGCCGACGGTGTCTCGTATGGGCATTTGATCGAGGCTGCCCCCAGTCGGGAGGCAGGGCTAGACACCGGCCAACTCATGTGCCAGCGCTCCACTACTCGGAAGCCGAAGGTGCACCGCACCCCACATCTCGAGTGGCATCATGGCGTTACCCGGTGAAAACCAACTGGCAGTTGGCAGCCGGCCTTATATACCGGCTCCGACCCTTTGACCACAGAGCGGACAGTTAGGACGATTTTTTCCAGTGGCGTGTTGCCAAGTCGAAAGCACGAAGGGATGTTCGGAAATAAGAAAGCATCTTTCCACTTAGTGAGCTTCAAGCTAAAGCTAAGAAAGCGCTAGGCGTACCTTCCATCCCCATCTCAGCCAATCTGAGATGCTCGTCGCTGGGAGGCGGATCGAGCCAAGAAAGGCGGCTGGAGCCAAGAAGGGTGCCTCTTCCACAACTCAGAGGGGCGCTTTCGCGGAGAATTTTGCCGCAATATACGTCGTATATACCAATGACCTATTGCCCTACTGCACGAACTTATCCTGCCAAAATCGTACAGAACAGATAGTGGCAGGGATAGATGTAGTTGTGCAGCACCCGCAAAAATTCCCTCTTCGAAGGACGGTGTATCTATTAGAATGCCAAAACGCCAAAACTACGGGCAAAAACATGTTGGAGAAGCTACGATGCTGCTTTAGAAACGCGTTGACGAACACCGCCTAGCATTAATAAATCCATTCTTTCATCCCAAAAGCAGCTTCTACAAATATCGTGCAAGATAAGGTGCCTAAAATCATCCTAGCACCTGCCACTAAAGTATTACAAGCTCAATAAAGAATCCTGTAGAAAGAAAGTACTAGATGCACTTGAAATGAAGTAGTCATCACTAGTAGAGTAAATATGTAGTAAGGAAGAACTATCTGACAGTCTGCACAACTCCGCTTGATCTCAGTAGTTCATTATTGGTGACTGCATGATTTTTTTCATATCAAGTATCAAGGCAGTCACATAGCGTCATAGACCACTCAAAGATGAACCGTGTGAGACTCATTTTCTGCTCCATATGTTTCCCGCAGGGTATGTCCACGCCAAGATTTTCATGACATGGGCATGTATGTAAGTTATTGGCATACGACGTGTGTGTACATATTATATAGCCGAAAAAGCGAAACATTTCAGTCTTTTAGACCTTCGAATGACTTTTAAAGAGGCCTTTTGAATTTCCGAATAATTAATTTGGAGTCTCACGCTGTCGAAAAAATGCCAAAATTAATTGATTTTCATTGGTACATCGGTGAAAAATACTGAAGTTGTTCAAGAGAGTCAATAACTCAGACCGAGCATCCCTTCAGTCAGCTCGGAGCTCAGATTTGTTCACCATTTAGAATTACAGGGACAATAAACGCGCACCCAGTCTCATACATATGGAAACAATTCCTTTCCGTACGAAGAGTGGAGCTTAGCTGTCGTGGAAGCTATATAAGTTTGTAATAAAGGCAAATAATTGACCGTGATACTTTGGACTACACTGCTTTCTAGCAGATATCTTTTCAAAGCTTCGAAAACAATTGGAGATGGTTTTCGATACAAGAAAGCGTCGGAATGACTTTGCTCATGGTAAAGGTGCTCACATTCACAGTCACAAGAACAATGTAAGAGATTTACTTTCACTTCCTGTGTGGGTTTAGGGAAGCTCCACTTGCTCATCCCACATTTCAGTAGGCCTCGTCATTTCACGATCCCTTCTTGCCAGTGGTCACATAATCCATTTGAGTGCTCCAATTAGCTTCGCATAGTTGTCCGCAACTGTCCGCAAAGGTTTTCGTGAGATATTCCTTTTCTTTCATTTCGTTTCTCATAGGACTCCACTGTGATTTCTAGAATCAATACAATCCAATCCATTAAAGCAGTCGTGGTTCCTTATTGCTGCAGAGGGTTAACATCTCTGACCATAAACCGGTGCGTCTCCACAGCAGACGGTGGCAATTGCTGCAACAGGGCGGAAAAATGTCGAATGTGCATGCGGAATCATTATATTACAATTACAGAATTATTGAAACTGATCCTATGCCATAGGAGTGTTTTGTCATTCATTCAGAATATAAGATTGCATCAAATCCATTTCTTTTGACATCATCATATTTGTTCTTCTTATTAAGTTGTTTGAAAAATGGGGGTCCGTTTATTAAAGGCACATTCCAGGATTATGATAGCGTGATATTTCTCTCGAATGTGAAGTCAAGGGTGCTGAAGAACACAAAAGTGAAGAAAAAACGAATAAAATCCTCAAAGACCCTAAAAATAAGACTTATTGGTTTCGAAATTATACGAGATTATTGCCCAGAAAAAAGTTGTCTGGAAGAGTTTTCCAAACTCGGCTTTCCGCCAAGTTTTGTAGAGATCGATGCGACTGCTGATCAGCTGTTTTATCTACATATTCAGCTGTTTCTACTCTGGTGATGTATTCTTTATTCTACTTTCACGCTGGATGAAATTTTTTGTGCGGTGTTCAGCCGCTTTCATTATTCTTTTCTATACTTATCAAGACCTTATCACGGAGATGGGCCGATCAGCTGATTCCGGCGATATATTATCATATTTTTTCTTATTTCTAATTCGACATTCTTCATTTTCAAGAGGTAAGTTAGTTTTTGTGATAATGCAATTGTTTTTTGTTAGGTATGCATGCATTCAGTCGTATTGTCCTTTGTCCCGGCGTTTTGTCCCTTTTGTGTTTTTGTCTTTTCTTTCTTGTTTATTCTTTTTGTTTCCGACCTGTTTTTCATTACCGCCTCATTGAAGTGCCCTTATTTTTGTCGGGGACACTCTTTGACATTGTTTTGAAAGTTTTGGTCGCGGTGGAACTTCAAGTTTCCTTGAATTTGCTAGTGCGGTGAGTTTTTGAGGTTCAATTTGAATTGCTCTTTTTTTAATTGACTCGATCTTCACTCAAGGGTTCTTGATGTGCTTCTATGATTGTCAGGCATGACATACACTGTTTTGAAGATCCCTGTCACTTTGAAACACGTGTTTTCATGCTTTTGCTGGTTTCTTGTGCCTTTTTGTTCATATGCTATTATTTTTCTACTTTTCGACCCTACTACATAGTAATGTGTCCTTAATATTGTTAAAGCCGTGTTCATTGTTGATTTGCAGATAGCCGCCTTGTTAGAATATTGTTCTTGAAGTCCTTTTTCTGAGGCAACAAAACAACGACAACGAACCTTTGGGAAAGGTGTCTTTGTTGTTCCTTGTTCCGGCTGTCGCACGCTTCAATACCGTCGCCTGTGATGGTTTGTGGTTTTTAGATCTTCTTAGACTACACTTTTGTTGTTGCTTTTTTTGTTTGAAAAATAATATTTGACGTGAGTTGTTTATATGAGCGATTCCTTTTAGGCACAGGCGTGGGTTATATCTCACAACTACGCTCACCTACTGTTTGTTGTTTCTTTTTGCCCTTTTGTTGTGATTTATGTTTGTTCTTTGTTACATGTTACTAGTTTCCTGTTTCTCATGTTACCAGTGAATCAATTATTTAGGAATCAATGAGTATTTATGACAGGAAAACACACAGAATTCGAGAGACGGTAAAGGCAATGCTTAGGAGCGATGAATAAGAAGTTTTAAAGTGGAGGTGTGGGCTGTTGTGAAACAGTAGTACGTTTTTGATGGTTGAAAAGGAATTGTGATCAGAACAATGATGAAATTTCTTATGAAAAGGATTGTGATTATGATTGATTAATGGGAAAGTTTAGGTTGAACTTGCATAATGCAACGAAGACTAGGTTTTTGTGTGGGCAGCATGCAAATATGATACTATGACAAAGACAACGCCTAATAAGGAAAGCAATCATGTGCTGCTTGCATCACTTGTCCTGAGAGGATTATTGGAAGATGGGATGATAAGTGAACAGAAACGAAAATCCAGCAAATGCAATCGTGCTACAGTAATCCATCCACAAGAACTCTGCGGACCACACCACTTATTCGGCGACTTTTTTCAGCTCTGAATGAGGGAATGAGGTTTGTGGAGGGGTGTCAATATGAAATTACTTCAATTAGAAGTATAATGAAATGTAGTGTTTGAGTTGATTGTGACGCTATTGAAAGGAATTGAAAAGAGTTTGGAATGAGATACTAGTTGCTCGTTGTTATTTTTGTCAGGTTTTCTCGAAGAACACTTCAAGGGAAGTATAGTGCTGCCCTTTTCCAAATGCAGGTTTTCAAAGGATTTTGTTGCCTACATACACGGCTTCAGTTCTGGAATAATTTTTGAGATTTCGAAATCGTTCAAAAGGTATTATGGAATTCCATCGTTGCTTCTTGCCGAGCTGAGTTCCGTCAGAGTTTCACCCCTGTTTAGCGGAGTTTCGCGTGTATAGTTTATCATAGAATGCACATTTTGGTGAGCATTTTAACCTAAAAACTGAGAGATTCCTCATCAAATAAAGCTAAGGCAAAAATCTATGCAACATTAGCGCCGCACACTGGGAGCGGCCTCCATCTACCTTAGTACCCTATTTTTGCCTAAGCCTCACTTGGGAGGACCCCTTCCTCCATCGTTTAAGGTTTAGGCAAAGAAATACATTTGAATGCACAAACTGATGATTGTAGGGCGGTATTAGGAGAGCGACAACAGTGAAAATAAGTACCCCCAACTTAGCAACTCACGGTACCATGAAGATGATGATTACGTAGGCAGTAGCTGAAAAAGCCGTCGGATGTGTGGTGTGGTCCGCAGAGTCTCTGCGGCTGGACATATTTTATTCCGCGTCAGGCTTACTGTAGCACGATTGCATTTGCTGGATTTTCGTTTCTGTGTGAGAGAACATCCGACGGAATCACACATCCGACGACTCGTCCTGAGAGGATTATTGGAAGACGGGATGATAAGTAATGAGGTGGAGGTGAGGTTCACCGTTTTCCGAATTCTGTGTGTTTTCCTTTCATAAATACTCATTGATTCCTAGAATAATTGATTCACTGGTAACGTGAGAAACAGGAAACTAGTAACATGTAACAAAGAACAAACATAAATCACAACAAAAGGGCAAAAAGAAACAACAAACAGTAGGTGAGCGTAGTTGTGAGATATAACCCACGCCTGTGCCTAAAAGGAATCGCTCATATAAACAACTCACGTCAAATATTATTTTTCGAACAAAAAAAAAGCAACAATAAAAGTGTAGTCTAAGAAGATCTAAAAACCACAAACCATCACAGGCGACGGTACTGAAGCGTGCGACAGCCGGAACAAGGAACAAGAAAGACACCTTTCACAAAGGTTCGTTGTCGTTGTTTTGTTGCCTCAGAAAAAAGGACTTCAAGAACAATATTCTAACAAGGCGGCTATCTGCAAATCAACAATGAACACGGCTTTAACAATATTAAGGACACATTACTATGTAGTAGGGTCGAAAAGTAGAAAAATAATAACATATGAACAAAAAGGCACAAGAAACCAGCGAAAGCATGAAAACACGTGTTTCAAAGTGACAGGGATCTTCAAAACAGTGTATGTCATGCCTGACAATCATAGAAGCACATCAAGAACACTTGAGTGGAGATCGAGTCAATTAAAAAATCACCGCACTAGCAAATTCAAGGAAACTTGAAGTTCCACCGCGACCAAACCTTTCAAAACAATGTCAAAGAGTGTTCCCGACAAAAATAAGAGCACTTCAATGAGACGGTAATGAAAAACAGGTCGGAACCAAAAAGAATAAACAAGAAAGAAAAGACAAAAGCACAAAAGGGACAAAACGCAGTGAAAACAGGACAATACAAACTGAATGCATGCATACCTAACAAAAAACAATGACGCACGTGCGGCCACGTCGCGACTCGTGCGTTCCAAATTGAGCGCTGGGCGGCTCCGAGCTCCGGGTGTGGCTGAGCTGTCTTCTGGAGCTAAATGCGCTGCGATGGGAGACGGTCGTTTGGCGCGGCCGCTTGCAGCAAATTTGCCAATGGAGCACATGGGCCGTAGTTGCCACCCCAACACCCGCCATTCGAGGCATCTTCCGCGTCGGGCAGCTCGACCACAGCACCGAGCCCTCAGATTGACATGAGTGATAATTACCACATAAAGGACCTTATTAAGAAGCACAGCGTATCACTACTCCAAAATGATCGAAATACAACTACCCCAGAGTGAGAGAGCAATTTTTCCAGCTTTGAAAATGTAAAGGAGACGAAAAAGCTGAAAGCGGTAAAAAATTGCCAAAATCCACGCTCAGTTCGCCTAAGTAATAAAATAAGGTTTGTGAAAGTCAGTTGTTGGCATTTTTTGTTTAACGAAATCTCTTGTATGGCAATTATCAACCACAAACATCTGAGGGTTCCGTGATGTGGACGAGTTATCCGTCGCAGAAGATGTTTCGAATGGTCGGCGTTAGGGTAGCAGCAACGACCCATGGGCCCCATTGGCAAATTAGCTGCAAGGGGCTGCGCCAAACGACATACACCCGTTGCGATGAGTCATCGTCGCCCCTCGTTGCGTTCACAGCCCGCCCTCCCGCGTGGGGAACTATTTGGTCATGTGAAAGGGCTGCAACGGTTCCCTAATCCTGGAATGTGCCTTTAAGTCTGTCGAGTATAAGAGATAAAGTAGGGTATTAGGTGCTCTCAACTCTTTCAGAATGAGTGCTCATTGCAGCTGCTTCAGACTATGCTGTGCTATGTACATCCATCTTTCAAGTTTTGATCTGGTATGTAGCTATTTTATAATGTAAGCGGTATGGTTATGGGGAAGTTCAGCCCCCATCGGAGATGAAGATAGATGCTTTCGGAAGTACTTGAAGTTTTCGATTAATAAAGTATACTTGGAGTATTCATATCTATATCTATATCAAACGTGTTAATGGTACGCTCACTTTGCATTTCATTGTAAGGAATTACAAAAGGATCAACTACATAGATCTATGCGCTAGTTAGTAATAACCTTGTTTCTTTTTATGGCCTATACTAGTACCAATTACTATTTTAAGTTAGGTTTTTTGGGTTTACCCAAGTACAATGCTAAGTGGTACTCAATTTTATTATTCTAGGTACCCCCTAGTAGTTATATGCACACCTTCGTTACTAAAATGTTAACATAAAAATGCATACTTACAAATAACTCAAATCAACCCTAATAAACTAAACGAAAGTATTTAGTATTTACTTTAGGATCTAGTATATAAGATTAGCTACTACGTAGTTTTAGGTATATGGTACGTAATACACACCAGATGCTTCATACTAATAGATACAGTAGTATAATAATCAATGAGACTAATTATAGGAAGAATATATCAAAAAATAGCTTTACTTGCACCTTGGTGTATTCAATGCCAAGAAAGTTTATAGTAACTACCTTGCTTTGTTATCTCTTACTATTGATATGCCTTTAAGTTTCTCAAAAGCATAATTTGTTACCCAAGTTAAAAAGAAATCAATGAGTTTAACTAATACTATAGCTTATTAACTAACAATTTGTTATTTACATGCGTAACAGGTAGCGCTTGTATAGATAACCTAGTCTACATTTGGGCTGAAACATAGATATAGAACATGTCTCGGATCAAAATTGGCCTTAAACTCAAGTAGGTTTAAATAAATAAGGTAGTATTCATCCTTAACCCTATTAAATAGTTTGCACTGTGCACAGGTAATGAGGTAAGGGTACCTTAATCCAAACTTGTTATTACACGCACAATCAATAATTTGTTAGAATTCTAACACAAACTAGATATTAGACAGGAAACCCTTTCCTATCTAGTTTAGTATATGCTCTATTTAATACTGAGTTTATGCCATTTAACTTAACTATATAGTTCAATTACTCAAACTTTAAAATAATATATATTGGTTTTAACTATAGTAAGAGTTGTTAATTAACCCAATTAATAAGAGATAAACTAATAACAAATATGTAATATATCATAATATATAGCAACCCTAGTTATTATTTACTATGTTATTCATAATTATATATAATACAAAGGATTTAACTTTTATCTTACTTACTTACTATGTCTAGTATAACTCATAGCATTTCAATATAAATCTCATTACCCCAATTTTTACTTTTATTAACAAGTTTTTATTCGTTTATACTTATATAATTTATATAACCTTATTTATTATTTAATATTTATTTATTTTATATTTATATTTAAAAATTTAAATAAAAAAAATAATAAAAAAAATAAAAAAAAAAGTTTTACTATGGTTGTTACTTATTATAATAGAGGGCCATACCTCTAACAAAAAATAGGGGTCATCGCTGATGGGGTTTATAAAAGTCAAAAATGGCAAGATGGGATCAATTTTTGGCGCCTCCAGCTTTGATCGTTCCTTTGGAACATATTAGGGAGTGCCTACCCCTGGCAGCAGCCCTGCCGAACCTTCTAGGAAGATTCCTCCGTGTATGGGGGTTGGACCACCCACTTACACGTATTCAACGGTCAAAAAACAATTCAACAGCCAATGATTACTACAACTCCACCAACTATAAAAAGGTAAGGTATGGGGTAAATCAGTATATTCTCAAAGATTTTGGCAATAATAACGTGGGTTGTACTTGTAATAATAATTGCCGAATTTGTAATATTACTAATAGAAGTAACATTATAAAATCAAATGTTACGGGTCTAAATATGTATACATATAAAAGTAATGATACTAACTGCAACAGTAGTAATGTTATATACTGCTTAACGTGTAATAAATGTGGAATGCAATATGTAGGAATGACTACTAGGAAAATAAAAACTAGAATAGCAGAACACTTGTTAAATATATTTAATCATAAATTAAATACTCCCCTGTATAACCATTTTTATTCATGTGACCAAGGTATCACTGTAACCATTTTGGATGCGCTTGAAACCAACGATAAATTTGTTCTCCTAGAGAAAGAACTATTTTGGATTAAACTTCTTATGACACCATATCCATTTGGACTTAATGACAACATAAAAGGATATGGAAACGTTACTGAAATAGGTAATCCCTTAACATCTAAAGGTATTCCTCCCTATTTTTCACTCAAAATAGTTAAACATAGAGAAAATAGAGGTATGAATAAGAATAAACGGGATAAAACAAGATTGACAGTAGATATGGTACTAGATAAAATCACAAATGGAAATAATACCTTGAAGCCTATCGAATACTATAGATTACTCAATAATTTAGGTAACAAAGAAATCGTCAAAATACTCGGTTTGTCTACAAACCCAGGATTTCTTAACAATGTAGATAATAAAGTTAAGTTTCTTATTTTTTGTTTATTAGCACATATACAACGTAAGGGTTTTGATACTAATAGACCTAAAAAAATATATCATAACATCCTAGTTAAGTTTACAAGCAAAATTTATGATAAGTTACCACTCAATAAAATATTTAACTCATCCAAATTAAAAGAGATTTTGACAGATAATACCCCTAACAAAGAAATAATCCCAATAAGAATAATATATACCTACGATAAACCAGTATCAAATAAAATATATAACTATAACAGTGTTTTAAAAAAATTAAGCAGTACATCGCTGAAAGAAATCATTACTAGTAAGTGTATTTGTGACGATGATTCCACGAAAGATTATATAGTTCAAGATTTTGGACACATTGTTACAGGAAATTTGGACTTAATCAAAGACGATTGCCTTAAGAAACTACTCAAAAAAGGCACCAAATATAGAGTGGATTTTGGAACTAATAGAAATGAAATTAAAAATAACTACAGGCAAATTGTCCACAAGGTAATAACATTTTATAGGAATAGATATAAATTAAGCAGCTCTAAAGTCACCCTTATCCAAAGACTTCTTCTCAGATTATACCATCAAAAAATCAAAACTTTTCTTGATTCAAGCAATTTTAATCGGGAAACTGAAAGAACCTTCTTCCCAGGTAAGATCCTTAGAAGATATCAGAAAGATTTTGTGTTTTGTCCGTTGGACAAAGCTAGTAATAACTATGGCATTATATGTAAAAAATTCTATCTCCTAGTACTAATGAAAGAAATGGGAATATCATACGATGAATTTGAAAAAATTTTCCGATATCTAGATACCAATAACACTTATAAAATAATATTAGATATAGATAAAGACTCATTGATTCGCAAGCACAAAAATTTTTGTCTCAATAACAATTTCTATAAAAATGTAGAAGGTGAAATCCCTGTGGTTTATGCTCTTCCTAAGTTACATAAAAATCCTATTAAATTCAGATTTATTACTGGTGCTTACAATAGTAGCATTAAACCCTTGGCTCAAGAATTACATACTATTTTTACGTATATGAAAAAACACTTTATCACACCAAGGTTGCACAAAGTAGAAGCAAAACAATTAAACTGTATTGGTCTATCAGTAACATTAACATTAGCAATGAGTTGAATGGCATCATTGGTAACAATCTCAAAATCTTCTCTGCAGATTTTACCGATATGTTCACCAATTTAAAACACAATTTAATTATTAATAACATTGTAATCTTTCTAAAAAAATGTTTCAACAACGCAAGTAAAAAATACATCATGACTAATGGATATAGAACGTTTTATAGTAATGGGGAAGACTATAATAATAAGGGATATAGAAGCTATAATATTCAAGATATACTCTATTTAATAGATTATTTATTGAATAATAGTTACTGCTTATTTGGTGATAACATATACAGACAAACTATTGGTGTGCCACAGGGAGGTAATTTTAGCCCTCTTCTGGCAGACCTTACACTTTCAGTTATGGAATATAACTATTCTATAACAAAGAGGTATGAAACCAGTAACTTGTTTATTCCTTATAGATACATGGATGACTTGCTAATTATACACAATCAAAACGAGAAAGAAATTGAAGAAATATTAAAAAACGTATATAAAGAAGAACTGGAACTCAAAAAAACTCACAGAGACTTGAGTAGTTGCAGCTATTTAGATTTATCACTTAATATTGTTAATAATAAGATTATAACAAAACTGTACAATAAAACGGATGACTTCGATTTTAAGGTTATTAAATTTCCACAAAGCGATACTAATATATCTCTTACCAATAAAAGTGCTGTTATATACACTGAAACACTTAGAATTTCAAGTACTTGTTCAACCTACAATGATTTCGCAGGAAGGATAAAAGAGATGAAAGAGGTTCTAAAATATAATGGATACATGGAAGAATTTATAATTGCCAGCATTATTAAGTGTTTATATAAAAATAAATTCATATGTTATAAATTTTGTAAAGCAAGTGATATAAAAAATATTAAGAAACTTGTAATAGGAATTGTTAAATAGCCTAAGTATCTTTCCAATATTAGTACATTCTCACTTACTAACAGACTATATAGCCTAACTTTACTCCTATTAACTACCTTGTATGGCTGGTAATTATAGTACATTTTTTATAAAAATTTAAATTTGGCTCTTTTTTTATAAAAATTTAAATTTGGCTCTTTATTCACTTGACTGCGTATCAACTAATACACTAACACACTTTTCTGCATCTTTAGGATTGCATTCTTTTGCATTATTTAATGGGTTCGTCGTTTACATTGATTATTACATTGTTAACTTCTTTTAACATATATTTCTTTAACATTCTTTCTTTAACATTCTATAACAATATATCTCTTTGATATCTCACCGGTAACACATTTTGGTTAATATCAATCCTAATCACTGAAGAGCCTCGGGATTGATATTATCATTGACTCGTATGATGAAGAGGCGAAACGAGTCAATGTTTCAATCTTAACTCATCTGTCTCTCTTTCTGTCTCACATAATTAGTTAACTATGAAATAACATAATTCAGTGCTATTAGCTGCAAGGGGCTGCGCCAAACGACATACACCCGTTGCGATGAGTCATCGTCGCCCCTCGTTGCGTTCACAGCCCGCCCTCCCGCGTGGGGAACTATTTGGTCATGTGAAAGGGCTGCAACGGTTCCCTAATCCTGGAATGTGCCTTTAAGTCTGTCGAGTATAAGGGATAAAGTAGGGTATTAGGTACTCTCAACTCTTTCAGAATGAGTGCTCATTGCAGCTGCTTCAGACTATGCTGTGCTATGTACATCCATCTTTCAAGTTTTGATCTGGTATGTAGCTATTTTATAATGTAAGCGGTATGGTTATGGGGAAGTTCAGCCCCCATCGGAGATGAAGATAGATGCTTTCGGAAGTACTTGAAGTTTTCGATTAATAAAGTACTTGGAGTATTCATTAAATATTTGATTAAGGCTTGAAACTATTTCGGACTCATGCACTATCTTCAATATTCGTTATTGCGAAGCGCTGGGCGGGAGACCACGCGAATGATGGTGGAAGTGAGTCAGGTGAGGTAGAGAGACGCGGTAAAGGCCGAAAGGTCTACTCATAGCGTCCTATTACCTTTGCTACAGGTTTGAATGGCTATGGTTTGATTAACTGCTGACCTGCAATGAAGGTGTTATATGAGTAACCACCGACAGGTATATTTAACGCGCAGGGAAGTGGGTTTACTGTGATCTCGCAGGCGTATGTTTCACTTCTATAACACTGAAAATCGTGTTTTTAATCACCCGAGAAGCGCTCTGTGGATGAACCCCCAGATGAATGTGACCTGATCATTGGTACGAGACGTGTGCTACAAATTGTTAGTTGATTTATTTGTTTGGCTTCAACTCTTGCTCATTAGTCAGAATAATGAACTGCATTCAAAGAACGCTAAGCTCGTCTAGACCCGTTTCTCATCGTAAAAAGGAGAATGTGGAACGAAAAGCTACAAGCCACTGATAGCCCTACTGGAATAAGTATGTTGCGTAGCAGTATTTCGATGTGCTGATTAGTGATACTATGCGTGAGTCATCTACTTTTTATCTATATTGCCTAGTCCTTGGAGTTCGTTCAAAGGAATCGCCCACAAAAAAATGAGTTCCTTTGTTACCCATACGTTTATTTGTATTTGCCTAACAAAGGCCGCATGCGAAATTTCACGAGAAGAAGTGAGGAATCAGCGAAGATACAGCTCTCCGAGTTCTTGGACGGATGGGCGGATCCTCCGAATAAAAGCCCCTTACTATCGTCCGCTATGGTTGGGAAAGGAGAGTAGGACTGTTTACGTAACTTTCTATTCCTAAAATGGGTCTCCGGCCGCGAAGGACGACAGGATGACAAGATTATAAGTTTCCGATCCGGCGCTCGGATACAGTAATTCAAAACGAAGCCGTTAAATCAAATGCGAAGGCGCACACGCACACAATTTCTGCTTAAAGGCACTTGCGGGGTTATTTTATGCCCAGATACGGCTAACTAATTTAGAAACCATTAAATTGTTCCTCGATTTGTATATAACGAGAAATTTGCTTCAACTAGGCTAAACAACCGCTTACGCGCATCCGCCTAAGCCTAGAGGGAGGGAACTTCTTCTCCAAGGCTCAGGCTAACACAGGATAAAAAAAAGAACGTATTTGCTTCATTAACATCGTTTCTTTACAAAATTCGAACCCGCTTCGGCTGGCGCTGACTTTCCTGCGCTCTAACCATAGCGTTAGAGAGGCATTTCTCCATTATCTCCCTATAGCAAAAATGAGTGATATAAACCCCTGCTGGGACCTCGATGATCCGATAATTCGCATTTCTGATCACC
Organism: Trichostrongylus colubriformis; assembly: GCA_963978905.1. Classification (NCBI taxonomy): domain Eukaryota; kingdom Metazoa; phylum Nematoda; class Chromadorea; order Rhabditida; family Trichostrongylidae; genus Trichostrongylus; species Trichostrongylus colubriformis. The sequence goes on from OZ022256.1 coordinate 22,407,729, forward strand.
CTAATACCCACCCTATGACGCAATTTTGTCGCCGCACTTTCATTCCGTGAGGGCTTTTTCAAAAATCACTGCGGGGTCAGACACCAGACGGAAGGGTAGTCGACGCTCACTTTTGACAGTGGTCCCGGACGGAAGAGTAGTCGACGCTCACATTACTGTATCCGAGCGCCGCATCGGGAACTTATAATCTTGTCGACTGGATGAGCACCTGCTCAGAAGCCCCTCCATTCGGGCCGAGACTTTGCAGTGCTGTATCTTAGCAGGATTCACATTTTACCACGTGAAACCTTACTTGTGGTCCACATTAGGACGAATGCAACATTAATATATGATTAACAGAAAACTTCTGTTTTCGTGGACGATTCCTTCAAGCGAGCGTCAAAGGTTTATCTCTCCAGAAAGGGTTCCTAATGATGGTTTGGAAGGATTTCATCAGGTGTTGACGAAAATTCCTGTCTATAAGAGTATAGTGTAGAATAGATCCAAGTTCTTCCACTCATTTGACGCTGAATTCATAGTTTGAGTAAATTTTTATTAGCTGCCTCTGAAGTGGTCAGATGTACGACCATTCGAAGTCGACAGATTTTATTTTGTCGTCTGTACTAATATTAAGACACGTCGTACTTTGTGAAGTAAAGGAAAGACGTGATCTGCCTGCATGCTATTCCTCTCGGTCGGAAGCGCAATTGGTTGGAGAACGCTGGTTGGTTTATGTTAACATGTAACTGACTGAGGCTGTTTTTGCTCTACTCAAATCGTGCAACACCATGTTTTGCATTTGACCACCCAGGATCGGTCGGGCATCTAAAAGCGTCGATTTCTGAGAGCTAATGCTGTTAGGAATCGTTTCCTAATGCGGAAAACAACATATCTATTTGTCATTGTATCACTGTATAGAGTAGGTTCGTGTTTAAACACTGCTACTGACAAAAATTGAGTTTTTTCAAATTTAGGAAGTTAGCGTCACAACCAGTAAAAGAGTAATCCTGTTTGAAAATTTATTTATAGAGGTGAGCAAATGTCTTGCTAATCGCCAAGCATTTCAAAGAAAAGTGTGGTCATTGCGTTTATGTTAGAAGGAACTATCCAAAAATTACGGTTCCCCACAATCGCGTGCGAAAGCTCCGGCAGTTACCACCAAATTTTTGCTTTCTTACAGATAATCTTGCCTAACTGTTCCCAGAATCATTATAAAAATGTACGTATAGTGCAGCTCGAGTCGTGTAGATCATAATTGCTCAGGTCTTTGACAAAGTCAGCGTAAGAAATTGATCTTGCAGTAACTCGGAATTCAGCATGGAATTTCCTAAGTGATGACTGTAACTGTTCAGATTGATAAGAAAAATCATTATGAAACGTGCATGCACATGTATAACAATGGATTTGCTTTGGTGCTGATTGCTGCATATGCCGTTTGAGAGCGTGTGTCAAAGCTTAACTACTCTTTGGAAGAGAAGGGGTCAGAAATTTGTTATTTTGCATATTCGAAGATATATGGTTCTAGCATATGACCACGATACTTCTCAGAAAGCCAAAAATAATGTTATAAAACTAGTGTAACACCATGTGTTGCAATAGTTTTTTTCCACAGTACTGGGCCATTATTTGGGTAACGTATAAAAAAGTGGGTACTGTTTTCTCATTACTGCATGTGTCAGTTTTCGGGTAGACATGAATCAACTAAACAGGGTGCAAAAGCAGAAGACCATGCTCAAAACGTCTTAATGCCCAGTAATCTAAAGCGATCTTCGCACCTGAGATGCAAAGACCGGAAAGCGGTCGTCGGTCAGGAGGGATGGATGGGGGAGAGGGGAGGGAGGGGGAGGGGGGGCAAAGGGTTGGGGTATTTCTCCAGGCCACAGTTGATCTCTGTGAGGAGTATAAATGCTCCCACAGTTACCTTCATTTTTTCGCCTCTGTCTGGATGGCTCGTACTCAAGGTGTATTTTCTTGGCGGCAATTTCGTCACAGTGCCAGATTGGATGTGTTCCTTCACTGCACGCAGGAACATGACGCACTGGCACTGAACCCTTTCCTATCGACACTCCGATGGCATCTTTAGGTGTCGTTATGATGAGCTCAACGATAGCAGCCCTTTTTATGCACTTTTGTTTTCAGAGGTGAAGAAGAGACTCAGCATTCTCAGAATAATCTTATTATGTCTCTAGCTAAGTCAATTTGTCATGCTTTTTTTTATAGAACTTCATTGAACTGCTGCAATCAGAGAGCGCTGATTGTATATAGCCACCACCCATATCCGCACCATACAAACTCGAGGTGAGCATAAAAATAGAAAGTTCCCACCCAAAAAACAAAAAAAGTAATGGGTGGGACAAAGACTCGGCTAAAAATCCAATAAGTCTCCGCGTGTTTTACCTAACTCCCCCTAGTGAGTATAACTGCCTCCAGCACATCGCACACACACATTTTCTCTGATGGCACATATGTGCACATTCATTCGTTGTACTCATTTCTCCTAGGTTTTTTTTTTCATCAAAATATTTGGTATCTCTATACTCTCTGAATCAGAAGAGAGATTTCGAAATTTAGATGTTTACCATTCCAGATTCTTCCTTTTGTTGTTACAAATTTCTACGACTAGCACTGTTTTCCGATGCACTAGAGTTCACGGTACCAACACCGTTCTCAAGGCAGTTACGGCTTCACATGACTAGCGCTATTTTTCAGTATAACAGCTATCACAAAATAGCGCCATTATACCAGTTCGCTATTTTCCAATGCATTGACCTTTTTCAAAAAACTCGATTAGCTGGCACTGTCTATTAATGCAACAATTGTTCTACAAATTTAGTTGACTTCGTTTCGGGCTATTTTTTAATTCTTTGCATTTCTTATTTGTGAGTTTCACTTTCTGTTCCTTACCATACTTTTAATTCTTTGCATTTCTTGTTTGTGAGTTTCACTTTCTGTTGCTCACCGTATCGAAAATTTCGGTGGGGGATAATGCACGCCTGAACTGAACTTTCTATTCCTCTTAGTCACTTTCCTTTCCGTTTAGTCAATCTGTTGACAGCTGCCGTATTCGTCTGTCGAAATGAAGTTCGTTTAGTGCTTTACAGGTCTTCGGAATTTGAATGCGAGCATCTGAAGCCTCCATTATGTGGACAATGTTATTAGGTTGTTGCAAACTTCACCTGTTTGTTTTACTTTGAACTACTGTAACTTAGCTTAAACACAGGTTTATTAATCTAAGGAAAAACCATCAAGATCTACACATGCTCGCCAACGAACAAGTAATAATTTTAAGCCTCCGCTGTAAAAGCCACTACTACGAAAATCAACGAAGTCAGGGAGGGTACATTCATCATCGTATAAATTAAAAAGGATAAAGGATAAAGTTTTCGGCGTTAATCAACCCCTTCCTGGGATGTACCGCACATTCTAGTTCCATTCTGAATCGTGGTAGCTGGTAAATGTGATGTGGCCTATACAATGACTTGCGGTGGCCAGCCGATGTTCAAGTCAGTGCTTTTATCCTCCCAGACGAGTCTGGTACCAATTCACCGACCCCGGAGGGATGGAAGGTTTGGTTGACTTGGGCGGGCTTTGATGCGGGATTTGATCCCAGCACCATGAGAGTGGGGTGCGCGCCACCTGTCACTACACCACCTCCGCCCATCGTATAAATTGGTAAATTGTTTTCAACGCAATGACAAATAAAGGCTCGAAAGAAGTGATCGTCTATGGGGGAGAGGTCGGGAGAATACGCTGAACAATTTTCGCCGAGTGATTTGTGAGGTGTATGGCCTTGCGTTGTCCCGCAACAGGATCGGCTCTCGTCTATTCACTAGCATCGGCCACAATTTTCACAACTTTCTATACATTTGTTCCAGATCACAACAGTAAGACTCTGCTATGACTGGCTGACCAGGTTGCAAGAAACTATAATGGATTACACCCTTACAACACCACCACATAGTAACCATGACCTTTTTAGGATAAAGGTCATGTTTAGGAAAAGTTTTTTGAGGAGCATCCCTATCTATCCAGGCTAATCCCCGTTTTCTGTTATCATAAAGAACCCATTTTTCATCTACAGTTATAATGTTATCATAAAGAACCCATTTTTGATCTACAGTTATGATACGGTTTACAAACGGCTTATTTTTATAGCGATCTAGGAGGTTAGAGCAGGTGTCAATACGTTCCAGACACTGCTCATCGCTCAGCTCATGAGGCACCCACTTCGACATCTTCTTCACCTTGCCGATTTCCATCAAATGTCTAGCCACTGTAGAGTAATGTACGTCTAGGTCTTTTGCTGACGTACGAGTATTTGTCTCCGGATTTGCTCTCCTTAAATCTTCATTGGGCGACGACCTGCGGCCGCGACCCGACTTTCCTTCTGGGTCAAAAGCGCCAGAAGCTAATTTTCCAATACAGAGCTCCAATGCCCGTCTGCAAGGACAATTCGTCCTAAAAACACTGCTGAGGTTACGAGGTGCCTCCGCTGCGGAGTATTCCACTTCAAATTCACAACCCTTGACGACCGTGTGACACGACGTCGTGTTACACCATGTTGGCCGCGTGGGACCGTGTGGCACGATGTCGTGTCACAGTCTTGTAACCTATATTTTAAGTCTTTTTGAACTTTTCTTTAATTTTTTTTCATTATGTGTATCTCAAATATTAAGGTTTTCTACACAGAGCATAGTCCAAGAAAACAACTTTTGGTTGTTGAATTATTGAGCTTATTAAGAGGGTGTAGATAACCATCAGTTATTCTGAAAACAGTCAATACACAGTCAATGTCTGCATCTGCTGCAACATTTTTGGCATGAGATGCAGCGTATTTGCACCCTTAAATTTCGCACATTTTTTCATAACAGCTAACGCATCGCCTGCGATAATTCGCTTAAAAGCTTGCTACAAAGCTTAATACAAGAAAGCTTGATTTAAATGTGGTCTATATATTATTATATATGCAGCTGGGAGCCTAATTACAATGCAAAAATGTGAAAAATGATGACTTCTCAAAAAAGGTGTCCCTGTGGGACCGTGTGACACGACATCGTGTCACACGCGGAGCGTGGGAAAATCCCGCGCAGTCCCACGCTCCAGACAAGCAAAAAAGCCGCGGTCGTCATGAGATAAAGTATGATGGCTCTGTAGTCGAGTCGGTACATGATTATACGCAGCCCTGGAAAAGGCCGGCTGGAAAAATCAGAGCGACATTCATAAGAGTTTTTAAAACAGCATAAAAAACCTACCAAATGGTATACCTGGTTTTTTCTGGGATGGAGAAGTTCAGAGTAGAAAATCTACTTGTTTATACGTACCTTCCGAGATTAGTTTTGCAACAGCCCGATAAAAACACGAAGCTCACAGACACCTGATTTACACTGAAGGTGAACCCTCGCCATTTTTCACTTTTTGCTGCTCAAAATCTGTTGATACCACGAATTTCAATGCTGGCATGCATCTGCAATGAAAAACGACAATTACTTTCCAAAGAATCTTCATGGTCCAATGCATTCAGAGACCCTCGTACTGTAACTCAGCCACTCTATTTCTCTACATATTGACACTGCCGACAAGGATTACAACTATTTGCCTGCGCAGTCAGGGAAAAAATAAGCAGTTGATTGCGTTTCATGGCTTCCAGTCTGAAGAAAGAATAGAAGCCACGTGTTAGCCTCTCTCTCGTGATCCATTCATCCAAGTCAGAATCACAAAGGTGACACTACAGTTTCGGTCTGATTCTACTTCCCACTTCTTCGTTTTCCCTGTCATCTGCACATTCACCGGCGTAACTCAAACTTCGTTCCCGCTTAAATTGTTCCATAGCAGCAGGAATGTCAAGATGATAACTTTTATGCGTTCAGGTGTCCTAGGAACTTTTGCCTGATTTCACGTTCATTTCATTTTTATCTGAAAACCATGAAAAAAAAACAGAGAAATCGTGGCACTGCAACCTCACGTTGCTTTTTTTCTTCTTCTTTTCGTTCCTTTATTTACCTTTCTCATCTTTCGTGTTAGTATCTATAAATGTGGTAATGAATAGCCTTAGGTGACCAACTGCCATTTTCACTGCTGTGGTTCGTAAAAACTGACGAAATCAAATGGAATGCAATTGGTCTAGAAATTGTCGACAGAGCGCGTCGCAAGCGGCGCCCCCAGCTGACGATGCGTCAATGACAGCGTCGCAGAGTAAGAATACAGCATAACATTTGCCAAGCTCCTTGTGCTCCTTTTGTGCTCTGTTATTGAGCATAAAGAACCAAAGTGAGTTAAAGCATGCTTCGATTATCACCCGTATGCAAAGTGGCATCGTGACATCATGACAGCAATCGGCGCAATTTTGTAACCCCAGGCCCACAATTTGTAACAAGTGTCTTCAAGATCCTTAGTTGAAGAAACAGCTGATAATATTTATGCTGCTCTCCTGCTCTCACTATCGATGCCATACATATATGATTCTACAGTGTCCCGCTGCTTCATCGGAAGAAACGGTCGTTTGGCGCGTCGCCTTGCAGCTCATTTGCCAGGGGGCACATGGGCTGTAGTTGCCAGCCCAACACCGACCATTGTACGCATCTTCTGCGCCAGGCAACTCGTCCACAGCACAAACCTTCAGATTCAAATGGGTGATATTTACCACATAAAGGACCTTATTAAAGAAGCACTGCAAATTACTGAGAGGAAGCTCGTATCACAACTTCCAAATGTTTGTATTAGGTTTATGTAGAATGAATAGCCAAAACGGATCATTTTTTTCTAAACGCCATAACTTCGCTCTGACTCAACTTTATCTGTCGAACTAAAAACCATTCGGATTTACACAACTTTGCCAACGTCTGGTAAAGAAAATATGCCATCATGATCAAATACTGGATTGCGGAAATAAACAAAGTCAACGATGGCATTTTCAACTTGCATCGTATCGGCGAACTCTTTCTGACGCAGGTTTTCATCAACAACCCGGAAAAAGTTGTAATCCGTCAGGGATAGGTCTGGGAAATGTCTTGATGTGCAGCAGTTTTTGCCGGATGACTTGCGAAGTGTGGGGTTTTGCGTTGTTTTGCGCACCCAGCAAAAACTGATGGAGTTAGGCATCAAGACTCTCCCTCACCCCACTTATTCCTCAGACCTGTACCCAATGGATGACCACTTTTTCCGGGTTCTCGATGCCAACCTGCGTCAGAAGAGGTTCGTCGATACTATGCATGGTAAAAATGCCAATCTTGACTTTATTAATTCTCACAATCTAGAATTTGATCATTATGGCATATTTTCTTTACCAGATCGTTAGCAAAATTCTGTAGATTCGAATGGTTTTTATTTCGACAAATAAAGGTGTGTCTGAGCGAAGTTCTGGCCAGTTATGTTTTGGCCATTTATTCTGCTTACACCTAATAGTACATTCAACCCGGAGTAAACAAGCAGTTTTTCCCACTGTTGAAAATGTAGTGGAGATGAAAAAAAGCCGAAAGCGGAAAAAAATTGCCAGAATCCACGCTTAGTTCGCCAATAAAATGAGATTTGTAATAGTTAGTGGTTTGAAGTTTTTATTTAACAAAGCTTTTGTATGACAATTATCAACTGCGAACCTCTAAAGGATCGTTGATGTGAACGAGTCATCCGTCGAAGAAGATGCGTCGAATGGCAGGCGTTAGGGTGGCAGCAACGGCCCGTGGGCCCCACTGGCAAATTGGCTGCGGAAAGCCGCGTCATACGACATACACCCCCCCCCCATCGGCTGTGGATCAGCAGCTGCGGATCTTGTCCGCCCACCCGGAGATGGTTGGACGCTCGTTTCATTGAAGAGATTGGCTCGGAGATTTGAAAGCGAATCCAAAGGTTTCCACGCTACTCCACCCACACGATAATTGGCAGAATATCAAATGTCACAGCCACCAGAAATGGAGCAGTTTGAGTGCCTTACCAGTTTGTGTAAGTCAGACAAGTGTGAGTGGCTAGGATATTTTAATATGTTGCTCTTCTCTGAGGAAGGAACTGCAGGACGTAATTGGAGGCGGAAGCATGGCACTCTCTGTTAATCATGGAAAGGTGCACAACTGGTAGAGTATGTAGTAGAAAAGCATCTCCTTATGTGGCAGTGGCTGAATGTCAGATCAGATCTATTTGCACCGAAGTTTCCCAAAAAGGCCACAATCATTGCTATACCAGCCGACAGCGCTCTAATTGTAAGTACTATACTGTTTGTACCAATCACCCCCAAAGCTAACTAGCTCTTGCTTTCACAGTTTTTCGAATAGCAACTGATTTGTCTTTTAAGATGACCATGGTGAATACCAGTATTTTGCCTGTAAAAGGCAAGAAATAATATCGGGTTGGGCCTTCAGATTCCCTTCATTCTTATCTCTCTTAATCTAGCATTTTCTGAATACTGCTCGATCAGACTTTAGAGCGTCGCATAGGAAGTGCGTAATTTGATTAACTACCTGCATTCGAATTGTGTACCCATGGGGTTCCTTATAATCGTAGTTTGTGAACTTTAAGTAGCTATTCACTCATTGTAGGTAAGTGGTGGAAGACAATGATGACTATGCTGTCTATAAATAAAGTAGCAATGTTTTGAAGCAGTAGTCGTATGCGTTGCAAGATTTGTGCACCGATCTAATTAAACTTGGGAAATACTAGTTGCATCTTTACAGTAATCGGGAAATCATGATGTCGTCCTGACAATAGTTCCTTTTTCTTTGACATCCGCTCCACAGCATAACGTCATCCACAAGTTTTTAAAATGTGTTAAATGTGGCTATGTACTGTTTTCCCTTTTTAGATTTGCTCTTTGATAACCAATTATAATGTTGTCTTGCAAAGATATATATAGATTTGGAGCTGTCACTCAACTCATCACTTTCATTGATGCCGATGCGTCCACTGCGCCTACTTAATTTTCTGGGTCCAATGCGCGTTTATTACATTTGCTTCGTTCTTTTTAGGATTTCATAATGAATATAAAGAAGTAGGGACTCCTAATATCCGTGGATCTGGTTGTTTTCACATCGTACAATCCATAAAATCTTAGGGATTTTCTCTGACAACTTCTGTTTCGTTGTGCTGCTACAAATACAAATATCGAGACATATTTTTCACGAATTAAATGTGGATACTAATTAATGCCACCCACATATTCATACTGCTACAATGCTTCGGGAGAGCTACATATTTGTCATCGAACCCTCAGTGTAAACTAAATGACGTCGAAACAAAATAATGATTGCGCAACTGTTTTTACGTCATTTTATTGCCGGGGAGAAAAACGGGTTGTATATTTCCGATAACTATGTAGTAGTGTGGCAACTAGGAAAGGACATCCTAAATCCTGTAGACGACACCGGCGAAAGCATCCCGTTGAGAATAGAGCGGAAGCCAAAAGGAATTATTTGAATGCTAGGAGCACGTATGAAAGGTAGGATAAAGGCAAAATGAATAGATTAATGTTTTCACAGGGGAGTCTTTACATCTCTTGTATTCAGTACAAAATCTAACAGAGACGTTGTTCCACGTCAAAGAGCGAAGCTGATGTAATAAACGCGCATTGGACCTAGAAAATTAAGTAGGCGCAGTGGACGCATCGGCATCAATGAAGGTGAGTTGAGTAACAGCTCCAAATCTATATACTTTGCAAGACAACATTATAATTGGTTATCAAAGAGCAGATCTAAAAAGAGCGTAGCAGAGACATAGTATCTACGCCTTACCCAAATTGCATAAAAACCCTATCACATTCAGATTCATCACTGATAATCATAATAGTGGTGTGAATTACACAGTACTTCCACGCAACTGTTATAAAAGTATCAAAACATACTGGTCTATTAACAATACATATTGACATTGGTCAAGAACTTACAAATATTTCTTTGAGGGCTTGAGAATATGCACGGCTGATGTTACTGACATGTCTACCGATTTGGAGCTCAACCTCATTATTAACAAAATGGCAGAAATATCAATTTTATGTTCCAAAAATGCGAGGAAAACAAATATACCTAAACGGACGTAATTTCAAACTTTTATCAGTTGATCTCACTTTTTCTTTGAATATGGTAAAAGATTAATGCTCTTTTACCTCATTGATACATAGATGACTTGTCAGTACTAATTCATGAGCAAAACGATGTTTACGTAATTACCCAGTTACTTAAACTATAATATTTGTTTTTGAACCCGTTGTTCAATATAATACTAATAAGGCTTAGAATCGAAGTAGTGAGAAGACGAAATTCCGCACTTTCGGCGCCTTCTCTTCTTCGCTTACCTTCGAGGTCAAAAACCATGAAGGCAGATGATTTCGGTAGACTTGCTTCAAAACTGCGGAACGCTCCTTATCTTTTTTCGGATTTTGCTATTTTAGAGTCTTGGAAATGGATTGCTACGGACTGTTCCCGTGAAATGATTTGAGACCAAGCGGGAAACGTTGCGGTCTGCACCTCGATGTGATATTATGCTTGCTTCCTGTGTGCTCTGTATTTGCGCCTGAAAAAGTACAGATTAAATAGATGATCCTGAAATCAAATGGCAATTTTCAGTAGTGCTAGAGAAGCCTTATGACACACACATATACATATATTGTGCCTTCGTGGCAGGCGAAAAAAAAGTTGCCGAAAGTTCGAATTTTGGCTTTCTGATTACTCCTCTTCTAAATCTCTCAACTATTTAATAACTGAAACATTCGACAAACAAATTAATGCCATTTTGTACAGCAGGAAAAACCCCACCAAACAAACACGCATGTGCATACACAGATGGTCGAAAGACGAGGAGGCTTTCGTGAGAGGCTAAGAATAAGAAATGGAATAAATGACCTCATAGCGCAACCCGATAAATCGGTTTACTCTCGAAAATTCTGACAACTCCTGGACTCATCTCATGGAGCTTCACGAGGTGGTGCTTTACTTTCATACTCTGCTGACTTCAACGAAAATGCTTTCTACAATACCGTTCACATTTTTTGAAAAATTGACGGTGGGCGACGGATTAAACGGCACAAACCGTCGCACCGTCATACTCCGTTAAAAGTGAACAAAATGGGGTAAAGCTAAAAGAGTTAGATTTGTCTCGATGCGACGAATCCAACGACCTATGAGATGTCGAATTTTGATAATTAGGTCACCAGCTTCTAGGTTAAATCTGCAAAGATTTCTCAAATATTACCCTCGGGCAGGATTCCAGCTCTTTTCGGCTTACATTCACATCTTCATTTGGCTCGCCTATGTTCTGCACAAACATCATTTTTTCAGTGAATCATCTCCAAATTTTTCAGGATACTTTTCAGCACCAAACTCTACGACTTTTTCGAGACTTCTCAATTTGTCCAGCGATTCTGACGAAATGAGCTTAAAAAGTCTCGAAAATGTCGTGGAATTTGGTGCTGAAAAGTATTCTGAAACTTGGAGATGACTCACTAAAAAATGATGTTTGTGCAGAACATGGGCGAGCAACAATTGGGCATATGAATGTAGGTCCAAAAAAGTCGGAGTCTTGCCTGAGGGCAAAAAAAAATCTTTACAGCCTTTACCGAGAAGCTGATGACATACTAAAAAATTCGACATATAGGCCGTTGAAGTCATCGAGACAAATTTAACGCTTCTAGTTTTACCCCATTTTGTTCATTTTTAACATGACAGTGGGACGGCTTGTGCTGTTTAATCCGTCGCCTGCCGTCCATTTTTCAAAAAGTGCGAGCGGTATTGTAAGACTGAGTAGTCACTGGAAATGTTTGACATTCGTAGACTGCGACTGTTGTGGTGAAGGATTACGGTAGCAGTTGGGCATGAAGCGAGACTGTAACCCGTGGCGTGACTCCAAATAACGTTTCCCAGTATATGTGCACTGCTGAGAAGACATCTTCCAGTTTCTTTTCAAACATATATGCTCGAATTAAATGTACACCACCTCATTCTCTAAGGAAAATTCCATTAAATGGTATATTACACTCTCCACGGTGACGACTTTGTTCATTTTTCCGTTGCGCTATTGAGCCGTTCACCGCAGACTTCAGAGACTTGCTCAATTTTTGCCAGAAAACCTTCGTACCCCAATAACCACACCAGTCAGCTGTACTGCAAAGAACGTTATCTCCGATAATTTTATAGTATCATCATACAAGCATGGCTCCTACTAAAAATCCTGCTAAAAACTGTAATGTAACTTAGCAAACGAACGCTCAACAATTAAGCGGGGCATGTACGTACATATAACTTTTTGGGGCATCACAAGGTGAACTCTCAAGAGGTGGAGGACGAATAACGACGGGAACTATTCTCTATCACTACACATGGTTGTGTGGGAGAAATCCAACGCGGTACAATGACAAAGTTTAACTAGGGATATGACTGCCATAGATCAGTTAAACTTCCTCAGATACTGGGCAAGGGATCGAGGATAGTGCATTCTACCCCGGAGGCATCCGAAAAATCATCATCAAGACTTTGGCACACTGCATTTTTTTGTGCGACTGAGCGCTGTACATATTCTGCAGTGACGTGATAATACATTTGTTTTTTGATTTCTTCATCTTACAACAGTGAGTGACTCAAGATCCACCAGAAGAAAGAGTATTCATTGCCTTTCTGGGAGGAGAACTGGTCATCCCTCTACAGATATCTTCACCATAATGGCACCAATATTTCTGGAGGGCACAGTATCGATGAGTTGCGCTTCTGACAACATTGTCTTTTAAAATTCGCTACATGCATAATTTTGCCGCTGGCACTTGTGTTCAGGTTATAGCTGTGGCCGGTTACATTCCTTATGGAAGCCAACTGCGTTTTTCCGTAAATGGTGCAATCAGTCAGATTAGACTTTTCACAGTTTTCAAAAAGCATCTTGTAGAGCTCAATGAGGTGAATCTAACAATATACATCTTCTTGATATCTTCAGCCGAAATGGAGTTATAATGGAAAAATGAAGAGACGCGGTTGCACGTTTTCTTCTCCTTTTTCGAACAATCTGAGCGGGTAATGTATATGACAAAATAGTCTCAGCTGCACAGCTGAAGAGTCTGAGAGCTAAGACCCTGTCATGGAAATGAAGGCATGGGAAACATCTACCAAAAGTTGAGCCTCACTTTCTGCTCACCGCCTAAATGTGATTCATGATGCATTAACTTAGAAACAAGACAAGTAATATATAATGCATGATATTCAACTACCGTATAGCCTAAAAAATTACAGTTCTGACTTTGAATTACATGTTTCACTGTTCCTTTCCGCGTGTGCTAGCGATACAGTAAGTAATTACCAAACGTCGCTAATCGCTATTTTTTACTTCTGAATTCTGAAAATTCGGGTGTTACCCGTTGATCGCAAGCCCCTAGGCGTGAGTCTGAGGCGCTACAAGTATTTCAAGCGGTCACGCCTACTGCACCTCTTAGACCATCCTTCTGTCTTACATCAAGGCCTTTCCTTGTGGGAAAGGAAGTCGTCTACGACCAGTCGTCTAGAGTCGTTTTCTCGTTTTCTATTTTGTCCCTCACCTCTCACTATATGTATCGCGTCACATAGCTATCAGCTATACCAAACTCCATACTTACAAGTAGTATACTATAAAACATTGACACCTTTCTTACTAATCCCCTCTTGTGGCTCACATATCGGCAACGGTTACGGCGAGAGGCCTTCCCAGGGCTGCGTCGCAGAGAATCGGTGCGTTCTCTTGGTGTACTCAGCAATACGGAATAAGTTGTAAGAAAACTTCCAGACGGCTTCGAGCATTCTCAAGATAAATCTGAAATAGAAAACGCATCGAATCAAACTATGTAGTGCACACTCTAAGACAAACAGCAACTCTTGCCGAGTATGCGCCTTTCAACTTCATTGTATTCAATCTCAACTCCACAATGTATTTTTCGCGTTTGGTGGATGGGACCGACACATTCATTACTTATAATTTCGTCGCAACAGATAAGCACAGATGATGTGAGTGAAGACATTGAATCTTCAGGCGGTAATATTCGAAGTGAATATTTGGTGGCTTGACGTTCTGGTACATAACTTGACGCAATCCATACAATTGTGATAACCCACCTAAGAAAAGCTCGGATTCGCCAAAACAAATGGGTGCATCAGCAAAGCGCGACCGAATTTTTTACGGATCGTTATCTTGAGGGAGTTCAAACTGGAGTCCTAGTTTGTCACATCAGGCAGACCTAGCGCTAACCAAACCCGTTTGCCAAGACAACTGGGTAGCAGAATGCTCACCAAGCATGATGACTTGGATTCTACTTTTCTACACTTGCGCAATGCATCTCGCCAGACTTCCATCAAAATGAGGAAACCAAGTGTGCTCGATGTTGGCAAAAGTGGATCAAGCGCTGTGAGAAAAAATGCCGTTTGAGTCGATTTATCATTTCTTGCAGATGAGATTACGAAAACCTGCCGAAACCTCCCGAGCAACTCAATATATATGTATGAAAGATTTGAAAAGATTTGGGAACTTCAATTATAGTACACTAAAATTACATCCATTGCACTCATAAAGCTATAGTTTACCACATAGCGGACCAAGGCTACATATTTTTGCCCTCTTCAAATCGAGTTGCACTGTGCTGCACTTAGCCTCCCAGGACAGACCTTTTTTTCTTTTCAAGTTATACAAAGCATCAATTTCCGAGAACTAAAGCTGTTGGGATACTTTTGGAATAAGGAGACCAAAATATCTATCAGCCATTTACCATTGTAAAAAATGAATCGTGTTTTCTCACCACTACAGAACAAGTTAAGTTTTTGTATAACTGAGAAGCTACCGCCACAGCCAATGGAAGAGTAGTCCTTGTCGAAGTTTAATCTACAGAGGTGAGTAGATGTCCTGCCAAGCTCCAGTTATTCAAAGCGAGTGTGATTTTTGCATGGATTTTAGAAGAAACTTTGCAAAATCACGGTGCCCCAAATTCCCTTGCAAGAACTTCGTCAGTAAACACAAAATGTTCGATTAAAAGATACTTTTGTCTCAACTGCTCCAAGAATCATTATAAAAATGTACGTGTAGTGTCTTCAGTTGTGAGATCATATTTCCAGAGGTCGTTAACCTAGTCAACGGAAGAAGTATAACAGATCTTACAGTAACCCAGAATTCAACATCGAATTTCCTGGGTGAAGACTGTTACTGTTTGGATTGGTGGAAGAAATCGTTATAAAAAGTGTATGGACATGTATAACGTCACAAACAATGGATTTGTTTTGTAATTGTTTAGTGCATATGCTGTTCAAAAGGGTGTTGTTGAAAAGCGGCCTTTTTGCAGAAAAAGGGGTCCGAAAAAAGACGTTGTTCGCCATATTCGAAAACATTTGGCCACAGTTTCTTTTGAAAAAAAAACAGATAATTGCGGCTTGAATCTTGCTATGTGTTGAATTGTCTTTTCCCACCATGATTGGAATTTTCGAAAACCCAGGTCAGTTTTCAAATGAACGAGGACATTTTTATTCACCCGGACGCTTATCATATCAGTCTAAACGTAATGAATATCATCCGGGACGTCTTTCAAATCCGACTGAATTTTTTCAAATCACCCGGAACGTTGTTCAAATCAAATTGAACGTTCTGCAGACCCACTAAGACATAGGCAAACAGCCTCGACATCTTTCAACTCAAATTGGATTTTTTTTTTTCAAATCACTCAGGACGTTGTTCATATCAAATTGGACGTTCTGCAGACCACTAAGACATTGGCAAATAGCTTCGCCATCTTTCGAATCAAGTGCCGTTTTTCAGGTCACCCATGCCTTTTTCGAATCAAATTGCAAATTGGACGTTTTCTGAATCATCTAGGCCTTTTTCGCAGCAAAATAGCTGTTTTCGAATGAATTCAGACAAAAAATTCCGTAGGTATCGATGAGGAACGCACGGCAGACCTACCTGAACAAGGTGGCACATTCGGAATAGTCCTTGATAATCCTCTATGTACTTAAACGTGTTCGAAGATCGTATCAACTGCGCCTTGCACTCCCCAATCGAAAGGTGGTGTTCAATGGACATTGTTCTTATGAAAAACCACCCCCTCCCCACTTTTCTTTCGCTAACACATTGACACTGCCGCTTATGCTTCTACGCTTTTTCGAGGTTATGGTCAAAAAATCGGTTTGGCTGAAACTTTGTCTTCTAGGATAGTTCTATCTCTAAGCACGAAAATCTCACTCAAATTGCTGGTGAAACCTGACACACGTGCCACGATCACCGCCACACAAGCTTGATTACCAAAGGTGCTGAATTCTGAGTCAGTGGTTGTCTAACAGGGTGAAAACACAGAATTGCTCTCTAAAAATGTTTGTGTGATTTTGGTAGTGATAATTTGGTGGCGGCTCCTCTTTTTTGATGTAGAGAATACAAAATTTCCAGGTAGAGAACAGCTCAGCTTTATAAATACATACCTTACCGTTACACGTGGCAGCTGTGATCAAACGCTAATGCACACAATCATCGAAAATTAGAATAGGCGCACTTATCAAGGATATAGCACAAAATGCGGAAACTCAGCATCGGCTGGGGGTACACCAGCTGCCCTCTCCTTGTAGTTATGATTACTATTACTGTGATATTCCAACTTAAGCTTCACACAGTGTAAAGCCCGCTGATGGCGAAGTGCCCCGTCAACGAGTCATCCTACGCAGACGATAGCCGCTGTTAAATCTCTTGGGACGGCATTTTGCAATTTCGGTTCACAAGGCTCTGATCAGCATTGAAGACCCTGTCATTGAAGTAAAGGCAAGGAAACATCCACTAAAACGTGAATCCCACTTTCTACTTGCCGTCTAGATGTGGTTTCGATACATTCACTTAGAAACTAGAAAATCATCATAGCTCACATACATAATATTCAAATACCGTCTAGCCTAAAAAATTACAGTTCTGCGTTTGAATTACATGTTGATCAGAATGCCTATTTATGCGCCTAGGTCTCATTTGAAGTTCCCTAATGAGATGAAACCCTTCGCTAGTAAATCCAAAAAATGCTGAACAATCATATTATTCAAAAACCGAGTGAGAAAGCTCTGCTGAGCAGGGAAGCTCTATCGAATGCTTATATAAATTGTCAAAAATAGTGAACATTGTGATAAAAGGAATATAAATTTCAAGAATTCATTGTACCATTGTACAATCCTGTAGCCTCGATGGTATGGAGAACAGTAGGGAAACTATGCCTGACCGCTTGACGAATAGTCGGTGACATAACCTTTCCTGCGAAGCTTAATCTGATCGACTGAAGGCTCTAATAATTAATTTCACCAATAGAAAATGAAAATTTCAATAGATGTAGACATGATATGAGGATGGATCTTCGCCTTTTGCCATGCTCACTTGGATATTTTACTGGAAACTTTTTCGCTTACGTAGGGACAGGAAATGAGAAATCGCCAACCACTTTTGAGAGTTATGAGCCGTGCACGCGCTGAATTTTTGTCACAACACTCAGCACTGCGTTTTGAGCTCAATAGAGGTGCATTAGTTTTCTTAACAAGTTAGAAAATATTTAAAATTAACACCGCTCCTCTTGGAGTCCCATGAACACATTCCCTCGATTATCTCACGGTGATCTGTTTACTAGCTGATTGATGAGCACATTTCCCTCTTCACTCTCTTTCGTTTTGCTTTTTTCTTTCGTGGAAGCAATTGAGAGTGAGAGTGGCGTTCCATGAAATTTGCTTACTACGGTGTTGAACCATAGCGAGGTGCTTGTAGCACCTGAAAGTCACGGTAATCAGATTCTGATTTTATAACTTTATTTTATTCTGATTCATTTCCACTATAGCATTACATCCTAATGATCTAATCGGCAGCAGTAGCGATAATTTTATCGAATAGTTGAAGCGGAAAGTGGCGGCTCTGAGTAGTGCAGCAGTGAAGAAAATAAATAGTAATCGTCAAAATCCATGGTGCAATACCTTCTCCCCACACGATCGGAGGTGTAATTTCGTTCCTCTACATCACTGAAGAGGCTGATGAAGGTACCGAGGGCAGGCAGATCCGCCAAGCGTGGATGTTGTCTAGCCCATCACAGCTACTCCGCAGGAAGCAGTGCGACTTTACGCATCAACGAGGTCGCGCTGTAAATCTTAAGGCACGTTATTTAACCCGCTTTTCAAATCAGCTCTTCCATAAGTCATTTCCTTTGCATGAAATGCTTTCTCGTTCTTGATGTCCCCACTGGCCCTAATGTTGTCTTCGAATGACACGATCACTGGAGAAGGCCACGTAGGGGGAGGGACCTACAGCAGAGGATGTAGCCCTGCTGAATCTTGAGCTCGTCTATCATCGCGAATCGCTCAGCACATGGCTTTTTCCATCAGCGTCTGAACTTTGCATTGACATTATTTCTTATTTCTAGCGCACGAAATATCGCCCGTTGCCACCTTTTATGAATTCCTTCAGATGACACAGCTTGAATGTACAGCGAGTTGACTTGCTGTTCCTAAAACTCCTGCTATATCTTAATGACATCAATGAAGGATAATGCCATTCCTTACTCTTAATAAAAAAACACGAGCAACCGAACCAAAAATTACAGTTATGCAATTCAACTGTCCCTTATACGGGTGCTGTGAATTTTCAATTATTTGACCAGATCCTATTTCTGCAGCAAGAGGTTGTTTTCTCCTATTCTTAGAACATGACATCAGAAATTATGACGTATGCAGAATTGTAATGAGTGTTGTGCAGAAGCATAAATTTTGATACGAATTTACAGAACTGTGGCAGCGAGTCACGGATACGGTGCCCTTTGCTTCTTCCCTTTGTTAACCTCAAAATTATAGGAATCTATGGATAGTCCTGTGTCATCAATCATCACTAATGAACACGAATGATGCATTCCATGCCTATACATATTTTGTGAAGGTCTTTTTCCGACCTCTGATCACGAAACAGTGAAACCGCTTCCATTGCTTCTATAGAGATGTCCTTATTTGATACACAACGTTTGCGTCACTTTCTTCGCATATAAGGGTGGAAGGTTGTCCAAAACTTTTGTCACAAAGATTTGGTCACTTTGAAAATTAGCGCCGTAGATGATAATATTGCAGTAGCAGCCGTTCTTGAACAGTGATAGGGGTAATGTGAATAATAACTCCTAAAGTGAATAGCCCAAAACAAAGATAGTGGTCCTACGTGGTGAAAGGCGTTACCGAACTGTGGAAGCCATTTTTTCAACAGATACCATTTGCTTTAACGCGGCTCTCCCCTTTTCTCCCTGTCCCCCCTCTTTTCGGAATTGGCGGTGGAAAAGAGAATTTGTTCACTCTCCGCTTTCGTACTAATATGCACCTCCACTTTGATAATACATTGTCTTTCCATGTTCTATCTAAACTACGCCTCTGAACTACCCCTACCCATGCTGAGAGAGCCAGTTAACCCCATTGATCAGGACTATATTGCCTGGCGTGCAGCCTCCAATAACCTTATTGGGATCGAATTCACCAGCAACTCGAGCGACTCCTATAAATTGCCACACAACACCACATTTCCAACGGTAGCAGCGCATGCAACGTAGCTGAATGCACTACAGATTACCTTTATATATTCATTCCATGTATGGTGTGGATGGTGAATAGTAGTTTTGAAGAATACCAAGCGATACTGGCTCAAAACAAACTCATTACGAGAATAGCTGTCCATGTAGTTGACAACTGTCTGCTTATGGGAAATTCAAATCACATTTGTAGTATACATTGAGGAAAGACAGGAATCGTATCATGGTATATGTACACAATTACTGAGCACCGCTGTGTTCCAACGAATGTTCTAAGTAGTCGTGAAGCAGAAATCCCAGACAACGGTGAAGACAAATACACTTGTGTGTAGTATTTCCCGTACAATACTACTGATTTGCAATTCAACCACATTTCTGTGTCCTTATGAGAACCACGGCATATTGCCAGCGCTCAAGGTGTTGAGCATGAAAAGTGAGTGATCCGTTCCCTTCGAAGCAGGCAGGAGCTCAGCACTGAAAACAACTGTAAAGGGTGTTCAATAGATACTGTACCACATTTTCGATTATGTAATTTTCCGCTTTCCTTGAAGTTGATGGATAGATTCTCACATATCGTAATGAATGTAACCTACCCCATCAGATCCTCCATTGGCTACGAGCTCTGAAACGCTCGGGGCAGCTTCTTACCCAGCCCTCACCCGATTTCATTTGGAATCGTTTTTTAGCCACTGTCGAAAGATGTCTGCACTTTCGAGTTTGTGCATTGTTTAGTGCAACCTTCTACTGTACGATAACCCCATCAGAAGTGCCCGACAGCAATGGTTCAGTGGAGTGTACATGCATACAGCTATCCTTGCATGGGCGCCAACTCGCCCACAAATGTGTATCAGCCGTCAATGATTTTCAAGCCGTCTGCATGGGCGCTCATCTACTAAATCTCTTATCTTCTCTTTAAATGCTTAATTTCATCCATTTTTTGATTTTTTGACAGAGCCACTGAGGTGCAACTGGACACCAAATTTGCACCTCGTACATGACATGAAATGTCTACTGGCTACACCGAGCAATCTATCATATGTAATCGTCTTCGCGTAAGTCTCCCAAGAAAAACAAGTCTGAACGACTGAAGCTTTGCTATTTCGGTGAAGTATTCCATGTCACTGGGACGATTTTCAGATATACACATGAGACACATATTGTTCCATCTGCTATCTTCTGTCCTATGCCTGGGCTGTACTTTTCCCTTCACAATATGGGGATACATGCTAGTTGCTAAATGACCTCACTACCCATAAAATAACGGAACTATGACTGTTTTTGTACTCCTGCAGGCACTGTTACCAATATTTCTACAGTTTTCATGAGATTGGAAGAAGTCGAAGGCGATCTTTCACAGACTCTATCTTTACAACACCGTAGGCTTGGAGCAGTGAATCCCTGTGAAAGGGAGAGCAATCGGCTAGTCGTAAAATATGGCAGGCTCATTCAGAAGAATCTAATGTAAAGCATATCCCATCAAGCTCTAAGAAACCAGCAATGGTGCTCAAAAGACATGCAATTGCATTACAATAATTGTTAGTTTCCTACTGATTGATGTAAGGCTGCAATGCGATGGATTCCCGGCAATAATTTAGGTGCAAATAACACACCGCTAAATTCAAGCTGCCTTCTTCCCGCAATGGAACAAAACACGTCGCACTTCCTCCTCGCGGTGTACGTTAGAGACCCCCCGACGGCTTTTATGCAAACGATTTCATGAGCGAGATTTCCGCACATTCGGCACTTCAGCCAAATCGCCTACCCTGCCCTATCTTCTTCTCGCGAGAGAAAGAAGAACTCCTTTCGGCAAAATCTCAGCTACCTGTGTCTTTCAAGTAGCTCATTGCTGCTGCAGAATCATACAATAGAGCTGAATTCACACATTTTTGAATGGTCTCATTGCTTATAAGAAAGTAGCGGATAGCCAGGAGAGCTTCCTTTCAGATCGTGCTCGGCCTGTGTTTTTGACTACATTATGCGAAAGGAAGATATTCCAGGGAAAAACTTATTTTAATAAGAGCTTGCCAAGCAGATTAATAAATTGCCGAGCAACTGCTCACATGCACTTAGACATTTACCACGAATTTTTCTCCAAGCCAAAGGCTGAGCAGAAATGGGGTGAATCAAAATCTTTTGAAACTGCAAACCTTATTGTTAGAGCTTCCGTTTTTTTGTGTAGGAGGTCAGTTACTGCGTAGAACTTTTAGCTGACTCATAAGGATGAGCACAAATTCAATTTTTGAAATAATCAATTCCTTGATGGGATGCGCCGCGAATCTAAAGCAATTCAGAATCCTTCCTGCAGGTAAACGCGATCTGGCCTATACAATTAACTGCGGGGCCTCCGATATATTTTACCTGTGAATCAGTGCTTTTTTTCTTTGCCGAGCGTGTCCAGTACCTATTCACCGACCACGGAGGGAGGGAAGTCTAGGATGGCATGGGCGGTCATAGGTGTATGCCATTAGGACGGAAGATTCGCTTTGTGGCGTTCGGTGCGGACCGCTATTGTGCGAGCTATGCGCGACGTATTGGATGGGTCCTGAAGCGATGGTAGTGCTCTACGCTTCATCCTAAATCTAATTGCTTCAGTACCAACCAATACGGCGCCCGTAGCTCGCACTGTCACGTCGCAAATTCTCTGTCCTAATGGCATGCACCTGGGCGGTCATTGGTTCCCGCATTATGAGAGTGAGAGTGTGCGTCACCTGTCACTAACCACTTTCACCCCAGCTGACTCATATGTAATATTACTGGTACTGACATTTGCGAGATAAGGGGGGAACAAAGAATTACTTCAACCACCTTCCGCGCGATCCATTGAATGTGATGTAATATGATGGGGACGAAATAATACCCTTACAGTGCTCCTACACTCAAGCTGTTACTCATCTAATCCAAAGGCTTAACTAATTGGCGTCGGGATTAAGAGTTGATAGACCAAGGCTAGCTATGCTGTCTCCTTGTTAATGAATATTCATGAGAGAACACTACGACTTTTCTCCACTATCGGTTGTCTCAGAGCTCTGTACCCACCTTCATTTTTGTTATCCTTTTTTTTGCGCTAAGCTTATTCCAGCAATGCGCTAAATTATTCCTCAGCCTATGTCCCACTCTTATCGCTTACCATATTTGACTCAGAAGAGGCTTGCGTTCGAGTGGAAATTAACAGTGATTCATGTTAAGCATGTTCCATTGAGGGTGGCAGTAATTGCTGGCGGTATGAGTGGTGACGTTCAGACTGAAGAATGTTGAGGTTGCGCGGCGGATCTGGTGCTGCATTACCTCTGAGAGCCGTTGTCCAACAGTTTCTTACCGCAGGCATATTCAAAGAGGTGTAAAAAAAGTTGATGGATTTTCCAAGCGATTTTTGCATGCAAAAGCGGTTGTCTATATGTAGTCTGACTATGGAGCAAAGTTCCTCTAGTGGATTCCTTTTTTTCTGTACCACCACGAATTTTGGTCTGCACCCTTTATTCTCCTTCAACTCTTTCCATCATATTAATACGTTCATTATCTATGTCAATTGCCGAAGGATCGCTATCGTTGTCTGCCATTTCAGGAAATGATTTCAACAACAAGTGTCGCAATTCTGTTTATCTTGATATCCAGTGGAGGTGAGGACAGTTTCTGTTTTTCTCACATATTTCGATGAAAATTTATGAAAATTTAGTTAAAGCCTTTGATCGTAAAACCCGAGTGTTTTCTTCCAATTTTGCAGATTTTGAACAGCTATTAAGATGATTAAGATAATTAGAACCACACGATGAAAGATTATATGATTATAGGACGTTGTAGTGAAAGGGGTATCTTATGAAAAGTTGTACACCTAAGCAACCCCTCTAGGCTTAGGTAAAATCCATAGCGGGTTCCCCCTCTCCCCCATAATTGCGAAGCACCCATGGTATGTGGTGGTAGATGACCTCTAATATTTTACATCACCAATGAGAACGGTCTTCACCGTGAAGGCGTGCTCTCGAGAAGGATCTTCATCACGTATTAACGGAAATATTAAGAAGCTATAGCACACCTTGTAGATAATTTAGAAGCTCTATGTAAGAATTAGCAAAAAATTTGCAGTCTACAAGTCAAGAACCACAGGTCGAAGTGGCCATTTAGAATGGAATATATATGGTCCAACGTATTTTTAGACGCTCATCCCGAATCCGTAATTGAAATTAGAATAACGATTCTCTGAGCGGAGTAATGTAGGTTTTTTTTTTGAAAAATTAGTAGTATTATGTGGTAGTTTTGGAGGCCCATAGCAGGTGATTCAGACGCTCTCACGCAAAACCAAAGTGGTTTTCGTGTTCAGGGAGTCAAATTACCCCAGGTGACAAGTTTTTAGCCAATTGGAGAATTCGACCCAATTTTGGAAAATTATTGGCCTACTGTGTGGCATTCCAATCAACAAAGTAGAAGTCGTTGACCTTTGCCGAGCAAATGCTCTTATTTGGCGCTTGTTACGTACATTTTTCGTCTTGGGCATCTGTAATAGTATATCTAGGTTATCTTTGTCATGATTGATGGCTTCTTTACAGAAATTTTTGAAAAATATTGCTTGGAACATGGCCACCCCCAAACTTCCGAAGTTGAGGTAAAAACTCAATTTGGCTAAAAATTTGCACTGTGGGTTATTCATCTCTAGAGTGCGAATATCATATTCTTTCTGCGAAATAACGTCAAATTCGTAATCACTACGCTATGGGCGTCGAAAAAATTGGATCGCGCAGTTTTGTGCGATCTTGAAGGTAGGAATAGTGAGGGACACAGAAAAGGAATGTAACACTTATTTCACATGACAACACTTTTGGGTATGTTCCCCAGACATAAAAGAGGATTATGAAAAGGAAAACACCAATTCATTCAATGCTATCGATCGGACATTGTATAGGGTCCGCCAATAAGCGCGCTCTATCTTTGACAGCTCATGGCGGCCACATTGTTTGTGGTAGAGTTGTCAAACCTAATAGTTATTATTGAGCGTATCTTCACAAATCACCATGTACCAACTCAGCCGCGAGCAACGTGTGCAAATCATTAACTTTTTACGAAAATCATTCAGTGGTTCGAGCAACGTTCTGGGCGCTCTGCCATTTTCGATACAGATCCATGATAACGAACTTTCTGGGCGCTCTGCCATTTTCGATACAGATCCATGATAACGAACTTCTTCTGGCAAAATCGACAGAATGGATGTCGAGGATACGTGGTTTCAGCAGGACCGCTCTACGAGCCACACAGCGCGCGCCACAATGGATCTTCTGCACGAGCGCTTCGGAGGAAAGGTTATCTCGCGCGGAGGCGACATCAACTGGCCACCGAGATCGTGCGATCTAACCCCACTAGACTATTTCTTGTGGGTTTTCTTTAATCGCAGCTCTACGAAAACCAACCACGAAACACTGATGACCTCAAAGTCAACATGCGCCAAGCCATCGATAAATCGTATGCGCGCCACCAAGCGAAGCCGAGATGGCCATTTGAACGATGTTATTTCCCATACATAATGCCTTCGAATACTCTTTCAAACAAAAAATGAAATTCATTTATACCTCTCACACAACTTGCTTCATTTTATTTCAAAGATCGAGCGCGCTTATTGGCGGACCCTATATTTGCGAAAAGTTCTTACCACCTATACATGGCTGATGCCAAGAAGACCGTCAAAATGAGGTGATATCAAGGTAGAAGTGTCTTCTGCAGTCAATAGAAAATGTTCAACAAGTTGCAAAGGAAAGTTCTCACCCAGTATCCGAACCATGTTCTCCTGTCTATGGATCGGCACCCTTACCTCTCCGCCGGGCGGCTACTGACAGATCACTCGCCTGCGGTGTATTCAAGCCGACATTCGTCGAAAAACGCCCTTGTAACTCTGCTCAGAGAATCGTTCTACAAAACTGAAATGCAGATTCGAGATCAGCGTGCGAAACTACACCGGACTAGATGTATCCCATTATGAATGGCCACTTCGATTTTGGGTCCTTGTCCTGTTAGTTTGACCTACATGTTTCCTCATCTCGGAAATCCAGACTAGATCAAGGGGGGCTTTGTGAAGTTTCCCGCGGAGGATTTTGTGACATTCTACTAAGCACACCATAAGTGGCCTCAGCTGTAAATTCAGGTGCATCACAGATGTTGAAACGCGAAGTCGACTTATTGGACATGTTGCGCACTCCTCTAATGCTCAGCTTCAATCGAGATAGTGTATTTGTACCGGTATGTCTTTTTTTTTTGCAAAATTTCTGCCATGGTGATTTGCACAGCGCCAGAATAGCCTATATTAGCACGGTTGACGGCAATTATTCAGTACGTCCTTAACCATAGATGGCCGTAAAAAAAGGAATTACTCGTATGAATTTTTACATATACAGGCTATTCTATGAAGCATCCTTGATGACCGCTGAGCTACTCTTCCGGGTTTCATTTGCAATGCAATGAAATTCTTTGAAATGCAACGAATTGAAGAGCATTAATGAAATTTTTGCTCTTTTTTCTCCTGAAAACGCTTTTAAATTAGTTCGCGTAATGCATTAAAATGCTTCTTTCGCGAGACCATGACTAAACAATGTTGCCTCGTTATATAAGTGAAAGCCAGTGGCATATGGCTGAAGGCTAATCCCACAGCTGTCGTGAGTAGGTCTACAGGGGGTGCCAAAAAAAGTAATTTTGTCTCCTCCACTTTCACCCCACTTTAGGCGAAGTACAGCAACTCTGTTGAGGTATTTTTATCCCCAGATTCAAGAGCAGACCTCACTCTATCACTATACTCCGTGGCAGCCTTCTGCACGAGCAGTAACGGGAGTGAGGAAATAGTGAACAAGATGTGTCACCTCAACTGGGCAAAATCCGAAATTTCGTCGCCTTCGTTCACCACCTTGCTGAGGTCCGTTTACTCTGGGTACCTAAGGGGATTCATATTGGGTGGTGTTCTTTAACATTCCGTTTTTTTCGGGTTCCCAGCGCCCTTCGTTTCCAAGAGCAAAACGTGCCCTTACCTCTGAAACCCCCCCCCCCCCTCCCGGAGGCGGATTTGAGGCATGAAAATGATACTTCGGATCATAGCAGCCTTGTCTATGCCGCAGGGACTCTGTGACTTCCACGAACCGAAGGGCCGATCCTCAGAAAGCTTCCTACGGAAGACCTACCACGGGCTTCCTCGGATAACTATCCAAGTCCCACCGTTTTTGCGCTGCCATGGTGGGCCATGACGACGCTACACTTGCCAGAGCCAGTCCGAGCACAATTTTGCTGAGTTGATCAATAAGAGAGCTCAAGCAGGCGTGGTCGGAGTAGGATCGAACAGGTATATATAGTAGGCAGGGTCGAGCGTGGCGTCGAGGAGAATTTTCAGGAAGTGCGACCCTCAAAATGGGCCTCCATACGAACCCCCGCCCCCTCTTTGAGTTCCGCTACTCCTGAGGTTTCTACCCAGCCAATGCGAGCCAATGCACCAAGGAAATTATGAGCCTATGGTCAAAAAAAAAAAAACAAAGAGGCCAAACTTCTGACAAAATATGAGAAGTGAGAACCTGACAAAGCTCAGTACTCTTATGCAAAACAAGGGCGTCTAAGAGAAATAACAACCTTACAAAATTGAGGTCATAAATTCCGAAACGATAGCCTCGCCTACCATGTGTAATGTGCTCGTCCTCTGCTGACAAAGGAAAAGATTTGAAACTTATGCAAATTATGCGACAGGGAAGCAGTATGAAAAAACAAGAATAGAAAGTCGGAAACTAAACAGGAGCCATGTAGTGCGCTCCACTGCGTCCCGTCTGATGGCCGCGTTCGCTGTTGCGGTAGCGACGCGGCGATCAAATGGGGCGCAGCATCTTCTCCATGCTACAGTTGGACATTTTTGAATAGTTGAAACTTCACTTAGACTCCATCTATCAAAGTATTGTGAGCTGTTCTCTCAATAACTCCCTTTGACCAATCTATTTGCCGCTTGGCTTCCGTTTCCCATATGGTTGCGCAGTTCTCGATAAAGTGAATCGAGTCGAGGAAAATTTCGAAAAATTTCGTGTTCCACTTTAAATGTTCATGACTTCCTTCGAACTTAACCATAGGAGTGCGTACTTGTTGTCCGGGATCTGTGAGGTTACCGCTTCCTGAATACTGCTTGAACTATTCAATATCTTCGGAAAGAAAGAAGTCATTTCGAGGAAAGCCACTCTAGGAAAATTTTCTTTTAGTCGAAGTCGCGAGATCTTCTCGCGAATCTTTCAAAAAAAATTATCCATTGTGTCTATTACGCCTCCAGTCCACCTCGTGTTTTGTCGTCGATCACCGCTCTTTCCTTACACCTGTTGATACAGTACTGTTGTTGTAGCATCTTCATTTTTTGTTAAAACATAAAAACCTGCTACCTGATTCAGAGAAAAATTGATTTACCTCTAAACAAGACTCGCAGATGTCGAATGTCACATCGCGCGGAAATGGCCATGGTTTCGTGCAATCTTCAATTATTTCAAGTAGGATTCTGCAGGGTGCGAAAACGGAAGGAGATATAAAGCCTTGCTGCGCCTTTCAGTAGAAATAGCACAACATTTTGAAAGTTTCACTTGGCTTCTGTTTCTTTCTTTCCTCAATTTTGGCTAATCAATCCATGGAAGATCAGATGCTCGGAGAATCAGCATTTTTTTTGTTGCTTCCTCAATGTTGAGTGCTTCAGTGTGTTCGATTGCTGTCATTTTGCCGAAAGTTGGAGCAGTATCTTCAAGACAAATGAAGAGAAAAATTCTACTGTGGTTTTAGCTGGAATTTTGGTGCTGCACCCCAGAGCGCGAGCTACACTTTTTACTTGAGAATTTTTACGAACCACTTTGTAAACAGTTTTGGGCAATACAGGTGTATCATTATGAAGAGCACTGTATAGCTTAGATGAGTACCGCTTCCAATAGAAAGACAATTTCAATGGCACTGAAGAACATAAAATAACTGAGAATTATGGCTTTACACAAAACTCAATGTACTTTTTTTAGCAACGCAACCGACAGAATGAGCTCGTCTCCCGCTTGTTGCGCTTGCCTACAGCGCGACGGATGGTCCAATCACAGTCCGATTGACATCTCTGTGATGTCATCAGTACGATCACGTTCTGTTACCGAACTGAATAATATTTGAATTTAGTCAGCCTTTGTATGTGATAATGTTTGAGAAGTTTCGGGAACATGTCTTTGATGATCTCCGTTTACATGACTGATAAATGCTGACCACGTTAATGATGCAATTTTCAGATATATTTTTCCTGATAAAGAACGGTTATTCATCACAGTCAGTACGTTAGCTACTACAGGGTAATGTTTTTCCTCCCGTTGCCGGAAAATAAGATGAGCTTCGATTGCTATAAAAGTTATTGTACAAAAACCTAAAATGGCTAGAGATTAGAATGCAATTCACCTGTAGAAATATGAAAATTTTGATTATCTAGATAAAAAGCACTGAGCTGCCAAAAATTGAGCCTGATATTTTGAAAGCACTTCTCAATATGATTGAATGTCTGTTGTCGCGTTCGAACCAAGGCTCGTTAGTGGGGTGTTTGAAAAGCAAGAGAAACTGGTAAAACGAGGGCTTCTATTCGATACTTGTTCGAAAAGGGTACGAAGACAATTGAAGAAATTGATATTTGAAATATATAACACATGATGGTATAAGTTCCATCTTCATTGTTGAAGCTCCTACATCATGGGAACTTTTTCAATGTGTTTTAATGAGGTAAACCTTCTATGCCCGAGCACCAATTTTGGATGGAGCGTGAGCCATACTCCCCTCACCACTCTGGCTTGAGCCACTATGAAGGCTCAGCCTCTACAGTTGAGGATCGGCTAGTAAGCTTTTGCTTTAGGAAGCCGTGTAACCTGCTTCAGACCGATTGATCCTGAATTATCTACTTGCACACTTTCTTGACAGGACTTATAGCACGAATCATATTCGCTCAGTCAACATTTGAGACGTCAAAACAAATTTGTTAAGTATACGTATTACAGACAACCTCGTAAATAGTTTTGTTGTCGGCTTCAATTCGGAGTAATGGCATGTTTTCAGTGAGACTTTGCCACTCGACCGGTGATTTATACAAGCTTTACGTGGCTACACAAATTTAAAGAAAGGCGATCGAAAGAAGGGTTGTTACATTTCACATATCCCCTCATAGCTGGTATGAAGTACGTGTAAAACTCACGAGCCAAGAGTATCTTCAAGAAATAGCATTCGATACCACAGTTGGAATGTTTTGCAGAATCTTTTTCGAGTAGAGCGGAGTCGTTTGAGTTAAGAAACCCTCAGGTTAATTTTTTTTATCCGTTTTTGCTTACTTAGCATTTCAGAAATTTCGAAATCGAAGAAGGAAGGTAAAAGAGACCGAGGACTCTCCTTAGTTCAAATCCAGGAAGCCGAATTAATTGCGAAATTGCGAGACCATAAACTGCTGCAGTTCGCTCACGTGGACAGATTTCAGCAAATACATAAGCACTGCAGAGCAAGGTGGAGGAGCTTGTTGATTTCAAGCGATTCATTTTGTCAAAAGGCGAGAATGGCGAAACGCTGGAAGCAAATGCGGAAAGTAATAGAGGTCATCCTGACAGAAGCGAAGAAGGTTGAGACGGTTCTGCTGAGTCTGAAGTAGCCCCACAAAAACTTCAACACGACTGAGATATTCAATGAATCAGAATGTCGAAAGACGGGGTGGGAGAACGCGAATAAATGGCTGATGTGATCTTGAACGCGCTAAGAACGACGACATCGAATGGCGCAGGCAAGATGAAAGCCAAGAACTGATAAGTCAAGACTACCGGAGGAGTACCTCGACTAAGATAACATGAGGAACTCTGGCTAGATATTATGAGAAGCACAATAGATAAAAATAAAAATAAGTTTTGGCTGTGGATCGAGAAAAGATCCGGTGTTATCTTTGCGTAAACAAGCAGGAATACGAAGCTGCCGTTGTTAGCTACTTAAAAGACACGGAGAACTGGAGGAAAAGTGTCGAGTTTTCTTGTCCCACCAACGATTTTTCATAATCTTTTCCTGATTCTTTATTATAAGAATAATGCACAGAAAGATGAGTTCGTCCAGCTCTATAAGATGGTACAGCAAGTTTTTGGTTTTCTTAAATTCGGTACTAGGTCATTTTTTCACATTCTGGGAAGTTGGAGGGAAGATTCCTCGAAATTTGATGGAATGGCAGCGAAGTCTTCTCACATCCCTGACCTAAGTTCACAGCTGTGTAGGAATTTCAGAGTTTCACTCATTTCAGACGAACCCCTGTTCCTTGGTGTGGCCCTAAACATCGCCTCCGTGTACACATTGTTGAAAGAACCAATTCTTAACTCATTTTCAGGCGCAGATTCCCCAATGAAATGTATGCTGTTCGATTCCTCAGGAAAAGTGTTATCGAACGATATGGAAAACCTCGGTGGCGATAAATTTGTAATTTTCCTCATTTCCAGCCTTTTTGACAAAAAGAAAAGGCTGGAAATGAGGAAAATTACTAATTTATCACCACCAAGGTATTTCTATATTTTCTATATCATTCTATAGCATTCTTTCCGGGGAAACGAACAGCGTACATTTCATTGGGGAATATGCGCCTGAATATGAATCAAGAGATGGTTCTTTCAACAGTGTGTACACGGAGGGATGTTTAGGGTCACACTAAGGAACAGAGGCTTGTCTGAAATGACGGAATCTTCGAAATTTCTACACAGTTGTGAACTCAGATCCGGGCTGTGAGGAGACTCCACCGTCATTCCATCAAATTCCATAGAAATTTTCCCTCCAACATTCCAGAATGTGGAAAAATGACCTTGTACCGAGTTCGAGAAAATCAAAAAAACTTGTGGTATCATCTTATAGAGCTCGACGAGCTAACTCCGAAAATTTATACGGATCTAGTGAAAAAATCAATATCAGTCGATTTATGGCGAAAAAACGATCAAAAAAACGCGTTTTTGTGCGGTTTTCAACACACCTACGGCACTGACCGTACATCAACATGCGCCACTGATCAATACTGACTGAAATGACCGATCTTGCATCATATATGCGCGTCCCATATTATTGTAGCTGGCTTTGTACTGATACATTTGCGTCTATACCAAAATAATATAAGAATGACTGCGATAGCTTTGCAAAGCGTATCGTTAACGGAGGCTGAACGGATTCCACATCCGAAAAAAGAGCGTTCAATGCTGTGAACGTCTAAGTAGGAAATAGGCATTGCAAATGCCACAAAAATGAACAATTGCTTGTGTGGCTATATTGTGAAGCCTTGAAAGTGAAAGGAATTTCCTTTGACATTTCTTTGCTGGAATACCTAATGGTCACGTGAACTATCATAGGAGTTGAGACGAGCACCAGTACGAATTGATTTTCTTCTTTCTATATATAGCTAAGTCAAAGGAGCCTTATCCTGAGCATTAGTCATGATTTTCAGAGATTAGGAAGTCGCATGCAATTTTTTCGATTTTCCTTGAGTGTTTTTCTCTAGAAAGCAAAGCCTGTTACATACTTTTGAAGGTCGAAGTGTTCATGGTTCCATTCGTTTTCTTTTCTCTACAGCTGAAGAACAGGTGAGATCTCATCGACACCCTCAGCAGGAGTGGAGCCATACTCAAGTTGATACGTAACACAATTCTATTTAGGCCTTCTATGGATCAGTAGTTTTCTCCTTTGCTTTTGCACTGTCTCGTTGTGCACTGTACAGGAGTTAGATCGAAATGTAATTTGTCATCTTCTGTAAAGCATTCACTATCATGTAACCACCGAAACCTTATGAGAGTGTGTGATGAATTTCAATACACAGATGAAATTACAAGATCTTCGAAAAAGAGGTTCAAATTTGGTTGTTGTGCTAACGCCAACTGAATACAATTATACAACAAGTTCTTTAGATTGAATGTTAGAAAAGAAGGACATCACAGTGTTAAATCAAATTTAAAAGTATTATTCAAGTACACAAAAATAGACAGGCAGATAGAAAATGGCATCCTTGTGGAAACTCATTCTCCAATCCCGAAAAATATATTTTGTATAAACTCCCCTCGTACAAAAACAAGTAATGTACTGATGGCAAGAAGGACTCAAACCTGCTGGCTTCGAGTGCTGTGAAGGAATCGTCCACTGAATTTCATGAATTTGATTTCTTTTCAAATCACTTTTTTGAATATAGCACATAGAACAGATACACGAAAAAACAGGTCTTTATTGCACAGCAGAAATCAAAAAAGTGGAAGAAAAACAAGTCGGTTGAATTCCTGGCACGGCATTTGAACGCGCCACCTGCCAGACCGCAGTTCATATTTTCGCGCCCCATATCGAGTTGCTTCTCACTCTGCGTCCGGGTGTATCTAGGTTGGGTTACAGGAATCTAGGCCTCGGCCTGCGATAGCCTGTGGGACTTGCCCTGTGACATAAATTACTCAGGCAATTTGTTCATGTACATCCTACCCTCCTTGCACGTTGCACGTTTGTTCGCTGTATTGATCAGTGATGGTGATATAAAAGATGTGTATGATGATTTAAGGGATGTGCATGGTAATCGCGTGACCTAATGGCCCTACTGACCGTGTGTCCCAACCGTCACCCCTCTGCGTCCACTTCCCGACTGTCTCTTTTTCCGCTCAGCTCTCCAGTGTCTAAACCCATTCGGATGCCCCATCCCGTCGCCCGTCACTTAGGAGAGTTCTATCTCAATTGGATCTTGTGTGTGCGCGTGGAACTTTGCATGCTGTCCTCAGTAAACAAATATAGCACAAGTATGTGCGTAACGAAAGAACTTAAATTTTCGTGGACGATTCCTTCAATCGATTCGACCATGAAAAAATTCTGGATATCAGTTGTGGCGATGTAGACTCGGTGTCGCTTCAGCATGCCTGCCAGTTATTCGCCGTCTCGCCAAGTTTCGGAAAGGTCGGAACAGTCCGGACGAGTAATGTTTCGCCATGTGACAAACTGAATGAATCTATGCATATGTGTCTTCTCTAACATTTTTTCTCAACTCCCCAGATGCAGAAATGTGTTGGAGAAATGCTTAGTGCTCAGATAGAGCGAGTACAAAGGGTCTGTATACCTACACACTTCTACTACACAGTGAACATCATCAGAATGAGAGACACTGATGATTCTGATGGAACATAGAATTCGCGCTAAACGAATGCTGACTTTGTACTTTGTTAATGACGCTCCCCAAATACAACTTTCCAGCCACAGCGGTATGTCAAATGATAGTGCACCATTTCGTCAACTCCAAGATCGGGTGGGGACTGTGGAGGAATGGTGAAAAACTTTTGATCAAGTAATTTCCTATGAACCTTTTATGTAGGATCATGAAATGCTTCATAATTTCACATTTGCACGCCCAATAAACAAACGAGGTTATCACATTGGTTGGGAGCATGGCCCAAAAACTTAGGGTAGACTGGAGTCACTAAGCTATGTTGCAGTGCCTATGACGTACAATACCGCTCACGTCGCGTGAATAAAAAAAGCCTTGCGACGGTTTGTTCGCGAACAAACCGTCGCAACGTCATAACATCGTTCAGAGTGGATAAAATGGAAAGTCTTGAAGAGCACTGGATTCGTCTTGACACGGCGAGTTCAGTGATGTATAAAATGTTGAATTTTGATGAGCAACAGTCTTGAAAATCGCGCGAAACGCGTTTTCGCGTTTTCCCGCTATGAATCAATTGTTTATTGGTTTTGTATCTGACTTGTATACATTTGCGTAATCAGCTCGTTGAGCTCTACAAGAGGGTGCCACAAGTTTTTGGTTCTTTCAAACTCGATACTGGACCATTTTTCACATTCTGAGAAGTTTGAGGGAAATTTTCTTTAAAACCTGATGAGTTGGAGATAAAATCCTTTCACAATCTTAATCTGAACGCATAGAAGTGTAGCAATTTGAAGTTTCGGTCACTGCAGATCAGCCCCTACTCCTATGTGTGGCCCTAAACAGCGCTTCCGTGTATACTCTGCTAAGCAAAAACCATTTCTTAACTCATCTGCGGACGGAGATTCTCTAATGAAATGTGTGCCGTTCGATTCCTCTGAGAAAATGCTATCGAACGACATACAAGAACCTTTGTGATGATGAATGTCTTATTTTTGTATTTCCAGCCGTTTCCTTTTGTGGATCGACGTCTCAATCTCCTGTCGGCCGTTGCAATTCACGTGCACGCCCTGGGAGAGCGGTCACGATCGATGGCACCACCGCGAGCTCCTAGCGCTTTCCCACGGCCGTGCACGTGAATAGTGCGATGGCGCCATCGATCGTGACCGCTCTCCCAGGGCGTGCACGTGAATTGCAACGGCCGACAGGAGATTGAGACGTCGATCCACAAAAGGAAACGGCTGGAAATACGAAAATAAGACATTTATCATCACAAAGGTTTTTGTATGTCGTTCGATAGCATTTTCTCAGAGGAATCGAACGGCACACATTTCATTAGGGAATCTCCGTCTGCAGATGAGTTAAGAAATGGTTTTTGTTTAGCAGAGTATACACGGAGGCGCTGTTTAGGGCCACACATAGGAGTAGGGGCTGATCTGAAGTTACCGAAACTTCAGATTCTACACTTCTATGCGTTCAGATCAAGATCGTAAAAGGATTTCATCTCCAACTCATCAGGTTCTAAAGAAAATTTCCCTCAAACTCCTCAGAATGTGAAAAATGGTCCAGTATCGAGTTTGAGAAAACCAAAAACTTGTAACACCCTCTTGTAGAGCTCAACGAGCTGATTACGAAAATGTATACAAGTCCGATAAAAAGCCATTAAACAATTGATAAAGCGGGAAAACGCGAAAACGCGTTTTCGCGCGATTTTCAGGACTGTTTCTCATCAAAATTTAACATTTCATACATCACTGAACTCGACGCGTCGAGGCGAATCCAATGCTCTTCGAAACTTTCCATTTTATCCACTCTGAACGATGCTATGACGTTGCGACGCTTGTTCGGGAACAAACCGTCGCAAGGCTTTTTTTATTCACGCGACGTGAGCGGTATTGTACTAGTGAGAGCCACGAATTCCTCTACAGAGGCGTAAAAGCAATTGGCATGTGTTCCCAACCAAATATAGTGAAGGTAGCAAAAGCATCAAGAATTTAAACCCTGGTGTCCAGAATACGTGCTGCTCGATCGGAGCTCTGCCTGTGCGGATTCGCAACTCGCATAAGTCTTATAGTTCATGTTGCGCCATATGTAGTAGGCCTCTGTAACTTCCTCCCAGAATGGCTTGGCAGAGTTGGAGGCCATATTTAAGATCACCGTTTGAACCCACATAACACCATATACATTTCATCTTGAATGGCCACGGTGACCTTGGAGTCTTCTCTTGCGGGCCCAACAAAAGGAGGAGAAGGCTCCCAGGTCAGAGATCAAGATTCGAGGCTGTCAGGGCAAAAATTTTCACTTTTACATCCCATCTTCCATACTACACCAAACTAGGCCTCAATCTCAAAAAAAAG
The DNA here is from genome assembly GCA_963978905.1 of Trichostrongylus colubriformis. NCBI lineage: Eukaryota > Metazoa > Nematoda > Chromadorea > Rhabditida > Trichostrongylidae > Trichostrongylus > Trichostrongylus colubriformis. Next base: position 22,443,655 of record OZ022256.1, read on the forward strand.
ATTGCAATTGTAATTAGTTATGTTGGACACATCGGGACATATTAGGTGTTTGCAGAATGAATGGCAAAAACAGACCACTTTTTTCAAAACGCCATAACTTCGCTCAGACACGACTTTATTCGTCGATACAAAAACCATTCGAATCTACACAACTTTGCCAACTTTTAGATTGCGAGAATTAATAAAGGCAACAATGGCATTTTCAACCTGCATCGTATTGACGAGCTCTTTCTGACACATGTTTGCATCGAGAACCCGGAATAAGTGGTAATCCGTTGGGGATAGGTCTGGGGAATAAGGGGGCTGAGGGAGAGTCTCGATGCCTAACTGCGTCAGTTTTTGCCGGGTTTGCGAGGTGTGGGGTTTGCGACTTCTCAAGTCACCCGGCAAAAACTGATGCACTTAGGCATCGAGATTCTCCCTCAGCCCCCTTATTCCCTAGACCTATCCCCAACGATTACCACTTATTCCGGGTTCTCGATGCAAACCTACGTCAGAAAGAGTTCGCCAATACGATGTTGAAAATGCCATTGTTGACTTTATTAATTCTCGCAATCTAGAATTTTATCATGATGGCACACTAGCTCTACCAGATCGTTGGCAAAGTTGTGCAGATTCGAATGGTTTTTATTTGACAAATAAAGTTGTGTTCGAGCGAAGTTATGTGCTTTGAGTTCTGGCCATTTATTCTGCATACACCTAATAATTAATGGTGCCGTCGCATTGAGGGAAGGGAGGTACATCTCATAAAATGTTGCACACCTAAGCATATAAGGGATCTTTGAGTGAGAGTGGTCAAAATGCACATTCAAACGTATAATTTTGGGGAAGAACTGGGTTTCTTTTCCCTTCTGGGCTCAGATGGAGCAGCGTCCATCGTGACATTCCTCTCCCCCCCCCCCTCCCCCCCCCTCCCTTGCGATAGCACCTAACTTACATTTAAAAATCCAAAAATCCAAAAAGTGAGTAATTGAAGTACTACTTCAAAAATGATCATTTGTCGCAGGCATGGAGAGTGGAACGATAGAGATAAAGTGTTGAATTGCCCTCCTGTGGGTAGGCTCCCTCTCCATGGAATCTACCTACAGAAAATCCCGTGAGCTTCCCGAAAATTGCAAAGAAAATGTCGCAAAAGTTATCCTACAACCTGGTATTTTCGCTGGAAAATCTGCAAGGAGAAATGTTCCATTAAATCCATATTAGTGTTTTTCAACTCTTCCCTTCAACTAATGATCTCCACACACAGTAAAGTAGGCAAAGGAAACCCAACAAAAGCAGATCCACAGCAGACTACAGCTCCCTCAAAATGTGCTTACCAAGTAAGTTCGAATGAGTGTGCTACTAGCAGGTTTTTGCTTGTGACCACTTAGGTAAACTTCTCGTTAAGGATCGCACTCCAATTTTGTATCTCTATTAATGTTTATGGAGCTCACCGCTGTCGTTGTCATTCCCATTTATTGACGGCAAGGTGAGAGCATGTGGCATTTGTAAAACTGAAATCGAAATTATCTGCTAGAGTGATGGTTTTCCAGCGGTAAAAAGATAAAAGGAGAAAGTTCTCGGCGTTAACTGGTCCCCCCAATCTAGTTCCATTCAGGATATGCGATTGACAATGACTTGAAGGAACCAGTCAAGGGGAGCTGGCGCATTTACTTCTCAAATTTGTAAAATCAAGATTACATTTTACAAGTGTCTGAGAAGAAGCCCAGCAGATTTATAGTAACAAAATATATAGTGTTCATCAAAAGGAAATAATGGTTTTTACAGAGCGAAAACTACAGTCAAGAGTACGATTTATGTAACATTCGCATAACGATTTTTTGTCGCAGCTGAGCTCATTTTGAGAAAGGTTCACTGACTGAGTGATATAGACAACGGATAACGCAAGACAAGATGTAATGAGTTGCTCACCTACGTCTGTGACAGGACTGCTCCGTTCTGAAGTTGACGGTACATCTTCAGCATCCCTATTAGCCTGTCGATTCTTCAGATCCGAATTCAGACCAACCTAACATTCCTTTACAAGAAGTAGAAAGTGAAAGAAAAGTCGGGAGAAGAATTTTCGTTCACCTTCATTCTTTTGATGAGTACTCGAAGAACAGTACGCCATACGATAATTGCTCGATCAAGAGTAGAGATATTGCTGAACGAAGGCGCCTGGAAGGAACAGATATTAGTTGATTGCATCGAGTTAGAAAATAGTTGTGTCATTGACTTTTTTGCCTTTTGTTTCGCAACCTAATCAAAGACAGATCCACATAAATCCATCGACTGATCAAAAAGGAGTTGTACAGCTTTTCTAGAAATGTGCTTGGAGGCAATGCTACTATTAGATGTTTACTACAACCAAGCGACATCATAGTGATGTTGCATACCATCATACCACTCAACCTCATGATTACGTAGGAACGTTTACGACTCGAGAGTATACTTGCATACATTCTTAACTATATTTATTAGGAAAGACTTATCAGTGTGTTGTGCACGTTCCTAAAATGATTTCCCTGTTGTGGGGACACACACATATGAAACAAAAAAGTGGTATCAGACTCGACCAGATAAGTGAAGGATTGCAAGAACATTTTGCAAGAACATGGGCGGGGGTTCGATCCTCATCGGAAGCAAACTTTTGCACCTCTGTTTTTCGTCCTTCTGCGTTTGTTGCGTTTGTCTAACAAGGGAATGGCTTCAACTTCCCATGAAGCTTTGAAATGAGACCTGGATAAATCGATAGAGCTTCGAATACTGATCCAACTGTGATAACTGTGACAACAAAAAAAAATTCAAAATGCCATTCTGAAGCGAGTTAGGAGGGGTCACAAATTGCCTGCGATATCTCATTGGCGGCACTTTGCCATTCAACACGGCGCGTTAATGCGCCGACAACGGCTACCGTGGCGGTGTTCTGGAGATGCGAGATTCAGCAGTAGGTTTGCTCCCCGCAGGTGCAGATTTTTGTGTCTCATTGTCTGTAAGTGCTTTTCTATTACTTCTGAACGTTTTCTTGTACTGGTACCTATCGCGCCCACATTTGCTCTGCCACTTTATTTACAACTAATAACATTACTCGCACCTCCACGATTTTATTAACGAATCCACTTGTACACAGCACTAGAAAATCAAGTGAAACCGACTTCAAGCCACAATTAGCACGGATGAAATAGACCAAAAAAGTGTGTGAAGCAAAAATATTGCTCCAGAATGCGCATCTTATGCATGCCTACCTTATAAGATTCAAAGAAGATAAGAGCAAAACGAATGTATATGGTGCGAATTCCTCATGCAAGCCGCTGACTCATAGACAAATCCTTATTTGAATTAGAAGGAACCTTATTTGCAATGAGAAGGACATGCTTCAACTAAGGCACTCCTCCACCAGAGTCATAATGTGATTCCTCTCGAGTCCGAAGGTTAATGTTACTATGATGTCTGTCAAGCATTCGGACAATGCTTAAAGGACCATGTCGTTTTGGACATTGGTGTACGAAGAGGTGACATCGAATGACTATACAGCGTAGCTAGGGTAAATTCGAGTGCTGTGTAAGTGGGCAAGAAATAATCGTATTGGTCAGGTGCGCAGGAACCGTGGTCAGCAGTTGGCTCACGATGGTTTCGAGAAACCATGATGTTCGGTGTCCGCTGACATGGAAGTCAGAGATTCAGGGGGAGAGGGGGAGGGAGGGGAGCTTATGAGTGATCATGAGTGATCATGGAAGGTGAGGAACCCCTTCCAAAACCGCCTACCTTTTTGTCTGCCCTTTATTTCTGACACGTTCTCCTCAGCTACGTCGAAGCCTTGTTCGCGCTTAACTTCAGAACGATGTCGTTCTTGTCAATATTCCGAGCAACAATATTAAACGTCAGCTAGTACATAGCAGGCTCTACATTGCAAATGTGTATTATGGTACTGCGCAATTTACCCCAACGGTAACACAGGAGACTGTACAAAATCTGGAGCGGTTAATGAAACTGAATGTAGGCCGTGCAATGGCAAATATGTATATTGGGGAGACCGGCCGCGTTTTGGTAGCGCGTATTAATAACTTCAGACTAGTGAGAGAAGGGGAACAATAACAACTGCTCTTGGAAGGCACATGCGTGAACACCACAGCAGGAATGACTATGACGTGATGTGCAAAGTTGTGTCACATGAGATTTCATCTACAAAGGCATTAGAAGCGTTTTGGACATCTGTGAGGAATCCACTAATGAACGACAGAATTGGATGTCCTTCAATCACAAGTGAATTCCTGCCGTTTGTACCGCTTTGTGGGTTAGAATGATGTCACGCCTGACAGCACCGTCATTTGTCATCACTGCTGCATAGTTATTCCCACTGGTACATTATACTAAAAGAGTCGCCACTCGCGGTGACTCACGGGGTGAGTTCAACTTCTTTCTTCCGTCTAGTCGACGTCTCCTTACATTGAATGGGTAGTCCGAAATGCTAAGAGCTTTTGCTTGTTCGTAAATCAAGGGTTGGCGAACTTCGAGCTACTGTTTAGGCCCCTAAAGACGAAGGAAGGGTCGAAACATCAGGCCCTTAATAACACTGATCCACCTAAAAACCACGTTCGGCAAAGCAGTACATGGATAAGGATGAAGCTGAAACATCCAAACAACCATAATTGGAAGATCTCCATAATTCCAGTTCAGTGTGGGATTCCTCTTCAAAAATGACGGGAAACTATCAGTGGACGCATGCACCTGCTGGTAATAATTACACTGAGCGTGGCTTACAACTTTCTATTTCCTGAAACCTCTTCCAGGAGGTGACTTCAGAAACTTGACTTCAGAGCTCGATTAGGTGAGCTCAATGACACAACTTTTATATAAACTGTATATCTGTAAATAGAAATATAGAAATAGGGTTAGGCGGAAAAAACGAGAACTCGCATTTTCTGCGTTTATTTTTTGGGCGGAGTATCGCATATGGACAATATCGCCTCTGAATTTCGTTCGTTTGTTTTCGCTAGTGATCGATTGTACCAATACCTAATGCCTCTCCCTGACCACATTGTATAGTCGTCACAGGGAATATTGAGAATCTTTACAAAACAATTATTCATTAAAAATTTGAGCGCTGAGTAGACGTGCCGGGGATACCAATAAATGACTGAAACCTCAGGGATGGTTAGGGGGACAGACGTTCGATCCCATCACACAATGATAGAACACAAGGACATAGGTCTTATAGTCAATCGCACCGAGGTTGAAAATCAGTAGTCAAAAAATCATTATGGATGCAAGTCTTGATATAACCGTCGACAGTGGTGCTCTCACGTCACAAATGGGGTCATTGCAGATTGTCTGAACTCCAATACATGGGTTTCTCAGCGACCCCCATGGAACAGACAAAACAGCTTAAAGTAATATTTTTTAGACGCGGTTGCGAGCTCAAAAATGGGTGTAAGCGAAGATTTTTCCTGTTATATCCATGACCAACAACAAGCCATTCCTAGGCTGAGCTTCACTATAAACAAAAAAGCCAGTCACCACATGAGTGCTATTGGCTAGACTAACACACAGGGTACATCGGAAGTCGAGGATTCTTCGACAGAGGTCGTATTTGATAGGTGGAATGGGGTTTTAGGTTACATAAGTAGAATGTGCCTCAGTTGACCCAGTTATGTAAAAAAAAATATGATTGAATCTGAGTAATCAACACAGAAATCATAGTAATAAAATATTACGTAATATAATGCAATCGGCGATAGTTACTAATACAGTAGAGGTTATGAAAATGTTGAAAGAGAGTCGTACTTGTGTCCCCGTTGAGGAAGGGGTCGTAATAAGGAACCCATTTTAATCGAGATGGGTGTACACTGCTAACACAGTAACATGTATTTAGTCATTAAAGGAATCGTCCACGGAAAATGAGTTTTTGTGTTACCCATATGTTTATGTTGTATTTGCGTAATGTTGGCCTCATGCAAAATTTCACGCGAAAAAATGTGAATGTGGCTGAGATACAGCACCACAAAGTGCGGTCCAGATGGGCGGGGCCTTCGTGTGAAAGCCTCGTCCCGTCGTCCGCCGTGGTCGGAGACGCATTGTAGGAACAGAAGGTTACGTAAACAGTCCCACTCTCCGTTCCCAACGGCGGCGGACGACGGGACGAGGCTTTTACACGGAGGCCCCGCCCATCTGGACCGCACTTTGTGGTGCTGTATCTCAGCCAGATTCACATTTTTTCACGTAAAATTTTGCATGAGGCTAACATTGGGCAAATACAACATAAATATATGGGTAACACAAAAACTCATTTTCCGTGGACGATTCCTTTAAGATGTTCAATAGTAACAATATATCAAAATTGGTATTCTAAGTAATTTCTGGCAAAAAGAAAAAAGGAAGAAGTGTATATTGAGAGTTGGATACTCCGTAGCATGAAAGTTTTTGTGTGATTATTCTCGCCTCATTGGTAATTGCGGTGAATTAAACTGGACAACCAGAAAGTATGGAATCTTAGCAAACCCACAAGCATAGCATTACAAGCGAAGTAAATACAAAGGTGGATGAGGTAAGGTGAGTAACAACACTCTGCCATTCACCCTGCTCACCTTTCCTCAAGGTGCAATAGCTCGGTTAAACTATTTCAAGACAATTCAGATCATTAAAATGTGTTAATGTACATGCCAACTAACTACTTTCGGCGAATGGTTGCAACAAAATCATTGTTAGGATTTTTAAAGTTTTGGGAGTGAGCTGAAAATGCATTATATGCTTGAGGAAAGTAATAACGACTCAGGTAAACAGCCAGCCCCCATGTTCCTACGCTTTCCCGGCAACGTGAATACCTACTGCACTATCGCCATCAACGCGCCCTCCCATACTTTCGAAATGTACCCCGTTGGAGTCTGCACGACTCTGTCAGCTTCCCGTTAATAATAAGACCACATTTTTTGCTACTGAGGCTATGTTCATACTTTGCGCACTGACGCCGATACCGGCAGCGACGGCGTCAAAATTGTAAGCCCGCCGCCGAACACGGCGGCACTTTGGTGACGCACTCCGTTTGTAGTTTGGCACCATGCCGAGATTCGAGTTCGATTTCGTGGGCTCTCGCAATGATCATCATACTGTAGTGTGGTTGGGTCGAACGTTTAATAGACGGAGCGCGTCACCAGAGTGCTACCGTAGTCGGTGGCGGCCCATGATTTGGACGCAGTTGCTGCTAGTGTTCGCGCCTAATTGTCGCCGTCACCGCCAGTGCCGGCGTATGAAGGCGGCTTAAAGACAGTGTTAGGGATAATGTGGGTGATAAGAAATCCCAAAAGGGTCATTTAGTGAAAAACTACGGGTCTGAAAGGCCTATGCATGGCGAAATCCCCCGCGGAAGGCGCCCCCTTGAGCTGTGGCGGAGGCGGCCTCGTCAGGACAAGCCGCCTTGGACAAGGACAGCCCGCCTCCAGGCGACGTGATTAGGGGTTGGTCACGGTGCGGTTGGTCAAGGAGATCGGCAGTATTGAATGTATCGAGCGCGCTTTCTCACTTTTAGCTTGAAGCTCACCACATGAAAAAGATGCTGTCGCATTTCCCAACATCCCTTCATGTTTATGTCTTGATAATGCCAATGGAAAAGCTATGCGGACTACCCGCCTCCTGGCGGAAAGGTCGTCCGCGCCTAGAACCAACGGTGGGAAGGGGTCCTATTTCTCGGGTTTCTGGCCATTTCCATCCGTTTTTCTCCACTGTCCTGTTACTAGGCATCTCGGTTTTCATATACACTACTTCTTTCACGTTTCGTCCTAATTTCCCCTAAAGCTGCCTTTAATGGAAGCAAAATCGCAACCTGCTTACGGGTAGTGCGTAGCGAAGGAGAGCGCGTCGAGAGTTAAGCATGCATGGCTTTCTAACTAGGATTGTGTAGGGGAATCAGGAACCAAATCAGTTTCGAAAAGTGGCCTTCATGTGCTTGTGAATATTTTCCAGTTCAACCACCATTATTAAAAAGTAATTTTATTTCAATCATTTTTGCCTTCACTTCTTTTTTGCCTTGGGAATATCAAAGAATATTGATAAAGTTAAATGTCTTTGGTCTGTAACACTGTGACTTCAGAATAGCGTACATGGAAAGGAACCCTACCGCTGCTAAAATTCGTCGAAAGTGGAACAATGTGCACTCGATAAATACACCCCAGTGATGTGCCTTGAATCCACGCGAGTCGGCCAGTCGACCATGCACTCTACCTTAATATATATGGGTATGATCCGTGGTAACTGGTAAATGTGAAAGACAGCATTGGACTCTTCAGTGACACCTATACAAAAACTCTTTTAGCAGCTTCCTTACCTTGTATGCTGGCTGTCAGAATAGCCGGCAGATGAATGAATTCTTATGAGCAAAACATCACTGTTCCACTGGATCGAGTACTTATCGAACTTTCTTCCCATGGAAAGGAAGACATGGCCTGCATCGTGATCGGTGAAAATCGCTGGGGCATGCTCCCACCAGCAGAGGGGTTGTGTGCCTATCTTCAGCGCCTTTCTACCAGCGAGATTCCAGGCCACATTTTAGCTTTAGCGATGACGTAATGTGTCCCACACATCAAATATCGTCAAGGTCGGTTTTCGGTATCGACTTCCTGTAGGAGTAGGTGACGCTCTCTCCAACACCCTATACCTGATTTGCCTCGTGTTGATGCTTTAACCCATAACGGACGGTGCGCCACATGGTCACGCAACCCATAACGGACGGCGGCGTTTTGCGCCGTTTTTTAATCAGAACTTTCATCAATTTTTATCAATTGAGTCATTTTTGTGACCTTTTTGTGCAGTTGCTACTGATAAAAAGGTCATCACTGTGTAGTGGTATCACCTCATGCTGTTATACGCGGTACTTCTCTCTACCTATTACTGCAAAAAAAGTTATGCATTTCGAGTAGAAAGATGAGCGCGAGGGTTTCCAAATGGGGAACGGAGCCTATGGATTCCAATGGATTGTTGATTGTAACTAAAAACAATTGTTGTCATTTGTTCGTAGAACTAGAAAGGATTGCATTTGAAGTTACTCGCATGATGTTTGTTGAAAATTTGCGCTGCACCGGTCCTGGAAATATATGTTATTCTTCAATACTTGTAGTGTATGCGTGTATAATTGGTTATTCGGAAATATTACAAAACTAGAAGAAAAATAATTTTAAAAGTCGGGAGTAACCATGTGGCGCACCGTCCGTTATGGGTTGAAAGGAGCTTTTTCCACACACGTTGCTTGATCTAGGCCCCATCGGGAAATGTAGGGCAAGATGAAGGAGCAGAAGTTGCTTTTACATCAAGAGGGCGAAAAGCGCCAAAGCGCAGCAACTTTTCGAATGAAGTAAATATTTTTGAATATAAATCTATGGCTATCTATGCAATACCTATGAACATGCACTTCCCATTTTCTACAACTTATCTGCACCGCTCAGGAATCTATTGGGTGCTTGAACAAGTTAGCATAATCTCGTTATGTTACTTGTTGATGAGTCAAGCGATTTATTCCCTACAGATATATTGGAAAGTACAACACTCCAAAGGCATAGCACTTCATTGATTCTTGTGTAGATCACTGAATATTCAAGTCAAAGCAAGCTTAAAACAATGGAATTTAGTTCATAACGAGTACCTTACCGAGATTATCACATAATGGATCAATCGTTGCAGGATGTTCGATAGCACTGACAACAGATTGCAAGACCTGAAATTAGTTCACCGCACATTCAGCTGAGACGCTTTTGTGCTCAGCTATACAAGAAACCTGATGGGATAGTGCCGGCCAACGCTATCACGCGCGTCGAACTTGAGAACACTAAAAACTTCGCGGCGCGCACTCGCAGCGCCACCAGTACGACTTGCGAATCGATTGCTCTTGGTAGGCCCGCAGAGTGTGGCTGCGTCACCTTCTGCGCTTCCAACCATGCCACACTGCCTCGCTTGAAGCTGCCATGCTCTGCCATCGGCACTCGCACTCGCCGTAGGCGGCCACGCGATTTTCCGGAAAAAGTAGCCTCACCCAAAACACCAGAAGCTCTTGCTTGTTGTCCATCAGCTGATTGCTGCTGTCTCTTAACTACTCAAGACCTCTGGATTTAACCCCGTCGAACTGCGGTATGCTTTCGAAGAAACGTTGGTGAGGTCATCAATCTGCATATTGCAAAAAAGCATCGGGGCCACATTGGCAGGCCGCTGACGAAAATTCCAGTTACAACAACATGTCCAAAACCAAAAAATGTAAGTGCTTGGTTATGATTCGAGAACTATCAAAGGGAGAACGATCTCGGTCGATGAAGTTAATTCGAAATGGAAAACTCAATGTGGCGTATATGTGATCGAAGGAGTGCAAGGCTCGGAGGGTTGCTTACCTCGTGTTTCCGCGCATTAACATTCGAGTCATATGCCCTTCAAAAAACCCTTGAAAGCGCTTAAAGCAAAGGAGACAGTGATAGCGTCAAACTTTGACGACAGAGGAGACATGAAACGATACTGCTTGACCATAGCGGTGGCGGAGTGTCATAGGTCTCTGCAGAAAACACCAATCACCGAATCACGGCTCTGGACAGACGCGGAGGAAAGGCTGGACCATCAATCGTGTACGTACTGCGATGTGGCTACCCAAAAATACAAGGAGACGAGATCTATCTGAGCCTCGATGAAGCCACCAGGTCCGTGGCGGAAGACGATTACATTGCTGTAGCGGGCGACCTCAAAGGTCACGTCGGCAATGACAAAAGAGAGAATGCATGGGACAGAGGAAATGAGAGAAGGAATGCATGGAGTGAGGAGGGGCTGGCTGGTACAGTTCACGACCTAGCCATCTAGCATGTGATCTAGGAGGTGATCTACAGCAACGGAGAAAGTCATACAGAACAACCTGTGGTCGTAGCAAGAAAATTCCTCTCGGTGAAAAGACATCAAGGGGTGAAGAAGTAGCCATTCAGCACAGGCCTCTTCTTGCGGACAAAAGCGGCGTGATTCTGGAACTCAGCGCGATTTGTAAAAGGAAATATAAGTTTGGCAGAACACGTGGAGCCCAGCGGACCACGCCGTCCATGAACATTGCAAGAGCTTGTCAGGGCAACCTCAGCTAAAGCCAAGAACACGGAAATGGATGTGTTGTACGAAAAGTTGGACAATACACAGATAGAGAAGTTAGTCTTTAGGCGAACCGAAGCCCTTTATTGATCCACAACACAACAAAATGGTGAAGACTCTGAAGAGCAGCGGAGGCGTCATCCTGATGAAACCAGTCGAGAATAGAGAGGCGCGTTGCATGATAGGGTCGATGAAGATTGGCATGGTGGTTAGCCCAGTTACGGTACTGATGGATGCATGTGAAGCGCTAGGAGAGTACGGGACAGAGTGGCTCATTCGATTTTTTCCTTACCGTAGTCGCTGAGGGAAGGATCCCACATGAGTGGAGGACTAGTACCATCTTTCTCTTTTTCAAAAAAAAAGAACGCATTGGAATGCATTCACGTCCTGCGGGATCAAATTGACAGCGCACACCGTGAAGTGCCGTCTTCACGCAAGGCAAGTGGTGGAGGAGTATCAAGAGGAGAGGTAACCAACTTTGCAGCATCCTTACGTCGACATTTCGAGAAGGCCTTTGATTGTCTCTCTGCATCAGTACTCTGGAATGTGTCGCGAGAACCTCATATGTCGGAGAGTCTTATCGCCCTCATTAGGGACATTTAGAACGGCTGAGGCACGCACTCTGCAGGAGTCGTCAAGCAAGGTACAAAGTACGGTAGAGCTACATCAAGGAGCAAGCGCTGAGCCTGTTACTCTTTCATAGTACTCTGGATATGATAGTGGAAGATCTCTTAGAGTGCCCACTGTGCGCAGATAACATTGCACCAGTGGCGGACAGCAGTGAAAAATTCCAGGCAAAATGTGAAATGGTATGGGCATGAAAATGGAATGAAACCAAGTCTATAAACTCCAAGTAATGCCCTGAACAAATAACAGATTGCCATGCCAAACCATCGGGAAGCTAGACGACCGTATTTCGGAAGTAGTCTGGCAGATCAAGGTACGCTAAAGCAGGTAATGAAAGCCCGAATAATCGTGGCACGGATAAAATGGAAGAAGTCCACTGTGCCATCGGCGGTGCTCCAGCACGCTTAAAGGCAAGAAGTACCGAACAATGGTCCCGCAATGCTGGACGGATGAACCATTAGTAATGCTTAATTCCACGCCGATGTTCCAGATATAAATTTCTCACAATCGCCTTGATTCACTGCAGTAATCTCATTCTATTTGCGAGCGGATGTTCGTCCTACAGAGCTGAGCTGCCACCGACACAAAGGGTGACTGGAGGTGCGTTGTGCAAGCTTTGCAAGTGCCTCTGTTCTTGAACAGCTTGGCGATGTGTAGTTGGTACGAAGAAGTGCCATGGCTGTTGGAGGAAGGTCACGAAGGCAATTCTTGTAGTCTCATTTTGTCTCGTGTGTGCTTGAGTTGCCTTTTCAGGAGGCTTTCATTGCCCTATGGTGGCGAAGTTTCATTAATGAAAACGAAGTTGCTCATAGAACAAAATAACAATGTGCATATCTGCAAACACTAAGTGTCAAGTATGTCTACTCATTACTTTCAGCCCATGAAAATGATCTGATAATGCGTGCTTGGAAAACGTACCCAGAAAAGAACCAACTTCTTCTTAATGTGAAAATCGCTATTTGAAGCTTGACCTGACTCGAGCTCGCCAACCTATGTAATCTTGAGTTATTTACGAGAGCTACAGACTTCTCGCCCTTTGTGTCCACATTATATGTCAGTCGACATGTTTGCATAGTAAGCTTCACCTTCCTCCGCGAACGTTCACCCTTGTCCTCTCGTGGCACAGCGATTGAAAGAACTCTGTGAGAACGGAGGCAGATGTAGGAACTGCGGACTATAGAAGGATGTTCGGTTCAAACATCACTGGGAACATTACAAGAAGCTCGGCTGATTTCGCGACTGTTGCGAAAACGGCCACCCCTTACTTGCTAGTAAGATATTGTGCCAGCTTTCGCAGATAATGAACAATATCGCAAAAAAGCAGATGTACTACCAAATACTCCTCCGACCCCACACATTCAATACATGATAGTTATGAAGGACCCTTACCTGCATAAACCTCAATCCATGAAACTCCATTTCGCGTGAACGTTTGGTGTCACCGAGTTTCGTGATTTTCATAAATGGGAAGAGCTGAAACATAGTTGAGTTGAATATTCCGATGTGCTGAAGGATATGCATATCGCGCCGAAGAAAAACGGCGGCACTACTGAAATCCGAGTGTGTGGAAAGTGTTCCGGTAGAAGGTGCGGGTCAGGTCGTCCATGAATAATTTCCTACTGTTTTCTAGATCTTAGTCATAGTTGGTCATTCATTTGCGTATGCGCTGAGTGCGTCACATACAGAAAGATACTGACAAATCTAAAACCTATGCAAGAGACAGACAGACAGAATGTAGAAGATACTTTTGTAGAAGATAAAAGCCAAATAATAATGATATAGATCTGTGAAATTAAGTATGTGATGCCATTGGATATACGTGCACACATAATATAAATATGATAATTAATTTGGATGTTTCTGATTTGCAGTAGCGCTCAAAAGTCTTCGGCGAAATGGTCTTTCACTTGAGTTTTTTCACTTGTAACTTTTTTGCAACTGCACCGATCTAAGAGAAATTTTAGTATGTTGTACTTGGAGACACTGCATACTTAATATACTATTTTGGCGCGCGACGGTGTAGGTTACGTGGTTATATGAAATTTTTTAATTTTGGCATGCCATCGCTATGCCGTCCCGCTGTGCCGCTGTCATCAAAAGTCGTGGTCTTTCTACAAAATAGTAATGTTCTCTGAGGCTTGCTCTTTTTGTTTTTGTACAGAAAGCCGTTTTTCTTGAACAAGCCTCTTACTTTTTTTTGGGTGGTCTTGTAGAAAATTCGTGTAAAAAATCATGAAAAGTGGCAAGCGGCGCTCAAGTAGAAGGAAATGTTGACAATAGGTTAAGGCACCACATATTAAAATTTTGTCAAATTTGGTCAAGTAGAAAAAAAGTTATGACAAAAAAGTTTTGGCCGAAGACTTTTGAGCGCTACTGTATGTTGTGACAAGAATAAGTTGTGATAAGTTCTTGGCATTGATCATTTCTCCTGGGGATGTGTCGCACATTCTGGTTCCATTCAGAACCGTGGTGGCACGTGAATGTGACATGGCCTATACAATGAATTGCAATGTTCAGCCGATGTACAAGTCAGTGCCTTTATCCTTCCACACCTACCCCGGAAGGATGGAAGGCTTGCCTGGCTTCGGCGGGCATTAGTGCGGGATGTGATCCCAACACTGTGAGAGTGCCGCTTGTCACTTCTTCACCTCCTCCCTCTAAATGCAAGCAAATAAGATGTATAGTATAGACAGAGGAAGACTACTGCAACAGTCCGTAATATAAAACTTTAGCAATGAGAATATCAAATTCGCCTTCCATTAGTGATTTGCCCGCTGCGCAAAAAATCTAGTCTGTCGCAACACTTATCAACACTTGTACGTCACCTTTCTATTGCAACTAACACACAAATAGTACACAAACTGCGAGTTGAGAAAAAAAGTACTTTGCTGGAACTTTTCCGGGAGGGCCCATTTAGAGCACTGTCCACGATCATTTAGAGGCTAACATCAACTTCCTGCTTTTTTTTGTTCTTCTCGGAATCCATTTAAAACCTCCTCATGGAGGTGATTCGGTAAGCTGATTCATATTAAGCGCAAACGCCTGATCCTGTTCTTCTTTCCTTCTCTTCATCCTAGTATGTACGTATTGCTGAATGACATTGGCTCCACCTTCGGTAGGAAGCTTAAGTATGTGATCAGCGCACCGAATACAAGTCTCTGGGAATCTTTTCTTCCCCAAGTCGTAATTTGTACAGTAGTGATTTTCGGACAGTGCCGAAAGGAATTACTTTGAATGCATCAAAGAAATGTACGATATGCATACACATATGTATGAACCAGTTGGCTGGCGCACACTACTGCCCGCGATTCACAGCAATGTGGTGAGAAATGGATTTGATGAATACCGATTGATCAGTGTGACTACCGAATTTATCCGTCGCCTTCACTGCTATTATTCAATTCGAAAGCTCTGTAGAGGGAAGTAAACTTACACCCAACGTCACACATATCCAAGGGTGACCGATATAAGCAAACTGGAATAAGTTCGTCGCAAATTCGCGCGGTAGTGTGAGCCAGTCAACTGGTAGTAGTAGTAAGCGGTGCACCGGATTTTATCCCACCCACTTCCTAATGACTCTTATCAGCCCCTGTAAGTCGTTATCAGCTTCGATAAGGCACTGAACACTCCACTGTCTGCCGGAAAAGAGAAAAGGATTTGGTGGCATTCGCTCCTTCACGCCCCTTATCGTATCTTATCAACCGTCATCGAGTTGGATCACTCACTGTTAATATTCACGTCCTACTTTGCTAAACATCTGTGAGTGTCAGCGCTCTGGGATCGAGCGGAAGGCGGAACGGATTTGACGACGTTCGTCTTTCGAGGCTTCTTATCAGCCCTTATCAGCTGCGATCACTTCCGGTCCACCATTGCTAGAGTCCCCTTACCACCCTGTATATCACTTGTAAAATCCAAGCTTCCAGCTCCACTGCGACGCGAGATATGAATTTCGCGGCAGAGAGACGGACACACACAGACAGACATACTAAGCGTTACGGTACTTCGACGCTCCGCGAAACTCTCACCGTCTGATTCTGAACTGTCATCATCCATCGCAGAGTCAGTCTTCGTCGTGTGTCGTCCCGTGCAGTCTTCTCTTCTTACTGTGCGCAACCGATGCTACTCCACCCCGTACGACGCTCGACGTCCGACATCTTCCCGAGGATGAGCGTAGCCGACAGGATCGTGGGCATGGAGGGACGCTTACCTCTATGCGAGGTTGCTGGAACTAACAGTGGGCTGGCGTCCCGTTGTCACGTTGTCCCGTTTTCCCTATTTTGCTGAGCATTGGTTCGCCCCGTGTTGCGTGTCGCATTTTTAAAGTAGTTGTTGTTTTGTATATGCTGTATTACGTTTATTTATGTTCGCATATTACGTAGTTCATGAAGTATCTTGGAGCTATGGATTTGAGTATGCCGTTATCTAGAAATACCGAAAGGAAGCCGGAATGCTCTTTATTTAATCGTGATCACGTGTTCGCATAGAGCAGGTGTTCCTTTTGGTTTAACCGCATCATCATCCGTTTACGTCATCGTTGAGGGAGGTTCATCGTAGTATCTTCGTCAGCGTAGAGGTTATAAGAGCCTACTTGTACCAAGCCAAGATCCCGCGTGGCAGGACGAACGAGGCGAGTGCAGGTAAGACTCCTATACAGTATGCCGCACCGTGCCAGGGCGATCCAACGGTCGGTACTACGGTGCGATTGGAGCGTAGCTGGTGGATTTCCTCGACACGAGGCGGTTCGACAGAGTGCTCAAAAAGTAGTCACCTCCTGCACCAAAACGGTTTCAATTCTTCATAATAAGATTCATTAGTAAGTTTTCCGTTATTTTTTGAGGCGCCCGGAAAGAAGCCAAGATTCGGGTGTGCTTGAATGGGAAGCATGGGATTTCCGTGGACGACTCCTTTTGGGGCACATTTCGCGACCATTCTAGTGTAGCGACACCGGGTAGATGGATGAAGTCTGCATTTGAAAAGGACTAAGCACTTTCTGTGGCTCTTCTGGGGCGACCTGACGGAGACATGAAGCCTTGCATTTGCACCGGATGTGATCAGTGTGGGGTCAGGTCACCATGAGTGGGTTTACTCCGTGACGATTGCTTTACAACTAATTCCAAGATCCTGGTTACGTAGATGGTCAGTATGTCAAAGATAAGGGTTGAAGAATAAGGGCAAATATTAGTGAAGGTAAATATGTAGTAGAGTTGGATATTTCTTATTTGAATGATTAAGTTAGGACAGCTTCCATTGAACACAATTTCTAACTGAAACCAGATACGATCTATGATCATGGTGGGAGCTAATCACATAACAGCCCATAATACAATGTCTCACAATAATACTAATTTCGTCTTTTTTCTCGTACAGGAACATTAAATTTGTCTTTTTTTCTCTCGTTTCTTTAGTGAATTACCCTCCACACAAACTGGTGACCTGACCTCCCGGCACGTTAGTCGGAACACTTGCACGCCACCCCATTTGTACCGGGAGAACCACAACCACCCACTCCGATGCCACGGGTGGGGGAAATACGCCAAAAATCCGCGTGGCCGCCAGCGACGAGCGGCGCGGCGAGTCCGAGTTGGATTGTATCGTCTCGGGAAACATGCACATCTAAGATGGCGATCGTGCCCAAACCTAAGGTGAGACATCGCGGGCGGTCGCGTGCGCATCGTTGCTGGGGCGCGCCAAACGTTTTGAAGAATGAAGGATGGAGTGGCACCGTAGCGATTTCAACATAGATGCCGAGATCTAATCACATGTATACTCTGCCTCATGTAGTTTCCTACATCATGCGCTATAAAAAGTCTAGATGTAGGAAGATTTTTCTATTCCTTTCCATACCTCAATATCCAATCACCAATGATCAGCTACTGATAGTGCAAAAAGGGTCTGAAGAACTGACGTTCCACGATTTTCCTTGTTGAAAAATCAAACACTTCGGAGACTCAGTTTTGCGCTTATTATATTCAATCACCAAATGAAAATGGACTCTTCCATCAGTCATCCGTCTCTAGAGCACCATAAAAGTAGATGCAGCGGTGCTTATACAGGGTGATCCATAAATAGTGCAACACGGTCCTGATCGTATAACTTTTGTCAGAATCATTGTTATTTCAAATGACGTTATATAAACTTTAGTCAGCCCTTCATGTATAGCAATGAACGGTAGCTACTCGATGTGTCCTCCTTTTGCCGCGATTATCGCCCTCAGACACTTGGGATACGCTTCTACCATGGGCCGAACAGTTGCTCGAGATGTATTTTCCTAGCTTTTCTCAGAGATGGCTTCAGCTCTTCCGAATTGTTCCTTTGTTCAAAGCAAGCCTTCTAGTAAAAGATGGCTCAGATAGAAAAATTCATCAGATGATGTACTATGAACAAAAGGGCTATTCATTCAGGGATATGAGGTCTCGATGAGTGATACGGCGCCTATCCTAAACGCGTTTCGCTCTGTGTGCAGGAGCGTAGTCTTGCTGTAAGCCCAACTCTCCACTGTGAAGTGCTTATTGGACCAAGGTAGCAGGTGCTTCCTTGAGTAAGTTTCGATATCCAGTTTAGCCCCTTTTTCGGCAACCACCAGCGGAGTGAGTCCGGTAGCTCACACCCCTGCCCCAAATCATAACGGATTGAAGCTGCTGCTTGCGATAAACTTTCCTTCCAATTCACAGCCTTCTGTGAAGATTGAGCAACCACTCTCATATTTTGGGCAAACAGTAGGTCCGTTCCACGATGAAAAATTTCTCGTTAGTGAACACAGCCATCAGATGCACTCCTTGATCGGCCCTTGCCATTAGCGCCGCACACTTTTCCTTCTTGCCCTTCTTCCTCGCTTCTGTTAAGCCGTGTCTCCTTTGCATCCTATAGGGGTACATATGTAGTTGTTGACTGACGACTCTTCACATCGTTATGCAAGGGGCTTCCCATTCGCTGACTACCTTTCCTATACCTATGCATGCACTGCGGTCGATCCGCTTCTTCGCAATCTTCCTGGGCTCTGAGGCGACAGAGCATACGGGGCGCTCGCATTGAGGAAGACATCCTGTGTTACTTCTTTTCAGTACACTATACACGTTGGAGCTGTTCACATTCAAGAGCTGAGCGATATCTATTGTATTAGGTTGATTCATAATAAAGCGGACAAATGGTAGTGATGATTTCTAGAGATCATAACTCAGTAACGAATTAACGAAAATGGACGCGCGAGATACCGTTGGAATGAGTATGAAAAGCTCTTCAAAGTACCGCAAAATAATCACTCCAAAGTAAATTCATTCCGCCACAATGCCGCACGATTTCAAGCGGTCCAGAGACCACATCCGCAACGTCATACTATTTATATCGCTATCTGGCCAGGAACCCGCGGATATCGGCAGACGTCTGATAGAAGTTCACAAGGAGCATGCCCCCGGCAGAAGTACACTGTAGTTGTAGCATTCGAAGTTTGCGTCAGGCGACTATTCCATCGAAGACGAAAACCGCGGTTGGTGGAGCGTACACGGCGTAGAGTACTGGGAGCTGCTCGATGAAGGTACCACAGTATCCGCCGACGTCTACGTTCGTCAATTACGAGAATTGAAGGCCAATGTCCAAAGTTCGCTACGGCGGCGGTCACATGTCTACTTCCAGCACGACAACGTGTCTACTTCCACAGACCGCACTGCGTAAGATCGACCGAGGCCGAGCTGCTGTCGTACAGTTGGACCGTACTTCTATACCCACCGTACTCCCCAGACCTGGCCCCTTCAGATTTCCACCTTTTCTCCCACAGCCAACGCCACCTGGACGGCCAAGACTTCGAAACTCGCGACGAGGTCAAGGCGGCACTCGGCAACTTCTTCGAGCTCCAGCTTCCGGCCTTCTGGAGCAAGGGCATCCATGATCTGCCTATACCGTGGCAGAAGGTCATCGATAAAGATGGAGTATATTTTGAGTGAATCCCTGTTGTCGTAAAAAAGTTGTACGACAATGATTAAAATTGGTCAATTTGTCCGATTTATTATGAATCAACCTAATAGTATGTTCGACTTCGCTCGGCGAGCAAATAGCGCATGTGTTTGAATTTGGGGCACCTCGGATGGCAGAGAGGACAGCGAGCGGTCAAATACTAAGGGTACGTAGGGCAGGGCTTGACGGAGGTACATACATACAAAGCTTTAGGAAGAAACCCATAGTGGCCAAAAAAATTATGCTTGAATTTTGTTGCACCATTTATTGATCACCCTGTATAGATGTGGAGAGGCCCTCACTGTTGCGCTCAACCGAAACCGTTATACAATCATCAGCTTGTGCACTCAGGTGTATATTTTTACCTAGGCCTTCTTTAAAGGCACCATTAGGGGTAAGGGAAAACTGGGATCTGGAAGTACATGCTCTCTGAAACGAACCTTCTACTTCAGAAGGGGTCACGTGTGGTGAAAATCGCATAAAAAACGCGACTTGGGGTCTTATGGCGGCTCCGCAGCTCGTCATGCCGTTATGCCGTTATGCGCCCGGGGGAGTCGACGTGGAGGGGCGGGACAACAATCGCGGCCGGCGGTTGAGACCCTGGCCTGTTTTCAGTCCACTCCATCCAGAGACGCAGAGGACGAGAGAGAGGAGGGGGAATTTCGGGTTCCTATTTCTTGGTTTTTTCGCCGTTTTATGTCGTTCTTTTTCTACTGTTATATTACCGAGCACCTCTACTTTCGTAATTCCCCAATTTGCCAAAAT
Source organism: Trichostrongylus colubriformis (assembly GCA_963978905.1). Taxonomy (NCBI): domain Eukaryota; kingdom Metazoa; phylum Nematoda; class Chromadorea; order Rhabditida; family Trichostrongylidae; genus Trichostrongylus; species Trichostrongylus colubriformis. Next base: position 22,464,067 of record OZ022256.1, read on the forward strand.
TGCCCCTAACGGTGTCTTTAAGAGGGATGGGAACTTCCCCCTAAAGAAAGCCTTAGGCTAAAAACATAGGCAAAAGTAGCACGCGACGCCGAGCACAGTGAAGCGCCTCCACCAACTATATTAGCACCAGGTGAAGGGAGGTGTTCAAAATACGTGGGTCAAATTCAGGCAGAAGCCGTGGAATTCAAGAGTGCGAATGGTTAGATACGTTGTGAAATAGAACGAGGGGTTATCGCTTAATCAATACGACAAACGATTTACGAGTAATGCAGATTGTAAAGAGATATCAGATAGAAACAAAACGTCCTACGAGATACCCACACTCTGTACGACGGCGCTTAGCGCGCCCCAGCAACGATGCGCACGCGACCGCACACGCTGCCGCACCTTAAGTTTGGATACGATCGCCATCTTAGATATGCAGGTTTCCTGTGACGATTTGTCCCATCTGACTCGCCGCGGGCGGCCACGCGGATTTTTGGCGTATTCCCCCCCCCCCCCCACCCCGATGCCGATGCAAGCGGGAGTGCATAAGAACTGTCCAACTAGATCATTGTGTGCGACGAGCTCTTTGCTGCTCCTGTTCTGAATTGCGCCAATGCATAGGGAACTTGTTGCTTGTCGACCCGAATCTCAGGGTGCGGATTACATACAGTTGGGCAGTCTTAACGCACCCACGGCCATCAGCTGTGAGGGAGACTAGCGACAGATTGTGGTGGATGAAATAGTTCATTATTGCTTACATGTCACAGGGACATGTGATATCGCTGAATCGTGTGGTAGCCAGCAACTGAGGACTATCTGCAAAAGTTAGTTCCCTATGCTTTTTCCCTCTTTCCTTTTGAAATCAACCGGGGTCATGAAAACCCTCTCCCACCTTTTTTCTGAGTTGGCCTATCCCTCAACCCCTCTCATCTTAGTACCGAGCGTGATAATTCGTAAAGGATTATCGTAGAATGTATTCGAATGAATTAAGTAGGGTGCACTTTCACGCACAAATTATCCCTTTTCTAATTACTCATTCGATAGGGTTAGTTGGAAACACAAATTACCCACTTATTAATACAAACATCACATTAACTACAAACTAATTCTACGTCTTATACCAGCAATAATATGAATGAAAAGATCTACTAATCTCTCTATAAATCGACTTACTTTATCTGAGCTCTACATACATACCTGTTTGGTATCAGGGCTTTGACTGAATATCATGTCGAATATACAGTAAGCTGTATCATTGATATTTTTTTCGACCACTGTCCAACTATGCTTCAACAGCTCCTTATCTTCATGACTAAGTTTCTCCAGCACCTCCATCTGGAATAGTGAATAGCTTACGTTTACTGATTTTATCCAACAAAAAAAAGCAGGGATGCTACAAAACGGAGACGAACGGATGTGAAGTTTGACAGGAGTTTCCTAATCCATCATAGCCGTCATAAGCTGCTCATTACTTCAGGCCGGTCCATAATCTGATGGCAGACAATGATTGCTCCATCCATCCGCGTTTGAGCATGATTTGAAGACACCAAAGGAGCGACTGTTTTCTTGTTGTACGCCAATAGTATGGTTAGTATGGAAATATTTATTGACCTAACGTTTCGACCTTCCCGTCTTCTTAGACGGGAAGGTCGAAACGTTAGGCCAATAAATACTCCCATACTAACCACTAGACAGAAGCCTCAAGGAAGCTCGAAGCTTTTCACCCGTAGAACATATCGCGGTTATCCGCGATTGGATGATTTTCGTAAGTAAAGGAAAGAGTATTTACACAACATTTTATCCGGTTAGGAGATAAGAGACTTACACAAGATTCCCCTAGCAGAAATTGACGCTCTAATTGCATACGTCAGTTTTCCATATTATACTATCATATAATTCTATGTCAGTATTTCATATACCAGCCATCACGATCACATTCACCAGCCATCACGATTTTGAATGGAACTATAGAATGTGCGGCGCATCCCACAGAGGGGATTGATTATGCCAAAAAACTTTATCCTTTTATTTCATATACCACTACTAACATCTTATTGGCTCAAAACGAAAACAATCGAAATATCATGCCAAGGTCCCAACAGTTAGAGCGTGAGAACACCGGAAAGCTTGTCATGCCCGATTGTGGAATATGGAACTCGACACGCCAAGTAGTGCAACAGCAGAGAAAGAACCAGATGGAACGACCAGAAACACGGCATTGGACTCTCTCTCTGACTCCTTTGCTTTCGCGCTCCCTGTGTCGTGCACGACTTCTTTATCCCCGTTAGGCCGTGCGTGAAATATACGCGCATTTGTCATCGTCTAGGCCTTGCCGTTCAAAGGGGATAAGCGGACTCACGCGCTGGGGTCCTATCGCGCATCTACCGTAACCATGGAATGTTCTGCACCGCGCCGGCTTCAGGCCCAAAATCATTCCTCGTCAAGTAGTCTCTGCTCGTCCTGCGTTCCGAGCGATTGATTACGACGCCGCTCTCCACTGTCCGCGCAGTGTCATCCAGCGCACCGTCGTCTCCGAAGAACATCCCTGCGCAGCTGCTTCCCCAAGCAGCCCCTGGTGCGCAGCCGTCGTCGACCATCGAGGAACATCGTCGCGAGGATGTGGCATGGAGAAAGCAGGAACTTCCGTCCTTTGCTGGTGAGCGCCCGGACGTGCCGACGAAACCATGGTCGACGCCGCCAAGCACGACGGAAGGGTTGGTTAGCCCTCGGCGCCCCCTAGTGAGGAGAGGACCGATCCCGTAGGTTTCTTTAAGTTAGGCGTTTTACCTTATTTGTGAAGTAGGCATAAATGCCGTTATAGTATGTTGTGTTCGTGTTGTGTACGAGTATATATCTAAGTGTTTTTGGTACATATTGCTTGTGGGGGTCAATCAATATGTTGCGCATGTGTCAATAACCATTTATTGATTGGTCAGTTGTCAGTTACAACATCAGAGGTTTGGTTGATTAATGTCCGTCTGGGGGTAAAACGGGGTACATCGACACCAAGCGCAGTGGACGAGGCGCAGTCGGTGGGCCGAGAGGTCGTGGTGCAGTAGAAGTCGTATGTCTGGGGCATCCAGGGTAGGACCGCTCGTCATCGTGTGGCAGGCGAAGTATTGGGCGCAATTCCCTGGCATACCCTCTCGGCACACGGCGCGGATGGCTCCACACTATTTGCCACCTTGCCCCGTGGAGTCGTCTCGCGTCGCGACACCCTGTATCACTAGCCACGGATGAGCAGATGCAGACGGCGAATAACTTTGCCAAGCCGCGAGCGCTGCCTCGCCCTCACAGCATTTCCGCCAGTAAAGCGCTGCACTTCGAAGAGATTGCGATGCGACGAAATTGCCTCAAAGATCTTAGAGGCACGCTTCCAACGCCGAGACAATTCCTCCATAGCTGGTCTTTTCATTAACTGGAAGCGTTGATCTCAGCTTTGATTTCCTTCATTTCCCCTTTTGGTGCCTTCAACGAAGAACATGGTACAGCACCCATGATTCAGAGGACCCCACTATGAAGTGCCCGCAATAATAGTTTACGATATTTCTTCCCTCCACATTGATACAATACCGCTAACACTTTTTGAAAAATTGACACCTGGCGACGGATCAATCCGCCCAAACCGTTGCACCGTCATACATTTTTGCATTGTGGAAACAGAAAGTTACGTGAACAGTCCCACTCTCCGTTTCCAACCGCGGCGGACGACGGGACGAGGCTTTCGTTTGAAGGTCCCGCCCACCTGGCCAATAATTTGGGGAACTGCATCTTGGCCGAATTTTTACTTTTCGCGTGAAAGTTTACATGCGGCACCTATTAGGCAAATACAGCATAAACTAAGGGTAACAAAGAGACTAATTTTCCCGCCGACGATTGCTTCGAGCATTAGGACCAGTACGTATTCCAGAATAACGACAACATGATTACCCAGACAACTCGTCTGCATGCAATGCTAAATAGGTGAAATAGGTGAAAAAACACACAACGTGATTTAACCTGTTGTAAAGCTCGCATTTCCACACTAAAACAAGCACTCCCTTTGCCTAATACAGAAGGATATTGTAGTATTGTAGTTCTACAGTCCCAAATGGAGAGGGAAAGGACTTTTGAAGCATTCACACTTTGCAGCACCAGCGCGGGCGCCTGAGTCGATGGCGGCAATCGACGCCGGCATCAGCGGTGACGGGGAGTTTGGCGATTGGTTGAGTTATCGCTTTGCGGCGTCGCACTCGCGGCGCCGTAAATACGACTCACCGCAGTGGAGGATCTTTGCATGTTGCAGGCTGGGAGCTTCGAAAGTTTGCCTATGTTGTTGTTTATGTTGTTTCAACAGATAAAGCTGAAAACGACACGCACTCGCTGCGCCACTCGCCGCGGGCGGTCGCACGAAAATTCGGGCAATCGTCATACAGTCAACTCAGATAGGATAATGTATAGCGCGAACCGCACCTTCAGAGCGGACGATGTCACTGTCATTTGATGTAGCGTGAGTGAATTTGATTTCATTCATGAATCCTGGTACACAATGCCAAACCACGCCGTAGACGCACATGCTGCCGATGGAACGTCAAGCCAACACCAAGACTATCACTGGCATAATGGTCAACTTCTTCACGAATTTTCCTATTCAACAAACCATAAGTTGCTTAGTTCTCATAGTAAAAAGGAATAAACAGCAGTTTTTCGGCTCCAAACAGTTACCAATAAAGATCTTGCTAGCGCAGCTCAAAAAATTTGATGACCTACGCGACGATAGTAGTTCATGTGGTATAGTCTTAAATTTCCTCTCCAAAGATTTTCAAAAATTTCTTGGGGTTGCCAAAAATTTCTTGGGGCGAGTCGCAGAGTGGGACACCAGCACACTTCCACAGCACTATCAAGAAGAGCAAATGAAATGTGTGATATTTTGTCGACTTCGATACCTGCTGACTTTTGCTGCACCCTACGATGCTAACGTTCACAAACATTCTTAATTATGAGTAAAACCCATGATCTCGCACAGTACCGAAGCCCGTTCTTCATGCATTTCGGGTTTAGGTGATAATATTAGGTTGTCCCAAAAGTATTGTCATATTTTCCCAAAAAAAAAATCAGTAACTCTTGTTCACTTCGAGGCAGGTCCAGGCGGTTCAGGAATATGGTAGAACGTTCCCTGAGCTTTCTAGGAAAATATATATTGTCCCACCAGATCCCGTGGAGAGAGCTACAATGCCCGTTGTCGATACCCACCCAACTCGCCTTGTCATCTATTAGAGCGGTCTTGCGGCACCAAAACGACGGAAGCTTGCCACTCCATCAGCGCTGCATTGGGCAAGAAATGTGTGAGCTACGTGACCGTGCGCCGCTGGTCCATCAGCTTCAGCAACGGCGAGATTGACATGAAAGGCAAACCACGCTTGGGACTGTGCTGGTTCTGGGACGAGGAAGGAATGCTTTTCCGCGAGGTGCTGGTACAAGGTGAGACAGTCACCGCTACCGTATGCACCCACCAGCTCCAGCAGCTCGCCGTCGATGTTCGAGAAAAGTGCCGGAAAAGTTCGCGGTCACTCTTCTTCATGACGACGCCCGCTCCCATTTCGCTCCCATTTCGCGAAAAGTACCCAGGCTAAGTTATAGGAGCTCGGCTGGGATGTGCTGCCCCACTCACCGTACTCTCCAGACATTGCCCCTTCTGGCTTTCACCTTACCCATCCTCTCGAATCCTTCCTGGCCAAGAGAAAATTCGTTGATTATGACTTGCTTGCGAATGCGATCGCTGACTTCTTCAACTCTCAGAACCCGGATTCTGGGAGAAGGGAATCAACGACTTTCTATTATTTGTTGGACGAAAAATAAATAAAAAGTGATGATCGAAAAAAATATGACAAGACTTTTGGGACAACCTAATACAATACACTGGCTAGACTCTGCGCATGATTTCTTGCTCAAATGGTCGAAGTACCATAGCTTGCACGATTGAGAACACGTTCAACGGAATTTTTTTGAGAAGGGTAGGTTCAGGCCCCGTTTTTAAGAAGTGGTGGGTTCGAGTCCCGTCCGAGACCGAAGGTTTTGCTCATAATTCAACATGGCATCACAAGCTGCGACTAAAATCAGCAGCAAACAAAAATCGATGGATGTCACAAGTGGTTATGTGGTGAAAAATGTCTCATATCGCAGTTGTCAGTGTATTCCTTCCTCGACATGTGTATTAGGGTATAAAAAAGAGTTCCTTCGGTTTTTTGTCCGTTTTTATTTTACATCATTCCCATCATTTTACATGATTCCCATTGTCGTTCGATAAATTGTGCATTCAAGTGTATTCAATTTTATTCCGCTCCGCAATGTCGTAATACTCGTTTTTTGGATTACCTAGTCGTTTTTTTCTTTTTTGGGTCCCAGAATGGAAATAATCGGGAGGCAAAAATCTGCGATTTCGGCAACTGCTCTTCTTTGCCTATCATCTGGTACTAAACAATTGAATAATTCTAAGTACAACATTTGCAAAGCAGAAAAAGCTTCATTGAATACACGTACACATTTTATCGAACAACAAAGAGATGTTGTGAGACGAAAAAAATGGTAACGACGGAACTTATAGTAAAGCGTAATGAAAACTGAATGTGCAGTATAAGAACGAGGGAGAACGCCGTCTGAGCCATGCATAAAAAAGTTCCTCAAAAAGTTTCTCGTGTAATATCACCAGACACCATAGTCTTTAAACTTAGGCGACGCATGTATTCAATTTCGCGTTCGTAGGCAAAATTGCTGATTGCTAATGAGCACGTATTTCTGGAACAGTAAGTATCACTTGAGTTAAGTACATAGCACCTGCCATCCGCTTGCGGGCATTTTCTATTCGAACAAATGAAGCTTTGCTGAAGCCCACCCATATATGTTTCTGAAGTACCTCCGAGGGGAGGTGTGGTCGGTTACGGTATGTAGACGTTGTCAAAGACACTGGAAGGGAGTAATTTTGGCTTACGGTAGAACAGACGTAGTTCGGCCGAGTTTAAGTGGCCGCCATTGCACAAACTCGCCAATTTAACGCCTTGACATTTAACGCCAAAAGGAGATTTTTTTATTATGAAGTGGTCTTCCTCTTCACTTTTCTCTTTGTTCTTTCTCATATTGTTACTAAATGTACTTACATGAAGCTAATGTATCAGAAATGGTCGCTCCACTGCGCCGGGAGTGAGGTGCTACAACTAGTGTTGAACAGCGGCCCATCTCCTACAGCGGACAACTCGGAAAGTCAGTGTTTTGATGCGAATGGGATGCGAATGCACACCGCAGGTCGCGCTTCTAAATCCGGGTTTTTTCACCGATTATCGCTTCTAACCTCGAATGTTCGTTACAAAATGCTCATTTCTTTGCATCTTCCTCTTGTTTCGGACCTCTTCCGGTTCCTTCAAACCGGCAGGAGCGGTACTCGCGTTAGGAGAAAGTGGAGACTGTAATGTAACATGGCAGATTCGGAACGTTCTGATAAAGAATGCGCACTTACAGTTATATTTAGCATTTCAATAGAATTTGAGGATTAAATATCGACGGAGTACTGCATGTGCACCGCATGTCAGTACAGAGTTTATGCGCGTTTCAATGTTTCCACTTTATATAGATGAGTCAAGAAAAAATTGAACAGCGCTAGAAAGGTCTGCGTTGCGCAAATTATTGAAGAGACATGTGCACAAAGAAATCGGTCAATCACCTTGAATGCGAGACCAGAGTCCGAAAATTCGTTCCTTCGATGAGAAACCCGAGCTGAAGGCTCACCGATGGATACATATATCCAGTCTCACACACTCAGTGCTCATTAAAAGCCATAAACAGCAAGACCCACTCATTCACAAAATCTCATAGCTAATGTACTATTTCAAAACTCTCGTTCTGAGTACACTTGGTAAAGAAATTAACTATGCGAGTCAAGATACTGGCAGATAATTTTCCGAAGCAACCCCACACATAGAAGGGAATGACACGCTAGCTGCTTGGCGAAGTATGCCGCAACATTCCACGACACTTCCAGCAGTGCTGAAACTGAGTAACTTCACAATCATATGGTTAGAATGCGCATACAAAATGATTCAATGGTTCATTTGTTTGAGGAAGCCAGAAGCTCATATACTGAAATAAGCAATACGAGTTTTCGCAACATTCCATGTAATCAAACGAGTCCAGCTCAGTTCGAAGACCAACATGTGTAGCGACCACGTCCACACCACTGATTTGTTCACTAATCCCTTCCTCCAGTAACACACAGAACGAAGAGTGGGAATAAATGACACTCCCACTAGGATTCAAAGACTAAGAGTAAAAGATTCCATGATGATCCATTCTTTTATGAGATGCGCCACGCATTTTAATTCCACTCACGGCCTTAGCGAATTCTGAATGCGATTTGGCATGAAAAATGACTTAAGGAGGTTGGCAGATGCGAATAGGTATATACAGACTCCCAGAAATTTATGATAGTACCAATCTACCGCCATCTGGGTGATGCATGCATTGTTTCCCTCGGCAGGCGTCACTTGTCATTTGTTATCAATGCATGATTGGTTACCCTACACTGGATTACATGTACACAGTACAATAATCCGCTGTCAAACGTGCCTATAGTAATATGCCTGACGATATCAACGCAAATAAAGAACGCGTCTCACGCTTACACTACAAAAACACAATTTGACTACAAATCCAACGCGCTAACTTTTAGCAATGATGACGGAAGCAATGAGCCTGAATAGGTGTGCCTAAAAGGAAAAAGAAAAAAGGTTCTTATAGGGGCATTAGCAAAGTGCTTCAGTTTCGGAATCAAAGGAATTGGAGCTCTATATATTCCAGCAATATATAATCAGTACAAGATGATTACTGCGTAGGTTCTAAATAGCAGTTTGTCAGATTAGTAAGAGCTGAAGACGAAGATTGTCACACTTTAGAATCGTCACCATACACTTGATGTGGAACATGGATATGAAGCTGAGAGACAAAGCAATTTCTCTTTCGTGAAGCTTTGAGCACCACAAATGGGAGTTCAGCCGTATATCCTCTCCGATATCGTACTACGCCTGCTCGCATGATCACTCTTGAGAAGTAATAGGATGCAGAAAGTATTATATTCTACTCTGAATTACAATGCGTGATCATGAATATTCTAGAGAAGCACATTATGGGTATACTCGTAAAGAACAGTGCAAGTTGACAGTGTTACTCCTGATTTCCTGCTACAGCAAGTGAATACAATTAGGCAGCGCACACATTGGTGGAATAGGCGTTTTTGCGGAAATGTAGAATCATGGAATTCATTTCTCCGATTCTCTTGACTGTGCAAAACCTGGGAATCGATACGTATCTTATCTTTTTTCGAGATTCCACGTTTTCACAGATATGAAGTACACCATTTCCTCGAAATAAAGAACCCAATCCTACGAATGCGCAATAGACACGTATTTTTAACATTTCCCACGAATTCGACAATTCCCTGAGGACACTAATTCGGCACTATTTACCCAGAGCTATCCCATTACCTCTTCAACGGATGCGGTCGAAGGGTGATTTTTAGAAAACCGTTCGATTTAGCTGCAAACTTCTACCCAGAGGTATTTCGATCCGTGGAACACGAATATGACATCCGTTTGGCACGAAACCGCTTGGCGCCGGCGCCAAAATGGGATGGATCACCAAACTTGCTCAAAAATTTTCCTCGTCAATTTCTCGCCAAACGAATGTCATATTCGTGTTCTACGGGTCGAAATACCCCTGGGTAGAAGTGTGCAGCTAAATCGGAAGGTTTTCTCAAAATCACCTCTTCGACCGCATCGGTTGAAGAGGTAGTGGGGTAACTTTAGGTAAATAGTGCCCACAAATTCCATCACTGTGAAGCTGCTTTAGAAGTTTCATAGAACTATCCACGCTTCACCTTAGGCCGCGGTCATACTTTGCGCAGCTGCGTTAGTTGACGCCGGTGCCGGCGTCAACTCACGCAGACACTTGCGTGAGTTGACGCCGGTACCGGCGTCAAACTCACGCAACCATTTGCCAGCCGCAGACGACGGCGTCAGTAGATAATGCGCAGCGTTTGCAAAATTCTTGACCCAATCACACTACAGTATGATAATTGTGGCCGATTCGAATCTTGGCGCTGTGCCAATACACGAAGCGGCCACGATCACCATATTGGCACACTGCCAAGATTGGAATCGGCCACAATCACCATACTGTAGTGTGATTGGGTCAAGAATTTCGCAAACTCTGCGGATTATCTATTGACGCCGTCGTCTGCGGCTGGCAAATGGTTGCGTGAGTTTGACGCCGGTGCCGGCATCAACTCACGCAAGCACCTGCGTGAATTGACGCCGGCACCGGCGTCAACTAACGCAGCTGCGCAAAGTATGACCGCGGCCTTAGTGTTGGTAAGGTAAACGTACGCTCTCAAGCTACCCGAGATGGAAGAATCAGCCGTGATTTAGACGTTTTTCAAGTAAGATGTGCATGCAGCATACCATGGATGAAGTTACAAAAGGAAGGTAGTTTCACTCCGCTGCCTCCTTCTACATCACAATATTTGCGACTACATAATCCTGTGCAGTAGCTGTTTTCGTAGCTCTTGCTCCACGTTGCTATCTCCTACTATCAAGTGGATAAAATTAAACCATGGTTAGTAAGTAATAAGGTCTGAGCATGATTACCCAATTGCAAAATTATCTCCGACAACGTGGACAAGAGGAACAAGCAATTATCCACAGATGAGCACACAAATACTCACTCTCTATGTTACTCTTCGCTCACCGCTTGTTTACCTGCAATGATTAAACGCTTTTCAATTTGCATAAAGCTTCCGCAGTAAAGTAATTACCGTCAGTGAAAAATCCGCATGACCCAAATGTCATACAGACCCCACCATCGAGCCTTCCAACGAGCTTTCATTCATAGTCGCCGTGATATCTGGATGCATGTAAACCACAATATTACTGGTCACCTGCTGTGCAACATAATGTCGGCAAATATCCTCCAAGCCATGCTTGTGCGAGTCGACCAGATAATTAGGTCGACTTTTCGAAGTTAATGTAGAGGTGCCATTGCGACGGCAGTAGAAAACGAAATGAAATGGAGAAAATCCGAGCAATGCGGTCTACTCGCCCCTATACACATCGGGCCCATCACTGTTGTGTTGATACTAGGAACCACGTGGATCTGCAATGTGTGGTGGTCACACGCAGCCATGCACGTGCGTACCGTGACGCTCTCTCCTGTACAAGAAGATGAACAGCGCAAGAATTGTGTCACACAGGCGTTTTCCTTGCTCTTCGGACATTTGAGTCTATGCTACCTTTAATCGGGAACAAATGCCATGCACTGTGCCGCAACACGACTGCACGGCACCTGTCAATCTTACAACATTTTCGTGATAAAAGAATGAAATTGACGATCAGATACCAGATGCCATAAGAAAAGGAGATTTGCGTCGAGCCTGGCGTCATGGGACGCGACGATTGCGGGCTCGGGGCATACACGAAGAGGTACTTATTTGCCTTCAGTAGCTTTTACCCACCTGAAAGTATTTCTAAATCAAGTACTTTCAGATGAGAAAAAATCAATTCAAGCGAGTGGCCTACATGTATGCGTATATATCAAATGAAAACTCATAAGTTTTGAATGAAATAAGTATTAGGTTGTCCCAAAATTCTTGTCATATTCTCCCAAAAAAAAAATCAGTAACTCTTGCTCACTTTGAGGCAGGTCCAGGCGGTTCAGGAATATGGTAGAACGTTCCCTAAGTTTTCTAGGAAGATATATATATTGACCCACCAGATCTCGTGGAGAGAGCTACAATGCCCGTTGTCGATACCCACCCAACTCGCGGTGTCATCTATTATGACCGGTCTTGCGGCACCAAAACGACGGAAGCTTGCCACTCCATCAGCGCTGCATTGGGCAAGGAATGGGTGAGCTACGTGACCGTGCGCCGCTGGTTCATCAGCTTCAGCAACGGCGAGATTGACATGAAAGACAAACCACGCTTGGGACTGTGCTGGTTCTGGGACGAGGAAGGAATGCTTTTCCGCGAGGTGCTGGTACAAGGCAAGACAGTCACCGCTACCGTATGCACCCACCAGCTCCGGCAGCTCGCCGTCGATGTTCGAGAAAAGTGCCGGAAAAGTCCGCGGTCACTCTTCTTCATGACGACGCCCGCTCCCATTTCGCTCCCATTTCGCGAAAAGTACCCAGGCTAAGTCATAGGAGCTCGGCTGGGATGTGCTGCCCCACCCACCGTACTCTCCAGACATTGCCCCTTCTGGCTATCACCTTACCCATCCTCTCGAATCCTTCCTGGCCAAGAGAAAATTCGTTGATTATGACTTGCTTGCGAAGGCGATCGCTGACTTCTTCGACTCTCAGAACTCAGAGTTCTGGGAGAAGGGAATCAACGATTTTCCTATAAAGTGGCAGAGGGTTGCCGATAACAATGGTCAATACTTTGTTGCCTAATTATTATTTGTTGGACGAAAAAAAAAATAAAAAGTGATGATCGAAAAAAATATGACAAGACTTTTGGGATAACCTAATAGATTTAGTTCTCCGACAAGTCGAAAACAATAACCAGGAATTTTTTTGTATCAGAGAATTTGCTGTCGTGAGACTAATTTAGAAGAGCGCTGTGAGAGCACCAATAATGTTGTGCAGTTCAACAGTAATTACAACGGGATTGATGATTCCCACGTAATCAGGAAAATAATTACTCTACACGACATACATATTGGCCAACTAACCACTATGTGAAGTACGTAGTGAATATGATCACTAGCTAGACATATATCACCAAATAAATTCGTTTCCACTCGCAATGAATGACCAAGACGTTGCGAGAGCATAAATGTTTTCCCTGTGCAGTACGTCTTCAGGGAAAATAATGAGCGTGAGCCAGTGACCTCACCAGGATGAACACCTCTTTCGACGTGAACCCAAAAGGTGCACCTAAAAAATAGAAAAAAAGGAGGAAAAATATCTAGCATACGAGAACAATGCTTCACATACCCCGTAGTTTTCCCCTTGGGCTTTGACCAGACCCCGGGTCATCTAACTATTGTTCTCCATTGATGCTATCTCAATGAGAAGAAGGATGGCGGAGGAGCATCCTTCTAGCATGTGAAGCAGTAATTTTGTGGGCCTGTTTGTTGGTATGTCGGTAGTCAGTATGCAAGTATGTAAGTATGTGGGAATGTGAGAATGTAAGTCTTTCTGTACTCCCGCAAATGAATGATTGTGATGGAGTTAGAGAAAAGTAATCACAGAGATGAGCAACTGAATATTTAGCTGTACCGATGTGATTGTTTCAGCTACTTGTTCAAGGGCCTTCTTTACACGCGCAGTCATTCCGCGATGTGCTGACGCCGCACTAGTCATCGGAAGAGAAGAAAGGTGATGAACGCCAAGACAACAGTACGGTTAGACAGCGCTTATAAATTTCGAATTTGCAGAAAACGATAAAGATGCGTAACGACTGGGAGAGTAGCCGAATTTGCAACAGAAAAACATTAAATACGTATCGATTTCCATACTAGGAAGAGTCGTGATGTTTAGAGAAAGGAAAGGACTGGAATGTGCGGAGTTGTGGAATTGGCGGAATAGTGGAAATGCAGAATTGTGGAGTTTATGAAAAAGCACTAGATACGTGTTGATTTCAAGCCACGAAGAGACGAAAGGATTAGGGAAACTAAGAAATGAGAAGTGTCTTTATTTCCGCTAATTCCGCATTCCCGCAAATTCCGCGAATCCGTATTTCCACAATCCTTCCGATCGATAAGTATCGATTCTTCCTTCCACACGATACGTATCGATTCTTCCTTCCACAATTCCGCAATTTCCGCAGTTCTCTTAATCGATACCTATCTGATCCTTTACCGCAATTAGGCAATTCTGCAATCCCGCAAATTATAAAACTATGTAAGCTACCTTAGACTGTCAGTCGAAGAAAGACAAGCGAATGACAGCGATTGCAAGTGTTCCACTAAGCCGTGGCCAGCTCAGTCCATCATCAGATTGTGCGCAGAGAGCCAGAAACGAATGGGTCCACTCGCACAATTATCTATTTTATGAAGTTGTACGCTGTAATTGCTAGACCACATTGCTGAGCAAACTGGTCAAATTACCTTATGGATAACTCGCACCTAGCCGTAGTGAGCGAAGCGTGAGATACATCGTCTAGCTCAAACTTGTCTGATAAAAGGCTGAAAACCTAAATATCGCCGGCGTGTTCTCAAGCATGTATTCTGTCTAAGCCCTGTCAGTGAACGGAGAATGGGTTCCCCCTCTCCTCCTCCCTCCTTGAGCTTATCGTTAGCAAGGATAGAGCGGGTGCTGACCACAATGGAGTTCCCTCCCCCCCCCCCCCCCTTGCTGCGACAGCACCTCCTAATACGATGGATAGAAACAGAATTTCCTTGGAACAAACTGACACAAGACATCGCTGTCGACGTCCACACCCAGTATAACGTCCTATGTTCAGCCAGCCGGTGAAATCTATGTAGAGCTCCAATACCAATGTAGGTATTTGCCAAAGTTAGGGTAAAAATGAAAAGGATTCCGATTCACAAACAAGATAAGAATTTGAACTCGACGAAGAGGTGAACCTCATTTACTTGGATACGTTTCCAGACTATGGATGAGTTCATCGAGAGCGTTCGTGAGAAGTATCATAAGCGAGTGAGTCACTGCTGTTACTTTGGAACTTACAGGCTCTCAAGATCTACTCCAAGGCAGGCAGACGAGCCTAGTATGATACCAGGATAACCACCTTCAGGCGTCTAACATGGCGAGGCACCTCTATAAGGGTTGAATATACCTCAGCAGATGTACTGTGCAGTTGTTTCCAGTAGAGACAAGTCCCAACACATGGTCGCCGAGGACAGAAAATAATCCTTCGGTTGACAGGAACCCGACCGTGAGCCGAGCAAAACATCCGGGGAGCGAACACCGTGAACAAAAGCAAAAGAGTCGGTAAATGGAATCTGCCCAGGCCAAGAGGACATGACCTTGGTTGTGTTCAAGCAGGCACTGAACCGTGAGAGTGCACTCTGCAGCGACGGTGCAGCCTGAGCAGTTATCCACGGACCTACTTGCCTCGAGAAGGTAAGCCACGCAGCCGGCTCCACTCCACATTGGACAGATGAAAATGCCAACATGCGTTCGAAACAATGTTGTTCTTATAAATATCGTGCAGCTGTTTCCGGAATGCACAGTACGGCCCCTTGAGTACGTGGCATTTCCGTCTCAGACAATCGATAGTTGTTAATAAAGCATTGAGGACTTTCCAGTACCATAGTGAAGATCATACGATGATGACCGTTCGACCACCCTGTGGGCTTGGTTGAAGATGAATGATAAGGTACATTCACATCACATTGCTTCACCATTTCCAGCACCCTGTTGTTATTCTGCTGATCAAGTCTGTTTGTGTGCCATATCTTTCCTTTTGTGGGCCATATCTTTCCTTTCCTTTCACAGGACCAGCGTATTTACTCAGAGTCGTCATTCAAATGGTGTGACTACAACGATCCGGTTCATTCTCATCTCGAATGAGCGTCCGTGAATAGGAAGTTCGTACAACTCAGAAATTGCAACTTTCTGACGATAAGGTCAACTGTACCCAGTAGGCGACATCGCATGTGTGCCTTGAGTCCCACAGACTCTTACTGCTGTAGTTCAAATAGCAATATAATGGTTTGACAAAATCATTTTAAAACATAGGAAATCCCCACAGCATTATCGCTTGGTGTTGCAATAGGGTGGCTGAGAGGTGGAAGTGAGCACCTGAATGCAAAGGATAAGAATGATTGATAAACACATTCAGGAGTAAATTTAGAAAATTGCGTGCTACTAGGATAAGTGATATGCAGCAGAAGTTTCAAAAATGCATAGTTAGGTCCTAAAGGTGAGAGCACACCTAGTGACGCATATCTGTGCTGAAAAGGGTTGAGCCATGTCGTTACTGCATACGCCCATATCACTAGCACACCTCCTAAAGCACGGTTGGAAGCCAACTCGATGAATGCAAACACCGCTCCATCAACAACAAAATGTATGATACGACCATATTATGAAATACTCTACTCCTGCAAAACAACGGTACAAAGAGAATCGGAAACAAAGGGATGACGGAAAGTAGATAGGCGCGAAAAGAGAGAGAAGAACGATGAAGAAGTTCGCGAAGCAACCGTCAGCACCATGTGACTTTGGGGGAGAGGGGCTGACTATTAGCATCTACGTGGCTGACTTGCCAATATCCTGTGCTCACAATTAGACTCCTGTGACGGGTTCATTCCAACTGCACACCCTTGAGGACACTACTTTGTCTGGGAATTAGAATGTGAGCTTTTGGATCAATTCCGCCTGTGCAAAGCTAAGCCTACGAAACTCTTTCCTTCGAAGCTTGCGGAAGAACTCACATCCTAGGTTTACGGTCATGTAAACGCATGTTGGTAATATTGCTTTCTTCTCTTCCCCGAATACACAGTGCCCAAGAAGAATTCAAGTTGCGAGAAGTCGGGCAAAACACGGTCTCTAGGCGAGGAAACAGTGGGGAAGGGGGAGCAAATGTGCTATTACGCGGACATCAGAGCATTTAGAAAAGCAACGACCCAGCACACGAAAAGCTTGCGGACAGCGACTACATAGCATTCACTGGTCACTTGATTACTGATTTGGAGCTGTGATTGTGTTCATCGCTTGACTTCCATCTGTACTCTGATGTGGCGTCACGCAGTGCGGTCTCGATTCAGATTCATCTTCATTTTGCTCAGCGAATTATTAAAAGGAGACGCGTGCAGCTGCTCTATTGCTTTTGCATCAGCTTTCCATCGACAGTCATTGCCGCCGGTTGCAACCCACGACCTAGCAAACTATAGCAACTTCCCTGTCCGGATGACGTGATGGCTGCTTGCAGCAGCGAAAAGGGACAAACGGAAAGCGGCAGCGACCACCTACGTGAGGTGAACGCTTTCAACATTGTGGATGTCATCAAGGTACTGAAAGCTGGACGACTAGTCACTGCAGGGATACCAGTCACGACGGACCTTGTGAGCGTGCTGAAAAAGAAGGGTTAGAATTGGATGCTGTAGCCCACGTGAAATGGAAGGAATCAACCTCCAGAAAAGGGTACTGGTGGATGTCCCAGAGCTGCTCCGAGAAACCTGCACCAAGGTAGCTGCAATCCTAGGATACGCGAAGGAAACACTGGGAACAACTCAATGTGGCTTCAGAGGGACGAAGAGATATGTTCTGATACGAAGAGCCCCACCAAGCGGTGCAACTAGAAAAGGAAGGGGCACAAGTGGTGCAAGAAAACGCAAAGTCTAAGTGATCTGGTCTGGTCACCTACAAATGTTCAATCTTGTCAAAAGGTTAACGTTAGCAAAGCAGAGACCGAGGAACTAGACGTCTGGCACGAGAAGTAGCTGCCTGATTGTAAAAAGAAAGGAGTAGTGTCACTCTGAAAGACCACTTGAGTTGGGAAAAGGTGGTTGGAGAATCTCTCTATGCTTTTCAGAAGAATTTCCCTGTGAGGCTTTATGAGGGCTGAAACAGACCGTCCCATCTTCGACAGGTTAAGAAAACTCTTCAAATGGCAGGGAAAATGGGGATATGTTAATAAAATCCAAGTGCTATTCATGCAGAAAGTTATAAGGATAATGTTCCAACTACCGTTGGATCACATCAACGGCTGTGCGAATGCTTGGTCGACTGTAATTTAAAAGGAGACTTGTCTCAATCTAATCGTGAAGGATACAGAAGGTGCTGAACAGACCATACTTTCTAACGTTCCTCGACTTGGAGAAGAAGTTCAACTGCAACACCCGAGCAGCTCTCTAGGAGGCGCTGCGGGGCGTGCCATCGAACTTGACGCCCCATGATCTTTTAGCAGGATAAGGCAGCAGTACACACTTTGTTCGGTGTGACATTAAAGTGAGCGTCGTAACAGGATTGCATCAAGGAAATACTCTGACCCGTTTCTCCTCGTGTTCGCTACGGGTATCAGAATGAAAACTTACTGAGACACCGTTGAGGACGAACTTCTTCGTTGACGACATAGCCTCGGTAACGTATACAGAAAGTTATTCCATAATGCGGAACACTCCCTTGTTTCCAGAGAGTGGTTAAAAATGGGTTGAATGCAAAAATACTGCGTTCTAAAGAGCAAAAGAGGCGCGGAGTCTACAGCGACTCGCCACCGGAAAAGCTGAACATAAACGGCATGGTTGAAATGGGAGCGACTTTACTGCATCCTTAGGACCGCTCGGGAGAGGCTCCTATAATCTCGGAGCTATAACGGGCTGCCTAAAGGAGGAATAAGATGGCGATTTGTACTTTCAGCGCACGAACCCTTGCATCGGAAGCGAGTATCGTTCATTTCGATGCAAGCCAAGAAGACCAAGTACGACGTCATCGGGCTGACCGAAGCGAGGAGGCATCGCCCGCTACACGCCTTTCTCGAGACGGTAGCAGAACTGTTCCTTGGAACATGCGACAGGAGAAGCGTTGACGGTGAGGGCATTCTCGTCAACACGACTTGGCCATATCCTCTTCAAGTTCATCGTGGGCGACTTCAACGCCTAGACCGGCCTTGGAAGAACGGATAATGAACTTCACATCGGGACTAACGGAACGGAATGGATTGAGCAGGGTGGAAGGCTGTTTGAGTTCACTATGTCAATCAATCTCCATCCATTATAACTCAAAGTTCCAGAGGCCCTCTCATCTACGATGGACTTGGGAGTCACCTGGTGGACAATTCCATAATGAGATCGACCACGTCATGTTCAACTGAAGGTTTTGCCTGACCAACGTCGATGTTGCTTCAAAGTTCTAGACCGGATCAAATCATCGATTCGTCCGCGCGAAATTTCTCTTCTCGATATATGGAGAGAGAGCAGCGAAATCCAGGGAGCAAAAACCCAGGCAAGTCAACAACTGGGAACACTTCGTTTCTCTCGCAGGTGAATGGGAGGATTCTGTTGTCGAAAACATCGACGGCGAGCACTCGTTGAGCATCTTCACGATTGTGCCAGGAGGGAGTTTGGAAGTCACCAAGGGGTCCTCTTCGGAAACTCTCGAGCTGATAGGCCAACGTGGAGCCGCACGAGCCGCAGGCGTGCGCGGCACGAGTGGCAACTGACGTCCGAGTTTGCTAAGCAATGCAGAGAGGCGATAAAAGAAGATCTCGAGGAGAGAACAGCAGCAGTGCTGGCTGAAGCAGCAGAGGGTGGGAGGAGCATCCGCAATGTCCGCCGAAGTTTCGCCAGCTATAGGGAAATAGTGACCGGTCTCCAGCGTTTGGACGGTACAGTTACTGCCTCCCGAAGGGCAATAGAAAAAGTCATTTACGAGTTCTACTAAAACTTCTTCGATAGCCATGTCCAACTGCCTACGAGCATTCTGAAGCAGGATGGATATGTCATCCCATCAGTTCTCCCTTGCAAAGTCCGACACGTCATTTTGTCGGTGGAGAGTGGTAGAGCACCCGGGTGTTACGGATCGCCGAACGGTTGCCCTCCTGACGTCAGTGCAACAGCATCGTGGTTCCGTGCCCCGTCCGGGGCCCGCGCCACCCGGCCGCTGTGCCTGCAGGCTGTCACTGCCCACGTAGGCTTCCCCGGGAACTATACTGCTTCCCCCACAGTATGGTCCGCTTCCCAGAGGGATATGCCCTCGCTCTCCTATCCTATAGACTACCCTAAGTACACCAGCAAGTACAGGAATTACGGCAACTATCAGGTTGGCCGGAAAGTTTCTCGCCACGTGTTTGATCGCACCATATTAGCCTTGCATGTATGTTTATGACTTGTCGTGGGGTGTGCATCAAGCACGCAAGAGACTCTTTCACATCACTACCTCACACTCACCCAGCTTGCATTTGTATTCCAAAATGCCGCCCGTTTCAACCCAACAGGGTGCACCTGAGGCACTGTCTTCTTTTCCTTCATCAGTCTGGCTTGAACGCAAAGGAAGCCCAAGCCAAGATAGTGGATACATATGGCGCTGACGCTATCTCTTACGACACGTGCAAGACCTGGATGGCCAAGTTCAAGAGAGGAAATTTTGCTCTCCAAGATGCTCCAAGGTCCGGCCGGCCGATGAAGTCAGACTTGAAGTTGCTGCAATCCACCGCGGAAGAGGATCCGTACGCCACTACCAGGGAACTTGCAGCGATGCTCGGCCATGCTCAATCAACTGTTGAATCTGGGCTGGAGAAGATTGGTAAAGCTTGGCCGTTGGATTCCTCACCAACTCGCTGACTACGACATCATGAGGAGGGTCGACACTTGCACTTCACTCCTCACTTTCCAGAAGAAGTACAAGTTTCTCGATACGCTGATCACTGGAGATGAGAAGTGGCTTCTCTACAAAGATCCTGTGAGGAAACGGCAGTGGGTCAACAAGGGAGAAGAGCCACAACCCGTCCCAAAGTCCGACATCCACCCCAAGAAAGTGCTCCTATCGTGTTGGTGGTCACGACGCGGCATCGAGCACTGAGAGGTGCTTGAGAAGGGGCAGACCATCGACGCCACTACCTACGTCACCCAGCTGAAGAAGCTCAAAGCCCACATTCATCGGACACGCGGACGCGGAGCCGACATCAGCTCTCACCACGACAACGCTCGACCGCACACCGCGAAGGCAACCAAAGCCGAGCTGGAGAAGTTCGGCTGACTTGTCATCCCGCAGCCTCCTTACAGCACTGACCTTGCACCTTCCGAATACTGGCTCTTTAGCCACCTCCAACGCTCTGAACGGGAAACAGTTTGAGAATGAAGACGACATCGAGGAAGCAATCGACGCTTTCTTCAAGTCCCAGCCCCCGTCCTTTTGGGAGGAAGGAATTGGCAGAATGTTGGCGATAAGTTGTAGCTCTGATGGTGCATACCTCTGATTTCCAAGTTAGTTCGTTTTTAAAATATTTTTGAAAATTCAATAGCGGGAACTTTCCGGTCGACCAATATATTTATTATATGCATACTATTCACAATAGTCGACCTACTCTCATCTTCCTGCCGGATCTCAGGTCCGACCGTGCTTCATCCCTCCAAGGGTCATCTAAAAGAATATTAGCGGTACGTGGTAACTCCTACACCCTGCAAGCTATCTACCCCGCCTGCAGCCGTTCACGTCCTCGGGTGTAGCGAACGTGAGCGTACCAGCGCTCAACCAAGCCGACCGCGATTCGCACGACCGCACTGACGGCCTGCAGAGCGCGAGAGACAAGCTCTTGCTCCTAACAGTCCGGCCTGGCAACCTAGCAGCTATCGTCCGGTGCCCTTCTCTTCCAGAAGGGAAAGGTGTATAAGTACCGACTGGCAAAGACGACTCTTTTTATAGAGCCACAGCTGGGGGCGCGGTGTGCTCACAGGGACAGTCGTGAACCCGACACCCGGCTCCTACTGGATCAGACTGGAAAATTCGAAGAATCTCCCGCCGGTTGTCGTCAAAACACTGGCCCGACTCTTCACAGCTACCTGTCGGGATGCAAGGTCCCACCTTGGGGAGAACCAGCAAGACTGTAATGCTGTATAAGAAGGGACATCCACACGACATTGGCAATTATCGTCCAATCTGCCTGCTGTCTGTAGCCTACGAGGTCTTCGCTCGAGTTATCTGGAATAGAATCGGTAGAGCTTTAGATGAAGGACAGCCTTGCGAGCAAGCAAGGTTTCGGAGAGGGTTCACAATCGATCACATCAACACGGTCACTAGGCTCATCGAAATGTAGCGAGAGAACAAGATGCCGTTATGTCTCACACTCATCGATATTAGAAAAGTCTTCTATTCAGTTGAGACAGAAGTGGTTATCGAAGCCCAGGGAAATCGGGGTGTGCCTTCACTACATAAGAGTACTTCGTGAGCTCTACAGCAACTCTACGATCAGGATTTCGCCATACTACAAGGAAGTAATCATTAACGTGAAGCGAGGGGTTCGACAAGACGACGCCATATCGCCTAAACGTTTCAGCGCCGCTCTCGAGTATGTCATGAGTCAATTGGAATGGGAAATTGTGGAAGTGAAGGTCTACGGCGCGCTCAACGAATCGATCATTTTTGAATGCTACAGCTATGTGTACCTAGGTCGGGAAGTCAATACGGTGAATGCTTTAGCATCAGAGCAGACAAGAGGAAAAGAGCGACCATCGAGGGAGTAGTGAATAAGACGAAGAACGTCAGGATCCGCGCCCATCTCCTCGATTTCCCTTTCCTTCGTGCCCTAACATACGTCTCAGACACTTGGAATCTACGTAAGCAGGGGGAGTATGCGGTCGGCGTCATCCAACGCCTCATCGAAAAGACAATGCTGGCAGTATACCGATAAATGCAAGTGCAGAGGGGATTCCGGAGTTTCGGACTTCGTCGACGATCGAAGATCAGAGACGCCGCCATCTTTGCCAAGGAGTCGAATATTATGTGGGCCGGACTGTCATGCGATATCGCCATGACTGTTGGACCAGAGCGATTACCGACTGTATCCCTCGGAACGTGAAACGAACACCTGGACCACCGCCGGCCCGATGGTCAGACTTTTTCACGAAAGCTCTGCGCAAAGACGAGATGGTGCGTGTCTCTGGAGCCAGAAAGTTTCATTGAACTACCTTGACTCGCGACAGGGACGAATGAAGACGCTGCTGGCGTTTGCTCGAGATTCTCGATGAGCAACGGTACGACAGGTGATGCAGGTGAATTCGATACTTGGATCTCGAAAGCGCGTCTCTGAAGGAGTATACAGACATTGCTACCGTTCCAGGGCGTAGGCTGTAGCCCGATCTTCATTGTAAATAGAACGGCACTGGTGATGACGGATTTCCCTGAAAATCACATTGTGCAATTCAAGAGGGGTTGTGAAGCGAAGGTTTTTTGAAGGTCAGAGAGGCAAAAAAGTAATCAAAACTACCCTTACGAATACAGCGGACTCTACTAGACTTTGCAATTTTCTACTACTTAAAATGACATCATCAAGTTATTAATGCCAAGGATGGTGACAACCCTTAAACCCCAGCAGAACTACTCACATAAAGGTGTAATTCAACACAAGGCAACAACGCTGGACAATGAACAGCCCAGATTCTCTGAATGACGATGTTTTGAAAATTCCATACGACAAGGCGAAATGATAATGCGTCGATGGCAACAAGTGGATGTAAACAATCCGCCAAGAGAAATGATAGAATTTGTGGCATCTGGTTCCTTCCAGAAGTATTCTCATTAACTTCCTCAGCACATTCAAGTCGGGGCCTTCAACTCATCCACTTACGTGGCAATGACATTCACACACTTTTACGCTAGATGGTAGGAGGAGTACGGAGAAAGTGAGATGTGTGAATCTGTTCTGAAAACAACCACTCCACTTCAAAAATGTGATGTGTGGCGACACTCTCGTTGAAAAGCGCGGTTTGGGGCTTTATCACGATCTCAAAGCACAGCGAGTCGTGCTGCCGTTCATCCACCACGGGTGTTACCGGCAGAGGCGAGACAGCGGTCGCGGCAGGCGGATCTAGTCCCTCACCCGTCTGTAATCTACCCTGGTTAGTGACGCAGAGAGGAAGAAAGAGACGGGAGTTTTTGCGCTCTTCTTTCCCGGGTTTTCCCTTCTTTCTCTACTATCACACTGTTGGGCACCCCTACTTTTATATTCCACAATCTGCCGAATTCACTCCCTCCGGATTTTTTGAAGGGGATTCGTTGAAATGATTCGGTTATGACGTTCCTTATGAGCTTCGATCGAAGCGGCCATAATACGCTACGATAAGTATCATTCTGCTACCATGCTTATTATTCTACACCTCAGTCATTTTTCGGCAAAGTTGAGCCTCAGAGGCTAGCCACGCTGAAGACAATGGTAAGGGTAATATGGACAATGAGGAACTGCTGGAGTCATACAAATGAAAGAGTGGGTTTAAGGAGACCAGGAGGAGCGCACCCCGAGATTTAAAAGATGTATAGTTTTCAACAGGCTCCGCCTTTTCTGTCGTGAGCCACCTACTCAGGTCAAATTGACCATACAATGACTAGGGGGTAGAGTAGCAGGTATGATAGCGAATGATACATACAATACCGCTCGCGTCGGGGGAGTAACTTTCGCCTTGCGACGGTTTGTTTGCGAACAAACCGTCGCAAGGCGAAAATTACTCCCCCGACGCGAGCGGTATTGTATCACATTGTATTAATGCCGTACCGATCCAAAATATCGGCAAATGAACGAATTTGTGACGGGAAAGCTAACCGTGTAAGCTCACCGCGAGCTTGCGCATCGCGGCCTTCGCCATGGGTCGCGTTACATGCTCAAAGAAGGACGTAAAGGCCACCTATTCATTCGACACAGCATGATTACGTGACCGCTTTTTGACTGCCTAGGTTTGATCTTCTACGGATGAAAAAAAGATCATGGAATTATCATCTTCATCAAACTTTGTATAGTATGAAGTAGCTCTAAAGATATTATGTCGTCAGGCTAGGCTCTTCGCTCACCACAATGTAAAGTGAGAGTTTTTGACTAGCCGCTGAGCGGTGCGCCAACAGTAGCGTGAAGAGAAGAAGTAACAGCAACCCCAACTGCCACCAAAACTCTGCGAGTGGTAACATGGACTGCAACTAGAGACGCCTCTCCCCTCTGTTTCATAGATGCCACCTGCCTCATGGCTTTCCTCCAATTCTTGCGAAACTACGCAGTACTTTCAACGTTGGCTCCCCACTGAGAAAACGATTGAATCATTCTTCCTTTAGTATGTTACAAACATTCGCTTCAACTGGACTAAACAACCACTTACAGTCCATTTTCCAGCGCCTGACAGGGCGAGGCCTACGGACTTGGTGAACGTGGATCGATCTCTCTCGCCCCGCCACACACTCTCGCTCTCGCCACGTGCTCTCTCACTCAAGTCCGTAGGGCCACGCCCTGCCAGGCGTCGGGAACTGGACTGTACACGTGTTCGCCTAAGCCTAGAGAAAGGGAATCTCCCTTTCCAAAGCTTAGGCTGACATAAGATGGAAAAGAAGCCCAAATTCGCTTCATCAGAATCGTTGCTATGGTAAACTCGAACCCGATTTGGCTAGCGCTATGACTTCTCTGCGCTCTACCCCTGCGTTAGAGACGCAGAGCACACTACCGCAGTGCCACCCCCAACTACCTTGGCACCTATCAGTTTTTGAGATGAAAACGTTCATCGGTTAGTTTCAAACACTGGAGTGGGAGATACAAATCACCCTTACCACTGCCTTCAAGAAAGGCGAAGCCTGTGGAGAAGGATGTCCTTTCTGAATCTCCTTTTCTGGAGGTAAACCGCCATATGTATACTTAAGATCTCCAGTTTTCATGAATGATCCACCCCAGGAATGAATGAAAATAAGTTGCACACCACGCGATATTCAGATTGGTGGCTCACTTTTTGAAGCAAATAGTTCCTTGGATAACTACTCACGCAGCACCTTTGTTGCGGCTGCACGGTGCATCCTTGCGGTGCTGTGCCTGCTTGAACCTAATCGAGCTACGCCCACCCAACCAAATTACACTTGGCTTCAGACGAAGGACTTCCCAACTGCGGCTCACGTGGAGAAAGAAACACGATAAGGGAAGATATTTTCTGCCCAGGCCAAGAGCACATGGCCTTGGCTGCGTTCAAGCAAGCACAGAACCGGGTGCTTCGTGCAGCAGCAACGAAAATTCAGTCTGAGCAGTTGTCCAAGGACCTACTTGCCCCAAGAAAATAAACCACTAAACTGATAATCGCCTGGTGTGCCTTCAACGAACATCACATTCACATTTAAATGTAACAGAGCGATGAAAAATGCTAGAACGATCCTAGCTTTACACACATGTTTGCAACACTTTGCACACAACTATGTCCCGTTGCTGTTGAACTGCCCAAATCTCATCGACTTTCAGAGATGGTGGACAGCCCGATGGATGGACAAGCTATCAAAGAAAACCGAAATAGATAAAGATACGGTATGCGACTAATAACTTCCTTTGCGGGTGGTAATTCGTATGTCCTGCGGCTAGAGTACATGTATTCAAGACACTTCTCCTTAATACTGCTCATAGAACGACGCTTACATCATTCCTCCGAACACGTCCTTGCGGCCAGTCACACATCTCTTCGACATCCGTTATCCGAAAAGTTTACACCTAGAGTGCCGCAAGGGCCAAGTGTTGTTACGGATAGTAAATATCATTAGGTAGCTTCACGCATAAGCAGTGCACATGTAGCATTAGCAGCATGTGCCATTCCTTTTTTGAAGATCGCTGCTACTCAAGTCATACGGACATTGCGAATTTCAAGGGACGAGGCGAAACAAAGGAAAGAGTGAAAACTCAGTCAATGATGACATGATAATTGGCTGCTCCCACCTATTATTGTTCAGACAAAGCACGCATTATGAGTGCTAATGCCGCTGCGTTCTGAATAGCAAGTAAATGATAGCCCCAAGGGGGTGAATAAACGTCATTTTATGTTGGCGTGCTCAACGTGACGACTACCTCATGAGGTGGCCATCTTTGTGATGATATATCTAACCTGGTACTTACTTTCTTTTTGCGAGCCGACGCTGGTGGCAACAGCAACGAAATACGAGAACAAAGCCGGTTTTCACCTACTTCCGATTAAAGGCAGCTTTCGGGAAAATTCGGACGAGAGTATAAGAAGTAGTGAATATGAAAGCCAAGATGCCTAGTAACAGGAAAGTGGAGAAAAAACGAATGGAAGTGGCCAAAAACCCAAGAAATAGAACCCCTTCCCACCATTGGTTCTGGGCGCGGACGACCTTTCCGTCAAGACGCGGGTAGTCCGCATAGGTTTTCCACTGGCATTACCAAGACGTAAGCATGAAGGGATGTTCGGAAATGCGACAGCATCTATTTTCATGTGGTCAGTTTCAAGCTAAAAGTGAGAAAGCGCGCTCGATACATTCAATCCTGCCGATCTCCTTGACCAACCGCACCGTGACCAACCCCTAATCACGTCGCCTGGAGGCGGGCTGTCCTTGTCCAAGGCGGCTTGTCCTGACGAGGCCGCCTCCGCCACAGCTCAAGGGGGCGCCTTCCGCGGGGGATTTCGCCGTGCATAGGCCTTCCAGACCCGTAGTTTTTCATTCAATGCCTCCTTATGGGATTCCCTGTCACCCACATTATCCCGAACACTGTCTTTAATGGAAGGTGCTGACCTTCATTCTCTAATGAGAAGCGCAGACCAAGCTCCTCAGATTCGAAAATGCTTAGAAAGATTACAGAATCGTAGAACAACAGAATTCATAGATGACAAGAAGTTCGGAGAAAAGCATACGAGACAAATATGCACAACAGCCTTTGTGTATGGTCACAGACCTTCCCCTTTCGTCGCTCTGTTACGAGCAGATGCATCAAGGAAATCAGGAGGCTATGGTAGAAAAAACACAGAAGACAATCTCCGACAGAATAAGGGAAATGATCTGACAAAACTCAGTACTTACATTCCAAGACAAGAGCGTCTAAGAGAAACAATAACTCAACAAAATTCAAGACTTATATTCCAAAATGAAAGCGTCGCTGACCATCGGTAATGTACACGTCCCTTAATGACAAAGGTGAAGGCTTAATAGTCATCAAGCTATAGGACAGAGGAAAAGGATGAAAAAACAAGAATGGAAACGTCAGATACTAACTAGGAACCATGTAATGCGCGCCACTGCGCCCCATCTGATCGCCGCGTCGCTAATGCGGCACCGACGCGGCGATCAGGTTGGGGGCGGTATCTTCCCACACTAAATTTAAACATTTTTTGAATACTTGTAACCTCACTTAGGCTCCATCTTTCGAAGTACCGTGGACTGTTTTCTTGATAACTTCCTCAAACCAGCCTATTTGCCGCTTAGCTTCCCTAATGGTTGCGTAGTTCTCGATATGGGTATCCAGTCGAGGAAAATTTTGAAAAATTAAAAAAACCGTATGAGAGCGTTCTTGTTGTCCGAGGTCTGCGAGGTTGTCGCTTTCAAATGATAACCTGAGTACCATACCTCTAAAATGAAAGAAGCTCCTCCCATCACTACAAATGCTCCACCCACTGCGCCCACGCCTCTTTCATGACTTGGAAAACTCACTCCTGACCCTAATCCATCTTTCTCCCGTGTTTGGATCAAATTGACAATCTTCGGTCTGCAAACGGAACATTTCACGGGACGTCCGGTCCATCGTGGGCGGATCTCAACATCTGTCTACTCCTTACTTTTTGTCCTGCCTTACCCATCCCAAACTTGTCCCCATTCCCACCGGTCGTTTTCCTATAATATCTCATTTCGTGACGGGAGGGCGGCGGTACAGACGTACAGACAAATGAAACGTTCTACATGTAGTAGGGATTATAAACGAGTCTTCACTGCTTAGTCCACGCTACCCTCTGTAGCTATATCACTGCCCAGGAATCAGCTTTCAACCCTTTGTTTTGATTTCTCGTCAATGTAGGGCGGAGCACTTGAGATGGTGGGCGGAGCTCGAACGCTACATGAAATACAACCTGTGGAAATGGGTACAAGCTTGATATGGTAGGGCATGGTACAAGAAGTAAAGAGAAACATGGACCAAGTTAAGTTCCGCACACGGTGGGCGGAGCGTGCACTAAAAAGCTCAATCTTTGGATCAGAAATTGTTTGCTCGGTCCGAAAATGGTTCAAACGGGAGGAAAAGATGGGCTAAGGTCAGTTATGAGTACCCATGAAAGAGGCCTGGGCACGTTGGGCAGAGCGCACTTCGAGTAGGAGTCCGTACAACGGATATCTATACCTCGGTTCCAACGTAGCCTTGAGACTAAGAAAAATCAGCGAAAATGACCAATGTCCGAGTTATTCTACACACACTTGGAAGCCGCGAAAATCCGCCCACAATGGGCGGAGCGTGATGTGGCAATGGGTACTAGGTAAATATAAAAAAAAGCAATTCTGATCGACTCACTGACGTCTATCAAGTTATGCGCACTGTAGTGTGCGCTAGCTCGACTGGTGATAATACAATATATGCGGCATGGAGAAATGAAGGGAGGTCGCAGAAATCCTTTGTGATCCACAGTGCTCCACAGTGCTCCAGAATCAAGGAGTGCTCCAGGATTACAAAGTGCAGGGTGTACCGGTCTATGGTCAGCTATTAGTACCCATGAATGAGGCCTGGACAATATTCATGAAGACGAGGGCTGACTATAACAAAGAACAATAATATGCAATTACATTTCGCCAAAATGAGAAAACGTCTAATTCAACGACGCTGTACTGGAGGCCGATAAAGCAAAACGTATCCTCTAAATGAGCGCGCTACGCGCTACCTATGCTCGCCTCGAATCGCAGGTCCAGTGGCACCGATAAACCAGACGGTGTTGAGCGAGCGGTAAAACGTTTGCGTATACACAACTCACACTTGAATTGAGAGTTTTGATTATCAACTTCTTGGTCTCTTCATTTCGTTTTTTCTTCAGTGTCACATTACTCAGCAACCTTTCTTCCATTACAACGGCCTACCGGGCGTGTACACTTATGGAGAAATCGCGTGGCCGCACGCGGCGAGTCCGTGTTTGGTTTCGTGTGCGATTGCGTACAAGTCCTTTAAAGTCTCACAATAGACACCTAAACTCGTTTTTCCTTCAAAATCTCCTGGACACCAAACGACTAATTGTACCCTATGCTTCCTGCTTACGATAAAGTTTGGTCAGTGTCCTTTGGTAATCATCGAAATCCAAGCTGTCGAACCACATTCAGCATTTGAAAATGCGTAATTTCGTTGAGATTGCACCAGGGACCATTACTGATTGCCTTCATTCATCTTTGAAAGAAGCGATGGTCCCTGGTGCAATTTCGATGGAACTTTTTTTTTACTTCCACTCACAGAGGCTTGCTTACCGAGGCTCCCTGACCGGATCAGCAGCCTGCATAACTGTATCATGGTTCTCAGCATCGAAACACAACAAATGCAGCTTTTTTAAAGAGCTTCCACAGCGCCACTGTTTTCGGTCCTAAGTGGAATGTCAGCTGACAGCGGCAAGCCGTGCTTATGGCGCCGCGGGTGCGACGCCTCGAAGCCATTTTCTACATAAGCGTACACACCCTGGCCCACCACGGCATTGCACCAACCATACCTTGGGTGGAACCCTGATTTAACGAGCACTACTGCGTGCGAACCTGTTTTTTTTTTTGGAGAAACAACGCTCACAACGTTTACAAAGTGATGGCACCAAGATATCTGTGACAGTAGGATACCAGTCAAGTTCGCAGTTCCTTAATGTGCAGTCTATGTAAGCTTTATTTCAGCTCGCAATTGCAATATTTGCTGTTGTTGGTCTAATATGTGCACTCACAAAGCAAGCACGAATATGTTGTAACTCAATCCTCATCGTTATGCCACTCATATTCACCTTTGGATATCCGGAAGAGTGTGCACCGAGAAACGATATGATCATTTACTGGTAACATATACTTTCGAAACAAATATTCGCTTATACTTACCCGATGGCGTTTTTACTAACCGTAGCTAGGGGAAAGAAAACCCTATGATGAATATACTCCGATCTTAAGCAACAGAGCGTCAACGGCTAATTCACACAGCCATGTTGCAATTGGGCAACTCCCAAAAAATGCAGAACGGTCATTGAAACGAGATTAGATTAACTGTGCTCACTATTGCGATAATGTGAAATCTGAAAGGCGCTCCGAAGAGAAAATCAGAAAAGTAAAATCCTGGTGGGATTTTACTTTTCTGATTTTCACAAAAAGGAGAATGATTGTCAGGAAGAAAGACTGTCGCGAATTTCGGCGTCACACTCAACGAAGCACTGGAGTTTTATCAACATCTCACTGCTCGAAACTTCGGTCTGTAAACGGTCATATGTGTCGATTAACATGGCATGCTTATGGTTGATTCTTGCATGTGAGAGCGACATGTAGTAATTGAACATGCTTCAACTTCCACAGCCTCAACCTCCTAAGCCGAAGAGGAAAGTAAGTCATGTCACCATTCCTCCTCGCGATAAGTGGCATAATCCCATGAATAGAAGCGATCTCTCGTTTTGTTCAGTAAAAATAGAACATGATTCACTATCCGTTTTCGAGCTATGACCATCGACATGACATGTCAGACATCCTCTCATCGGTTTTGTCTGGCTCAAACTTCTCTAGAAAAACCATCGAGAGATGCTATTTGATTCCTTTTTCATAGGAAGGATGCTACGCAGTGTCAGTGAAGAAAGATTGGAATAAAGCGGCTAGAATCTACAGAACATGCCCCCCTCCTCCCTATGATCTCTTATCGAGGACCCCTCTGCAATTTTGGAGGGCGTTAGGCAGTCAGCGCTCAGTAAAGCCATGATTAAGAGCTCATGGCGCGCCATTCGAAGCGGTTTGTACCACTGAGGTGGTTTGGTCTCTTTGACCCCTCTTTTACAGTGACCTCTATGACGATACGATCCTCATCGAAGATGCCTAGCCCTATGCCTGGACCTACGCAAGTCGTCTGCCTGAAGTTAAGAGGAACGAGGGCGCACAGCAAGACGACTTATGTACCATACTTGTAATGCACAGAGTGCAGTAAAAGTATTGGACACTCTTACCATTTCGATTTATAAAGATGGTGTCAAATGATTCCTGCTAGAAATATAGCCTCAGGTCTCTACACACTGACAATACGTCAAAGGAGAGCATGTGCCGATGGCTGCAGGTGTTCATCGTAAAAATCCTACCAAACTTTCGCGGGTGTAGGTTCCAGAGAATTGAATAAATGTGAAGGGTGATATAGGCTTCGCCCTCAAAAATCTCCGAAAGGTTTGTCGGAAAGGATAAGATCCATGCTATTTGGTGTCCAATTCGCAAATCAGCAATCTGATACGCAGGAAAACGAGACCGCAGTAAGGACTTCAAGGCGCGAGCTTCGCCACAGATCAGCTCTTCCAAAGTCGGATATTTATTCAGAGAGAACATGTCATCCCATTTCTCATTTCTTCTTGCTCCAGACCGCGCTTCTCAATAGAGGAATCCAATGAGATTACTGTTGCCCTAGAGTGCTCAAGGCAAGGCGTACCAAACATGCAGGTCACATAAATGAAATGAGTAAACCACGAGATAGGAAAAGCAATTCGAAATATGTAGATCGTGGCGAATCTCTTACTAATTCTGGGTTCATTCTGCTGAATAAATCTTGCCAGACATCTCAAGTTGAAGGGGCTTCAGGTGATGGCACACAGAGTTATGCACTTATGAATGTACACTAACACTCAGCTCACGCTGCGTTCTGAAACGAACGACATCTCTACTACTATAGACCATACGGAGAAAACCAGCGTGTTGTGACCAGACAAGTTGCCAGTCAATCATACCCAAAACTAAAACTTCTGGAGACCGGTTCAACAGATTTTTATTTAATTTCCTTTGTGAGCTGACGCTCTGCTGTGTTGAAAGGTCTAGTCAGTCTTTTCGGGGCTCACAACTATTTCTGCGTGCAACACGCATGATGCGAACCTCCTGGTTAACATTGGCAACTTTCGATAAAATAGAGATGTTTGTTATCACACATCTCACACCTTATCATCAAAATGAGAACCATGGTCAGCACCGAAACCCTCACTGGAAGATGAGATAATCACCCAGTAAGAAAGCACCCATCCACTCTTTTACTCAAAATTTTCGCTCTCCGTTAACAACGTTTGGTCCATGAAGCTATGCAGTATCAAGCCGCCAAAGCGTACACCGCGCGTCTTCGAGTCGTGATTGTTGCCGAGGGTGCCGTTAAAGGCACATGAAAAATTAAAGGATACAGATCTTAGAAAAAAATGCTGTCATGTAAATGGTTCGTTTCGCCTCAACCTCATACGAACCATCGTCTTCACCAACCCCTGAGGCTCTTCAGTGACATGCCAGGATTACCTTGAGTGGGTTAAAGCGCTAAACTATGAAACCAGAGATGCTGAGGAATACGCCGACAAAGAAAAATCCGAAAAAAGTACGCGGTAAGGGGCAAAAATAAGGCCTCCTGTCTCTGACCTTGGACGAGAGCACCGCGTGGAAACGAGAGTTTGAATCATTTCCGCTGACTGGTATCAGGAGGAACTCTAGGATATCACCTGTTTCCTCATGTTCACGTCTCCTTTACCAATGGCATCTCTTCCTTATCTAATGTTATTACACAATTCGTAGCCCCATTTGCCACATTGTTGCCATCATTACCACCGTCAATGCCAACAAACACGTCTGAGATGGGCGCGCCCGAGCTACAGGGTGCGACCCAGCTGCCTTCGAGAGCTCCACGAGCTGCGATGACTCATCATCGCGTTTCGATATGTGCTCAACCTCCCCGTCCTCTCGGGGAACTACTAGGCCATGTAAAAGGGCTGCAATGTTACCCTAATCCTGGAATGTGCCTTTAAGTGATCATACATTTAGCCCGCAGTCAATAGCCAACATAAGCAGTCAGAGAAGATCAAGTTTGGCTTTATTTCATTTCGAACAGCGGTTTTTGTATCATTATTACCTGATAATTACGCTACCACATTTATAACGCATGCAGTGAAAAGCTTGGTATGGTATAGTCATGTGCTGAAAAGATGAGATGATCAGACACTAGGAAAGGCACTACTTCGTACTAATGCAAGCATTGGTAGGAACCTTCGAAAAAAAAAGGGGGGGGGTGTAATCTGCTCAGGCTTTGGATAGACGAAAACGGCGATATATGGCGAGAGCAGCGGACATCGCAGCTTTGATGACCTTGCTTTAGAGCGAGGAAGAGGAAGACAGTTGCTTTTGCCTTCCACTTTCCAAATAGTGGTAAACCACACACATGTTTGGGGGTGTATATCGCTAGGACAGAAACGTCGCGTGGCCGACACGGCGACGCGACGGTTCTGTCCTAGCGGTATACACCCACATGTTTGGTGACGGGGTACGTCACATTCAGTGCTCCATGCTAATCAATGATCAAATAATGGAAATGATACAGCGGTCCCATATTGATATTGACAGTGTGAAGAGAACTGAAAAAAGGTATCGGTAAACGCTTCATGACGCAATTCGCAGTGGAGGCCGCACTCCAAGTCCCGTACGAAAGCTCCAAATTGATCGGTCACTCACCCTGGGACTGCGTCCTTCCACGAGCGCATGACTTACTGCTTCTAGCAGCCGCTTCTCACAGATCCGCACGGATGTGATCAACATGTCAGAGGTACTACAGGCACGTCCACAGCAGCAAATAACGGAGATTAGAGGGTCCCACTCAAGGTTCACCTGCACTCTATTAGCTCTTGTTCGCTGCTGCACCATGTTTTGCATACACTTTTATTTTCAACCATTAGATCTGAATAATTGTCGTACCTGTTCTCTTGAAGTGTGCAGAGTGTGAGAAGAAATCACAATAGTGATTTCTGAAGTTACACATTCGCAGCGATGAAGTTCTCAAAATACCATAACGATCATGCAAGGTGTCGGAGTGACAGCATCCTTGAAATGTTGAGTGATCCTTCATGATACGGCAAGGAAATATCAAAATCAAACATCAGTCTCCGATAGAGAATGGCAACAGTAAAACTCGAGAGGGATCTTAGACTACGCGCCTCTGTCAAATTCTCCTTATTGGTGTCTATCCAACTCGCAGCAGCTTTCAAAGATCTTGTGAAAGACTTCATAGCTTGAAATGAACGTCTATATAAGACTACAAGAACTTCGCTAGACTACGAATACTCCACGGACCATGAAGCGGAAGAGTTGAAGTATTAATTTTCGCGAAATCTGCGTACCTTCTTTCCTTCTTTATGAACATTTTTGGAACCCAAACAAATTCAAACAACATACATATGTATTGTACATTTGTTATCCAAGTGGTTCATCTATTCGACCTTTATAAACTCAGGGAGCCTACAGTTAAAGAGTTGCTGCAGCTCTGGTTCCCCATCGTTCGTCGGAATTCTTCCACACAGATTTGGACAAAGGCAAAAGCAGTCAGAAAGGGCGGCATGTGGGAAGTATGGAGGAGATGGCAGTACTGAACAACTCGCTCGAGCATGTTCCGCTGGAGTAAACTCCTTCGTAACTACTTTCCTTTTCAACTTCTACCGGAGACATCGACATGATAACCCTCTATCTGCCAGCAGCTCCCAGTAGATCCCTCCCTATGCGTTGCACCGGCGACTCAAACGAAGTCTTGTCTATTTTGACGTCGCAGCCAGGGTCAAGCGTCCAGTCGAGGAAAATTTTCAGAAAACACGACCCCTACCCCAAAAAAGGGGCCTCAATACGACCCCCCCCCCTTTCACTTATGTTTTGTTAGTTTTCATTTTGCAATAAACAAATAAGTGCAATAAACAATGAACGCAATATTTTTTATTGGTATATAACAAGAAATTTGCTTCAACTGGACTAAACAATTACTCACGCGTGTTCGCCTAAGCCTACGCAAAGGGAATCTACTTTCCCCAGACTTGAGCTAACACCAGGATAATAAAAAAAACTCGAATTTGCTTCATCAAAGTTATTTCATTGCAAAATTCGAACCCAATTCGGCTAGTGCTACGCCCTCTCTGCGCTCTAACCATAGCGTTAGAGACCGTCTCTAACGCTGTGGATAGGCGTAGCATACTACTTTTCCACCCTAACTCACTAAACACCAAAAGAACAGTATAAAACAACAAGGAAACAAAAAGAGGAATGAATCGCCAACAAATATGCGCGAAGGGAATCGGTGCGGCTGCGTCGCGATCTGAATGGAGCGCGTTATCTCCCCCATACTAAATTCCGACATTTTCAAAATACTTTAAACTTTGCCTGAAGCCCATCTTTCAAACAGCTGTGAACTGTTTTCCTAATAACACCCTTAGACCTATCTATTGGCCGCTTGCTTTCCCTAATGGTTGCTTAGTTCTCGATACCGGTTTCCAGATGAGGATTAGATGAGGAAAATTTCGAAGTGTTTCATTCAAATGACCATAATTTCCTTCAAACTTAACCATATGAGTGCGTTTTGGTGAGGCGGGG
This sequence comes from Trichostrongylus colubriformis, assembly GCA_963978905.1. NCBI lineage: Eukaryota > Metazoa > Nematoda > Chromadorea > Rhabditida > Trichostrongylidae > Trichostrongylus > Trichostrongylus colubriformis. The sequence goes on from OZ022256.1 coordinate 22,500,034, forward strand.
TCTTCTTGGTTGTCGCTTTCAAATGACCACATGAGCTATGCCATATCTTTAAAACAAAGCAAGAAAAATTCAGGAAAGCCAGTTGAGGAAATTTTTTGTCGAATTTGCGAGATGTTCCTAAGATTTTCCCGAAAAATTGATTCATTGTTACTGGGATTTCTCTAGTACGCATCCTTCGCTCTCGAGCGCCTACTGAGAGGGCGAGAAGCGTCGGTCAGCTTCTCTGTGGGATGCGCCATGCATGAGGATTTTATCCACATTTTCAATGAATTTAAACGTTTTTGCTCCGTATAGTGGCCGCTAACACCACATTACGTACTTGCAATCGTAGTAAGATATGAAACAATTCCATATCAGGTAATTTTTCATTTTCATCCCATTGTTTCTGGAGTGTGCATCCACGTTTCATTTCATCCCATGTTTCCATGATGATTAAGTTAAATTAGCTTCGGGTTCAAACCCAGTTAGTCAGTTTTATCATTTCTCTCCTTACACTTTAGACCCTCACCGTTAGAAATTCTGTTGATCAATGCCTACCTAAACGGTTACGACCTCCCCTCCCTAGCGGACCAAATTCGACCCCGTCCCCTCCGTTGAGGATTCCTCAACGGAGGCTTGACCCTGGTCGCGGCTCCCGTTTCTCCAGTGCCCAGCCACTGACACTTCTTTTTGCAATATATATAAACCTGCTCGCGCTCCCGGAAACTAGATTGTAGAGGAAAAAAAGAAGAGAAGATTCAGGCCCATGCCTCTTCACAGTTTCAGCTAATACTGGAATAAGTTATAGAGAACCCAAGCGTTCCACTATCAGATTTTGTCCGAGCGGCGCATCACTGGCACTGCAGTATAGGAGTGGCACCTCAGTTACTCTGCTAGACAGCGTGTCGATTGTCGAGGATTGCCTCCACCAGAGCGGAAAGGACATCGACGACTTTGTTAGACCGTTTTCGCCTTCTTCTCGAAAAAAAGAAGGAGAGAAGATTTAGGCCCATGCCTCCTCACAGTTTCAGCTATTATTGGAATAAGTTATAGAGAACCCAAGCGTTCCACTATCAGATTTTGTCCGAGCGGCGCATCACTGGTACTGCAGTATAGGAGTGGCACCTCAGTAACTCTGCTAGACAGCGTGTCGATTGTCGAGGATCGCTTCCCACCAGAGCGGAAAGGACATCGACGACTTTGTTAGACCGTTTTCGCCTTCTCGAAAAAAAGGAGAGAAGATTTAGGCCCATGCCTCCTCACAGTTTCAGTTAATATTTTAATAAGTTATAGAGAACCCAAGCGTTCCACTATCAGATTTTGTCCGAGCGCCGCATCACTGGTACTGCAGTATAGGAGTGGCACCTCAGTTACTCTGCCAGACAGCGTGTCGATTGCCGAGGATCGCTTCCCACCAAAGCGGGAAGGACATCGAGTTAGGCCGTTTTCGTTGAGAGAAAAGTTGCCATATTAAAAGCGAGCAAACATATGATAGGCACTGAAGCAGCCTTCATTGGCCTGAATCCCATCGTGGCGTTGATTCAAAATTTCACTCTCATTGTTCCTGTTGCATGAGTAACAGTAGTGCGAAAAGAAAGGTCATGAACGTTTTCATGATCAGGCTTAGCCGTAAAAAAAGACACTACACCACTGTCAGCAACACTGCGGCGACGTAGTTTGAGTAATCAAAAAAAATGAGAAAACTATTTTCGGTAAAATAATGAGCAATCAAGTGAATTATGATTAAAAAAATGCTGGTTTCAGGGTACTGTTCGGAGTTTTCACCTTATGCGATACAACACTCGAAAAAATCCCATTGTACTACGATTTCAAGCTATTACTCGCACTACTTCTCTTTGTTGAACCCGTCAGATTGATCGATAAAATTAGAGACTTGATATACGGAAAGGTTAGTGATTTTGAACAGTCGAGTGCGACACACGGCGACTGTATAAGCACATGCGAATCAAGCGAGCAACCATACAAGATATCCTCACTGACAGAATGCACAAGAAAGTCGAATCTTTAACAAGAATGAAATGGATACGCTCAAGAAGAGCAAGCGTTCGCCACGACCTGAAAAGCCGTAAGTGTGATACATGTGATGACTAGGCGCGATTCTCAAACTAACAACTTCCCATCAATTCAAAAGTTCATTGAATGACGATCCAGAGAAGATTATGCACACTTTTACTTCATACGAGGTCCATGGAGTGCCAGTCCGCTATGACAATAGAAGGAGTGCTTGGAGTACAGTTATTTCAACTTTGGGTTACGACAAGACAGTAGTCATGAGCCAAATTAGTAGAATGATGGTGCATTCATTAATTTGCTCATAAAAACTTTTGAAGCGATAAATGCAACTAATAATCGTAAAATGGTAGTTGGAAATTCTGAATACTTTAGAAGACAGAGTACTTTGAGTGGCGCAAGTTGCACAAGATCAAGCATTCTGTCCCAACGTTACCAAAAACAAGTTCAGTTCCAACCACTGATGCGAGATACTCCTCAGTCTTGAGTGTATCAAAACGGTAGCATCACTACAAGTCGATCCATATTGGTTGCCACAAAATTCTAATTTTCGCATGCGATTATCGAATTATCCTAACGCCTGAGAGGACATTTTTATGTCAATTTCTTCTGAATTATCTTGCTTAATTTGATAGCTGCTGAGGAACACTTTCCGTTCATGGAGGGTCCGCACCCTGACATGCTTATCTGTCATCGATTGGTCATACGCCAAGAAAATCGCTCTCTTCTTGTACAAGAACTGCACCACAGACCACGATGCACTAGAGAGGAGGTCTACAAGTTTCCCTATGGTGGTTTTCAATGACTGCGACCATCGTTGATGCCTTTTCCCATCCCACATATTACCTACGAGTGTGACTGCTCCATTATCAAACCGAAGGGCGCAACAGATTTGGTGATACTTGTCTTCCAACTCTCCTTACCAATCACTATCAGCTGTTATCACTTTGGATCAGCCCCCACACGTGATGCCCCTTTCCATCCCACAAAGCGCCTCTAAGCGTCAATACTACATTGTTAATTTGAAAAAGGTATTACGTTTTAGTTACACTTGTATTCCGACGCTCCTTATCAGTCACTATCAGCTGTTATCAGGACGGGTCGCCCTCCATCAGGGTCTCCGTGTCACCCCCCTTCCTCCCACCATATGTAAAATTCAGTCACTCACTTTTGTTGCGAAGCGGGATATGAATTTCCGGTCAATCCAATACAAACACACCCACACAACAACAGATACGGGTGTATGCCATTAGAACAGAAAATTCACTTTGCGGCGTTCGGTGTGCGAGCTATGCGCGCCCCACTGAATGGCTCCTGCAGCGATGACGGTGCCCCATGCTCCAAATAATCAGGCAACCAATACGGCGCCCGTAGCTCGCGCCATCCCGTTGCGCGCTGAACGCTACCGCGCGAATTTTCTGTCCTAATTTCATACATCCAACAGAAACATTTAGTCGATTATACATAGTAGGATAATGTGAAACAAGTGAAACAACAACAAGCAAGTGAAACATGAAATGGAGGATAAGCGAAAAAGTACATAAAGTTTTCATGACAAAACATATAATTTGAAGAAAATACTTGAAGTGAGTTACAAATTACGGCGTGACAAATTACGATTGGCTCAATGCCAGGCATCGTGAGTATGCAATTGCAGCGTTCTAGGCGAACTGCAAAGGACCTTAAGCCAAAAATGCCCCTACCGGTGTCTCTTAAAGGCAGCATTAGGGGAAAGTCGGACGAAAAGTAAAAGAAGTAGTGAATGTGAAAGTCGAGATGCCTAGTAAGAGAACAAAGGAGAAAAAACGGATGGAATTGGCCAAAAACCAACGGAATAGGACCCCCTTCCCACTGTTGATTCTCGACGCGAACGACCTGTCCGTCAAGAGAGGAGTAGTCTGATCTAGTTTTCCATTGGCATGTTGCCAAGTAAACACAAGGTAATGTTTGGAAATACGACAACATCTATTTTTTGGAGTGAGTCACGGCTCCAAAAAGAGTGAGACACGGCAGGATCGAAGGTTTTGCGGTGCGCTTTCGCAGCCAAAACTGCGAAAGCGCACCGCAATACCTTCGATCCTGCCGTGTCTCCTTGGCCGCTCCCATCCCATTCGATCGGGAATTACGTCATCGGGAGGCGGGATTGACGAACCAAAGAGGCGGGACAGATAGGCGATTGCGGCTTTTTGTGGTGTTTCTACAGCTCGGAGGGGCGCTTTTTCAGTGGGCTTTCGCCATAGATAGCCTTCTTAGGTTCAGGGCTACCATGTGAGTGACTTCCTGTAGGGATTTCTCCATTACCACATTACCCCTAATGCTGTCTTTAAGGACACCACGCGATAATCAGATTAGTCGCCTACCTCCATGGGTTGAGTGGATACTCGGATAACTATCTGGATGCATCCATTGCGACGTCACAGTGCATTCTCACGGTGCTGTGCTCGCTTGACCAAATGACACCTGGCACTGAACGAATTAAGTCCCAACGTGGCGAAAGAAGCTTGCGACCCATCACGATAACATAGGATAAGAGAAGTTTTGAAGGTGAAGACAAGAGGAAACGGAGAAACTATCGAAGATTTTTGCTTCTCCGATGAAAGAATCAGAACTCTTGCTCCCAGTAATGGGCACGACAACGCCTGAAGGCACATTTCGCGATAATCGGATGGGTCGACTTAGTTCTTTTGAACAGTGTATCCTTGAGCAATAGTCAGGTCGCACCTTTTCGCGTCGCCATGGGGTGCTATCACGGCACTACACCTGCTTGAACTCAGTCCGACGCCACCTAGCGCACCGTGGCGACGTGAAGGTGCAGCTTGACTATTACCCAAGGATCTACTGTTTCAAGAAGGTAAGACGACCCTCTGATTAACGCGAAGTGTGCCCTTGAATTTATCGTGTGACCTTTACGGAACACGCACCATACGAAAGTTCCAAAATACCATCAGCCAACACGATGGAGTTGTTTCCCACCGTTGAAAAAAGAAACCGTATGAAATCAGGTGGCCAACGGTAGAGGTGTATCCAAAGGGCCTAGAAGTGGTGCTTGCGACAGAAAGAAGACTTATAGTAGAATATGTGGCTGTGACTGCGATTTGTGAAGAGTGAAGATTTGTATAAGGTTTGCATGGAACAATCTGAGGCGGTATCGAATTTGAAAAGAGTGACCCGATTACAGCCGTATTGTAGTATTTGTGGATGAACCCGTAGACCCTAATATATAGTGCGGAAAAGAATCACTCAGGATTCTTCGCTACAGCTCTCGCTGGTGCTTTCCCATACTCACGAATTATCTTAGGGAATTTTTGTACGGCTTCAATGATAGCCCGGAAAGGTAACAAAGATCGTGGACCCGACGTGATCAAGGGTAATGGCAGTGCTAACGGTTTAGCAAGTACACTCTTTGAAAAAAAGCAAAGCAAAAAACCTCAAAACGAGTCCCGAGAACATTGGAGCTCGAAGGCCAGATGAAGTGATAGTTTGAGTGTTCAGAAAATTGATTAGGTTGTTGTCAATAGACCTCAGGGATATAAGGAGGCGTTATGTAATCGAAATCCGTGATGAAAGGCGCGTGGTTTCTAAACACGGGTCCTGTAAGGGTAGAAGGCAGGCAGACTGGACGTGGCCATTTCTCCGTCAGTGTGCGCGTCAGTTTGTGTATGGCCACCACAGAGTACAGATTCATGTGGCTCCAATCGATATGTTATTGGTGGAACGCTCTAGAAGCACGTCTCGCAGAAATCAATGAAGAGTTCAATGTTTTCATTCCTGAGACTTCTTACCGTTCCATTTTGTTTATACTCCGCCCTTGACCTCCAAGTAGTCGTTGCAATAAGTCGGATATATCGCTCATCTGACCTTTTCAACTGATTAATCTTCCTAGCCTTTAAAGGTAGTCATTGTCATAAGTCACCCACAGTCGCCACGATATATCACTCAATCAAAACTTTAGTTTTGATGAGAATGGTGTTCACCATGAAGACCTATATGTCATTGCACTACATACGTAATACTCGTCAATAACTTTACGACCTGGTCATTGAACAACGAAGTATAAACAAGCTCACAACGAGCGCATCAGCGCGAGTTTATCCACACAGTCTTCTAGGACTCACAGTTCTCCAGGGGACTCAAAATCTGCTTTTATGACCGCCTTAGTGATCACAACCCCTGTCTTTGAAGCCGCAATTCATGACAGTTCACTTGCTATTCAGTTGAGAATCAAATACTTGTCGATAGTAAGATCATGGTCGACACGCATTCAATCCGACAAAACGCAAATACAGCTGCTGTTATAAGACCCACGGAATCTATTTCTTAAACGATTTGGGAATGATGTTTATTCATTTAAGAGATTCTGGCGCAAGAACAAGACCTTCTCCACCATCCTCTTCAGGCACCTCTAAGGAACTAGAATTACAGTGAGTTATCACAGTTAGGAACAGAATCATAGTTAATTACCATTGTGAACCATTATGAAAACCGGTTTTAAAATTTTATATACTAGTTGAGTTGATAGTTCAGCGCTACAGTGAGGTACCAATTATTCAGTTCGTACTCTTATGTACCCGAGGCATCTTCGCCATTGAAACCTCCTTTGACTTCTTGTTCTCCCTAACATTTTTTTCGTGAACATCTTCCAAAGTCCACGCAATTACAGCGGGGTGCACATCCATCCATGATTTTTCGTCATGGACCAGCATTCGCTACCCTATAAAGTCGCTAACCTTTTACTGACCGATACAAATAATTAAGGATCCCAATTACGGTCTGCTGCACACCGTGCACAGATGTCGAATGATTTGTGGAACCAAAGACACCTTTAGCAGCTAAGTACAGTGCATACACAAGCAGTGCTTCGTCCTTTCGAGGCCATTACATCATGGCAGTCTACGCATGCCGCGCACTTCCGAAATCAGCAATATCGTTGCATTAGGATATGAATTTCAGTCCCTCCATTACAATTACAGTGATCAGGATGCCCCCATGCTTCTTGTGCACAGCTGAGAGTTTCCAATTGTGTAGTAAGCGTGTATAGCAAGCGTAGCGTATGCGTAATCTCGTACTACCATCCTTTGAATTCGAAAAGTCGTTCAGTCACTCGTCTCATAGTATACCAGTGCGAGTCGCACTTGCTGTGCCTTTACCATATACTTCATCAATCTTCCTGACTGTTTCCACAATGGTCCATTATTTGAACTCGTAAAGATCAATGCTATTTGCCTTTTTGGCTCTTCGCTTCGAAGTTATCTCGAATTCGCGCGAAGGAAAGGGTAGGACCTACTTCACACCCAAGAAAAAAAACGAAAGCGAAGTTAATTACAATTTTCTCTGCTGTGCCAACGAGGTTGTTAGGTAGAACTTTAACTGATAGCCTGACGTTTCGACCAGATCGTCCTCCTCAAAAGCCTAAAAGCTTTTTCAGCACAATTGTTGCCTGGTTGTTCCATACAAGCCTTACATGCCCGTATTGTACAACTGGGGATTGTGTCAAAATCGGCGTAATCTACCAAATTCAATGTCAGACATGTAATGCAATGTATGTTGGGGAACCTGGGAGAAGACCAGCGATACGTATTCAAGAACATTCGAAAAAGAACAGACAGAAACTACATAGATAACATAAGAACACCGCCGAGAAAGCAATTAACCGAAAAGCCTTTCGAAAGCGACTTGTATATGAGGAGCAGAATTCTGGCATGCGAACTGAGTTTTCTGCCAGGAATCTCAGTTCGCGGTGTGTTTTAGATTTCAACAAGAAATCCGAATACGAACAATCGAAATGTCTTATACATTACGAATGATCGCTTGCCATTTGCGCCACATTGCGAGCTACTGATGTAAGAGGAGACATGCGCGTCCCTACTATACTACTATATGTACAGGGACGACATGGCATCTCTTATTCACTGACAATAACTGTCACGGGGTAGCGGCGTTCCGCTCACGCGGTGGTGGACTGGGTGAATTTTCTCCTCGCATGGGGGTTTTCTTGGCTGTTTTCCTGATGTTTCGTCAGAACCGCCACAGGATGAGGTGTTTAGTGGGACAGTGAAACAAATTCCTAATGTTGGGCCACGTTTAGGCCCTTGAGGAAGACGGTACCTGGTCGAAACGTCAGGCCGTCAATAAAAGCTCTATCTAACAGCCTTGTTGCATAGCAGAGAAGATTGTGATTAACATCACTGCCGAGGTTTTACGAAGAGAGAAGTTGGAATCCAATAAGGAAGCAAAGGTCCTTCCCTCGTTTTTGCTGTTTTCCACGAATTACAAAAACCCTAACTACTCAAGGGGTGAAAAACATCGTTTTGACTATCCTATACTACTGAATATGTGATGGCACTACTGCAGCTCACAAATACTGGGTTGCAGGTTGGGACACACGGTTTGACATAGGCCTGCGACCCTGTGAGAGCCTGTGGCCTTTGCCCTGTAACATAAATTTCTCACAAAATTTGTTTATAAAATCCTTTCTTCCTTGAAAGTTTGTTCCGTTGTTGTCTCTAGAGTAAACAGCTATAGAGAACAAGTTCGAGGGATGTGCATGGTCACCGCGTGACCCAGTGATTTTTGTGAGTGCCGCCAGCACTCTGTGGAAATAATGGAAGTTTCAAAATTGAATATCATGCACCGTCGGAGCAGTGCATAATAGCCTAATCTAGTTCTGGAAGCACAGACGTGATCCACCTTCACTAAAACCGCCCAAAAACTTGACGCGGCAGGAATCCAAAGAAGCTGAGTCGAATATACGTCATAACAATTTGAACTGATCACTGTTACGGGATGATGGGCTACTCTGCTGTATGACTTCACTTCAACGCACGTCTCATTGGCATAGAACTTTCGCAAGCGATAACGTACTGATTGAGCCGATTTGTTAATTTGAAAGTCACCCTTAGGGTTAATGGGGGTAACTAGAGTTGAGCAAACATGTTCTCTGTAAATGGTCAGAGGCCTTCAAAGAGATTATCTGTGGCGAATCTTGCTCTGCGAGACGAACTTTGGGTTCTTTTGTCTTGACCCTCCTTATAGCGTAGCCATGGCAATGGTGAAAAAGTCGTGGAACGTAGGGTAACATTCACGGGGTGGCGGGCCTGGCCTGACCGTCTGCATCACCCCATCAGTGATGCAAGTGTGTAAAAGGACATCACCGTTAGGGATTACTGGTGGGAAGGTAAACGATAATGTTTTAGCGCTGATCAATCTTTTTTGCGGATTGCCGCGCATTTCAGTTCCATTCACAATCGTAGCGGTAGGTGTATGCGATTTGGCCTCTACAGTGACTTGCAGGGGCCAGCCAATGTACAGATTAGGGCTTTTATTCTTCCAGACGAGTATGGTACCAGTTATGCAGCAACCCTTTATAAGCATGGTGTGTACTAACCACGAGTGCAGAGATTAGAAGTTGGCGATCTTCGCTGGAGTGGCAGTCGTTGCCAGCTTTATCGCCATTTCTGCCTATCAGATCAAAAAACGTCGAGATCGAAGATCATGCCGAAACTTTTAAGTAAGCAAAGTATCCAACTGGACCGGAGCAGCAGTCAGCGCTGTGCTTTTTTGTTGCACGGCACTTTCCAGCAAATAATATATGCTTCCATTCTGTTTTACAATAATCTAAACATGTGTGAATCGATTATTGTCCATGACTGATTTGTAAATTCACCTACCTCAGAGTGATGAAAGGCTTGCATGGCCTGGACGAGCATTGATGCGGGATTTGTTACCCGCACATGAAAGTGTGGTGCGCGCCACCTGTCACAACATCGGCTCCGCCATACTTCAGGGAGTAGTGGTTTCATTCCATTATTTTTCACCAGTTCATTTTGTTCTCTCACCAGTGACACTACCTACACCTTGAAGTTCATATTCTACTGATTACCCCTATCGGTGCCTCTAGTAAGGAACCAAGTTCAGAATTATAAAAGTAGACCTGACAAGAGTTGTTTTCGCACATCTAAAAACAAAACTTAAATAATACGGGAAGCTCTCGATCAACTCACGGATAGCACTTGTCAAAAACATATAGCACGCTGCAATACTCCTTAGTTAATGTTATAAAATAGCGTTGATGCTCTCTAGCAGCCCAATATTAAATCAATTGTTTCACTTCTAACCGATAAATAACCGGCAAATGAACATGTTCTCAAAGTATATCAATATAAGTAATTGTAAACACGAATTGAAGGCACGATGCTGGCGGAGGAAAGCAGAGTGCTTTGGAAGCAGCCCAGGGACCAAAATTGCCAGATGTGAGAAGATTTTTAACGTGTTGTAGTAGTCATTTACTAGACAAAGTAGTCAATCGAAATAGTAAAATGAGAAAATCAAATGTTACTACTGTAACTACCGAATAGCATAGTGCAAGCATTCTATCAGAATACTCATTGCGCCGACAGAATAACGGCCGTAGATCACAGCGTTGCACTATTATGCTAAATGGACTGGATTCGTAATATCCTTTGCGCGAATTTAGGCTTCTGTTTTTAGGACGCTACACAACGCGAAAGAAAAGTTGGTATGGCTGAGGTAAGACTTCACAGTTTTGCACAGATTGAAGCGAGCTTCACTCTGGTTCAGGGTGTAGAAAGAAATACTGAGCGGAAGACAAAGAGTATGCTGCCTCTTAAGGACACCAGAAGGGGTAAATTCGGCAGGCTGTGGAATATGGTAGAAGATGAGCTCAGCAATGTAGTAGTAGAGAAAGAACGACATAAAACCGCGAAAAAACCGAGAAATAGGAACCGAAAACCCCCCTTTTCTCTCTCGTCCTCTGCGTCACTAGCCGGAGTGGACTGGAGACAGGCTAGAGTCTGAACCAGCCTGCCGCGATCATTGTACCGCCCCTTCACGGCGACTCCCCAGGCCGCATAACCGCATAACGACATGCCGAGCTGCGGGGTCGTTGTAAGACCCCAAGCCGCGTTTTTTGAATGCGATTTTCGCCACGTATGACCTTCTCTGGAGTAGAAGGTTCGTTTTCAGAAAACATGTACTCCCAGATCTCAGTTTTCCCTTACCCCTAATGGTGCCTTTAAATAACAATTTTTTGTTCATCGGTTGAAGCTGGTGTGATCATTCTGTGGACCGTTAGACCTTTTGCGCTTTCCATTGTTGAACTTAAAAAAATTCCATCAGTATTCATACTACTCAATCCTCCAGATCAAACCGCTCAATTACGCTTTAACATGGAATTTAATGTATTTTACATACATATACCAGTTTTCGCTACGCTATGTACCTCACGCGTCACATGACATTGGCCATTTTATCTAATCCACATTCTTCCACACGTCATCTGGTGCAACTCATTAACCACAGAAATTGAAGAGCGTACCTGTAATGGTAAGGTCCACCTTCCGCTTCCGACCCTCTACGCACTATATGATAGCTGTCTGAGCCTGCCGACTTGTGAAAAAGATTGTCATCGTTTTCATTTCTACAATTACCCACTCTGTGATCAGTTTAGTTCTGACGGTTGTGCTCCTCCCATAACCTAAGATACTGCATGCCATCCCAGTGTGCCGACGCTTAGTGCGACGTCAGCACACTGCAGAATGACAGTAAGAGTACAAAGTAGGTGTTTATGTAAGTAGGAGCTGCTATCACTACGATAACATAGCCTTATGATGATGCCCCAACATCCATCGGTTTCTCCCTACTTACAAGGGAAGGACTCCGGTTGAAGTGCCCATTCGGAATGGGATACATATAGTCTGACGTATTTTCGGACGCTGATCTTGAATCTGAATTCCAAATTTGCAGAACGATTCTCTGAGCGGAGTTATTAAGGTTTATTTTTAAAACACTGGTAGGTTTGGAAGTCCATAGCACGCGAGTTAGACGTTCTCGCGCAAAACCAGCGCGATTTTCGCAGTGCGATTTTCGTGTTCAGAGGATCAAACTATCACATTGTACATGTTTTTAGTCAATTCGCGAATTTGACCAAATTCCGGAAAAAATTTTGGCTTACTGGCGTGGCAAACCATTCAACAAAGGAGAAGTCGTTGACCTTTGCCGAGCAAATGTCTTATTTGGCGCTTGCTACGTACATTTGGTATCATGGGCATCTGTGATAGATATATCTAGGTTATCTTCGTGATGGTTAATGGCTTCTTTATAGAAAGTTTCAAAAATATATTACTTGCAACATGGCCACCCCTAATTTTTCGGATTTGAGCCAAAAACTTTATCCTGCTGAAAATTTACACAGAACGCTTATTCAATCTCCAAAGTGCGAATATCATATTCGTTTTGCGGAATAACGTCAAATTCGCAATCAATACGCTATGGGAGTTTGCTCAGTCAATAAAGTTGGATCGCGGAGTTTTCTGCGATCTTGAAGATAAGAATAGTGAGGTACATAGAAAAGGAATATAACACATACTGTTCATGACAACATTTTTGCGTGTTTCTCAGACATAAAAGAGGATTATCAAAACCAAATGCATTCGAAGTTATCGATCGGACATTATATTTGCGAAGCTTACGATTTAACATGACTGATGCCAAGAGGACCATCAAAATGAGGTGATATCGAAGTAGCGGTGTTTTCTGTAGTCAGTAGAAAAAGTCCAACAAATAGCAAAAGCAAAGTCACTCCCGGGATCCGAACCATCGCTTTCAGTCTATGGGGAGAGATACTTACCTTTCCGCCTGGCGTATTTGAGTCCGCTTGTGGTGTATTTGAATAGGGGAACGGTCATGAAACTCTGCTCATTTTGGTTCGTTCTACAGATTTGGAATGCAGATTTGAGATCAGCGTCCGAAAATACATCGGACCATGTGTACCCTCTTCCGAATGGCCACTTCGACCTCGGGTCCTTCCCTTGTTAATAAGCGAGTCCATGTCATGACATTGTGATGCCTTCCTATGTGGAAGGCCCAGTAAGGGGCGGGGCGCTTGAAAGCGGTCTTCTGCATCTTGTATGAGCGCAACAACGGGACGCAAAGTGATGCTCATTTTCGCTAAACGACTTGTCAAAAAAATAGTTTGTTGATTTGCCCTAACAAACTTTTGCGGTTTCAACGATTTCCTTTTTATTCGATTGTGGCTAAATGTGCTATCCATGTGCATTATTTACGCACATAGCTAACCTGTTCTCATTCATGCATAGCTTCTCAGACGACTTGCTTTGAGCTACTCCTTAACTAACTTGAGCATATTTAAGGATCGCTTTGTCTGGGCGCGTGAGCGTCAGCCGAGCCAGGCATTTCGCGCTGGATGGGGATGATAATCGTGGTTATGGGTTCAAACTGTACCCGGGAGCAGGTTGCCGGTTGCCTCAACACTGAGAAAGGGGGTGATTCTTAAAATACACCCAAGGCTGAGGTTTACTATTATTATAATATATTATAATATAGGGTATGATTATACGAACACACAATAACAAAGGAATAGAAAAAATTGATGCACAATACACAGATGCACCGAGAAGCTTCCAAAAGTTGCGTAGTGCGCGCGCAATTACTGTAGCGTGCGTCGCGGTCTGCAATCTTGCGATAATTCGATAGCGTGAACCGTGCGGATCGTCCGGACGGCCGGTCCGACCGGTCCGCCCGATCCGGACGGTCCGCACGGTATAACCTCAGCCTAAGAGAGCAACGAATAGGTAACTGTTTCCCCATTTCAGCAAATAACTGCTTCTTGCTACTGTTTCTCTTTCTCGGGTACAATTGCCGCCATCATGACGCGCATGTTTCACTAATTTTAATTCAATCCCGCTAGCTATACGTTGGCCCAAAGAGAAAGGACGTACACCCATGAGCACTTCTGTTTTTCGAAGATCGGATATTCGACGTTTCCAGTTTTGCCCTCGAGGGAGATTTGAACTAAAGAGTTCGGATACCACAACACCACCTTTTCTGAACCTGAACTCCCTATACGAACTTCTTAGTGCACAACGGGCAGAATTCGGTTTTGCCTCCTCACTGTTTTATATAGGGGATTAAAGTGCACTTCCTCATCTGCACGTACTGAACTCTAGCAGGAGTACGCGATGGGGGAATCAATTAGAGAAGTCCTCTCAGGAAGAAATACTGAACTATTTCCTCTCGAAATCACTTGGCAGCAAAACACATGGCTTCCTTGTGTTTCATGCATGTGTTAGCTATACTTACGCATGACAATTAAGTAGTTTCATGAAATAAAAAGAATTGCATTCATCCTAAGACATCAGAAGGGGGATTACAAAATGTAACCATTTAACAAGGCGGCTATACCCGAGCAGATCAAAACTAGGAGAGACAATTAGGCATTCCGGTATATTTTTGACGTTCCTAAAATTTGGATGAGAAACCGCTCAGACTAAATTGTAAAAACATGCGAAAAAGTTCGAGGCATCGAAGAAGCTTAAAGGCTGTGAGACACCATGTGAACAGGACCCTTGGGATTGGCGTGATACTTCGCTCCACAGAAGCACCACATCCTCGATGCGAACTAAACATTCACAAGATATCAGCGACAAATGAAATTTTGCACTGGACTCAATCTCTGAATTCTTTTTTTAGAGCGAGCTGAATTTTTCTTTCGTTACTTGCTGGAAACAGCTGAAAAATATTTCTTCTAGTAGAGGAGGGAGTTCCGTTCGGAGGGGATTTCTGTCTAATCTCAGTCCGATCATTTCCGAGGAAAACAGCTCCGTTTGCAACTGAGCAGAATGCATATTTATAGTAGGCCAAAGTGAATCATGCCGGGGCACAGGACCTTTGAACTAGATAGCCTCCATCGCTTCAGGTAGGCACTGCCTGCATTCGGTTGGAGGCACACCACGAGAGAATCAGATTAGTGTCTTATTTACTTGGGGCAAGTGAGTCGTTGAATAAAAGCTCAGACTGAACCTTGTTGCGGTTGCACGATGTGCCCTCACGGTGTTATGCCTGCTTGAACACAACCAAACCACGCCCACCCAACACATCACACCAGGCTTCAGACGAACGAAGATCCAATGTGGAAGTTGCCAACATAATCGAAATAGTTGTTGGATTATCTTCCCTTACCGCAAGTTTCCTTCCCCACGTGAGCGCCACGTTGGATTTGCTTGTCTAAGGCAAGTGTGATTTGGTTGAGTGGGCGTGACTTGGTTGTGTTCAAGCCGGCACAACACTGTGAGGGTGCACCGTGCAGCTGCAACAAAGGTGCAGTCTGAGCAGGGATCTACTTTCAAAAAATTAGGCCTCTTATCTGATTATCGTGTGGTGTGCCTTTAACCACATGGTGTTGCTCGTTATGGGATTGAAGGAGGAAGTTTTCCTCCGGCAAAGTAAGTAACCCATTTGAGTAATCTGAACTGCAAAACAGTATACTTGATTACTACAACATATAAAAGAAAAGAGCCGAAGAGAGAACTCGCCAAGTCCAGCAGATGTCAACCAAAACACCATGTGTTGCACGATGTAAACCACAATTTTTCGGTTATTCTTTTGGAAAGTTATCGTTGCCAAATGCTGCCGCCATATGTTTCCGAATATGAAGAATAACATATCTTCATGAGACCCTTGTACTTAAAAGGTAGATAGATTTTTGGCTATACCCTTCTGAACAGCATATGCACAAGCAGTGACAAAAAATTCACTATTTGTGACGTTATACATGTGCATGCACTTCTTATGTTTTTGTTAACAGTCTGAGCAATAATAGTATTCACTCAGAAATACTTGGTGTTGATTACTGGGCTATATTACACCTGACATCCATTCCTTGTTTAGTTTTGTTAATGACGTAAGCGACTGTAGTTTTTACCGAAACTTGAAGAAATAAGAAGAATAAATAATGCACGGAAGAATGAGCTTTTCTATTACCCATATGTTTATCTTGTACTTGCTTGATAAGGACCGAATGCAAAATTTCACGCGAAAAAGTGAAAATTTGGCAAAGATATAATCACTTAGAGTGGCGGCCGAGGACGAGCCTTTGTGCAAGTGCCCGCCTCGACGTCCGCGCGATCAGATACGAAGGGTGGGGCAGCTCACGTACTTTCTCCTTCCCACCATGCCTCTCTGACCGCGGCGAACGACGGTATAGGCACTTACTCGAAGCCCCTACCTCCTCGGCCCCCACTGCAAGGGTTATATCTTCGCCGGATTCCCACTTTTTCGCGTGGAACCTTGCATGACCCTTATTCGGCAACCCTTATCAATCAAATACGACATAAGTATATGGGTAACAGAGGAACTCATTTACCGTGCACGATCCTTTCAAACTGTGATCTCAGTCTCAATGATGATTCCAGTCTCAATGATGATTCAGGGATTATTTAAGGCAATTTATCCCTCACAAGCCGGACATTTGGTGTTCACCGTCGGAGCTTTTGTTCACGAATACTGAGCACTGTGATTTTTGGTTTTTTCTAAAAAAAGCGCGCAAAAATTTAGCACAAAAATCTAACTTTTCTTCGAAATGACTCAAGATGAGCAGAACATTCACTCTCTTCTACAGATGAAACTTTGATCAGAAATGCTCTTCTATCGACTGTAGGCTATTTACATAGTTGTACAAAAATTTGATTTGTCCGCGAGAAAACCCGAACCAGTTTCTACAGTGGTACGATGTTTGACAGTGTTTTGGGCACCATTCCACTATCACTACCCCAGATACCGCGCGTTGGGTCAAAAAATAATTTTCGCTGGAACTTCGCCTTTAGGAGTCATTCAGGGTGCTGATCACGTTCGCGAAAGTCGCTGAAACTTCGGTGGGGGGGGGGGGGGGGGGGGGGGGTTGGGAAGACGGATGTCATATTCGTAATCAGCACTCCAAATAACCCCTTGGGCAAAGTTTCAAGTTTCAGCGATTGTGATGACAACGAGTTGTTGCATCAAAATATACCTAATTGCACCTAATTGGCGCAAACAACAATTGCACCTAATTGGCGCAAACGCTAAAAACGGATGTTCATATTCGGTATCAGCACCCTGAATAACCGCTTATAGCGAAGTTTCAGCAGAATTTTTTTGACCCAACTCGCGGTATCTGGGATAGTGATAGTGGAATAGTGCCGTTTGTTGTTCTGCACATTCGAAAACGTGTCCTAACATCTTTAGCTCTTGAAATCGACGCTCACATGTGTCCCAAAAAAGACGGTCTAGAGTGGTCAGGGGCAACGCGTGGTATTGCACGAATCGAAAAGATCGAAAGCAGCCTCTGTCCGTTATTGTTAACCTAAAGGAATGCTCCAGAAAGAAAAAAAGAAATCGAAAAACTGGAAATGACTGAATTCCGGTCCACCAGCATCGAACGGTGGTCGGCGGGCAGACGCATTTTGAATTTTCGCGTCCAAGATTGATTTGCTTCTCGCTCTGCATCTCTGACCACGTGATGGCGGCCTCTTTACTCCCAGAGCCCCCGTGGCAATAACCCCCTCCCCCCTCGGATGTACAGACGCACATCCCATCGAACCTTATTTTGAAGAGCTTCATTTCAGCCGAATGATTATTTTCTTTTGTTCGCATGGAACGTTGCATGCGGCCTTCAGTAAAACCCAAATAAATATATTGTTACACTCAACTTTTTTTTCTGAAAGGGCGCCTGTAGCAATTTTCGCAAAAACGACTTGCGATCAATTGCGACGATCAAAGTCAAAGGTGATAGAGGTGAGACCAATAAACTACTTGAAATGCCATCAACTCCTACGAAAGTTTGAATCTCGCCTGCAATTTCGTTGATGCTGAGATCAAGAAGGTTCTCTTTCAGTGCTTTCGCGAGTTTCCTTTGATTTTTTTTTGCTTACTTATCCTGTAGCACAATTTCATGACTACGCGGTGAAACTACGCAATTTTATCACAAACTGCGCCCCTGAAGGCAAAGGGTGCTATACTTGGATCATATCAGATCATTCACACAGAGCTATCAATCGATTGGTGCACGTATTCTCCCCAGAAGCTTACACATCACTGCATCACATACTTCTTTAGGCTCCGTCATACCCAGCTGAAAGGGATTTTTGGCGCATCGGCGCATCCACGATTTAGAACTTCTGACGATGCCACGTACCACCGCGTCAGTTTATTTGCATTGTGACAAATAACCAATATGCGCCGATTCAGCGGATTCACCGATACTCTCATTTTCTCGATTGATACGCATCTTATGCTTGACGCGAATGTGGCTATTCGCTCAAATCGCGGATCGCCGACTCGCCAATTTTCTCAGATCGCAGCGCACCGATGCACTTATTTTCTCATTCAATGCTTATCTTTTACTTTCCGCCGATCCGCCAAAATCCCATTCAGCTTGGTACGAACGCGGTTTTACTACTAAAATAGTCACTCATTACTAATTCTGGCCAAAACCCATCTCCTTACTTCCGCCTGGGGAACGCGAGTCCCACCGATGCACCACGGCAGCCGCTGCTGTGAACATGGTTGGCTGCATTGGTGAGTCAGTACGAGCAAAATCACCTACCGATAAGTTATCGCAAGCGAACTCTGACTTCCCTACCTGGCTTTGGAACAGGCCCAAGCCATGCTGGTTTTCCCATGTATAACCAGCATTCAAAACTGTCAGTTCGTTCCATGAAAAACTGAAACTCTTATCTGCTAAGTAGTGCAACATTTGTAAAAGGACGGTATGAAAGGCCCAACTGAACTGGAAATAACCCTCTTTCTGTCACTTATTATGGCTGAAGACGTGCTCACGCGCTTCCAGCATCTCTGAAGATGGGTTGTGAACAACGAGGCCAGGCAGCGAAGTCGTGAACGTGGACGCGCCCGTGGGCACACACCGTATCGCGGCGCATCTGGCGAGTCCGCGATAGACGGTCTATCTTCAATGCTTCCCCCACAATAACTTACCTGAAAATCACCCGACCACTCAAAGAGAATGTGTCGTCCCTGATCTGATTTCTATTAATACTCAAACGATGCCTTTGAACACCTCAGTGGCTCAAACATTTTGTTGCACTTGATATCGAAGTAGCTAAAATGTTCACTTGTTGAACATGAAGACACTAACAGGGATAGCGAAAGGAGGCAATCTGTCCGGAGAATGCATACTCTCTGATAATGAAGTGGGAGGATGGTCTGTGGCGATACTGGCCTTGAAAAGTGCACCTTAGCGTCGTTCTCGAAAATGCGTGCCAGCGCTTTGAGTCCGCTTGCGTTAACGGACAAGCTCTCGTGAGTGTGGCAACGGCAGCTTGAAGGCACACCACGCGATGATCAGATTAGTGGCTCACTTCCTTAAGACGTTAAGGTTCCTGGATAACAGCGCAGACCGCACGTTTCCTGTGACTTGCACACGGTATTGTGCCCGCTTGGAGACAAAAGCCACGCATACTTAATCAAATCACACCTGGCTTTGGAAGAACGGATTTCCAATGTGGAAACTGGCCTTGACTTCGAAATGGCTTTTTCATTCAATTGTCAAGTTTCCTTTTCCACGTGAGCGCCACATTGCAAATTTGTTCGTCTGGGTCCAGGTGTGATTCGGCTGGGGGGGGGGGGGGGGCGTGACTCGGTTGTGTTCAAACAGGCGTGTAGCTGCAATAAAGGTGCAGCCTGAGTAGTTATCCATGAACCTACACGCCACAAGAAAGTAAGCCACTCATCTGATTATCGCGTGGGGTGACTTTGAGCGGCTTCGCCTTCTCTTCTTCTCCTTCAATAATGCAAAGGGTGCGGAGGCACGTTCTCTATGTGGATTAGTGGTAAGGACAGTCTTATTACTACCAGCTGGCAGGCGCACACTATAGTGCGCGATTCACGGCGATGTTGTGCAAAATGGGTTTGATCGGCATGACAACAGTTGTGTATGGAATCGAGAGAAAAATTCCTTTTCTCTGCTTCCAGCTCACTTAATGAATTGCATAGAAGCAGAGAAGAGCGTGATAAAAAAGCATTTTGGTCTTGATATACTTCAGTCACTTTGCATCGAACCAATTTTGCACGTCATGGTGAATCGCGTGCAGTAGTGTGCGCCAGGCAGCTGATTTGGGTCATCATTGGGAGTTTGGATAGTTTGAACATCAATTGTTATCTATTCGACTGCCCCTTGCTGAACATCTGATTCCTAAACATTGATGTTAGATCCATATCCCGATTGTCAATGTTTATCGTTTTCGTAAACATGCTTCACTACTTGGAATTTCGCGTGGTCTAGCGGTCGATACCCAGTGTTGCTGCCAATACCGAATTATAATGATTCCGAGTGTACCGTCTGCTTCGCTATCGCAAATATAGTTTGTATCATGATTATTAATGTAGATCGCAATATCAAAGAAATGTACCATTTTTTGGAACGCCACAATTCAGCGGTCGATACATCGGCCAGTGATATCAGAACATAAACAAAATATGTTTATCCAATGGCACTGAGCATCAGATGCCTTTGCTAAAGAGGTCGAGTAGTAGTACAAGCGATGGAAATGATTTCATCCTATCCAATTCCTAGCGGTTCTTATCAGCCACTGTAAGCCGTTATCAGATTCACAGATGCCCCTGTACCCAACAAGACCATTGAGGTTCCCGTACCAAACCTGCGCATGTGAACTTCCACTGTTAGCCGCAAAAGCGAACTGGCCTTGGTGGCGTTTCCCTTCTCATGCTACTTATCAAATCTTATCAAACACTACCATTTTGGCTGACCCACCATTAATGTCCCTGGCCCACCCCGCCAAACAACTGTGAGTGTCAGCACTCTTGGATCAACGCCGCAGGCGAAACGAATTTGACGACACTTGCCTTCTCATGCTCCTTATCAAATCTTATCGATCATTATCAATTTGGACCACCCACCATTAATATCCCTGGCTCACCCTGCCAAACATTTATGAGTGTCAGCGCTTTTGCATCAACGCGAAAGGCGAAACGAATTTGACGACGTTTGCCTTCTCATGCTTCTTATCTAATTTTATCAACCATTATCACTTTAGATCTCCACACTAAAAGTCCAAGGCTCACCTGCTTAACACCTATGAGAGCTAGCGCTCCAGAACCAATGCGAAAAGCGAAACGGATTCGACGACTCCAGCCTTTTTACGCTCCTTATCAAATCTAATCAATCGTTATCAATGCGGGCCACCCACCACTAATGTTCCCGCTCCATCCCGCAAAACACCTATGAGTATTAGGGCTCTGGGATCAACCCGAAAGCCGGAAGGGTTCGACGTCTCTAGTCATTTCACGCTCCTTATCGTATCTCATGAACCGTAATCAATGCGGGTCACCCACCATAATGTCCCTGTCTCAAGACTCAGAACACCTATGAATTTCGGGGCTCTGGGATCAACCCAAAAGGCGAAACGTATTCAACGACCCTAGCCATTCCATGCTCCTTATCGTATCTTATCAACCGTTCTCAATGCGGGTCACCCACCATTAATGTTCCCGCCCCACCCCGCAAAACCTATAAAAGTCAGCATTCTAGGATCAACCCGAAAGGCGAAACGACTTGGGTGACATTCGCCTTTTGAGGCTCCTTATCAAAGCGGATCAACTGCTATCACTTTCGGTCCACCACCACCTCGGTCCCCCTACCACCCCCTATATCATTTGTAAAATTCAGCGTCCCGGCTTTGCTGCGACGCGAGATATGAATTTCGTGACAGACAGACAGACGGACACACACACGCACAGACATACTAAGCCAATTATATAGAGTAGGATGTTTTGAGTGACTCATTCTTACTCACCAGTTTACAACTCTACCCATATTTGAGACCTTGCTAAAATTGACTCTTTCGGCGTCCAAGTAAAGCTGAGTAGATATACTCGTCCTTCATCTGTGCTCGTCTCATTTCTACAGGGTGATCCATAAATGGTGCAACATGGTTTTTACCGCACAACTTTTCTCGAATCAATTTTTTTCAAATAATTGCACACAAACTTAAGCCACAAGCGATATAGCTTTAAGTGCCGCGCTGGTACTACATATATCAATCTCAAATCTAAAGTGGCACCTGTCTTCCCTGCTTTTTCACTTTTTAAAAGCCGTGTTAAGAAGGAATTGCTGAGCTATGTTGCTAACTGAGGTGTAATGTGATCATTTGATGTTGCTCTTTGTATATTTCCTACGTCTGCCTTAAGCAGCGTTACAAATAAATAAATAAATAAATCTCCATGTATTACGATCAACGTTAGTTTCGATGTGCCCTCCTTTTGCCGCGATGACTGTCCTCAAATGCTTGGGATGCGCCTCTACTGCGGCCCGAATCGTCTCTTGTGGTATATTTTTCCAAGCTTCCGTGAGCGATGACTTCAGTTCCTTCGAATTGTTCCTTTGTTTAGAGTGAACCTTCTCCTCTAAGATGCCTCCGATAGAAAAGTCCATAACGTTGAGATCCGGTGAACAACCGGGTCATTATTTGAGGATACATAGGCTGGAAGATAGGTACGGCACCAGTCGTGAACGCATTTCGCTCTTTTTGCAGGAGCGCCGTTTTGTTGAGGGTCCATTTCTCCTTTGTGAAATGCTCAGTGGGTCAGGGTAGCAGGTACTTCATAAAAACTTCCCTCAAGTAAGTTCCGACATCCGGCTTGGTTCCTTTTTCGACAAAAACCAGCGGAGTGCGCCCGGTGCTGACACCCCCGCCCAAACAATAACAGATTTAGGCTTCTGCTTCCGATAGACACAGATAGGCTTTCCGACCTTATCGGCTTCCTTTGAAGTTCGAGCAAGCACTCTCTTATTTTGGGCATTGTAGGTCTGTTCCACGGTGAGAATTTCCTTGTCGGTGAACACAGTCCTCAGATGCTCGCCTTGATCGGCCCTTGCCATTAGCGCCACACTTTTCCTTCTTTCCCTTCTTCCTCGCTTCTGTTAAGCCGTGTCCCCCTTGCATCGTGTCTCCCTAGGGGTACATGTGTGGCTGTTGACTGAGGACTCTTCACATTGTTATGCAAGGGGCTTCCAATTTGCTGACCACCTTTCCTATACCTATGCTTGCATTGTGATCGATCCGCTTCTTCGCAATCTTCCTGGGCTCTAAGGCGGCGCAACACACGGAGCGCCCGCATGAAGGAAGGCATCCTGTGATGCTTCTTTTTAGTAACTATACACACTGGAGCGGTTCACATTCAAGAGCTGAGCGATATCCATTGAAGTATGTCTGACTTCGCTCAGCGAGCAACTAGCGCATGTAATGTGGGGCACCGCGGATGACAGAGAGGATAGCGAGCGGTCAAATACTAAGGGTATATAGAGGAGGGCTTGGCAGAGGTACAAAAATACAAAGCCTTAGAAAAACCAATCGTGGCCAAAAAAATTATGCTTGAATTTTGATGCACCATTTATGGATCACCCTGTATAGGCAGTCACCATTATCCAGATACATTGCAAGTCGTTATTTTTTGTTAGAAGTAATACCGGCACTCGAACGAAATGCACCCTCCCATGATCACCTAACACTGAGTTGCATCGTAACAGCAAGAGGTTGTTTGATTCAGTCACGCACACTTGTTATCGGCTCACATCCGTCTTTTCAGTTTCGTATCTTGATCATCCATATAGATCTCAGTAACGAAACATGCACCATTATTCGGAAAGGTAGGCAATTCAGCGTAAACAAAATAAGTTCATCCAGTGACACTGAGCACGCTTCTAGCCGTCGTATAGTAGTACCAAGCGATGTACCAGTTTTTGTTCATCCACTTCGTAACGGCTTTTATAAGCTCCTGTGTAAGCCCTTACTACTTTGGACAAGTCACCAGTGAGGTCCGCGCACTCTACAATACCTGTGAATGTGAGCATTCCACTGGTAGCCGGAAAAGTGAAATGGACTTGGTGAGGTTGACTGTCGACACTCTTTGGACTTGGCGACATCTGCATTTTGACACCCCTTATCGAATCTCATCAAATGCCAGATGTCAATTTCGTTATCAGTTCAGATCATCCACCATTAACTTCCTCGTCCCACCCCTCAAAACAACAATGATTGTCACAGCTCTAGGATCAACGTGACAGACAAAACAAATTTGATGGCACTTGCCTCCTGACGCTCCTTATCGAATCTCATCAACCGTTATCAGCTCTATCATTACTGTCCCCTCAAGATACATACGAGAGTCAGCGCTCCAAGATCGACACCAATGGCTTAAATAATTCAATGACATTCGCTTTTTTAGGCTCATTATCAGCCCTATTAGCTGCTATCACTTTCAGTCCACCATCGCTAAGATCCCCTTACCACCCCCATATCACTTGTGATATTGCGTTGTCGCAAAATTAATTTCGAAAACGGACCGCATACCTCAAACTACTATAACTCAGCTTAAACACAAGTTTATCAATCGAAGTAGAAAACCATCAGAATCTACACATTTTTGCCAACAAACAGGTAATAATTTTAAGCCTTCACTATGAAAACTACTATCACGAGAATCAACGAACTCAAGGAAGGCACATTCAACATCGTCTAAACTAGTGAATGGTTTCTGACGCAGATGAGAATTGGGGCTCGAAAAAAGTGATTTTCTGTGGAAAAGAGGTCGGAAGAATACGCTGGGTCCAAGTGGGTCAATTTTGGTGGTGTGATTTGTGAGGTGTGTGGCCTTGCGTTGTCCTGCAACAGGATCGGCTCTCTTCTATTCACCACCGCCGGCCACAATCTTTACTTCTTATACATTTGCTCCTCATCACAACAGTGAGACTCTGCTGTGACTGGCTGATTATGTTGCAAGTTTTTTTATAATGGATCCCCCCTTTACAACACCACCACATAGTTATCATAACCGTTTTAGGGTGAAGGTCGGGTTTAGGAAAAGTTTTTTGATTAGCATCCTCATCTCTCCAGACTAATCCCCGTTTTCTATTATCATAAAGAATCCATTTTTCATCTACAGTATGATACGGTTTACGAATGGCTCATTTTTATAGCAGACTAGGAGGTTGGAGCAGGTGTCGAAACATGCCGGACGCTGCTCATCGGTCAGCTCATGAGGCACCCACTTCAACATCTTCTTCACCTTGCCGATTTCCAACAAGTGTCTGGCCACTGTAGAGTAATACACGCCTGGGTCTTCTGCTAACGTACGAGTATTCGTCTCTGGGTTTGCTTCGACGGCTTTCCTTAAATCTTTATCATTAAGCGACGACCTCCGGCCGCGACCCGACTTCTGTTCGAGATCAAAATCGCCAGAAGCAAATGTTTTAAACCAGAGCTCCAACTTACGTTCGCAAGGACAATTCCTCCCAAAAATACTGCTTAGATTACCGGCTGCCTCCGCTGCGGAGTGTCCCAATTTAAATTCGTAAAGAATGATGACTCGATATTCGCGTCGCTTCATGATTATTCGCAGCCATGTAAAAGGCCGGCTGGAACAATTACAGCGACCTTCATAGAAGTTTTTGAAAAAGCAGGAAAAAACTTACCAAATGGAATGCTTGGATTTCCTTGAAGAGGAATAGTTCAGGATAAAAAATCTACTTATTTATACACCAGTTGAGCGGGCGCACACTACTGCGCGCGTCATACATGAAAGCATGCTAAAGCGCGATCGATCTCAATCGATCAGTATCATCATTTGAACGGTTCGCAGAAAAAGGGTGTTCGCAAAGCCCAACAGGTACGGAAATTTCAGGATCCCATCTTTGCTGCGACGGGAGACAAAAATTTTCCGCCACTCGCCTTTCGAGGCTCCTTATCAGTCCTTATCAGTTGCTATCAGTCCCGCTCCCTCACCACTGATGTTCCCTTACCACCCCCATATCACTTTAAAATTCCGAGTCCCAGCTTTACTGCGCCGGAGATATCAATTTCCCGCCATTCGCCTTTCGAGGCTCCTTATCAGTCCTTATCAGTTGCTATCAGTCCCGCTCCCTCAACACTGATGTTCCCTTACCACCCCCCATATCACTTTAAAATTCCGAGTCCCAGCTTTACTGCGCCGCGAGATATCAATTTCCCGCCACTCGCCTTTCGAGGCTCCTTCTCAGTCCTGATCAGTTGCTATCAGTCTCGCTCCCTCACCACTGATATTTCCTTACCACTCCCCCACATCACTTCAAATATTCAGAGTCCCTGCTTTATTGCGCCGCGAGATATCAATTTCCCGCCATTCACTTTTCGATGCTCCTTATCAGTCCTGATCAGTTGCTATCAGTCTCGCTCCCTCACCACTGATGTTTCCTTACCACTCCCCCATATCACTTCAATATTCCGAGTCCCAGCTTTACTGCGCCGCGAGATATCAATTTCCCGCCATTCGCCTTTCGATGCTCCTTATCAGTCCTGATCAGTTGCTATCAGTCTCGCTCCCTCACCACTGATGTTTCCTTACCACTCCCTCATATCACTTTAAAATTCCGAGTCCCAGCTTTACTGCGCCGCGAGATATCAATTTCCCGCCACTCGCCTTTCGAGGCTCCTTCTCAGTCCTGATCAGTTGCTATCAGTCTCGCTCCCTCACCACTGATGTTTCCTTACCACTCCCCCACATCACTTCAAATATTCAGAGTCCCTGCTTTATTGCGCCGCGAGATATCAATTTCCCGCCATTCACCTTTCGATGCTCCTTATCAGTCCTGATCAGTTGCTATCAGTCTCGCTCCCTCACCACTGATGTTTCCTTACCACTCCCTCATATCACTTTAAAATTCCGAGTCCCAGCTTTACTGCGCCGCGAGATATCAATTTCCCGCCACTCGCCTTTCGAGGCTCCTTCTCAGTCCTGATCAGTTGCTATCAGTCTCGCTCCCTCACCACTGATGTTTCCTTACCACTCCCCCACATCACTTCAAATATTCAGAGTCCCTGCTTTATTGCGCCGCGAGATATCAATTTCCCGCCATTCACCTTTCGATGCTCCTTATCAGTCCTGATCAGTTGCTATCAGTCTCGCTCCCTCACCACTGATGTTTCCTTACCACTCCCCCATATCACTTCAATATTCCGAGTCCCAGCTTTACTGCGCCGCGAGATATCAATTTCCCGCCATTCGCCTTTCGATGCTCCTTATCAGTCCTGATCAGTTGCTATCAGTCTCGCTCCCTCACCACTGATGTTTCCTTACCACTCCCCCATATCACTTCAAATATTCAGAATCCCAGCTTTACTGCGCCGCGAGATACCAATTTCCCGCCATTCGCCTTTCGATGCTCCTTATCAGTTCTGATCAGTTGCTATCAGTCTCGCTCCCTCACCACTGATGTTTCCTTACCACTCCCCCATATCACTTCAAATATTCAGAATCCCAGCTTTACTGCGCCGCGAGATATCAATTTCCCGCCATTCGCCTTTCGATGCTCCTTATCAGTCCTTACCAGTTGCTATCAGTCCCGCTCCCTCACCACTGATGTTCCCTTACCACCCCCATATCACTTTAAAATTCCGAGTCCCAGCTTTACTGCGCCGCGAGATATCAATTTCCCGCCATTCGCCTTTCGATGCTCCTTATCAGTCCTTACCAGTTGCTATCAGTCTCGCTCCCTCACCATTGATATTTCCTTACCACTCCCCCACATCACTTCAAATATTCAGAGTCCCTGCTTTATTGCGCCGCGAGATATCAATTTCCCGCCATTCACTTTTCGATGCTCCTTATCAGTCCTTACCAGTTGCTATCAGTCCCGCTCCCTCACCACTGATGTTCCCTTACCACCCCCATATCACTTTAAAATTCCGAGTCCCAGCTTTACTGCGCCGCGAGATATCAATTTCCCGCCATTCGCCTTTCGAGGCTCCTTCTCAGTCCTGATCAGTTGCTATCAGTCTCGCTCCCTCAACACTGATGTTTCCTTACCACTCCCCCATATCACTTCAAATATTCCGAGTCCCAGCTTTACTGCGCCGCGAGATATCAATTTCCCGCCACTCGCCTTTCGAGGCTCCTTCTCAGTCCTGATCAGTTGCTATCAGTCTCGCTCCCTCACCACTGATGTTTCCTTACCACTCCCCCACATCACTTCAAATATTCAGAGTCCCTGCTTTATTGCGCCGCGAGATATCAATTTCCCGCCATTCACCTTTCGATGCTCCTTATCAGTCCTGATCAGTTGCTATCAGTCTCGCTCCCTCACCACTGATGTTTCCTTACCACTCCCCCATATCACTTCAAATATTCAGAATCCCAGCTTTACTGCGCCGCGAGATACCAATTTCCCGCCATTCGCCTTTTGATGCTCCTTATCAGTTCTGATCAGTTGCTATCAGTCTCGCTCCCTCACCACTGATGTTTCCTTACCACTCCCCCATATCACTTCAAATATTCAGAATCCCAGCTTTACTGCGCCGCGAGATATCAATTTCCCGCCATTCGCCTTTCGATGCTCCTTATCAGTCCTTACCAGTTGCTATCAGTCCCGCTCCCTCACCACTGATGTTCCCTTACCACCCCCATATCACTTTAAAATTCCGAGTCCCAGCTTTACTGCGCCGCGAGATATCAATTTCCCGCCATTCGCCTTTCGATGCTCCTTATCAGTCCTGATCAGTTGCTATCAGTCTCGCTCCCTCACCACTGATGTTTCCTTACCACTCCCTCATATCACTTCAGATATTCAGAGTCCCTGCTTTATTGCGCCGCGAGATATCAATTTCCCGCCATTCACCTTTCGATGCTCCTTATCAGTCCTGATCAGTTGCTATCAGTCTCGCTCCCTCACCACTGATGTTTCCTTACCACTCCCCCATATCACTTCAAATATTCAGAATCCCAGCTTTACTGCGCCGCGAGATACCAATTTCCCGCCATTCGCCTTTCGATGCTCCTTATCAGTCCTGATCAGTTGCTATCAGTCTCGCTCCCTCACCACTGATGTTTCCTTACCACTCCCCCATATCACTTCAAATATTCAGAATCCCAGCTTTACTGCGCCGCGAGATATCAATTTCCCGCCATTCGCCTTTCGATGCTCCTTATCAGTCCTTACCAGTTGCTATCAGTCCCGCTCCCTCACCACTGATGTTCCCTTACCACCCCCATATCACTTTAAAATTCCGAGTCCCAGCTTTACTGCGCCGCGAGATATCAATTTCCCGCCATTCGCCTTTCGATGCTCCTTATCAGTCCTGATCAGTTGCTATCAGTCTCGCTCCCTCACCACTGATGTTTCCTTACCACTCCCCCATATCACTTCAAATATTCAGAATCCCAGCTTTACTGCGCCGCGAGATACCAATTTCCCGCCATTCACTTTTCGATGCTCCTTATCAGTCCTTACCAGTTGCTATCAGTCTCGCTCCCTCACCACTGATGTTCCCTTACCACCCCCATATCACTTTAAAATTCCGAGTCCCAGCTTTACTGCGCCGCGAGATATCAATTTCCCGCCATTCGCCTTTCGATGCTCCTTATCAGTCCTGATCAGTTGCTATCAGTCTCGCTCCCTCACCACTGATGTTTCCTTACCACTCCCTCATATCACTTCAGATATTCAGAGTCCCTGCTTTATTGCGCCGCGAGATATCAATTTCCCGCCATTCACCTTTCGATGCTCCTTATCAGTCCTGATCAGTTGCTATCAGTCTCGCTCCCTCACCACTGATGTTTCCTTACCACTCCCCCATATCACTTCAAATATTCAGAATCCCAGCTTTACTGCGCCGCGAGATACCAATTTCCCGCCATTCGCCTTTCGATGCTCCTTATCAGTCCTGATCAGTTGCTATCAGTCTCGCTCCCTCACCACTGATGTTTCCTTACCACTCCCCCATATCACTTCAAATATTCAGAATCCCAGCTTTACTGCGCCGCGAGATATCAATTTCCCGCCATTCGCCTTTCGATGCTCCTTATCAGTCCTTACCAGTTGCTATCAGTCCCGCTCCCTCACCACTGATGTTCCCTTACCACCCCCATATCACTTTAAAATTCCGAGTCCCAGCTTTACTGCGCCGCGAGATATCAATTTCCCGCCATTCGCCTTTCGATGCTCCTTATCAGTCCTGATCAGTTGCTATCAGTCTCGCTCCCTCACCATTGATATTTCCTTACCACTCCCCCACATCACTTCAAATATTCAGAGTCCCTGCTTTATTGCGCCGCGAGATATCAATTTCCCGCCATTCACTTTTCGATGCTCCTTATCAGTCCTTACCAGTTGCTATCAGTCCCGCTCCCTCACCACTGATGTTCCCTTACCACCCCCATATCACTTTAAAATTCCGAGTCCCAGCTTTACTGCGCCGCGAGATATCAATTTCCCGCCATTCGCCTTTCGAGGCTCCTTCTCAGTCCTGATCAGTTGCTATCAGTCTCGCTCCCTCAACACTGATGTTTCCTTACCACTCCCCCATATCACTTCAAATATTCCGAGTCCCAGCTTTACTGCGCCGCGAGATATCAATTTCCCGCCACTCGCCTTTCGAGGCTCCTTCTCAGTCCTGATCAGTTGCTATCAGTCTCGCTCCCTCACCACTGATGTTTCCTTACCACTCCCCCACATCACTTCAAATATTCAGAGTCCCTGCTTTATTGCGCCGCGAGATATCAATTTCCCGCCATTCACCTTTCGATGCTCCTTATCAGTCCTGATCAGTTGCTATCAGTCTCGCTCCCTCACCACTGATGTTTCCTTACCACTCCCCCATATCACTTCAAATATTCAGAATCCCAGCTTTACTGCGCCGCGAGATACCAATTTCCCGCCATTCGCCTTTCGATGCTCCTTATCAGTTCTGATCAGTTGCTATCAGTCTCGCTCCCTCACCACTGATGTTTCCTTACCACTCCCCCATATCACTTCAAATATTCAGAATCCCAGCTTTACTGCGCCGCGAGATATCAATTTCCCGCCATTCGCCTTTCGATGCTCCTTATCAGTCCTTACCAGTTGCTATCAGTCCCGCTCCCTCACCACTGATGTTCCCTTAACACCCCCATATCACTTTAAAATTCCGAGTCCCAGCTTTACTGCGCCGCGAGATATCAATTTCCCGCCATTCGCCTTTCGATGCTCCTTATCAGTCCTGATCAGTTGCTATCAGTCTCGCTCCCTCACCACTGATGTTTCCTTACCACTCCCTTATATCACTTCAGATATTCAGAGTCCCTGCTTTATTGCGCCGCGAGATATCAATTTCCCGCCATTCGCCTTTCGATGCTCCTTATCAGTCCTTACCAGTTGCTATCAGTCCCGCTCCCTCACCACTGATGTTCCCTTACCACCCCCATATCACTTTAAAATTCCGAATCCCAGCTTTACTGCGCCGCGAGATATCAATTTCCCGCCATTCGCCTTTCGAAGCTCCTTCTCAGTCCTGATCAGTTGTTATCAGTCCCGCTCCCTCACCACTGATGTTCCCTTACCACCCCCCATATCACTTTAAAATTCCGAGTCCCAGCTTTACTGCGCCGCGAGATATCAATTTCCCGCCACTCGCCTTTCGAGGCTCCTTCTCAGTCCTGATCAGTTGCTGTCAGTCTCGCTCCCTCACCACTGATGTTTCCTTACCACTCCCCCACATCACATCAAATATTCAGAGTCCCTGCTTTATTGCGAGGCGAGATATGAATTTCCGGTCAAACACACACACATACACACACACACCAACAGACACACTTAGCCGATTATCCCACTACCAGTTGGCGGGCGCACACTACTGCGCGCGATTCATGGCGATGTTGTGTAAAATGAGTTTGGTCGGCACGACTACAGTTGTGTGTGGAATTGAGTGCAAATTTCCTTTCCTCTGCTTTCAGCTGAGCTATTGAATTGGAAAAAAGCAGAGAAGATAGCGTGATAAAAAAGCCTTTCGGTATTAGTATACTTCAGCAGCTTTACATCGAACCCATTTTGCACGTCATCGACATGAATCGCAGTAGTGAGCGCCAGCCAAGTGGTATAAGTCATCATTGAGAGTTTGGATAGTTAAGAGATCGATAGTTTTGTATTCGGTTGCATCGACTGGTAACAAATTGTTCACTTGCTGAGTATCTAAATCCTATACATTGATGGTAGATCCATATCCCACCTATCGATGTTTATCGTTTTCGTAAACATGCTTCACTATTTGGAATTTTACATAGTTTAGCGGTCGATACCCTGTGTTGCTGTCAGTACCGCATTAGAAAATGATTCTGAGTGAACCGTTTGCTCTTCTATCACAAATATAGGTTGTATCATGATTACCAATGTGGATCGCAGTTACAAGAGAAATGCACCATTTTTTGGAATGCTAGGCAATTCAGCGGTCGATACATCGGCCAGTGATATCAGAACATGATCAAACTATGTTCATCGATAGACACTGAGCATCAGACGCTTTTGCTAAAGCGGTCGTATAGTAGTATCAAGCGATGTAAAAGATTTCATTTTATCCAATTCCTAGCGTTCTTATCAGCCACTGTAAGCCGTTATCAGATTCACAGATGCCCCTGTACCCAACAATACTATTGAGGTTCCCGTACCCTACAATACCTGCGAATGTGAACATTCCAACTGCTGTCCGCAAAAGCAAACCGGCCTTGGTGACATTAACCTTCTCACGCTCCTAATCAAATCTTATCAATCATTATCAGTCGGGATCACCCACATTAATGTCCCCGTCCCACTCTGCCAAGCACCCTTGAGTGTCAGCGCTCTTGGATCAACGCGAAAGGCGAAACGGATTTGACGACTCTAGCTTTCAACGCTTCTTATCAAATCTTATCAACCGTTATCAGTTTGGATCACCCACCATTAATGTCCCTGGCCCACTCTGCTAAACACCTGTGAGTATGAGTCCCCGGGACCAATGAGAAAAGCGAAACGGATTTGACGACTCTGGCCTTTTTACGCCCCTTATCGAATCTCATCAACCGTTATCAATGCGGGTCAACCACCATTCATGTCCCCGTCCCAACCCCACACAACACCTATGAGTGTTAGCGCTCTTGGATCAACGCGGAAGGCGAAACGGATTATGAGACATTTGCCTTCCGAGGATCCTTATCAGCCCTTATCAGTTGCCATCACTTTCGGTCCATCACCGTGGGGTTCCCTCGGCACCCCCTATATCACTTGTAAAATTCAGCGTTCCAGCTTTGCTGCGACGCAAGATGTGAATTTTGTGACACACAGACGGACACACACACAAACACACAGACATACTAAGCGAATTATATATAGTAGGATACCTTGAAATCGAAATTAATTTTGCGACAACCTAATGTTTTAGATCCATCTTTGCTGCGACGCTAGATATGAATTTTCGTTCAAAAATACCAGATTGTACCAGAAGTCTTGTGGAATTTTTTTTTCGATCATCACTTTATTATTCCTTCAAGCAAACTAAAAATAAGCAACAACGTATTCACAATGCGCCACACCTACCATATCCCATCACAAGCACAACAAGAAATTCATCGCTCGGTTGTAACTCCTCGAATTTGACATCGGGCAGTGCTCTGTGAATTTGAAACATGAAGATAATTCAACCAACTGAAGAAAAAATACTCACTTCGGAACTATAAGGTTTCACCAAAGGCCTTGTAGAACTTTTTTCGATTATCACTTCTTACTATCGATTTTTTTGATAAACGACAATTAGGCAAGGACGTATTCACCATTGCTATCGACGACATTCTGCCATCACATAGGTGGATCAGGAATCGCGAGCTTCCGTCGCTTTGGTGCCGGGAGACCATTCACAGTTGATGATACCGCGTGTTAGCTGGGTATCGACTACGGGCATTGTAGCTTTCTCCACGGAATCTTCTAGTTCCATATATACTTTGCGAAAGCTTGAAGAACGTTCTATCATCCTGAACCGTCTAGATCTGTCTCGAAGTGAACAAGAGTTACTCATTAATATTGTGCTGTTCCGGAGTCTCATGGATATCTGAATGTTTCACAGCAATGGAGGCTCCAAAATATTTATTCAAAAAACTTTTTAGTTTTTTGAATAAATGTTAGTTTAGTTTTTTGAATAAATATTTTGGAGCCTCAATTGTTGTGAAACATTAAGAGTTATTCATGTTTTTTTGGAAAAAAAAAATCCTACGAGACTTTTGGTAAACTAATGCATACACACAAAAACACACATAAACAGGCACTTAGCCGATTATATTATACCAGTTGGCTGGCGCAAATTACTGCGCGCGATTCATGGCGATGTTGTGCAAAATGGGTGTGTTCGGCCCGACCACAGCGGAGCGGAGATTTCCTTCCCTCTGCTTGCTCCCCAGCTGAGCTATTGAAATGCAAAAAAGCAGAGAAGATGGCGTGATAAAAAAGCATTTGGTATCGGTATACTTTAGTCGCTTTACATGGAACCCACTTTGCACGTAATCCACATGAATCGCGCACAGTAGTGTGCTCCAGCCAACTGGTCATCATTGGGAGTTTGGGTAGTTTGGAAATCGATAGTTTTGTATTTGATTGCATCGACTGGTAACAAATAGATCACTTGCTGAGGATCTAATTCGTACACATTGATGGTAGGCCATATCCCGCTTATCGATGTTTATCGTTTTTGTAAACATGCTTCACTATTTGGAATTTTACATAGTCTAGCGGTCGCTACCCAGTGTTGCTGCAAGTACCGCATCAGAAAATGATTGCGAGTGAACCGCTTGCTTTGCTATCACAAATATAGGTTGTATCATGATTATTAATGGAGATCGCATTATCAAGAGAAACGCACCATTTTTTGGAACGCCAGGCATTCAGCGGTCGATACATCGGTCAGGGATATCAGAACATAAACAATATGTTCACCCGATGCCACTGCGCATCAGACGCTTTTGCTAAAGCGTTGGTATAGTGGTATCAAGCGATGTGAAGAATTTCATCCCATCCAATTCCTAACGGTTCTTATCAGCCACCGTAAGCCGTTATCATTGAGGCCCCTGTACCCAACAGTGCCATTGAGGATCCGTACCCTACAATACCTGCAAATGTGAACATCCCACTGTTAACCGTAAAACCGGCTCTGATGACATTTCCCTTTTCACGCCCCTAATCGAATCTTATCAACCATTATCAGTTTGGACCACCCACTTATGAATGTCCCCATCCCACTCTGCTAAACACCCACGAGTGTCAGCGCTCTTGGATCAACGCGAAAGGCGAAACGAATTTGACGACAATTGCCTTCTCATGCTCCTTATCAAATCTTATCAACCATTTCCAATTTGGATCACCCACCATCAATGTCCCCGTCCCATTGCGCAAAACACCTGTGAGTATGAACGCTCCGGGACCAATGCGAAAAGCGGAACCGATTTGACGACTCTAGCCTTTTTACGCTAGTTATCAAATCTTATCAACCGTCATCAAGCTGGATCACCCACCATCAATGTCCCCGTCCCGCACCGCAAAACACCTGTAAGTATGAACGCTCCGGGATCAATGCGAAAAGCGAAACGGATTTGACGACTTTAGCCTTTTTACGCTTCTTATCGAATGTTATCAACCATTATCAGTGGGGATCACCCACCATTAATGTCCCCGTCCCAAACTGCACAACACCTGTGAGTGTCAGCGCTCTTGGATCAACGCGAAAGGCGAAACGGATTAGGTGATATTTGCCTTCCGAGGCTTCTTGTCAGCCCTTATCAGCTGCTATCACTTTCGGTCCACCACCGCTGGGGTTCCCTTGGCACCCCCTATATAACTTGCAAAATTCAGCGTCCCAGCTTTGCTGCGACGCGAGATATGAATTTCGTGACAGACGGACAAACACACACACAGACACACACAGACATGCTAAGCGAATTATATATAGAACATACTAAGCGAATTATATATAGAAGGAAAAACTACTGAGTAATCACTACTATCCCTATCATACATAGAACACTTCGTCTGTTATCCGTCCCTCTGTCCATACGTTTGTCCGTCCCCCTGTCTGTTACGAAATTATTCAAAACATGAGAAACAACCTGTGGAGAAGGGACAAGTTTGGGATGAGCATGGGGCAAGAAGTAAGGAGCACACATGGACATCGCTCCGCCCACGATGGGCGAAGTGCGCACTGGAATGTTCAGGTTTTAGACTGAAAACTGTCAACTGAGTTCCAATATAACCCTCTTGAGGAAAGACGAATCAAGCTCATGAAATGTTCGTTTTTACATCGAAAATAGTGAACTGGGTACAACTAAGATCCAGACGTAGCAAAAAGATGGGTTGAGGTAAGTGATAAGTTTGTGGAAGTCATGAAAGAGGCCTGTGCACAGTGGGTAGAGAACTGTTGTAGATGTTGGAGTGGCTGCCGTAGAACACCAGTAGACGGAAAGATTTATTGAAATACAACGAAAATAAACTATGGTTCTATGGCGGGTTTATATGTATACCCCTGAGACCTGGTCAATTCCATGGTCAAACACCCATATTCACGATCAAACCACAGGGGTACAGATCAAATGCTACTGAATAAGATCACTACGAGGTCCTACAACAAGAACATACCGTATGGGCAGTCCGTACAACAAAGACTCATTACTTGGTTCCAGCAGAGCCTACAGGAAAAATTAGTAGAAATGATAAGAGTCCGAGCTATCTTGAACATACACAAAATGAGCGAAAACCAGCACAAATTAGGCTGAGCACGATGAGATAATTGGTACTGAGCAAATCAGAAAACAGATCGACCCATTGATGCCAGTGACGTTACGCGCACAGTAGTGTGCGCTAGCCGAACTAGTGATTTACGAGTACAATTAAAGTTACTATTTATTACAATCATATTAATAAGCAGACGGCTTAGCGAATATTAAGCGTACAACTCCGGCAATCGTACAGCGCCGCGCATACGTTGAACTTGTATTACCAGTCCAGCTGCGGTCCACACCCCGCATGAACAACACTGGTGAAGGATGGGCTCTGTCTAATCACCTGAAGGGCATTTACTCAACGTTGTGGTTTGGCTGCGACAGCGCATACATAATCCTATAAATTTAACGCATACACCACATTGCTCGTTCATTGGAACGACTCGCTCGCGACGCTCTTTATGAAAGCATGCCGATAGGTATTAATGTCCAGGTCGAGTGCTCTATAAAATGATCGTTCCCGCAGTTTTCCCCATTCGAAGATTCAGTACATTACATTATCCAGCTCTGAGCACATGTACTGACTTTTCGAACAATCAGTGGTGCATGACGTCGTGTAATTTGAAATTTTATAAGTATACTTCCTAATGGCACGGCCCGTAAGTCTTTGTTAGCCTTCAGCATAAAAATGAGCAGTTGCAATCAATATTGATCAAAGGTACATGATGCTGTACTATTTCTACAACTGCATTCACTTGATGGCACGGTCCACGAGTCCTTTCCAGCCTTTTTCATAAAAATGAACACTTTCGAAATAACGATCGGTGGCACATGATGCTGATGAATTTGAAGTTCTACGACCACACTCATTTGTAAGCGTTGTCCATGAGCCATTTCTTTCACGCAGCACGGAATCCGATGCTTTGAATAGATATCCATAGATCGATATTGGACTGCATGGAAGTGGGATTAATGAAGTGGTGCACAAGTCTTACTACACAAGCGCTTTTTTCTCCAGAGCGTTGCTACTTAAAAGTCCTCAAATAATAAATACAGGCCATATAATCATCGTTGTCTTCGACCACCTACCTCCACTGCGAGTAGCTGCTCGATGCCCTAACCGGAAATACACAGGATACGTTTCGAGAACTCAATGAATACACAATGCGAGTTTGCTTGAATGACCAGATCTTCTACCTCCTTCTAATTCTCAGAGACCTCATTAAATCGCGTTTAGAATACACTATCGGTCAAACAGAATCCCTAGAGCAAAGCGGAAATTCACAGCTAGGCTCCTTGTTATTTTCCTGTCTTATTTTTCCATATACTAAATATGTTACTGGGCAAATCAGTTGCTTTTTGGGAAGATAAGGTACTGAAAGATAGTCAGTTGTTGTAGTTGTTTCACACAAACAGTAGTCGCCACAGTGGCATTGGTTGGTACGACTGTAATTATGGCACTTTTGACGGTACCCACACATCTTCCTTTCCCGTCATGACCGATTCTGTCTGGTTCTACATGGAAGACATCTACAAGCTTATCACTGCCTGGCCCTCATCGACCTCCGATACCCCGGATCATGTTCCTCTCTTTTTCTTGAAGAGGATAGCACACATTATATCGCGTCCACTAGAACACATATTCAATCTAAGCTTTATGTGTGCCGAAGTGCCGCTTAAGTGGAGGCTATCCTTCGTCACACCCATCTTAAAGAAGCAGCCGGCGACGTCCCCTGACAACTACCGACCAGTTAGCATTACCTCTATTTTTGCTAGGCTTTTCGAAAAGATCTTGAAGAAAAGGATTGAGTCACACCTGGAGGAGCATGCAATCATTCCGCCCGATCAACATGGCTTCCAAAAAGGGAAGTCTACTATCACAGCGATGTTGGAGACCCTTAATGACTGGACCTTTGACTTGGATAACGGCTCCCCTACTGATGTCGTATACCTTGACTTTTCTAAAGCCTTTGACAAAGTGCCACATAGTAAACTCCTCTCCAAACTGTGCACTGTTGGTATTCACCCTAGAATCATTGCATGGATCCAAGCTTTTCTGAGTAATCGACAATTTGTTGTGCGTATCGGCTCCACCCTCTCTACTCCTCGGAATGTAACTAGTGGGGTTCCTCAGGATGGGGTTCTATCCCCCTTATTGTTTAATATATATACTTATGACTTACCAAGTGCTGTTATCTCTACTGGCGTTCATTGCTGCGCTTTTGCTGATGATATCAAAATTTATCAGCGTATCTCTTCCAGCTGTGATAACGAATTGATTCAGAAAGCACTTGATCTTACATCCAGCTGGGCCACTGAATGGGGACTTCCGCTGTCCAGAGAAAAAACCAAAGTACTGCACATAGGGTCTTCTAACCCTGGCTATCACTACAATATTGCTGGATCCCCGGTAGTTCCTGTCACACAAGTGAAGGACCTTGGCTTTCTGGTCACCAGAGACCTCAGCTTCGATAAACACTGCGAATTCATTGCTAACAGAGGTCTTAATGCCGTACACATTCTATTCAAAGCCTTGTCTACACATGACAGTTCCATTCTTTTGCTTGCATTCAAAACGTACGTGCGGCCCCTGCTTGAATATGGAACAGTAGTCTTTAGCCCCTACAAAAAGAAATTCATTGAACTGATTGAAAAGGTCCAGAACAGCTTCACCAGAAAACTCATGATCAGAGCAGAAGGGCTGCGCTATGAGAACATTCCTTCGAGCCTTGAGAGAAACCGTAAACTTGGTCTTCGATCTCTTCAGTGGAGGAGGAAAAAGTTTGACATGTTGATGTACTACAAAATTCTTCACGGTCTCACGGGACTTAATGTCAGAGCGTTTTATAGTGCAAGACCATCCATTACCAGATATGGCAAAATCAAATTGTACGTGCCCCCAGCCAAACACAATAGTCGATTTCACTTTTTTTCCTTACGCGCTTGCTCACTTTATCACACTTTAAGCAAAAAGAAGGCGATTCCTGTCAGTCTTTACTCCTTTAAAAAGGTCATTGACGAATATCTTGACCAATAATGGCCCCTCACTTTGATTGCTTCCTTCTATTCTATGCTTTTGTGTCTTATTACCTCTTCTGGTTTCAACCTTTTCTCGCTTGCTTTGTCTACTCATGTTTGATATTTGTCGTTATGTTTGCCGCTGTGGCCAATGATTTACAGTTTTATGTTTATCATCTCTTGGGCATTGTTGTGGCCCCTCGCATGAGTTACCTCATGTAAATGAATAAAAACCTGGAGCGATCACTTCAACCAAAAATCCAGCTACTACCACACGTAGACACTATACTCCCTTTTTTTGCCAGTGGTACCCCTTCTGATAGCTCACAACGAGTACCCAGCACTCGTCTCCAATGAATTACCTATTTGATTGTACATTTATTTAATTTGTGCATGCGCCACATGAACGCGCTGAAAAATATTAGGTTGCCAACTAAGTAATTGCGGATTTTTAAATACTGCTTTTTCCCTCAAAACTGCTTTCCACAAAATTTCTTCTGTACATATATATGTAGTACAAGTCCTCACGCATCTATAGGTATTGTTGTCTTCCATCTCCAAGATAACCCTTTTCGGCAAAATAAAAATACCAAAAGTCACCTCATTTTTAATTCCAATTTTTTTTCTTTGAATGGCGTTAGACAGGGAAAGGGAAAGATGATAATCCGAAACTATAAGGCAGCAATTTTTGTCCAAGCTCGAGAATTTTTTGAAAAAATTTAAACTTTTTTTACCACTATTGAAAAAACGACTCGCCAAAAAATTCTCGAGCCTGGATAAAAATTGCTGCCCCATCCACCTTATAGCCCTGATCTTGCTCCATCGGAATATCACCTTTTCCT
This sequence comes from Trichostrongylus colubriformis, assembly GCA_963978905.1. Lineage (NCBI taxonomy): Eukaryota > Metazoa > Nematoda > Chromadorea > Rhabditida > Trichostrongylidae > Trichostrongylus > Trichostrongylus colubriformis. Next base: position 22,540,245 of record OZ022256.1, read on the forward strand.
TTCCCTGTCTAACGCCATTCAAAGAAAAATCTTTTTATAATTTTGTATTGAAAATGGGGATGACCGTTGATATGTTTATTTTGCCGAAAAGGGTTATCCGGGAGATGGAAGACAATAATACCTATAGATGCGTGTGGAATTATACTACATGTGTATGTACAGAAGATTGCTGGAAAGCTGTATGGAGGGAAAAAGCAGTATTTAAAAATCCGCAATTACTTAGTTGCCAACCTAATAAAAGAAATGGCTAGAACTCTAAGGTTGCTCAACAGGACAGACGCCTCGCCTGATTTTTCGCGCAATCAAGCGCGAGGGCGCGAATTAAGCGAAGGATTCAAGGTAACATAGCTTCCAGCTGTGCAAGCAACCGGATCAAGGTTAGAACAATACAAGCAGAAGAAACCAGAGCATAACTTTCGATAAGAAATAGGTTAGCATTTCAAGCCATGCGCAGCCACAAGGTAGATCCGAGTAGTTTTTATTTCTGCACCAGTCGGTAGTGGTGCTTTAACGCCACCGTTCTGAGTCATAGGAATTGTCTGGACTCCGAAACACGAGTACGGCAGCAGCCTCCGCGAAACGGGCAGTCCAGGTAAAAGCAAGATTTCAAGACTTGTGAACGTTAGTAACGAAGGGTGGGTTACAAATAAGCGTAAGGGAAGGTTCTCCAGTGGGTATATGCAACATGCTACCCTACTATATATAACCGGCTAAGCGAGTCTGTTGGTTGGTGTGTGTCTGTGTGTGCGAGTGTTTGACCGGAGATTCATACCCCGCGTCGCAGCGATGCTGGGACTCTGACTTTTCAAAGTGATGTGGCAGGGTAGTAAGGGACATCAATAGTGAGGGACCGGATGTGATAGCAACTGATAAGGAGCCTCGAAAAACGAATGGCGGGAAATTAATAGCTCGCGTCGCAGCGAAGCTGGGACTCTGAATTCTAAAAGTGATAAAATCAGGGTCTCATTTGCTGCGACGCAAGATATCAATTTCTGGTCAAACAGACACACACACACAAACACACACAGACACACCAACAGACCCACTTAGCCGATCATACAAAGTAGGATGGCGTTAGCAGTAAATGCAGCAGAAATTTTGGTTGTTCCTTTAACTATTGATCCTAAGAACACATATAAGAATTACGGGTCCAACTATGAAGTTTCGTGTTTGGTCCAATTTTGGCTATAATGCAGCGGATTTTCAATTTTCTAATTCTTTTGAGCACGCGGAGCATGGGAATCGGTGGACATCCAGCCCTTTTCCGCGCATTGTACGATTTCGCAATAATAAATACAAAAGCACCACTTCCGAAATTCTTCTAATCGATATGTATCGCTATCATTTTTACCAACTCCACAATTCCGCAAACACGCAAATCCCATCACTATGAGCACCGCCAATGTGAGCACGTACTCAGTACAGTGGAATCCATCCGCAGTCATAGGCGAAAGCACAGAAGGAAGAAAGGTAGGCATGAGTGGGCGGGTAGAGCGGTCGGTGAACTATAGCCCGGTTGAAGTGATGCGAATTGAGTACGTGAAAGAAGATCTCTACACTCAGTCATCAGAGTGTATCTACACTCAGTCACCAGAGTGTACAGAGGACCTCAATCCGGTAAAGCGCCGTCCTTTCGAAGGAGTACAGCCGCAGTCGAATTCTACATAAACCCGTCACGCAATGCATTAAAGTAAATGACAATTCATTAAAGTTATAGCTATCATATCTGAAGCTCATCGCTCAGTAATTCTTTCTGCAATAACCATGAACCGATATTGCTCCTTCACGGTGCTGTGTGACGCGCAAGGTATATAAGCAGAAAAGACAAGTTATGATTGATGGAAATAGAGCCAATGTTGCTCGTTAAATTTTCTACATCAACGTTTCTTTTCAGAATGCGTACAGCGACGAGTCGAAGCAGACCGGAGCTGACAGTCTCCTGAGTACCTCAGCAGTAACTCCAACTAAACATAGAGGAAAAGATGGAGAAAAAGATGAGCAACAGAAAAACAAGCCACAAAGCACAGCTACTGCAATAACTCCTCCACCTGAGATACAACAAGAAAAGGACAAACTAGGGGGCAAAGGTGGCAAGGGTAGCAAAGAAGGTGGAGAAGATAGGGATGTAAAGAAAGATAAACCATCAAGTACAGTTACTGCAATACCTCCTCCACCTGATATACAGGAAGAAAAGGACAAACAAGGAGGCAAAGGTGGCAAGGGTAGCAAAGAAGGTGGAGAAGGCAGAGATGTAAAGAAAGATAAACCATCAAGTACAGCTACTGCAATATCTCCTCTACCTAAAATACAAGAAGAAAAGGACAAACAAAGACGCAAAGGTGGTAAGGGTGGCAAGGAAGGAGAAAAAGATAAGGATGTCAAGAAAGATAAGCCACCAGCCATAGCAGCTACTGCGATACCTCCACCACCTGAGATACAAGAAGAAAAGGACAAACAAGGAGGCAAAGGTGGCAAGGGTGGCAAGGAAGGTGAAAAAGATAAGGATGTCAAGAAAGATCAGCCACCAAGTACAGCTACTGCCATACCTCCTCCAACTACGGTCCAAGAAGACGAGGACAAACTAGGAGGCAAAGGTGGCAAGGGTGGCAAGGAAGGTGAAAAAGATAAGGATGACAAGAAAGATAAGCCACCAAGTACAGCTACTGCCATACCTCCTCCAACTACGGTCCAAGAAGACGAGGACAAACTAGGAGGCAAAGGTGGCAAGGGTGGCAAGGAAGGTGAAAAAGATAAGGATGACAAGAAAGATAAGCCACCAAGTACAGCTACTGCCATACCTCCTCCACCTGAGACCCAAGAACAAAAGGACAAACTAGGAGGCAAAGGTGGCAAGGGTGGCAAGGAAGGTGAAAAAGATAAGGATGTCAAGAAAGATCAGCCACCAAGTACAGCTACTGCCATACTTCCTCCACCTGAGACCCAAGAAGAAAAGGACAAACTAGGAGGCAAAGGTGGCAAGGGAGGCAAGGAAGGTGAAATAGACAAGGATGTAAAGAAAGATAAGCCACCAGCCATAGCAGCTACTGCCATACCTCCCCCACCTGAAATACAAAAAGAAAAGGACAAACAAGGCAAAGGTGGCAAGGGTGGCAAGGAAGGAGAAAAAGGTATGGATGTCAAGAAAGACCAGCCACCTAGTACAGCTACTGCAAAACCTCCCCCACCTGAAATACAAGAAGAAAAGGACAAACTAGGAGGAAAAGGTGGCACGGTTGGCAAGAAAGGTGAAAAAGACGAGGATGTAAAGAAAGACCAGCCACCTAGTACAGCTACTGCAAAACCTCCCCCACCTGAAATACAAGAAGAAAAGGACAAACTAGGAGGAAAAGGTGGCACGGTTGGCAAGAAAGGCGAAAAAGACGAGGATGTAAAGAAAGATAAGCCACCAGCCATAGCAGCTATCGCCATACCTCCCCCACCTGAAATACAAAAAGAAAAAGACAAACTAGAAAGCAAAGATGGCAAGGGTGGCAAGGAAGGTGAAAAAGATAAGGATGTCAAGAAAGATAAGCCACCAAGTACAGCTACTGCAATACCTCCCCCACCTGAGATCCAAGAAGAGAAGGACAAACAAGGAGGCAAAGGTGGCAAAGGTGGCAAGGATAGCAAGAGAGATGAAAAAGATAAGGATGTAAAGAAAGATAAGCTACCCAGTACAGCTACTGCCATACCTCCCCCACCAGAAATACAAAAAGAAAAAGACAAACAAGAAGGCAAAGGTGGCAAGGGGGGCAAGGAAGGAGAAAAAGATAAGGATGTCAAGAAAGATAAGCCACGAAGTACAGCTACTGCAATACCTCCCCCACCTGAGATCCAAGAAGAGAAGGACAAACAAGGAGGCAAAGGTGGCAAGTATAGCAAGGAAGATGAAAAAGATAAGGATTTAAAGAAAGATAAGCCACCCAGTACAGCTACTGCCATGCCTCCCCCACCAGAAATACAAAAAGAAAAAGACAAACAAGAAAGCAAAGATGGCAAGGGTGGCAAGGAAGGAGAAAAAGATGAAGATGTCAAGAAAGATAAGCCTACAGCTACCGCAATACCTCCTCCACCTGAGATCCAAGAAGAAAAGGACAAACCAGAAGGCAAAGGTGGCAAGGGTAGCAAAGAAGGTGAAAAGGATAAGGATGCCAAGAAAGATAAGCCACCAAGTACAGCTACTGCCATACCTCCCCCACCTGAGACACAAGAAGAAAAGGACAAACTAGGAGGCAAAGGTGGCAAGGGTGGCAAGGAAGGTGAAAAAGATAAGGATGTCAAGAAAGACCAGCCACCGAGTACAGCTACTGCAATACCTCCTCTACCTGAGACTCAAGAAGAAAAGGACAAACCAGAAGGCAAAGGTGGCAAGGGTAGCAAAGAAGGTGAAAAGGATAAGGATGCCAAGAAAGATAAGCCACCAAGTACAGCTACTGCCATACCTCCCCCACCTGAGACACAAGAAGAAAAGGACAAACTAGGAGGCAAAGGTGGCAAGGGTGGCAAGGAAGGAGAAAAGGATAAGGATGTCAAGAAAGATAAGCCACCAAGTACAGCTACTGCCATACCTCCTCCACCTGAGACCCAAGAAGAAAAGGACAAACTAGGAGGCAAAGATGGCAAGGGTGGCAAAGAAGGTGATAAACATAAGGATGTCAAGAAAGACCAGCCACCAAGTACATCAACTGCAATACCTCCACCACCTGAGACACAAGAACAAAAGGACAAACTAGGAGGCAAAGATGGCAAGGGTGGCAAAGAAGGTGATAAACATAAGGATGTCAAGAAAGACCAGCCACCAAGTACATCAACTGCAATACCTCCACCACCTGAGACACAAGAAGAAAAGGACAAACTAGGAGGCAAAGGTGGCAAGGGTGGCAAGGAAGAAAAGGATAAGGATGTCAAGAAAGATAAGCCACCAAGTACAGCTACTGCCATACCTCCTCCACCTGAGACCCAAGAAGAAAAGGACAAACTAGGAGGCAAAGATGGCAAGGGTGGCAAAGAAGGTGATAAACATAAGGATGTCAAGAAAGACCAGCCACCAAGTACATCAACTGCAATACCTCCACCACCTGAGACACAAGAAGAAAAGGACAAACTAGGAGGCAAAGGTGGCAAGGGTGGCAAGGAAGGAGAAAAGGATAAGGATGTCAAGAAAGATAAGCTACCAAGTACAGCTACTGCCATACCTCCTCCACCTGAGACCCAAGAAGAAAAGGACAAACTAGGAGGCAAAGGTGGCAAGGGAGGCAAGGAAGGTGAAAAAGAAAAGGATGTTGAGAAAGATAAGCCACCAAGTACAGCAACTGCAATACCTCCCCCACCTGAGATACAAGAAGAAAAGGACAAACAAAGAAGCAAAGATGGCAAGGGTGGCAAGGGTAGCAAAGAAGGTGAAAAAGATAAGGATGTCGAGAAAGACAAGCCACCAAAAACAGCTACTGTCATACCTCCTCTACCTCAAATACAAGAAGAAAAGGACAAACCAGGAGGCAAAGGTGGCAAGGGTAGCAAAGAAGGTGAAAAGGATAAGGATGTCAAGAAAGACCAGCCACTAAGCACAGTTCCTGCGACCAAAGGAAAAGACGGCAAAGAGAGTCAACAAGATAATCCTCCTAGTACATCAACTGCAAAAGAAATTCCACCAGAAGGGAAAGTAGGCAAGGAAGGTCAACAAGAAAATCCACCAAGTACCTCCACTGCCAAACTAGCACCTCCTGAAGCACAGGAAGGAAAGGCAAGCCTACAAGCAAATCCTCCCAGTACATCAACAGCTAAAGAAACACCACCTGTAAGAAAAGAAGGCAAGGAGGGCCAACAAGAAGGTCCTCCTAGTACATCGACTGCAAAAGAAATTCCACAAGAAGGAAAAGATGGCAAGGAAGGTCAACAAGATAATCCTCCGAGTACATCAACTGCCAAGGAAACACCACCTGGAGGAAAAGACGTAAAGGAGGGCCAACAAGATAATCCACCCAGTACTTCAACTGCTAAGGAAGCACTACCTGGAGGAAAAGATGGAAGAGATAGCCAACAAGGTAATCCTCCTAGCACCTCCACAGCGAAGCCCGCTCCTGCTGACGTACAGGGTGATAAGGAGGGGAAGCAAGGCGAAAACGAGGATGTAAATGTGGAACCTGACATTAAAGAGGATAATGCTCCTAGGATATCGGCTGCTAAAGAGAGTCCATCTGAAGGAAAAGACGGCAAGGAAGGTCAACAAGAAAATCCACCAAGTACCTCCACTGCTAAACCAGCACCTCCCGAAAGGCAGGAAACGAAGGAAGGTAAACAGGATAATACTCCTAGTACATCGACTGCAAAAGAAATCCCATCTGAAGGTAGAGACGGCAAGGATGGTCAACAAGACAATCCTCCTAGCACATCTACAGCAAAGCTCGCTCCTCCTGAGGGACTGGGTGATAAGGAGGGCAAACAAGGCCAAGATGACCATGTAAATGTGGAACCTGACATGAAAGCGGCTGCTAAAGAAACTCCTTCCGAAGGAAAAGATGGCAAGGAAGGTCCTCCGAGTACGTCGACTGCAAAAGAAATTCCACCTGAAGGAAAAGATGGCAAGGAAGGTCGGCAGGATAATCCTCCCAGTACATCAACAGCTAAAGAAACTCCACTTGAAGGAAAAGATGGAAAAGAGGGCCAACAAGATAATCCTCCCAGCACATCAACTGCTAAAGAAACTCCACCCGAGCAAAAGGGTGACAGGGAGGGCAAGCAAGGTCAAGGCGAGGATGTAAATGTGGAACCTGACATGAAAGCGGCTGCTAAGGAGCCTACATCTGGAGGAAAAGATGGCAAGGAGGGTCAGCAAGATAATCCTCCTAGTACATCGACTGCAAAAGAAATTCCAGCTGAAGGAAAAGATGGAAAGGAAGGTCGGCAGGATAATCCTCCCAGTACGTCAACTGCTAAAGAAACTCCACCTGAAGGAAAAGATGGAAAGGAAGGTCGGCAGGATAATCCTCCCAGCACATCAACTGCCAAAGAAACCCCACCCGAGCAACAGGGTGACAGGGAGGGCAAGCAAGGTCAAGGCGAGGATGTAAATGTGGAACCTGACATGAAAGCGGCTGCTAAGGAGACTACATCTGGAGGAAAAGATGGCAAGGAGGGTCAGCAAGATAATCCTCCTAGTACATCGACTGCAAAAGAAATTCCACCTGAAGGAAAAGATGGAAAGGAAGGTCAGCAAGATAATCCTCCTAGCACATCAACTGCTAAAGAAACTCCACCTGAGGGAAAAGATGGAAAAGAGGGCCAACAAGATAATCCCCCTAGTACATCGACTGCAAAAGAAATTCCGCCTGAAGGAAAAGATGGCAAGGAAGGTCAACAAGATAATCCTCCTAGTACATCAACTGCTAAAGAAACTCCAGCTGAGGGAAAAGATGGAAAAGAGGGCCAACAAGATAATCCTCCTAGCACCTCCACAGCGAAGCCCGCTCCTCCGAAGGGACCGGGTGATAAGGAGGGCAAGCAAGGCCAAGACGAGGATGTAAATGTGGAACCTGACATGAATGCAGCTGCTAAAGAAACTCAATCTGGAGGAAAAGATGGCAAAGAGGGTCAACAAGATAATCCTCCCAGTACATCAACCGCTAAAGAAACTCCATCTGAGGGAAAAGATGGTAAAGAGGGCCAACAAGATAATCCTCCTAGTACATCGACTGCAAAAGAAATTCCGCCTGAGGGAAAAGATGGAAAAGAGGGCCAACAAGATAATCCTCCTAGTACATCGACTGCAAAAGAAATTCCACCTGAGGGAAAAGATGGAAAAGAGGGCCAACAAGATAATCCTCCCAGCACATCAACTGCTAAAGAAACTCCACCTGAAGGGAAAGATGGAAAAGAGGGTCAACAAGATAATCCTCCTAGTACATCGACTGCTAAAGAAACCCCACCTGAGCAACAGGGTGATAGGGAGGGCAAGCAAGGCCAAGACGAGGACGTAAATGTGGAACCTGACATGAATGCAGCTGCTAAAGAAACTCAATCTGGAGGAAAAGATGGCAAAGAGGGTCAACAAGATAATCCTCCCAGTACATCAACCGCTAAAGAAACTCCATCTGAGGGAAAAGATGGTAAAGAGGGCCAACAAGATAATCCTCCTAGTACATCGACTGCAAAAGAAATTCCGCCTGAGGGAAAAGATGGAAAAGAGGGCCAACAAGATAATCCTCCTAGTACATCGACTGCAAAAGAAATTCCACCTGAGGGAAAAGATGGAAAAGAGGGCCAACAAGATAATCCTCCCAGCACATCAACTGCTAAAGAAACTCCACCTGAAGGAAAAGATGGAAAAGAGGGCCAACAAGATAATCCTCCTAGCACCTCCACAGCAAAGCCCGCTCCTCCTGAGGGACAGGGTGATAAGGAGGGCAAGCAAGGTCAAGACGAAGATGTAAATGTGGAACCTGACATGAATGCAGCTGCTAAAGAAACTCAATCTGGAGGAAAAGATGGCAAAGAGGGTCAACAAGATAATCCTCCCAGTACATCAACTGCTAAAGAAACTCCACCTGAAGGAAAAGATGGAAAAGAGGGTCAACAAGATAATCCTCCTAGTACATCGACTGCAAAAGAAATTCCGCCCGATGGAAAAGATGGAAAGGAAGGAGAACAAGATAATCCTCCCAGTACATCAACTGCTAAAGAAACTCCACCTGAAGGGAAAGATGGAAAAGAGGGTCAACAAGATAACCCTCCTAGTACATCGACTGCAAAAGAAATTCCGCCCGATGGAAAAGAAGGCAAGGAAGGTCAACAAGATAATCCTCCCAGCACATCAACTGCTAAAGATACTCCACCTGAAGGAAAAGATGGAAAAGAGGGCCAACAAGATAATCCTCCTAGCACCTCCACAGCAAAGCCCGCTCCTCCTGAGGTACAGGGTGATAAGGAGGGCAAGCAAGGTCAAGACGAAGATGTAAATGTGGAACCTGACATGAATGCAGCTGCTAAAGAAACTCAATCTGGAGGAAAAGATGGCAAAGAGGGTCAACAAGATAATCCTCCCAGTACATCAACTGCTAAAGAAACTCCACCTGAAGGAAAAGATGGAAAAGAGGGTCAACAAGATAATCCTCCCAGCACATCAACTGCTAAAGAAACTCCACCTGAAGGAAAAGATGGAAAAGAGGGTCAACAAGATAATCCTCCTAGTACATCGACTGCAAAAGAAATTCCGCCCGATGGAAAAGATGGCAAGGAAGGTCAACAAGATAATCCTCCTAGTACATCGACTGCAAAAGAAATTCCACCTGAAGGGAAAGATGGCAAGGAAGGTCAACAAGATAATCCTCCCAGTACATCAACTGCCAAAGAAACTCCACCTGAAGGAAAAGACGGAAAAGAGGGCCAACAAGATAATCCTCCTAGCACCTCCACAGCAAAGCCCGCTCCTCCTGAGGGACCGGGTGATAAGGAGGGCAAGCAAGGCCAAGACGAGGATGTAAATGTGGAACCAGACATGAATGCAGCTGCTAAAGAAACTCAATCTGGAGGAAAAGATGGCAAAGAGGGTCAACAAGATAATCCTCCCAGTACATCGACTGCAAAAGAAATTCCACCTGAAGGGAAAGATGGCAAGGAAGGTCAACAAGATAATCCTCCCAGTACATCAACTGCCAAAGAAACTCCCCCTGAAGGAAAAGATGGCAAGGAAGGTCAACAAGATAATCCTCCCAGCACATCAACTGCCAAAGAAACTCCCCCTGAAGGAAAAGATGGCAAGGAAGGTCAACAAGATAATCCTCCCAGCACATCAACTGCTAAAGAAACTCCACCTGAAGGAAAAGATGGCAAGGAAGGTCAACAAGATAATCCTCCCAGTACATCTACTGCCAAAGAAACTCCACCTGAAGGAAAAGATGGAAAAGAGGGTCAACAAGATAATCCCCCTAGCACCTCTACAGCACAGCCCGCTCCTCCTGAGGGACAGGGAGATAAGGAGGGCAAGCAAGGTCAAGACGAAGATGTAAATGTGGAACCTGACATGAATGCAGCTGCTAAAGAAACACAATCTGGAGGAAAAGATGGCAAAGAGGGTCAACAAGATAATCCTCCCAGTACATCGACTGCCAAAGAAATTCCACCTGAAGGGAAAGATGGCAAGGAAGGTCAACAAGATAATCCTCCCAGTACATCAACTGCCAAAGAAACTCCCCCTGAAGGAAAAGATGGCAAGGAAGGTCAACAAGATAATCCTCCCAGCACATCAACTGCCAAAGAAACTCCCCCTGAAGGAAAAGATGGCAAGGAAGGTCAACAAGATAATCCTCCCAGCACATCAACTGCTAAAGAAACTCCACCTGAAGGAAAAGATGGCAAGGAAGGTCAACAAGATAATCCTCCCAGTACATCTACTGCCAAAGAAACTCCACCTGAAGGAAAAGATGGAAAAGAGGGTCAACAAGATAATCCCCCTAGCACCTCTACAGCACAGCCCGCTCCTCCTGAGGGACAGGGAGATAAGGAGGGCAAGCAAGGTCAAGACGAAGATGTAAATGTGGAACCTGACATGAATGCAGCTGCTAAAGAAACACAATCTGGAGGAAAAGATGGCAAAGAGGGTCAACAAGATAATCCTCCCAGTACATCGACTGCCAAAGAAATTCCACCTGAAGGGAAAGATGGCAAGGAAGGTCAACAAGATAATCCTCCCAGTACATCAACTGCCAAAGAAACTCCCCCTGAAGGACAAGAAGGAAAGGAAGGTCAACAGGATAATCCTCCTAGTACATCAACTGCTAAAGAAACTCCACCTGAAGGAAAAGATGGAAAAGAGGGCCAACAAGATAATCCACCGAGTACATCAACTGCTAAAGAAACCCCACCTGAAGGAAAAGAGGGAAAAGAGGGCCAGCAAGATAACCCTCCCAGCACATCAACTGCTAAAGAAACTCAACCTGAAGGAAAGGATGGTAAGGAAGGTCAACAGGATAATCCTCCTAGTACATCAACCGCTAAAGAAACCCCACCTGAAGGAAAAGATGGCAAGGAAGGCCAACAAGATAATCCACCAAGCACCTCCACTGCCAAACCAGCACCTCCTGAGGGACAGCAAGCGAAGGAAGGTCAACAAGATAATCCTCCTAGTACATCAACTGCTAAAGAAACTCCACCCGAAGGAAAAGAGGGAAAAGAGGGCCAGCGAGATAACCCTCCCAGTACATCAACTGCTAAAGAAACTCCACCTGAAGGAAAAGACGGCAAGGAAGGTCAACAAGATAATCCTCCGAGTACATCCACAGCGAAGCCTGCTCCTCCAGAAGGACAGGGTGACAAAGAGGGCAACCAAGGCCAAAACGAAGATGTAAATGTGGAACCTGACATGAAAGAGGATAATGCTCCTAGAATATCGGCTGCAAAAGAAATTCCGCCCGATGGAAAAGATGGCAAGGAAGGTCAACAAGATAATCCTCCCAGTACATCAACTGCCAAAGAAACTCCCCCTGAAGGAAAAGATGGCAAGGAAGGTCAACAAGATAATCCTCCCAGCACATCAACTGCCAAAGAAACTCCCCCTGAAGGAAAAGATGGCAAGGAAGGTCAACAAGATAATCCTCCCAGCACATCAACTGCTAAAGAAACTCCACCTGAAGCAAAAGATGGAAAAGAGGGCCAACAAGATAATCCACCGAGTACTTCCACTGCCAAACCAGCGCCTCCAGAAGGACAGGAAGGAAAGGAAGGTCAACAAGATAATCCACCAAGTACTTCCACTGCCAAAGCAGCGCCTCCAGAAGGACAAGAAGGAAAGGAAGGTCAACAGGATAATCCTCCTAGTACATCAACTGCTAAAGAAACTCCACCTGAAGGAAAAGATGGAAAAGAGGGCCAACAAGATAATCCACCGAGTACATCCACTGCTAAACCAGCACCTCCTGAAGGACAGGAAGCGAAGGAAGGTCAACAAGATAATCCTCCTAGTACATCAACTGCTAAAGAAACTCCACCTGAAGGAAAAGATGGAAAAGAGGGTCCACCAAGTACTTCCACTGCCAAAGCAGCACCTCCGGAAGGACAGGAAGGAAAGGAAGGTCAACAGGATAATCCACCGAGTACATCCACTGCTAAACCAGCACCTCCTGAAGGACAGGAAGCGAAGGAAGGTCAACAAGATAATCCTCCTAGTACATCAACTGCTAAAGAAACTCCACCTGAAGGAAAAGATGGAAAAGAGGGCCAACAAGATAATCCACCGAGTACTTCCACTGCCAAACCAGCGCCTCCAGAAGGACAGGAAGGAAAGGAAGGTCAACAAGATAATCCACCAAGTACTTCCACTGCCAAAGCAGCACCTCCGGAAGGACAGGAAGGAAAGGAGGGTCAACAGGATAATCCACCGAGTACTTCCACTGCTAAACCAGCACCTGCGGAAGGACAAGAAGGAAAGGAAGGTCAACAAGATAATCCTCCTAGTACATCAACTGCTAAAGAAACTCCACCTGAAGGAAAAGATGGAAAAGAGGGTCCACCAAGTACTTCCACCGCCAAAGCAGCACCTCCAGAAGGACAGGAAGGAAAGGAAGGTGAAGGAAAAGAAGGTCAACAAGATAATCCACCAAGTACTTCCACTGCAAAAGCAGCACCTCCGGAAGGACAGGAAGGAAAGGAAGGTCAACAAGATAATCCTCCTAGTACATCAACTGCTAAAGAAACTCCACCTGAAGGAAAAGATGGAAAAGAGGGTCCACCAAGTGCTTCCACCGCCAAAGCAGCACCTCCAGAAGGACAGGAAGGAAAGGAAGGTGAAGGAAAAGAAGGTCAACAAGATAATCCACCAAGTACTTCCACTGCCAAAGCAGCACCTCCGGAAGGACAGGAAGGAAAGGAAGGTCAACAAGATAATCCTCCTAGTACATCAACTGCTAAAGAAACTCCACCTGAAGGAAAAGATGGAAAGGAAGGTCAACAAGATAATCCACCAAGTACTTCCACTGCCAAAGCAGCACCTCCGGAAGGACAGGAAGGTAAGGAAGGTCAACAAGATAATCCACCAAGTACTTCCACTGCCAAAGCAGCACCTCCGGAAGGACAGGAAGGAAAGGAAGGTCAACAAGATAATCCACCAAGTACTTCCACTGCCAAGCCAGCACCTCCGGAAGGACAGGAAGGAAAGGAAGGTGAAGGGAAAGAAGGTCAACAAGATAATCCACCAAGTACTTCCACTGCCAAACCAGCACCTCCGGAAGGACAGGAAGGGAAGGAAGGTCAAGGAAAGGAAGGTCAAGATAATCCACCAAGTACTTCCACTGCCAAAGCTGCACCTCCGGAAGGACAGGAAGGAAAGGAAGATCAAGGAAAGGAAGGTCAAGATAATCCACCAAGTACTTCCACCGCCAAACCAGCACCTCCACAGGGACAGGAAGGAAAGGAAGGTCAACAAGATAATCCACCAAGTACTTCCACTGCCAAAGCAGCACCTCCGGAAGGACAGGAAGGAAAGGAAGGTGAAGGGAAAGAAGGTCAACAAGATAATCCACCAAGTACTTCCACTGCCAAACCAGCACCTCCGGAAGGACAGGAACGGAAGGAAGGTCAACAAGATAATCCGCCAAGTACTTCCACTGCCAAAGCAGCACCTCCGGAAGGACAGGAAGGAAAGGAAAGTCAAGGAAAGGAAGGTCAAGATAATCCACCAAGTACTTCCACTGCAAAAGCAGCACCTCCGGAAGGACAGGAAGGAAAGGAAGGTCAAGGAAAGGAAGGTCAAGATAATCCACCAAGTACTTCCACCGCCAAACCAGCACCTCCGGAAGGACAGGAAGGAAAGGAAGGTCAACAAGATAATCCACCAAGTACTTCCACTGCCAAACCAGCACCTCCGGAAGGACAGGAAGGGAAGGAAGGTCAACAAGATAATCCGCCAAGTACTTCCACTGCCAAAGCAGCACCTCCGGAAGGACAGGAAGGAAAGGAAGGTCAAGGAAAGGAAGGTCAAGATAATCCACCAAGTACTTCCACCGCCAAACCAGCACCTCCGGAAGGACAGGAAGGAAAGGAAGGTCAACAAGATAATCCACCAAGTACTTCCACTGCCAAAGCAGCACCTCCAGAAGGACAGGAAGGAAAGGAGGGACAAGGAAAAGAAGGTCAACAAGATAATCCACCAAGTACTTCCACTGCCAAAGCAGCACCTCCAGAAGGACAGGAAGGAAAGGAAGGACAAGGAAAAGAAGGTCAAGATAATCCACCGAGTACTTCCACTGCAAAAGCAGCTCCTCCAGAAGGACAGGAAGGAAAGGAAGGACAAGGAAAAGAAGGTCAAGATAATCCACCGAGTACTTCCACTGCAAAAGCAGCACCTCCGGAAGGACAGGAAGGAAAGGAAGGTCAAGGAAAAGAAGGTCAAGATAATCCACCGAGTACTTCCACTGCAAAAGCAGCACCTCCAGAAGGACAGGAAGGAAAGGAAGGACAAGGAAAAGAAGGTCAAGATAATCCACCGAGTACTTCCACTGCAAAAGCAGCACCTCCGGAAGGACAGGAAGGAAAGGAAGGTCAAGGAAAGGAAGGTCAAGATAATCCACCAAGTACTTCCACTGCAAAAGCAGCACCTCCGGAAGGACAGGAAGGAAAGGAAGGTCAAGGAAAGGAAGGTCAAGATAATCCACCAAGTACTTCCACTGCAAAAGCAGCACCTCCGGAAGGACAGGAAGGAAAAGCGCCTGTACAAGAGCAAGGAGTCAGTGACGGTAGGCCGGTAGGTGAAGAAACCGCCGAAAAGAATAGAAGCAAAAGAGATACTGGTGAGGCAGAGCCAGTGCCGGCTCAAGCACAAGAGGATAAGGAAGGTAAGCCCGCAGCTGATCAACAAGAAGGGGCTCCCAAGGATGTTGCCAAGGCGTCAGCTGGTGCTGCAGAGCCGAATGCTGCAGAAACACAAGAAACTAAAGAAGGTAAACCCGCTGCTGACCAACAAGAAGGGGTCTCCAAGGATGTTGCCAAGGCGTCAGCTGGTGCTGCAGAGCCGAATGCTGCAGAAACACAAGAAGCTAAAGAAGGTAAGCCCGCTGCTGACCAACAAGAAGGGGCCCCCAAGGATGTTGCCAAGGCGTCAGCTGGTGCTGCAGAGCCGAATGCTGCAGAAACACAAGAAGCTAAAGAAGGTAAGCCCGCAGCAGACCAACAAGAAGGGGCTCCCAAGGATGTTGCCAAGGCGTCAACTGGTGCTGCAGAGCCGAATGCTGCAGAAACACAAGAAACTAAAGAAGGTAAGCCCGCTGCTGACCAACAAGAAGGGGTCTCCAAGGATGTTGCCAAGGCGTCAGCTGGTGCTGCAGAGCCGAATGCTGCAGAAACACAAGAAGCTAAAGAAGGTAAGCCCGCTGCTGACCAACAAGAAGGGGCCCCCAAGGATGTTGCCAAGGCGTCAGCTGGCGCTGCAGAGCCGAATGCTGCAGAAACACAAGAAGCTAAAGAAGGTAAGCCCGCAGCTGACCAACAAGAAGGGGCTCCCAAGGATGTTGCCAAGGCGTCAACTGGTGCTGCAGAGCCGAATGCTGCAGAAACACAAGAAGCTAAAGAAGGTAAGCCCGCAGCTGACCAACAAGAAGGGACTTCAAAGGATGTTGCCAAGGCATCAACTGGTGCTGCAGAGCCGAGTGCTACAGAAGCACAAGAAATCAAAGATGGCAAGCCTGTAGGTGACGTACAAGAAGGTGAATCCAAAGATCTTACTAAGGCAGGTACTGCACCTGCAGAACCTTCACCAGCAGAAGCTCAGGAAGTAAAAGAGGGTAAACCAGCGGGTGACGTACAAGAAGGTGCATCCAAGGACGTCACTAAGGAGGGATCTGCTGCGGCGGAGCCTACGACGGCAGAAGCTCAAGAAGTCAAAGAGGGTAAGCCTTCAGGTGATGTACAAGAAGGTGTATCCAAGGACGTCACTAAGGCGGGATCTGCTGCGGCAGAGCCTACGGCGGCAGAAGCTCAAGAGGTCAAAGAGGGTAAACCAGCAGGTGACGTACAAGAAGGTGCATCCAAGGACGTCACTAAGGCGGGATCTGCTGCGGCGGAGCCTACGGCGGCAGAAGCTCAAGAAGTCAAAGAGGGTAAGCCTTCAGGTGATGTACAAGAAGGTGTATCCAAGGACGTCACTAAGGCGGGAACTGCTGCGGCAGAGCCTACGGCGGCAGAAGCTCAAGAAGTCAAAGAGGGTAAACCTTCAGGTGACGTACAAGAAGGTGTGGCAAAAGACGTTGCTCATGCAGGTTCTGCTGCAGCGGAGCCTTCCGCAGCAGAGGGTCAAGAAGTGAAGGAAGGTCATGTCGTAGGCGAACATGGTGCGGCAAAGGATGTAGACAAAGCAAGCAGTTCGTCAGTCGACCCCATGGCAACCGAGCACGAGGAAGTCAAAGAGGGTGCAGTGTCGGGAGAAAAAGGATCAACTAAGGATCTGAGCCATCCAGACACCGCCACTGCAACTCCTCTGCCTGCAGAGGAAGGACAAGAGGTGAAGGAGGGTACAGTGTCCGGTGAGAAAGGTTCGGTGAGGGACGTAGCTCAACCTAACACTGCCTCTGCTTCCTCCATCGCCGCTGAAGCGCAAGAAGTTAAAGATGGTAAACAATCGGGTGAGAAAGGAACCGGAAAAGATGTGGAGAAGCCAGAACAGAAAAAGGTGAGATAGTTTCTCCGCCTCTCCCTTTTCTCTGCATATCGCTTTTTCTCCCATGGTCATTTTAAATATATGACCGCGTATACCATTATACACTTGAAAAGACAAGCCACATTCGTAGCTGAGGCGATGCTGTTGCTGATTACAAAAGTAAAAAAATGCAAAATGCCATTCCAGAGCGAGTTGGTGGGGAATAAAATTTGCTCAACCCATCCTAATTCGCCTGGGATGATTAACTGGCGGGTTATTTTGACGTTAGCAGAGCTGAGTCATCGCGCTTTTCAGGATGTGAGTGGTGGGTTTGCTCCCAGGTGATATCAAACTTTTCGCAAATTGGTTTCATGCTTGATGGATGCGTCCACTCCAATTTTTTAGAGTGTCTTTGGGTTGGTGCCTGATCACAACCACCATGCTATCAGATTACCTCTGACTACCAGTGTTCGACGCATTTGGTAAAGCAGCATGCTTGGGTGTCGGAGTCCCCACCGCATGTGTCAAACACTATCCCGCGAAGTGAGTATGGTATACATGTTTGGGAAGTCAAACTCTCCGAGAATACATCCATATCCAAGGTTATCCAATATATGGATATGTCACCTCGATATCCTAAATTTCAACCAAACCATATTATTTGACCGTAATATCGAAAAATGCTATGGAAGCACAAGTGGCCATGCGTTTGCGAAGAGGAAGTTTACGGTTTTTGCAGAGACAACAATAGCTGTTTCTCCTTGAGGTTCGTCACGCTGAGTTGTTGCGATAGATTGCTCTGCTACGTATGCTTACATGCTAGGAGACCCTCCTCACTGAATGAAAGGAAGGTAATAGGTCCATGGCTATCCCACTTTTGCGAAGATGTGCTTAGGAAAGGTTGAGCTGGAATTTTGCTCAGTGATCACATTCAGTGCGCGAGATAAAGCTTGTCACATGCACTATGAGCGCTGACAACCAGGATTACCACATGCGCTGAAATACTAGTAGCCAGAGGTAGCTAGAGGCAGGGTCAAGCGTCCAATGGAGGAAACTTTTCAAAAAAAACGACCCCCCCCCCCAAAAGGGGGCCTCAGTACAATCCCCCCCCCCCCCTTTCACCCAAGTTATTGTTAGTTTTCAATATTTTGCAATAAATAATAAATAAATGCAATGAATAATAAACAAAATATTATTTTAATGGTATAGCACAAGAAATTAGCTTTAACTGGACTAAACAAGCACTTACGCGTATTCGCCCAAGCCTACGCTAAGGAAATCTCCTTCTCTCAGGCTTCGGCTACCACAGGATAAGAAAAAAAAACTCGAATATGCTTCATCAAAATCATATAGTTGCAAAGTTCGAACCATACTTGGCGAGCGCTACGTCCTCTCTGCGCTGTAACCATAGCGTTAGAGACCGTCTCTAACGCTACGGATAGAGCGCAGCATAGTACTTTTCCCAGCCTAAGGCTTTGCTCACAGTTTTGTAATTTGCGGAATTCCAGAATCGCGTTAAACGATGGAGATACGCATCGACTGGGAGATTGCGGAATTTCCGGAACTGTGGAAATGCTGAATTGCGGAATTTGCGGAAAAGCATTAGATACGTATCGACGCTTTCCACAATTCTTCATTTCCGCAAATCCCGCGATTCTGCATTCCCACAATTCCGCGAATTCCGCAGTTCTCCCGATCGATACGTACCTAACCTTTTTTCCAAAATTCCGCAAATTCCGCAATTCTGCAATTTCGCAACAAAACTGTGAATACAGCCTAACTCTCTAAACACCCAAAGAACATTATGAAACAACAAGGAAGCAAAAACAGGAAGGAATCGCCAACAAATATGCGCGAAAAAGGAATAGGTGCGGCTGCGACGGGGCGGTCACGATGGGTCGCGGTATCTTCCCCATACTAAATTCCGACATCTTTAAAATACTTCAAACTTTACCCAGAGCCCATCTTTCAAACAGCTGTAAACTGTTTTCCTGATAACTCCCTCAGACCTATCTATTGGCCGTTTGCTTTCCCTGATGGTTGCTTAGTCCTCGATACGGGTTTCCAGTTGAGGATTAGATGAGAAAAATTTCGAAGTGTTTCACTTCAAATGGTCAGAACTTCCTTCAAACTCCACCATGAGTGCGGTTTGGTGGAACGGGGTCTACGAGGTTGCCGCTTTCGAATGACTACCTGAGCTAAGCCATATCTTCAAAACGAAGCAAGAAAAACTTAGGGAAGCCAGTTGAGGAAAATTTTTTTTCGTGAATTTGCGAGATTTTCCCAAGTTTCTTCCGAAAAATTGATTTGATGTTACTGCTCTCGAAGGCCTAGTGGGAGGGCGAGAAGCGTCGGTCAGCTTCTCTGTGCGATGCGCCATGCATAAGGATTTCATCTACCTCAACGAATACAAACGTTATTCCGATCCGCATAGTGGCCGCTAACACCAGATCACGTACATGCAATCGTAGTAAGATATGAAAGAAGTCCATATCAGCTGATTTTCGTTTTCATCCCATAGTTCCTGGAGAATTCATCCACGGTGGTACCCGTGGTTAGATAACGCTTTCCATGGTTAGTCGGTGAACTTCGGAGGTGTCTTTGTATGTGATGTCGGTGTCAGCGGACCAACGAAAGAGTTATTGGCGATAAACGGTCGTTGCGGATCGCGCCATGCATGAGGTTTCCATGATGATTAAGTTACACTAGTTTCGGGTTCGAGCCCAATCAATCATTTCTCCACTATAGACTCTCAGCCTGATAAGTTCTGTTGATCACTGCCTACCTCAGCTTACGACCTCCCCAATTTCCTAGCGGAACAAATACGACTCTCCGTCGAGGATTCCTCAACAGAGGCTTGACCCTGGCTAGAGGTAGCCGGACACACTGGGCACAAAGAAATGGTTTTTTAAGGTGTTTGTGTAACGCGGATGTGCGTGAAGCGATGATAATAACAGTTTGGAGCAATTTTCCACTGTTGAAAAACAGAATTTCATGGCTAGAACATGCAAATTTTACAGAAAAGTCGCAGAGATGCGCGGTGGTTGTGATCGGTTAATGCAAAGAAACATCAAACACGGGAGTTGACGCTCTTATCAAGGACAAAACAATATGTAAAGATTTCGGCCCAGCTTAGAGCAGAACCACTGCCTACCTCCCATAGAGCGTGATCCCTACTACAAAGCCATTCTGACCGCACTCTTTACAAAGTTAGCCCTTTTGAAGGCAGAGTGTCCGCCGAAGAGTCGTCCCACGCAGACTTCGATCCACCAAATTCGCTTCGGACGGCGTTTTGCAATCTTGGTTTTCATATCCATGATCAGCATCGAGAACCATGAATCCATCTTGGTCTCATCTCGAAGCATCACGGGATGAAACCCATCCCAGTTATTGCGATTGATGAATGTTTGCAAGGATAATGATCACCGCTTATTCCTGATCACATAGTGTCTTCATGAATTGAAACGAAAAGACGTTATAAACCCCTTTAAGGCCTGTTCTCAGTTCACAAAAGTTCAACTTACAAAGAGTATGAATGTCGAAGAGATAGGCAGGAAATTTTTGGAATAGTTAGGAGAAGAGTGAACAATGAGACATGGAGTTTACAAAAGAAGGTAAAGTAGAGAAAATAAGAGTGAGCAATGATACAGGGAGATAGGAAATCAGGTTATATAAGCGGAAAAGTGAGAGAAATAATCTTGTCGAACAAAGTTGGCAAGCAGTGTAATTCTCGAACGTTTAAAAATACACCGAAGGAAGAGAAGCATCTGGTCAAGAGAGAACGAGTGGAAGAATCGAAATGGCCATACGCTAACAATGACTTGTAGCATGAAAGAGAAATAGAAAGTAAGGAGCAAAATGTCGTGCATGTAATAATAAAGATAGTGAACCCACTGACTCGACAAAGTCGAGTGACGTTCCTCTGCTTACACCTGACAGCTATCGTAACCATATGCTACCTTGATCGCTACGTTCATAGACTCTTCACATCTTTTGTACAGTACTGGACCAGAGATATTATAAAGAAAGTAGATTTTCTGCATGAAGGAACGATGGTCCAACCTGCGCCCCTTCCCTCGCTACACTCGTGCCGTTATAGTCGCTGAAGGAGAGCACAGTGGTAACCCACTCCCCCCTAATCAGAAGCTGTTGATGTGAAATCACACTAGTCAGCCTGGCACTTCTATTTAATTCGAAATCTATGTCAGGATATTCATCCATGATAGGACTTTCACCTCACACATGTCTCTCACCCTTGTGGGATGACTTGCTTATTTAGTCACATAGCCGCCAACTTTTTAAACATTGTCTGCAACATGAAACAAATTAAAAGTGCCACACAGAAACGTTTCCACCAACTGAAGATGGAGCGTTGAGCAATCCACAGTTTCGATCCTCCATGCAGTGTGGATGACAAGCAGTACCGCTCCCATGTTGGTAGCTGGCAGGTGCTGCTAAGGCGAATCAGTGTATCCACTTCCCTCCCCTTACGATACTGCTTCAGAATCATTGCAACCCGTCCTATGTTCACTGAACAACTTAAAATATCAATGATATTGGGTAGATTTCAATATTATTGACATTGTGGTTTCATGGAATTCTCAAACTCGGAAGAGACAAGGGTTTTCATTCTTGAGATTTCATCCCAAGCACGATTGAAACTAGGCGCAAAGTTGCGGTTGCTGTCAGCTGTAGGTAGCATAGTAGAGGCACACATAATTTATAGCTTCAAAGAAATGCTTGTCAAAACTGAGGAGCACACAGTTTCGCGCTGTCGTCTCTGGTCCTAAAACCATAAATTTGCAGACTGGAACATATATTACTGCAGTCTTAATGAAGGAAAGGGTTTGCTTCCTTCTGAAGCACAGGCGAAAATCTAGTCAGACGCCGCGTACATTTGAGTGCCTCCCTCCAACTACAGTAGCGTGGGTCGCTGGTTGTTGGTACGACCACGCCTTTTTCGCAGCTAATTACTTTAGCCTCGCACGCACATGAGGTGCGAAGTGACCCCACTTAGCCGCGAGAGCTCACGAATCATCCTGCTACACACATTGATCCATTACCCGAGTAAAGATCCTTTAATTAGAATACAGATTAACTGCTATTATGCAAATTATTTAGGTTTATTCAATTTATTAGCGAAGTTAGTGCACAAAGGAAACATAGATCTAATATGAACATATGAGACTTATACACCTTTACAAGTCACAAATCTGAACGTGCGCCTGCAGTATGAGGGTTGGGCCTAAAGTCTCTCCTCATAAGAGACCTGCTTCGTTTGCAATGAGACCATCCTCTTTCGATTAACTAAATTGCTGTCATAGGTATTAAAGAAGAAAGGCTTTCCTTCGTTGGCCATCTCATTCCATTTCAGAACGGGTCATATTTGTTTCTAATGTAAATGTGCATTAAGAAGTTTCATCGGAAGTCAGGGTTTATTGCCATCACCGTGAATAGAGTTTAAGATGACATTATTTTAACAAGTTTGTGAAATGTTGAACTGCTTCTTCAAGGAAATAGCCCCATTTATATTGCTTGTTTCATTTGTTTTTTACTCATTTTATGGATCAATGTGGGCAACATGATGATCCGTGAGTTCTCGCAGCTGATTGGGGTCACCTCGCACGTGCGAAGCAACAGTAATTAGCTGCGAAAGAAGCGGGAAAACGCATACATTTTTGTATTAATATTGACTCATGTTCACTTTGAAGGAATGAAAAGAAAGTTTTATGCCAACGATAATTTTTCCATTTCGCGTTTAATCTTACTGTCAATGACGCCTGCCATGTTCACCGTGCAGTTCGTGTAAAGCGAAATCTTGATTGGTTTTTTTTTCGTTCGTTTCAATCAACACCAGTACACGCTTTGGCACAATCACTGCCAGTTGTTTTTAAAGGAATCGTCCACGGAAAACGAGTTTTTGTGTTACCCATATGTTTATGTTGTATTTGCCTGATGTTGGCCTCATGCAAAATTTCACGCGAAAAATGTGCATCTGGCTGAGATACAGCACCACAAAGTGCGTCCAGGTGGGCGGGGCCTCCGTGTAAAAGCCTCGTCCCGTCGTCCGCCGTCGTTGGGAACGGATAGTGGGACTGTTTACGTAACCTTCTGTTCCTACAATGCGTCTCCGACCACGGCGGACGACGGGACGAGGCTTTTACACGGAGGCCCCGCCCACCTGGACGCACTTTGTGGTGCTGTATCTCAGCCAGATGCACATTTTTTCGCGTGAAATTTTGCATGAGGCCAACATTTGGCAGATACAACATAAACATACCGGTAATACAAGAACTCATTTTCCGTGGACGACTCCTTTAAACATTCACATAAAGCTAGAAATTCTCATGTGCATCAATTTATAATGTGTCGCAGTGTTAATAAGAATAAACTGCTACAGAGCGAATATCTCCCCACGCCCGCGGAAGGATCTGATCAGGTTGTTCAAGCGAGCAGCACTTCTGATATCAAAGGTAAAATGCTTATTGACTTTCACAAGTGCTTATTGCATTTTGATCTACTTCCGTTGACAGAATGATGTCGGTCAAAAAGCTCCCGCCGTTTTCCATATTCACTACTCCCTCGTGATTTTTCAGTGCATTTTCAGCCACAGTTTGGATTTTTCAGGTACCACTTTGCACACACACACACACGTACAAGATCTGCTCTCTTTTCCATATATCCCTAAAGACACAGTGCGAGAGGGCTTCCTGAAAGGGGCACTATTGCAGCGGTTTTTGAAACCACAAAAAACCACAGTTTCTGGATGCTAGCACTAGATGCCTCAAAACTTGTAGTGAGTGCACCAGAGTTAGTTTGGAGTGCGACGACTCGTTGTGGGAAGGATGTTGCTGAGCCGTGGATAGTAGAAAAGTTTGCACATGAACGTGTATAGAGACAAGTGCCCAAAATAATGCACCCTGTAGGAAAAATGTAAGCTCGCCTTCTTAGTGACAACGTTGACTGGCCACGAGATAACAAGTGTATAAGAAATACTGTAATGCCGATTTAGCAAATGCCTGCAAAATAGAGTTAGTGAGATACTGAGCCTCTAGTCCACAGTACTCATTCGATCACAGACCTTTCAGTATTTCTGGGTCCTCCTGGCGATGCGAGTAGACTGCCATTGATCGTATTGCGTTTGGTACCTTAGAAGCAGATAAATGAAATCATTGTTACACAGCAAATCTACCAGATACTGGAATAGTGACGATGAGAATATAGTGAGGGGTGAAGACACGGGTGGAAGACGATATATGGAGGGGCTCGTGAGATCCGTCCGAGCTGGGAACACGGGCCGACAGCGGTGTCGATCCCTTTTTATGCGGCCCCGGTCTTTGAAAAGAAGAATGAGAGCAACATCTGTAAAAACATTCAATAGATAAGCCTGATGATAGGAAAAATTGATAAGAAGAAACTAGTCAATGGATCAGCCTGATTATAAGAAGAATTGATAAAAGACATAAGAGGAAACTAATCAATATACGAATAAAATCATTCTGACCATATATAAGAAAGGAGCGTATTTAGCTAGACACCTTCGGTCACTTGTTATGGTTCATCGTAGGCGTGTAAGGAACTGGTTCGCGATTCCGCAAACAGTTCGTAAAGAAAGCATTAAAACTCTGGAAATATGCTCTATTTCAATGAATGGTCGAGGTCCAATCATTTCTCGCGACGAATATAACCTACAACATCGAAAGTGAGATATCAACAAAAATTCTGTTCTATCCTACACGAGTCTCTGGATGCAATAGGGACTACCCAATTTCTGGCCCTGACTCAGAGTGGATATGGTGCCGGGAAAAGAAGATGTCAACATCGGCTTCCAACTTTTTCGGATTTAGGAAGACACATTTGCGAATAGGAGGATAGGTTTTGTACGGGGACTGTTGTGAAAAGTGTGCTGACCTTTTTGTGCGTACAACTTATGTTTGAGCTGAGTTATATTCCGACGACCTAATATAATAAAAATATTATATGCAAGAGTGACGACTAAGGAGATAGTCCATTTAAGTACTAAAATTCGTAAATGCAACGCCATGCCTTTCGAAAAGTGGAAATGATGCCACAAACAAAGGCAATATCATACCTCCGATGACACCCTCCGTTCAGGATCCGAGCGACATCAAGGAGCGAATCCCATGCTCACGGATGACTTCTATAAGCTCCGTGAGGGTCCCGGTATCGAAAACGTGACTCTCGATCCACTTGTCAATATACACGAAATTATATTCCGTCCGCTTGAAAAAGTGGTATGTGTTTTTCAAATCTGTCGACGTCAAAACGCAAGGATGTAAGCAAGTTCCATAGTTCCGTTCCTTTACACAGTGCCTCCTCTTCTTCCCAGCACTGATTCCGCGCCATCCCTGGGGTGCACTGTTTTGGTAAAGAGTACCATTCCTTCCTTTCCACAAATCTTGTGCTGTGTCTTCGATGTTATTCCTCCACTTTTCGTTGGGACACCTCGTGATCGTCCACCAGACTTCTATAATAATTCCCTAGCCATTTTATCGGGTAATCCTGAAGTATTTCCGCGCGTCTTTATATCAACTCTGCTACTGTTCCGCCATACATCACAGTCACTCGATTGCGGACAGAGAGACATAACGACAAACTCACCGACAAAGTTGGTGGTTTGTACAATAGAACGAAATTCATTAGCCGTAACAAGTTTATAACTCGACGAAACGAGCAGTTGTGCAAAAAAAAACTCGGAAAAGTAATAACATACCGCAGTATGATCGTGGCAGGAGCTCGAGCAAATCTGTAGCAAAAGCCTGCGCGCCTTTTGCCACAGTTTGAGATGTGCAAAATTGGAGTCTCACCATGCATTCGCGCAAGTTCTCGCCACGGATATCATACTGTACTATGGTTTTGTCGAGCGTTATAAATATAGCGCGTGCAATAGTGGCAGCGATGAGAGCGCTGGTACTTATTTGTCGCCGACGAGGCCTGTGCCACAAAGTATGAAAGCGGTCTTAGATAACTTCAAAAAGACGTCGTGACCCATGTCTTCACAAATATTCTTCGCATGATGAACTCTTCACACTTCAGGTCGCTCATTACCGCATGGAATTGAGAACGATAAGAACTTGTTTATAGGAAAATGTTGTGATTGAAGGCTGCAGTGCAAGCAGCCACGAGCTTTTTACACTATGTAATTGCCACCGCTCCTGACGGATTGGGGCACAACCTGGCTTTCTCTGAAACTTCGCCTATAGGGGTAATTGGGAATACGATGAAGAATAGGACCTCCGTCTCTGGTTTTGGTGTTGACGCTTGTCTCATTTTGGCGCAAGCGGTCGAAAAAGAGGTTCCATTTTGCGCGTTTGCACTGAGTTTGTGCAAGTATCTTTTCACCGGATTCGCTGAAAACTCCCATGAAGGGATTATCTGGGATGTCCAAATTAATTTGAAACGCTGGCGTCATTTAGCGCTACAACCGAAGTCAAACGGCATCCGCACCAGAAGTGAACGATATTTCGTGATCAGCATATTAACTACTATGTGAGAAATTGAATGGACTTGGGTAAGGAAAAAGCGTCGCGCCAAAATTGTGCCAATAGCTCTGAATCGGCTCCAACAACCTGATCAAGACAAAGTTCTAGCAAAAATCGTTGTCTTGCCCATTTGCGGGGTGCTTATAGCTGGATAGTGTCAAGATTTACTAGGATGCATATCGATTGAGAAAATCCCCCCAGGCAAGTATTAGAAAATCCTGCCAGAGGAGTGAAATGAGTAAAGATATTGTGCCAAATACTAGAGAGAAAAAAGTTGAAAAGATGGAAAGAAAATAAGGTCGCGGTCATACTCATCGCGGCAGGGCGTGGCTTTGTTCACAGGCAGCGAGGGAGAGTGGCAATGAGGAGGTGCAGAGCTGACGCAGGCAATGAGGCAGGGTGGCATAGGCGGAGACGCAAAGATACGCAACCACTCCCTGCCGCCGGCCCAGAGTATGATTGCGGCCTACGTGTGTTGGCTGTCATCGATATTACGCGACACAGTCAGGGTGGAGCGTGTGGGGCGTTGCGAGCGGTTGTCGCACAACTGGATCACTACGCATGCAGACATCCCATTAGGTTGTATAATAAGAACATTTCGTTTTTAGCTTCTTTCTGGCCCCTTTTGTTTCGTGACGTTCTCTTTGATGTTCGACAAACATGTATATGAATTTGACAAAGCTTTTTCTGTTCGGTGCTATGGGAGTGGGTGTATATCGTTAAGACAGAAACGTCGCGTGGCCGTGTTCGGCACGCGACGATATGGTGCGAGCTATGCGCGCCGTATTTGTTGGGTCCTGAAGCGATTACGCATAGAATGAGGCGTAGAGCACTGTCATCGCTTCAAGACCCATCCAATACGGCGCGCATAGCTCGCACCATCCCTTCGCGTGCGGAACACGTCCACGCGACGTTTCTGACCTAACGATATACACCTCTATGGGAGTTAGGGGGGGCCAGTGCACTGTGCTCTGCGTCTTTAACGTTATGGTGGAGCGCAGAGAAGCCATAGCGCTAGCTGAATCGCGTTCGAATTCTGCATCGAGACGATTCTGATAAAGCAAACTCGTGCTTTTTCATTCATCCTATATAGCCTGAGCCTTGGGAAAGGAGAATCCTTTTCCCTAGGCTTAGGCGAATACGCGAAGTCGTTGTTAAGTCTAGTGTAGCGAATTTTTCGTAATATACTGATGGCAGAATAATTCAATCGTTTTCTCAATTAGTTAGCTGTATCTAGGCACAAAACAACCTTGAGAGTGCCTAAAAGCGGAAACTGGGTGCGACTTTTGCTTTTGTCGAGTGGCCCCCCCTAACTCCCATAGCACCTGTTCTACAAAACAGTGTTATCCGATCTTGAACCTCTCAGTAGCTTATTATTTCTCAGTGCATCGAAGTGGAATGCCCAGGAGGTAAAAACTTGCACAAGACGGATTCCGCAGTCCGTAAATCGCTCACCACCGTTACCCCGTTTAATGGACGTAAACGCGTCCTTTGAAGAGGCGACGCGCCCTTCAAAGAACTTGAAACAGGCGCGGTCCTTCAAACAAGGTGGAAGAAGTCTAACACGCATAATACTAAGTAATCTCGTATCGTAGCGTTGGTCGAACTGCGTCTTGAGCAATCGCTGATAAAGATAGGCGGTAAGGTTACTGTGGTAGCGTGCCGTACGCAATTGCGACCCGGCTACGACTTGGCTTTATACGTAAGACCTAAAGGCACACCTCGCGGTAATAAGATTAGTCGTCCTACCTTCTTGGGGGGCTAGATACTGCGGTGAGAATAGGTATTATGAGCGAGTGAGGGAGCTTAATGCCGCACCAACATACGCACTCAAACATCTCAAAGGACCGTGAAGTTCACTAATCTGATTATCGCAAGGTTTGCCCTAAGGCGCTGCAGCTGCGATGCCTGTACCTGTGCTCAATTATGGGTCACCTTCATAGTTAACCCTCAACATGAATTCCGCACTATTCAAATTTGACTGGCATGAATGGAATCAAGTACATCTCAACAATAAACGCAAGCCGCGAGTACGCACTTTCACGAGAAAATCGAACGACAGCCTTGACCGTCCCCTTGTGTATCGTCAGGACGAAATTTTAAAAAGTGAGTGCGGCATCAGACGCGATGCGTGCGAGCGAGCGAAAGATGTCATGTGGTGTCATACGCATTCTTAAAATAAAGCGCACAACAAGGTCACTGTTTCGTGAGAGCCGACTCCTCTGTTAAAGGCACCAGGAGTGGGGGGGGGGGGGGGGGGCAAGGGAGGAAGCGTAGTTCAAAACGGAATGTCTCGAGCCAGACGGCGTCCGCGTGAGTAATGCCATATCCGTGATCAGCACTTTGAATAACCCCTAAGCGTCATTTTTAAATGAAATTGATGAAGAAAAGTTGCTGCACTAGTCTGATGCAATTGCACCAAACTGGCGCCAACGTAAAAAACGGATGTCTTATCCGTGATCTGCACCCAAATAAGTTGTGTATACAAAGTTGAAGAGAAAATTACGTCGTTGACCTAATTGCAGTGTCTAGGATAGTGATAGCCGAATAGTGCCACTTTTGTAGGCGAATTTTTAACTCAGGAAAGACAAGCCGTTTTGAAAAGCGTGTTTGGGAGTTATTGCGATTCCAGCGCGCTTCACCTTGACGTGCATGCTTCAGGTGGGCCGACGCCACTCGCCACTTGTCGCGTAGGGTGAAATCGATCCCATTCATGATGATCTTAAACTTGTAAAAACTGCACAGCAGTGAAGAAGTAAAACAATGAAAGAGAGATTAAGCGAAGGAGTAAGAAGAAGTGTAACTATAATAAACGAAAACCTAATAAATCCGCGCTCGATGTCTTGGTGAAGCGCCGTGTGTGCAAAGTAACAATTTAGAGGCCACCGTACAAACCGTAAGTGCTCCCTCTCAAGTGGTGGTACGGGTAATTCGGGTATTTCGTCACACATAGTCTGCTGGAACATCGAGTTTTCATTTGGATGGATCAATTCAAGGGTTACTCATTGTCCACACTACCCCGATTCGATTTTAAGGCGATCACACCTATAATAAGGAGCTAACTTATCTGGTAGCAAATAGTAAATTTTGCGCACGTCTGTTCGCACTCACCTGCCCTGTGTTTAGTTGTAGTTTTCTGAGAAGAGACTACTAATCAAAAATAGCAAGTATAGGTTTCTCATTGTGTCGAAGCCCATCTAATTCTCCCTCGAGAACTTCAAAAGCAGTCGTTTCTTATCGCCTTCATGCTGTCATACATTAGATCTTTCGCTCGCAAACTTTCTCGGAGGGTCCATCACAGATATTGAGGATTTCGAGGAAGCTATTGAGAGAAGGGAGATTTCAAGGTTTCTGTTTCGATTTTAGGGTTCTGAAAATGTTTAATCTCGTTCTTTCTCTACTGTCATATTGCTGAGCACCTCCAACTTCCATATTCCACACTCAGCCGAACCCTCCGTGTGCCTTCAATGCGCGGCATGCAATATCGAAAGGAATGCGGTACATTGCGGCAATACATTCGCTTAAGTTCAGTCCCCTACGCCAAACTACCGCATTCCTTTCGATATTGCATGCCGCGCATTGAAGGCACACGGAGGGTTCGGCTGAGTGTGGAATATGGAAGTTGGAGGTGCTCAGCAATATGACAGTAGAGAAAGAACGAGATTAAACATTTTGAGAACCCTAAAATCGAAACAGAAACCTTGAAATCTCCCTTCTCTCTCACGCCCCTCTGCGTCACCAACCGGGAGTAGACCTCAAACAGGCCAGAGGCAGAGTCAGCCGGGTGCCATCGTTGCGCCGCCGTCGGACTCCGCGATTTTGCGGTGTCGTGGCTCCGCAGCGAAGTTGCGACATTGCACAATCTCAAGGTCGTGGTATCGCGTGCGAAAGTGCGACGTCGCAAAATCGCAAAGTCGCAAACGCAAAGTCTAGCGGCTGCCTTGTCTCGCCCTCTTCCCCACCTCGCCCGGTTGATGAACTGCAGCATGGCACGCCGTGCGAGTGGCCTCACACTTCCCCACTCCTGAAGTGGATGGTTTGTTTTCAGAGAACGTGTATTCGCAAATCTCACTTTCTCCTTACCATTCCCGGTGCCGTTAAGTCATTGACCGCGAGCGCGCCAATCGCACGATTTTCATGCCACGTGCCCTAACAGCGCATCACTTTGGGTGTGCACCTTTATGTCAGGATTTCGCACCGCAGCATGCTGCAAGCGAAGCGATGCGGGCGAGTTGTAAACGCCGTGTTGTTGGTTACCAAAGCGATTACAAGTCAAATGTGTATGGCACCCCTAGCTTACCGTGTAATCGCTCTGAGACCGAACTCTGGCAGCGCGCATACCTCGCACACGGCATCGCACGCCGCTCGTTGAGGTGCGAAATCCTGACATAAGGGCACACACCCCATCACTTTAAGAGTCGAATCTACCACAGAGAAAATTTTTTTAGGTGTTCAATGCTCCCTTCGATTTTGAACATGTCACTTATCATATGACAATAATGAACAACACCATACATCCACTTGCTTTCGCTATTAAAGGTGAGTCAATTACGGCAATTCAAAATGGCAAGAGCGGACGCACTCGGATCGTCACTGAGGCGCGCCAAAGGCGCCGTGTTTTTTGTGGGAGATTCTGTCGCTCGCTATAATCTCTACTGCGCTATTTGTGCCTAGGTTTTTGGTTCAAAAGAACCGGATGGGGTCCGAAAAAAGAAGAAGAAGATGCAAAGAATGATTATTTGTAACGAACATTTGAGGTTAGAAGCGATAATCGGTGGGAAAACACGGATTCAAAGGCGCGACGCTGTGGTGTGCAATCGCATGACATTCGTATCATTTTGAACTGCACACACTGACTTTCCGTATTGTCCGCTGTAAAGATGTCATTTGCTGCCTTGTAGAGTGTATTTCACTCTTTCGGATGCGAAATAAGTGAAATAACACACAACAGCAAACAAGAAAAACAACTGAAAGACGAATAAGCGAAAGCGTATTACGGCACCAAATAAGGAACGATAGCGCAAAAATAAGTGCCCATTTTCACAGTTTCTCACGCTACTGGACTGTCGAATTTAGTCGTGAACTGAAGGCAAAGCCTACAAATGATGAAATATGCCCAGATTCTTATAATAAGAGCGCTTTGCTACAATTTTTATTTTTCGTGAACAAATGACGGATGTAATCGGGACAAGGGGGACAGGGCACTCATTTTCATGCTGTCGCTTTTCATCTGATGTCATATCCAGTCATCAGATTGCACACTCACACGTGTGTCTTCACCCTTAGCCTTACTTGAAGGAGGTTGGGGCTCTCCCCAACCAAGACTCGGACAAAATGAAAAAAATAGCGCCGAATGCCGAGCGCAGTGGAGTTCCCGTTTCCCCACTGCTTTAGTAAACCAACTTCGTCGGAGAATGCGGAAAGGCCAAAGTCTGCTCCTGATCACATTGACAATTGTATCAAATCAGCATAGCCCTCCATATAACGTGGTCGGCCGCAACAATACATTTCATAGCGCAGCATATGATCAATTTCACAAGGGAGAGAATAAGGCCGCGGTCATACTTTACGTGTCTGTGTAGTTGACACCGGCACCGGCGTCAACCAACGCAGACATGTAAAGTGTGCCCGAGGCCTAACAGTTGTATAAACAGTTGTTGCCAATGTGAAAACCGTTTTTTCTGCGTCGGTTCGCGTGGCCTCGCTTTGTACCCCGCTTTTCAAAACGTCTGGCTCGTCCCAGTGACGATATGCGCGCAACGACCCGCGCTGACGCAACTTAGGTATACAGGGTGCGCCAAAATTATGGCGAATGGACATGCGTGCACATTTTGAGCAACTATTCAAAGATGTTGTGTTTTTCTCTGCTTCTCTCATTTTTATAGTGTTGTCGTATTCATGCCTAACATATCTGACCGGAAAAAATCTATCACTGTGACCATGGTTAAGCGATCCTGCTATCGTCCTGTAATCATTGGACTTCACCGACAAGGATTTTCGGCACGCGAGATTCATGAGAGCGTTGTTGTACATCTAAGTGTCATCTACCGCTCCATCAAACGTTACAGGGAGCTAGGAACCGAGAGCGACCGATTCGGACGGGGGAGGCGTGCAACTGTGGCCACGACCAGCAATCTGAGGAAGGTACGCGAGAGTATCTGCAGAGAGCCGTCGCCCTCGGTCCGCCGAATGACTCGAAAAAGGACATCAAGGAGACTTCCTTGAGAAAATTTTTTCAGAAGTTGGGATTAAAGGCATACAAGAAGAATAAGTGCCAGAAACTCACGGAGCTCATAAAGGAAGGAGAAAGGAGCGATCGAAGCGACTGCTGAGAGGATTCGCAAAACAGCGGCATTTCTCGATCCTCTTCACGGATGAGAAGTTGTTCACATCGCATCTACGCTGTATCGAACCCCAACGCGACTGTGAGCCGCTCTTCTCATCCTGCTCCCGTCATGGTTTTCGCTGGGATAACGGCTGACGGAAAAACGCCGTTGTGGTTTGTTCCGAAAGGAGTGGAAGTGAGTAGCCGAAATTACCTTGACCTTCTAAAAGACGAATCGTTGCTCTGGACTAATGCTCACTTCGGAAGACGTAATTGGACCTTCCAGCAGGACGGAGCTACGGCTCACAGAGCACGTGTGGTCCAAAACTGGTGCAAGGCCAATTTCCCCGATTTTATCAGCTTCGACGAGTGGCCAGCTAATTCACCAGATTCCAATTCTAGGGGTTACAGCGTCTGGTCAGTTCTAGAAGTAAGACCTGCGCAAAACCGCACCGCTTTGTGGAATCACTGACGAAGGCTCTACAAAAAGCGTGGGGTGAGCTCATCGCGCCGTACTTGCGTGCCACGGTCGATGCTCTTGACGCTTCGAGGCCCGTACCGATGCCAACGGAGGTCCGAAATTCACTGATTGTGTATGATTGGTAAGTGAACAATAAAGGTTACTATAACTTTGGTCTCTTAAGATTGTAATGCTCTTGTTCTAGGCGATTCAAATACCTTTTCGCTATAATTTTTGCGCACCCTGTAATGGGCCATATACCTCCGGCGCCATGCTGGAGCCATGATAAGTAATTCAAGGCACATTTTTGAACGCAAGATGAAGATCACAGATCGTCCGCCTGAGGCGAAACACCTGAATCGGTGGGGCCCAGAGATCAACAGTTTGATTGTGTGGAAAATGACCCTAGATTCTTTGCTATGGTGCAATCAATCACATTTCGCACTCGGGCTACATAGGCCCTCATGCCGACATGTGAACTCAGATCGCTGTGATCCCGCTTCTCAGTCGTATAATGATTTGATAACCTGGACCTTTTTGTGGTATCGTCAGCATATCAACCTAAGCTCCTCCGAAGATAAGTGTGAAATGACTCAGATTAATTTGAAGTGAATACAGTGAATGCAGTGTAGTGAATACAGTATATATCTGTAGTAGAAAGGGTGACTCGCTGAACTGGGCTTTTGCTTCCAAAAAATGGGAACGGTGCTCCGCTCAAGCGGTTGGAACTGTTAGCGATCGGGCATCAGACCTAAAACCCAGCTCTTGTCGATTGTTGAAAGGAATTCGCATTGCTGAATGATCGATATGTTGAACATATTCAGGTAACTGCATTCCTCGCATTGTTGCGTATCCACCCTATGGTGTTCTCAGAAGCAAGGAAAGGATTCCAGTCGCCATCACGATGAGTGTAAGTTCAACTGCATTGATGATTTTAGCCACGCAGATGGCCTACACCTGTCAAGGATAAAGGCTACAAAATATGGATCAAGATATAAATATGATTTAAGTGCAGAGTCTGGTTGAGTACATGTAATGCAAATAATGGAGTATAATATATAGGAAAACCTTCCCGCATGGCTACATGCAACACGCAACTTCAAGGCACAATTTCCAGTTTTTTTTTCTAAAATCATCGTGGTCATGTGCTATCGCCATATGCTTTCGAATACGAAGAATAACATGTTTTTCTGGGACTGTTCTCTTTCAGAAAGTAAATAAGATTCGGTGCCACGCTTTTGAAAAGCATAGTAAGGCCGCGTTCATACTTTATGCACCGACGCCGCCACCGCTGGTACCGACGTCAAATTACCGCCGACGCGGTCGGTGCCTGCGTCAGTGCGCAAAGTATGGACGCGCCCTAAGCAATGACAGTCACTCAAGAAACCAACTACGTGTGGCACTCTTAGCTCACATTTTTCGCATCCGGTGCACCTCGACGAAAATTTCCTCTTCGACTGGCATGTGTCCCTTTTGGAGTGGTTGAGGTTGAACTGAGGAGGGCAGAGAGTGAAAGGGGTAGGTCATTCAGCCCACCTCTCACAAACTATAAACGCGACCTAAGCATTGACAAAGCAATTTTATTGATTGTGATGATATACGTGTGCATTCCCTCCTTACAATGGTCTGAACAACTGCATTCCTTTGATAAGAACTACCCAAATCTGGTAGATAAGTCCGCCCTCACGCGGTGTCGCGTGCGGCAGACGCAGGCACAGTCTTCAAAAAGCTCGGGATTGCGATGCACTCTTCATTCTTAAAAACAACAGAATTGTAGGAAATGTTTATTCAACTCTATTTCTAATACCTACAGACACCACGTATCGAAGCCTTCCTTCATCCCGTGTAACAATGACCATTCAAACCCGTGTTACAATGACACCATGAAAGAATTTTTGAACGCAGTCTCCATTTTATCGTCACAAACATTCATTGCATAAAAACTCTCACTTATTTCAACTCTCATTCAAATTTTCTGATGGTCACCATTTCTCCACATGATCATGGCAAAGGTTGCCCCACGCTGGCTCTCCTTCTGAGAGTCAGTTTTTTTCTGTTCCTAAAGCCCATACACCAAAATGCAAAGCAAAATGCATGGCATGCAGGGGAAAGTAAGGTGAAAGACGCATGTCCCTGAGCTCTGTACACCAACAAACAGAATTAATAAAAATTTTTATTCAACCGCTATTCCATCGCCGAAACCATCATGAAACTGAAACCGCCGTTCAGCAACGATTCTCCTCTCGCTTGCTCGCTTTCCTCTGACAACTGGGAAGTTCCTGTGTTCATCTCTCGTACGACCCCTACTCTACTTGCTACTCGCTTTTATACCGTCCACAAATCACAGCTTCCTCGATTTCCTCCATCTTTGGTTCTTTGAAAACTGCGCCTGCGTGTGCCGCGCGCGACATCTCTGAGGGCGGAATTAACTACCAGACTCTAGGGTATTCGGTATTTCACTAGATAATAGAGACATCTACTTCTTGTGTTGGCTTCTAAGCATCTAATTAATAACATTGTTGCATAAGGATACTGTGGATGGATGTGGCTCTTCTAGCTCGCACGCATCGTGTTGCACATTACACACAGCCGCGCGGATTTTATGTACTAAGACACACACCCCTCAAAAGAGCTTCCGGTGGGGGGGGGGGGGGAAGTGCGCCACTGCAACTCCCTAAAAGAATAACGTCAAGTAATTGACATACCACGCTTTTCCCTCCCCTTGAAGGTTACTTGACCAGCGTATCCTGTCTTATGTGGGGCGAATTCTGATGCTGAAAGTGGAGCCGCTTCACTAAATAAGTAGGAGCGGCCACGTTTCAAGAAGAATTTTCGCTACCAATCATCCCTTTTGCGATGTGTCCACATTTTAATTCCCCACAAAATCGTAGTGGCATTTGAATGCTGTAAGATCCCAAATACGTAAGTTGCAAAGAACAGTTGATGTACTCATCAGCGTTTTTCTCCCATGAGTATGGTATCGAATCTGCACCTGGATGGATGCAGGATCTGTTGGGCTGGACGGGAATTCAACCAGGATTTGATCCCGGGAACATACTAGTGGGAATAGCGCACTTACCGCTAAACTACAATCGAAAGTCAATTATTTGTTTGATACGTGACACTGACAATGAGTCGTTGGCTATCAACTTTATATAACCTTATGGCCAATACAATTCCGTGCAATGTTTCGGCTATTTTGCAAGGGTGAAAGGTGGTAAGCGGTAAACCTAACGCTGCGATGCGTTAGTTGAGTTTGTCAAAAAAACGTAATATCATTCGAATTCATACTCCTTTATTGACTCCTACATGCTTGCAGGAAAAAAAGGTGTCTTTTCCATTTATAACTTCTTTTAGAAATTTGATCACGACAATATGGGTCAAAAGGATCGCATTGTTTATGAATGGGTGCTGCTGAAGCGATTCGAAAAAGATTTTCGGCCTGACATGCTTAAGGTAATGAGTCAACAAACACTCGATGTACTGATATTGAAGTCCATCCTACGAAGTGTGTATCCACCAAATCGCGCGTATAGACTAGGTGATGTACATAGAGCGCCTCACTAGGTTTGTGAGTGCTTACAGCTGCTCTCTCTCTCAGTTGTCAGCTACACTTTGCTTACCAAATTTTTTAATTCTTTGGCCATTCTTCGACCAAAAAGCCATTAGAAAGTGAGGAAATGCCTCAGTGAGCTGGTCAGCAACCCAGTCTCATGATTGCGAGACCACTCCCGTGCTGCGCCTTTGTGTACCGTATAAGGCACGTCTATTCTTGCGAGCGTGGAAGTAGTGAGTTTTCAGGCCTATGCAGGCCTGCAGGATGCTTGCAGGATCTAAAGATATTGCGAAGACCTTGATCGCCTGACTGGAAGTAGGGTTGCTGACGTAAGTATTGCAGCACTGAAAAAAGCCAATGGGAATGACCATAAAATTTAATAAACTGGACTCCTGTTTCCCCCGCTGACTTTCACGGCGTATCAGCACATAAGGAATATGCGGAAATGAGATGTTTGTCGGGGGAACAGTACGCTCAGGCTGGACCTGTTAAAGTTGAGGGAAACTGCCTATATGAAAGCGATCTCAAGTGTTCTCAGAAGTAATAGTCATCTCAATGGTATATTTACCATAGCTTATCAGCACTCACACGCATAACGTGTTGAGCCGTTGGCCAATATACCGTGAAGCTGAAAGCTTTAGTATTGATTTTGATTTTTGATTTTTAATAACTGCTGTTTATCGCCGCAGTCGCGATGCGAAAGTTACTACAAAGATGCTGAGTTATGGGCAAAAGCTTCGGTGTCGGACGGGACTCGAACCCGCACTTCATCCTTTCCGGGGATATGTGCTAATCCATCACACTACCGACACCCCTTTCACCTCAAAGACATCATTAGGGGTAATGCGGTAATAGAGAAATCCCTACAAGAAGTCACTCATATGGTAGTACTGGGCCTAAGAAGGCTATCTGTGGCGAAATCCCGGTGGAAAAGCGGCCCTCCAAGCTGTAGAAACAATGCAAAACGCCGCAATCATGCAGCGGTTCCGCCTCTTGGACACAGCGGTCCCGCCTCCCGATGACGTAATTCCCGATCGACTGGGGTGGGAGCGGCCAAGGAGATGCGGCAGGATCGGAGGTTTTGCGGCGCGCTTTCGCAGTTTTAGCTCGACTCACTCAAAAAAATAGATGTTGTCGTATTTCCAAACATTCCCCTGTGTTTACTTGGCAAAATGGCAATGGAAAACTAGATCAGACTACCAGCCTCTCGACGGAAAGGTCGTCCGCGTCGAGAATCGAGAGTGGAAAGGGGTCTTATTTTTTGGGTTTTGGGCCATTTCCATCCGTTTTTTCTCAACTATCCTGTTACTAGGCATCTCGACTTTCATATGCACTATTTCTTTACTTTTCGTCCGACTTTCCCCTGATGCTGCCTTTAACTCAGCTTCTGAATGGTACATTTATCATAGCTTATCAGCACTCACACGCATGACGCGTTGAGGAATAGTCAATAGTCATCCCAGACAGTCCCCGTGTTGTGCGCAGAGAGCCGGAATGGGTGATGGGCCACAGCAATAAAGAACTATGGTTGCTATCGCAATGAGAGAGCATCTTATAAAGGTTGCACATCTGGACATCTCTGTGGGGTCGATGTGCACCCTCAAGCGTACATATTTGCCTAAGTGATAGCGGAGGTAAGGCACTGTTGCCCCTTCTAGGCTTGTGCAAAATAGCTTCCTTAGCGGAATGCCCCTATCCCCTTACTGCGATAGCACCAAGTGGAGTCTTAGGTCATGTGAATAAATGGGTGTTCTTTCATGAATGTGTATTCCATACAGTTATGGCTGTCTTTGCTAAGGCGCAACACTGAGTAAATTTTGTCATTATCCCATGCGAATGGAACTCCTCACCAATGCCGTGTGATGTGCGCGGTACATCGCGTAGCTAAAACTGGTGACGCGCCTGTTGGAGACATGTAGATCCATCATGTGTGGCTGTCCTGCACAACATGTAACAATCGCATTCGTGTCGGGAATGAGAGCAATGGAGAGTCCGAGGATGTGCACCCTTATGTTAGGGTTTCGCACGTTTTGCAGCATGTCTCAAGCGCAGCAATGCGGACGAGGTGAAGGCGCTATGTTATTGGGTCTCGAAGCGATTACAGGTCCACTGCGTATCGCGCCCCTAGCAGTAGCGTGTAATCGTTCCAAGACCCAGCTACCGCGACGCGCACAGCTCGCACACACTATGTCGCACGCCGCTCGTCGTCGTGCGAAATCCTGACATAAGCGTATACACCCAGAGTCCGCACCCCAGCGTGGGGCTTCGCTGAAGAGCTAGAGTAAGCCTTTTGCCGCGAAATGTGCCACCCACCGTTTCGTTGGAACTTTGAAGCTCGTGTCTCGTAATCATACTTCTGCTCTGTGGAAACCCAATTAACCTCGGGGCATTCTCAAGTATGTGCTGTCGTGTTAACCATAATATTCGAATCATGCTTTCAGTCAAATGGAATTGTTCGTCGGAAGAATATTCTCGTTCAATACAATGGATAGATGGCCGTGCATTCTTTACGCGTTCTTTGTCGCTTCTTTTCTTTTTCGATTAAATGTTTTCGCTACAAGTGTTGTCTTCCGAAATCTGCATGCCAGTCCGTTTTAAGTCAGGATCAAGAGCTCACCTTCACCGTTTACTG
The DNA here is from genome assembly GCA_963978905.1 of Trichostrongylus colubriformis. Lineage (NCBI taxonomy): Eukaryota > Metazoa > Nematoda > Chromadorea > Rhabditida > Trichostrongylidae > Trichostrongylus > Trichostrongylus colubriformis. The sequence goes on from OZ022256.1 coordinate 22,579,339, forward strand.
GCTTAGTTTGCTGTTGGTCCTCTTTTTTCTTACTGTCTTGTATTGTCACCCTTGAGCATCGACGAGATTGTGCGGAAAGACTGATTCAATAAACAAATTAATATGGTTTTCCCGCAAGTTTTATTCGATTTGCAGTATACTGTAGCACTTGGTTTCGAGAGTACTAAAACTGCACCCCAATTTTTATCTGACACTGTGCACCAGCTGGTGGGCAGGATCAAGCGTGGCGTCGAGGGACGATTTCAAAAAATACGACTCCCCTCAAAAAGGAGCCTCCACACGATCCCCCTCCCCCTTATCCAGATCCCGCTATTTCTGTAGTTTCTACTCAACTCAACGCGACTCATCAAGGAAATCAAGAGCTACGTTCAAAAAAACTGAGGCAAAACTCGTGATAAAGCAAGAAGAATAAGGACCTAACGGAACTCAATATTTGTATTTTTCCATGAGAAAAGGATTAGAAATCGTGCAAGTTATAAGGCAGGGGAAAAAGATGGGTGAAGAAGGATACAGAGTCAGAAAGCAAAACGAAGCCATGCTGCGTTCCACTGCGATTGCTGACGCGACCATCGCGATAGAGCGCGGTCCTTCCAGTAATGAATTGAAGCATTTTTGAGTATTTGTGAGTCTGCTTAAATCTATCTTTCGAAGTGTAAATTGTTTTCTTTATAACTTTCTCAGGCCAATCTACAGGACGCTTTGTTTCCCTAATGCTTGAGTAGTTATCTATATGGAAATCCAATAGAGGAAAATTTGAAAAATTCCGGAGTTTTACTTCATATGATCGCAAATTCCTTCAAACTCAACCGTATAAGTGCAAATTTGCGATTCGAGGTTTGCGAGGTTGTCGCTGTCTAAGGATACTTGGACTGTACCTTACCTTCAAAAAAAAAGGAGTTACACGAAAGAAGCCAGCCGAGGGAATTTTTTTTTGTCGAAGTGGCGAGGTCTTCCCACGAGCCTTTGGGAAAATAATCCTCTGTGTCCGAGTGCCTCCACTACACATTATTTGCTCTCGAAATACCAACGGGATGCCGAGTAGCGTTGACCGACCTCGCTGCGGAATGGGCCATGCATGAATATTTCATTCACATTATTTGTAGTACAAACTCTCATGCGGTCTGTTTGATGGCTCGCTGGCACCAGTTTCACCTGTCACCTGTCGTCCCGTTGCTCATTAGGAGTCGAGCTAGCTGCAGCAACGTCTCCATTTGTCCCTGTCGTGAGCCAAAGCAGCCCAGTGAACCTTTCTGATTCCAAGAACACGTAGCGACTCGTTCCCTTCGCGCAGAGCTTTCCTTAAGAGGTCTGACCATTGGGCTGGCGGTCGTCCAGGTGTACGTTTGACGTCCTGAGGGATCCACTCGGTAACCGCTCTGGTACAATGGTCACCACGATATCGCATGACGTGCCAGCCCATCTAATCTTTGATTCCTTGCCAAGTACGACGGCGTCCCTGATCTTTGATCGACGACGGAGTTCGCAACTCCGGATTTCCCTCTGCACTTGCGTATATCGAGATACTCCGAACATCGTCTTTCCGATGGGGCGTTGGATGACGCTAACCGAATGCTCCTCCTGCTTACGTAGAGTCCATGTCTCGCGTGTGTTAAGGCAGGGAGGACAGCGGAATCGAAGAGGTGGGCGCGAAGCCGGATGTACTTCGTCTCCCTCACTACTCCCTCGATGGTCTTGAAGGCTCCCCAAGCTGCTCTTTTCCTCCTGCTCAGCTCTGATGCTGAATCGTTCATCATAGTGACTTCCCGACCTAAGTTCTCATAGCTGAAGCATTCAGTGACGTTCGTTCCGTTGAGCGTGAATGGGACATTGGGTATCAACCCGTTTCTCATGAACATCGTCCTCGTCAGGTTCAGCTGCAGACCAATTTTCCCACACTCGCAGTCGAAATCGGCGAGCATCCGCTTCGCTTGCTGGATAGTCGGTGTTATAAGCACAATGTCGTCAGCGAAGCCGAGGTCGTGTAGATGCCGGCCATCGACCTTCACTCCCATTTTCCCATTCCAAATGACGCATGACGTATTCCAGAGCATAACAGTTTAGACGAGATGGTGTCGCCTTGTCGAACCCCCCTCTTCACGTGATGACTCCTTGTAGAATGGCGAGTTTCTAGTCGTGAAGGCTGTGGAGCGCTTTGATAAACGCTTCTGTCTCAAAGGAGTCAAAGGCTTCCTTCAAATTAATGAATGTGAAACATAACGGCATCTTGTACTCTCGCGACACTTCAAAGAGCCTAGTGACAGTGTGGACGTGATCGATCATACTGAAACCTCTCCGAAACCCTGCTTGCTCGCATGGCTGTCCTTCGTCCAAAGTTCTCCCGATCCTATTGAAATGACACGAGTGAAGAGCTTGTAGACTACAGACAGCAGGTAGACTGGAGGATAATTGCCAATGTCACGTGGATCTCCCTGGATAGTGTGTAGGTGTTCCGACCAGTGCTCCGGGAGGTCAGGTCAAAAGTGTTGTTTGGTGGGTAATTCACAATAGAAAGGACGGAATTGACATTCTTGTGAGACTGAAACCTGGTATAATAGACTGTTACAGTAGCTACTTTGACCTTCACCATGACCGCATCTGCTTTCAGAAATTGTATTGAAGGGAAGGTGGTTTAACTCAATCATTCAAGTAACGAAGTAACAAGTATCATCTACCTTTGTTATTCAATTCCTTTCTTTGACATAAGTAGACCAGCAAAGTAGCCAAGATCTTGAAACCGGTAGTAAATCAATCGTCTCGTGAAGCAAACCCACTCGTGTGTGATCTGACCCCACGCTAATCACCGGAACACTTGCAACACACCCGAATCTCCCTTCTTATACAGCAACACGGTCCTGCTGGTTTTCCACGATGTGGGTAACTTGCCTTCCGACAGGTAAAGTGTGAAGAGTTGGGCCAGTGTTTTGACGATCACTAGTAGGAGATTCTTCAGATGTTCCGGTGATCCTGTCGGGGGGGGGGGGGGGTGCTATACCATTCTTCACCGACGAAATGGCGTGTCGGACTTCGCAAGGGAGAACTAATGGTACAACATATCCATCCTGCTTCAGACTACCCCTGGGCAGCTGGATATGGCTATCGAAGAGATCCGAGTAGAAGTCGTAGATAACCTTCCCCATTGCCTTTCGGGAAGCAGTAACTGTACCGTCCAGACGCCGGAAATCGGTCATTTAGGCCTTATAATTGGCGAACCTTCGGCGAGTATTGCGGATGCTCCTTCCAGCTGTGCTGCTTCAGCCAGCACTGCTGCTCTTCTCTCCTTGAAATCTTCTTTTATAGCCTCTTTGCTTTGCTTCGCAAGTTCGGACGTGTCAGTTGGTAATCGCTGCGGCTCATGCGGCCCCCGTTGGCGTACCATCTCGAGAGTTTTCAAAGAGAGACCCATCTTGATGACTTTCGAACCCTCTGACCTCCTGACACTATCGTGAACATGCTCAAAAAGGCGGTTGTACTCGTTGACGATGTTTTTGATAAGGGAATCCTCCCATACTACGAGAGAAACGAAGTGTTCCTGGTTGATGATTGTCTCGGGTCTTCGCTCCATGAATTTCGCGGCTCTCTCTCCACGTATCTAAAGAGGAATTTTGCGCGGATGTGTCAATGGTCTGATCCCGTATAGAACTTCGGAATAACAGCGGCGTCGGTCATGCAAAACATTCGAATGTGATCGATTTCATCATGGAATTGCATCGCTCCCAGGTCAATCGCAGATGAGAGGGCTCTGAAACTGTGAGTTGCCATGGATGGAGTTGATCGACATAGTGAACTCGGACAGCCTTTCATTCCATTCCGTTTCGTAAGTCCCGATGTGAAGCTCAATGTCCGATCTTCTAGGGCCGATCATGGCGTTGAATTCGCCGACGATGACCTCGAATAAGGTGTGGTCTTCCGTCTAGAAATTCTTCATTTCCACATAAAATGCTTAGAGCTCGTCCTCGTCGTAGCTTGATGTTGGTGCGTAGGCGACGAAGATGGTCAAAGCCGGGATGAAACCGGCGTGTTGACGACCACACCGCCAACGCCTCTCCTGTCACATGTTCTTAGGACAGTTCTTCATCAGTCTCGTACACGGCGTCTAGCGGGGGATGCCTCCTCGTCTCGGTCAGTCCGATGACGTCTTACTTGATCTTCGTGGCTTGCATCATCAGATCTTCGATACTCGCTTCCGATGAGAGGGTGCGTGCGTTGTAACCACAGATCGCCATCTTAGTCCTTCTCAATTTAGGCAGCCTGTTGTAGCTATGAATTTAGCAGCTTCTATCGAGCGGTCCTTTCCAGTGCTGCCGTATTGGAAGCTTCATCAGGTTCAGAGCGAGGAGACCTATCCTTACTGTGTTTCTGGCAAGATGGAGACCCGCGAGTAGCTTGCTAGGCTCACAAGGGAGGGTCAGTCCGGCCTTTTGCGATGGGATGTATACCACTGTACTCGCTTTGGGACGAGAAACTCAAATCTGCCTTCCAAATTTGCGAAACGATTCTGTGAGCAAAGTTATGAAGGGTAGTCTCCCGACATGGTCGACTCTCTCTCTCTCGCATGTTCGCATGAGTGGACGTGGAATGCTAGCACAGCAAGGTGAGTTGTGGTGTACTGGATACGATGGTTGTTTCACAGGAGATGGGTCGCAGGTTCGGATCCTTTGTGCAACTGCTCTTTTGCTTTTTCTCCCTTCAGCTCATATGAACCCAGAAAGTGCGTATCAGTAAGTATTTGAAAGGTTTACCTCTTCATTCAACATCAAGAGGGGACAAAATTTCACGTTTCCTGATTTATGCATTTTTTCAAGACTTTCATTTATAGAGGGCATGTGGTACGTTATATCCTGTAGACTTGAACAGAGCTACAGTTGTACAGATAAGTCTTATTCCTGGTATGCGGCGGGATATTTTAGTGCACACCCTGGCGAATATGAAACACCTCTTCAATATTGTTTCCCATCTGAAGTGGTTGAGGGCTCCGACTGCTGTGTGTGTGGAAATTTTTTCTTTATTCGTTGTGCACACTGTGAGAGATTGTACTGTTTCGCCCACTTTGTGCAGGAATACCACATGTGTTCGTAAATTACTGGTTTTCAAATATTCTTGTATCTCCTATTCACCATATGCCCTCTATAAATGAAAGTCTTGAAAAAATGCATAAATCAGGAAACGTGAAATTTTGTCCCCTCTTGATGTTGAATGATGAGGTAAACCTTTCAAATACTTACTAATACGCACTTTCTGGGTTCATATGAGCTGAAGGGAGAAAAAGCAAAAGGGCAGTCGCACAAAGGATCCGAACCTGCGACCCATCTCCTGCGAAACAACCATCGTATCCAGTACACCACAACTCACCTTGCTGTGCTAGCATTCCACGTCCACTCATGCGAACATGCGAGAGAGAGAGAGTCGACCATGTCGGGAGACTACCCTTCATAACTTTGCTCACAGAATCGTTTCGCAAATTTGGAAGGCAGATTTGAGTTTCTCGTCCCAAGACGACTACAGTGGTATACATCCCATCGCAAAAGGCCGGACTGACCTGATGACCCTCCCTTGTCAGTCGTGAGGGCTGGGTTTACTCCTGGTAGTTGGCCACGTTATCCCGAGGTGGATTTGGGGCGTATTCATTAGAACCCCGGATCGCCTTCCATGTACGTTCCAGTAGATAGAATGCAAGCTTTTGACTGGACCGAATGCAGGATACCAACTGCACCATACAGAACGCACCTACACGTATGCAAAAAACGACTGTATGGATACAGAGGGTATGAATCAGCCCAGCACAGCAAACAGGAATTCCATCCCCTGAATCCACCTGCGTCTCAGGGCAGGTACATGGTGGCTTTTGGTCCGCGATTAGCCGCTTATCGGCCACCTAGGGTCGCGCCACATAGCCTTGCCACGTAACGACTCGAGATCCTTCAACGAGCCAAGCCTCTCGGTAAAGGAGATCCTTGACAGGCTAAGTAATTGAAGTAACTGGAGGCGATTGCAATCTTCTTATCAAGTCTTGCATGGCTGAACAAACTATCATGATGCGAGCAGAGCGCTGCAAGCAGATCTAACCGTCATTGGATGCAGTCGCAGAGCTCCGATTATTGGGCCGATGAGTGACACCAGTGAGTACCTGCATAAGTGCGAATTTGACTAAGTTACTCCTTTTCAACTAGCATGTGCGTAGCTCGCAGCTCATCAGTGCTATATGACGTGCGAAGCACATTGCGTAGGTAAAACCCGTGCATGAATTAGGAGGCATTATATCGTTTTCAATAAGGGATGAAAGGGAAATTCACACTGGAGCAACAACTTCATCGGATGATACTGTCACGCGAAAACTTTTTGAAATGCTTGCTTCTAGGCTGCAAACTAGCCGAAGACAAAGGTCAGAAACACCTTTTTTATAATTTTTAATGTGTTCTGGTTCCTTCTGTATTCCTCAGTTGTTTTCAGAGACAATGTGAAGCACGACAAGGGACCAAAATTATCGTGGGCTGTGCCTTTGAAGTATGCTAAGTGCAGCTCAGACATGCTAGCGATTTTACCCGGTCTTCGGGCCTTTCTGAGCAGAGCCATGAATTTCGTTGAGAGCACCGCTTTCTCTTAGCACACCCGGCCCACTGAAGGAGGGTTTCTTTCGACCTACTTAGCTCATCATTCTTGTCTCTCTTCTGAGACCAAGTATTAAGTTTTCCGCTTCTGAGCAGAAGATTCGATCGCATGCTGCTCTTATCGTGGGCGAAATTTTGCGCATGCGTTGGATGGGCATATCTTGGTCCATATATCACCCATTTCAAACTCGACCAGACCCCTCCACGCTTATTCCAGCTAATGCCGAGTTTCAGATGGACAGACAGTGAACAAACCAATAAAGCATCAGTTTACTGGTTAGATAGATGTCTGTCAAACACGACCTCGTTATTTAGGTGTAAGATTCAACTAGAAACGATTATTACTCTGCACTCTATTATCTTCCCAAAACATTCAGAGAGCAGTTCGGATCGATATGTTTGTATCCAAACCCTATCACCCATACAAAAATCCCAATTTGGAAATTGTAGCTGGGATGATGCCCATTTTGAAGTTGGGATAGGGGATAAGTTGGGTACAACATATACATAGAGCTTCAACGAACTTCAGCTGAAGACCGCACAGAACCAACATCTGAATCGTTTACCGAAAGTTCACGGCAATGAGCGAGGTTTGATTGCGGTTTCAGAGCAAAGAGTGAGTGAGGTAATCTTGGGGTGAGTCCTCATTGCTACTACGAAATCGCAGTTGGTGCAGGCACGATGATTTCTTTTTCAGATCTGCGCTAATTTTTCCTTTACCCAGTGTGGCCCATTGCCTGTTCCCAGCCCTCCGCTCAATACCCACTTATTTCGATCGACACCCGCCGATTGAATACCAACTTATACAGATGCCATTGAGTGCTGCAGATCATGAGCCATTTCCACAGTTTCCCACACAAATCGGCCTTCCTGAAAGGAATCGTTCACGGAAATCCCGTTATCCTAATTCCCTTCAGAATTAGTGCATTGAATAAAACACTCCAAGGAAAACACAAAAAAAGTCAAAGATCCCTTTTGTTCCGATTAAAATTTTGAAAATATGAAGAAGATGGAGTTTGTTTGAATTCCCACCGAAAGATCTTGCAGCAGTCACCGATGAGCTAATAGTTACTTGACGGTCGGTGACACAGATTGCAATTGCGCGCGTTTCTTCGCGCTCAGTTGCTGTCTGCGCCTCCGACCGCCGTCCCCGATCGCGCATTTGCTCCTCAGCTCTCCATGGCCGACACTTACCTGGACGCCACACCCAGTCGGCCCCAGACTTTGAGGGGCTATATCTCAGCCGTATCAAAACTTTTTCGCGGGAAACTTAGCGTGCGGCCCTCAGTAAGCTGAGGGAACAAAAGTATATGGGTTACCGAGGAGCTTTTTTTCCGTGGATTCCCTTAACGCTCTAATGAGCTGTTATCATTCCCGCTCATACGCTATTGATGTATTAGGTCGTTCGGAAAGAAATGCGCGTTTAGTCCAAAAAATTCCATATTATAAAAACGGAATTAAACAAGATTATTTCAAAAACTGATCTCCGTTACTATCAATGACTTGTTGCCAACGTTTATGGGAAGAATAGATTCCTTTTTTGAAGAACTCGGCCGGCTGTGACTCAAAGAAGTTGGACACCCGGAGCTGCGGTTAATGAACTTTCTCTCGGTCAGCAAGTGCGGCATCGACCGGAACAGATGGTAATCGGATGGTGCCACGCCTGGGCTGTATGGCAGATGAGGCAGGACTTCCCAGCACAATTCCTCAAATTTTTCTAAAGTGATTTTCGCGACATGTGGACGAGCGTTGTCGTGGAGGAATTTTGTAGACGTCGATTGACACCTTGACGACGCAGTGCTTGATCCACTCAGTTGAACTTTGTAGATATCCGCCGTAACTGTTTGACCCGAATCTACAGGGGGTGCCAAAAAAAGTAATTTTGCCCACGGCTCACATCTGCCAATTATACAAAACATAGGGAAACGAAAGAAATAAAAGTATTGGGGCAAAATATTCCCGAAATGTTCCTCTATGTTGTGTACGCAGAGCTGTGTGGACTGCTTTATTGAGTTCGGAGACGACAGGACAATGAACTGAACCTTACTCCATTCTGGAGGCTTATATAACCGACTTGTTTTGAAAACAACATTTGATACACATGTGATAGTGGAGGGATACAACACCTCCCTTTTTTTTTACAAACAACAACAAGTCTTATTGATCACATGGTATCACGCTGACGATACGTCTTCCGGTGTGGATCTATTTGAAGTTGTTCTGGAGGTCTCCGCATGCGTGTCGATCTTCGTGGTTCATTCCTGATGGTTGGATGTGTTGCTTGTTCGTCGGCCTCGTCTGAAGCTTGGAGAGCAGCTGATGATTGCCGCTGTGGGTGGAATGTTTCCATGATTGCATCCGTGTCTTGGACTTGCACCTTTGTGTCATTGTGGTAACGCAGCCGAAGTTGATTGGCGTGTCTGATCCATGTTGTATTTCCGAGAAGAACTTTGTAGAGTACTCGTCCTATCCGTCTGAGTATCTTTCCGTTGCACCATCATTTTGACTGATTTCCTTCGTACTGGCGTACCCAAACTGGATCTCCTGGATTGAATGTGCGTTTTCTGGCGCCGTACTGCTTGTTGAACTGCGATTCCATTGATGTGTTTGGTCTGGATTTTCTCTGTGGGGTTGGCTTAAGTAGAGAAAGATCGATCCTCAGTTTTACCGATGAAAAGTTCAGCTGGAGAGCTTCCCTTCAGTGTCGGGCACGGGGTTGACCTATATGTCAGGAGAAAATTCTGCAAATTTTCGGACATTGTTCCTTCTCCTTTAAGCTTCAACATCGTCCTTTCGAAAGTGTCGGCGAATCTTTCCGCCTGCCCATTGGATTGTGGGTGATAGGGTGGCGAGAAGAGATGCTGGATACCGTGACTGGTACAGAAAATTTCGAACTGGGACGAAGCGAATTGGGTTCCATTGTCGGTGACAAGGGTTTCTGGCATCCCATATCTGGCGAATGTCTGTTGTAGTAGAGCAATTGTTGTTTCCGTCGTCGTGCGGTTTGTACTGAATATTTCTGGCCATTTCGAAAAGGCATCCACAATCACTAGGAAGTAGGTTCCTTCGAAGGGTCCGGCGAAATCGACATGAATACGAGTCCAGGGTTTGTCTGGTTGGGACCATGAAGCGAGTGTGGTTTTGACTGGGAGTTTTGCGACAGTCGAGCATTTTGTGCAGTGGTGCACAATATCTTCGATTTCTTTATCAATTCCTGGCCAGTAAACATAGCTGCGAGCTAAAGCCTTCATTCGAACGATTCCAGGATGTCCACTGTGTAGTTGTGTGAGGACTCGTGACCGGAGAGATGCAGGAATTACCACACTATCTGAGTATAAGAGGCATCCGTTCAGGGTTGAGAGGGCATAACGGCGATTGTAGAAGCTCAGCAAGTCGGGATCTGTTATTTCTGTGGGCCAAGCTCCTTTGATATACCGAGTGACTTGCTGTAGGAGACGATCCTTAACTGTTGATTCCTTGATTTCATTAGCTGTGATTGGTAAGGCTTGAATTGAATTGGCGAATGTGTGAGTGATGTCTTCTTCAACAGAAATAGAGGCGATTACTTGATCTTCTTCTTGGACAGACTGGGTTGCGATTAGACGTGAAAGAGCATCTGCTTGACCAAAGCTTGTGGTTGATCGGTATTGAATGCTGAAGTCGTAGGCTAGGAGTGTTGTTGCCCATCTTTGTAGTCGATTTGCAGTGTAGATGGGGATACCCTTCTTGGAACCAAATATAGCCAGTAGAGGCTTATGATCCGTCAGCAGGATGAATTTCCTTCCGAGAGCATTCTGTGGAACTTTTGCACAGCGAATACAAGCGCGAGCCCTTCTTTTTCAATTTGGCTGTAGTTTTTCTCTGCTGGTAGTAGTGAGCGAGAAGCATGGGCAATTGCTTCCTCGGATCCATCTTTGTAGCGATGTGAGGTAACTGCGCCCAAACCATAATTCGAAGCGTCGGCGGCCACGATGATATCCTGAGTTGGATCGTAATGGGCGAGCAGAAGATCAGATTCGAGGATTGCCTTTGCCCTAATGAAACTGTCTTCGCAATCCTTGGTCCACTTGAATTTCGCATTCTTCGCTAGCAAAACGTCGAGTAGAGCACGGAGCCTCCTCATTTCTTTGACAAAATTGCCATAGTAGCTCAGAAGTCCTAGAAAAGATCGTAATTGCGACAGGTTCTTCGGAGCTGGCATCTTTTTGATGGCATCTATTTTCTCCGGATCGGGGAGTCGGCCGTGCTTGTCGATGATATAACCAAGATAAGTAACAGAAGGAGTTGCGAATTGACACTTCTCCAAGCGGACGTGGAGGCCACTTTCTGCAATTCGATTGAAGAAAGCGTTGAGGTTTCTCTGGTGTTCCTCCAGGGTGCGTCCTACGATGATAACATCGTCCAGGTAGGCTATGACACCTTGTAAGCCACTTAGAGTAGTATCCATTATCTGTTGAAATATGGCTGGAGCGGATTTGACGCCAAAAGGTAGTCTGTTGTATTGATATAGTCCTCGGTGGGTGTTGATTGTTAGCAACTGTTTTGACTGTTGATCGATCTCAATTTGGAGGTAGGCGTCCGCAAAGTCGATGTGGGAAAAATACTGTCCACCCGTGAGTGTCGCGAAGATGTCTTCAGGCAGTGGTAGCGGGTACTGATGCAAATCTAAAGCATCGTTTAGCCCTGTGGAGAAATCGGCGCAGATCCGTAGTGATCCATTTGCCTTTTTCACAATGACTATTGGCACAGCCCATTCAGAGTAGTTGGTTTTTGAAATCACTCCGTTTGCTTCGAGCCTATCAAGCTCTTTTTCCACTGCTGTAAGAGCTGCATATGGTACCGGTCGTTTTGGGCGGAATATTGGTTTAGTGCCAGGCTTGAGGTGAAGAGTAGCCTTTGAATGCTTGTATAGCCCAAGGCCGCTATTGAAAACTCCTGGGTGAGTTTCTTGTAGTTTTCTAGCTATCTTGTCGCCGTTTAAGCACGAGCTATTGAAGTTGATGGCGGCGGATGCTTCTCGATCCGTGCGGGGAAGAGAATCCATAATGCTATATATTCCCATCTTGGAAATCCATTCTGAGCCTAGTAGATTTGGCTGAGTTCGTCCGACGTAAAATACACCTTGAGCTGATGCAGAATTGAAACTGTAAGTGCATTTACGCTGACCAAGAAAGTGAATGCGATCTCCTGATGCACTGTGGGCTATCAGTGTTGCAGGCTGTAGCTGAGGCCTGCCCATAGATTTCCATGTCGATTCATTGATGACTGTGATGTCCGCTGCGGTGTCTACTCGGAAATGGATAGGCTTGTCATCCACCAGGATTGTTGCGAATCGCCGATATGAGCAATCTATCTTTGACACTTTGAAGACTGCATCGGATCGCGTGATTGGCTTCGTTGAACGTTGTTTGGAGCGTTTTGCTTGAATTCTGGATTGACAAAATCCATCTTTGTGACCTATCTTTTGACATTCGGAGCATTTGTGCCGTCTATATGAGCAGTGTCGCACGGAATGCATTGCTCCGCAAAGCCAGCATGGAGAGGGAGGGGGTTTCGATGAGAAACCCCAACGGTATTCGTTCTTGTTGTGGGCTAAACGAGAGGGTTTACTCGATTGAGGTTGCTTGTGTTGGCGTCTTGGGTTGAAATGATTGACTGCATGCACATTGGCTTTTCCGTCCTCGACCATTTTGGTGTCCTGCTTCAGGTTTACGAGGCGCTTGCATTCTTCTGTAAGTGACTGAACCGTGCATTTGGGGTTGGCTTCGATCTTATCGAGTAATTTTAGCCGTATAAAAGCATCATCACTAGATTGTAAACCACTCACGAAGATGAGGCACTTGAACTGGTTGTCATCACATTCGGATAGCTTGAATTTTTCACATTCACGATTGACACGTCCGGCGTAGGTGATGAAGTCGTCACTTGGATCCTTGGCTAGCTTCATGCAGGCGTAGCGACGGCTGAACAGCGACTGCTGTGGTCCGAACAGATCCGTTAGAGTGGAGACAGCTTCATCGAATTTGATATCCCTTGGTGTCTTCGGCAAAATGTAGTTCGCATACTTCTCATAGGCTGCAGGATTTAACTTGTGCAGGAGAAGGCGAACCCGTGCTGGTTCATCGAGTACTTGCGCTTCCACTGTGAAGGTATCCAGGTGCCTGCGGTACCATGCCTCGAAAGTGAGGTCCGCATCGGGATCATATGTGAACTCAGTGATTCGTCCTGCGAGCATGTCGAAGGTTCTGCTTGGATCGGCTGTTGCTAGGTTCCTTGCTGTGCCTGCTTCAGTGCTTCCGTTAATGCCACCAAGAGCTGCTGGAACTGCTGCTCGGTCCTGGTAGTCATCCTGATCGCCACTGTTGTGTACGCAGAGCTGTGTGGACTGCTTTATTGAGTTCGGAGACGACAGGACAATGAACTGAACCTTACTCCATTCTGGAGGCTTATATAACCGACTTGTTTTGAAAACAACATTTGATACACATGTGATAGTGGAGGGATACAACACTCTAAAAGTAGGAACCACCTGTGGCTCCCTACGTTCACCTTTATAAAAATATTGAACTTTCATTCGGCGCAGTCGGGCTTCGGAATACCTACACTCTCTAGGTCCGCTTAAAACGGTGAAGCCAGGCTCCGTGGTAGATCTTTTGTGGGAAGCTTCCTGAGGATTGGCCCTTCGGTTCGTGGAAGTCACAGAGCCCCTGCTGCTCGGACAAGGCTGCTATGATCCGAAGTATCATTTTCACTCCTAAATCCGCCTCCGGAGGGATTTCAGTGGTAAGGGGACGTTTTGGCCCGAAAACTAAGGGCACTGGGAACCCGGAAAAAACGGAATGTTAAAGAACACCACCCAGTATGAATCCCCTCAGGTACCCAGAGTGAACGGACCTCAGCAAGGTTGTGAACAAGGGTGACGAAATTTCGGATTTTGCCTAGTTGAGATGACACATCTTGTTCACTCTTTCCTCGCTCTCGTTCCTGCACGTGCAAAAGGCTGTCACGGAGTATAGAGTGAGGTCTGCTCTTGAATCTGGGGATAAAAACACCTCAACAGAATTGCTGTAGTTGGACTAAAGTGGGGTGAAAGTGGAGGAGACAAAATTACTTCTTTTTTTGGCACCTCCTGTATAACTTCAAAGCACACCAAACCTTCGCTGTTCCACCAAAAAAGAGCATCAAAGTTTCGCCGTGTATATTCGGATTCGGAGTAGATTTTGGAGTGTTACTGGTGTCTAATCACTGTCATTTTTGCGTTGCGTTGTCGAAGATCCATTTCTCATCTGATGTAACGATACAGTCCAGAAACCGCTGTTCTTGGAGCGGCGAAAGAGAATTTCGGCCATTGCCACTCGTGTTGCACTGTTTGCGGCGCTCAGCTGGTGATGTATTTTTTCTTTGATTTTCATTTTATTTTTTGCCCTTTTTTTCTCTAAAAAATCAAAGCAGGCATAGACAAAAATATATCAAAAGATGCACAATGAAAACCTCTCTCTAACAGAGAAATCTGTTTTGAAAAAGCTTCTATAGTAGGAGGGAAATAAATAAAATAAATGGACATGTTCAACGCGCATTTCTTTTCGAACAACCTAATACTTGTACCATCTGCTACATCATTCTTCAAAATCAGGATCGTGTCACTGCTGGAACGCTATTTATGAATTTCGAGTTATAGAGAAGCATGTGCATACCTATACACAAACACCAATACGCAGACACACCAATAGACACGGCCTATAACTATAGCGGATCATATTTGTGTTGCTGCTGTTGACTGCCTGCTGCCTGCCAATGCTTTCATGAGACGGAACTGATGATGCAGGTGGCTGCAGAGCGGACAGAATGCCCATGATTGTTGGCATTTACTTGCATACAATCCGAAATCCAGTTAAATTCGAAGCTTTTTTGGATTCTCGCTGACACTTATAGGTTGTTAACTGTGGAATGATCACATATGGGGAAACAACGTTTGCTTGTGCGAGAAATTCAATTTTCTCATCAGTGGAACCATTGCATTTATCCGTGGTTCACACTACCTGCATGACACGCGAAAGTAGACCAAAGTCAATGCTCTTGTAGTGTGGCAAAATTTCTCGCTTAAGAACATTTGCAAGAAGTGCAGTGTTGCCTTAAAATCACTTTTCGAAATGCGTCGCGAATGATTATTTGAAACAGCAGGAGATCAGGTGCCTGCGCTATGAGCTGATGTACCATAGCGGCTTCACGGGTGCGAGCTCCAAATTTGTGTATCCAACAAATTGGTTTCGTAGAGTGAAGTGCAAGTTACTTAAGGCGGCACCAGCAGTTTTTTTTTGCATGCATCCATCTGGAAAGTTCTGTATATGAAGCTGCGGTTCCTGTATATGGAGCTGAGGTTTCCATCCCAATGGATACTCAGTCTGATTTCGGAACTTGCTTTCTGATTCATGGAACCCAGCACACAGCACCATACCAAACAGCCCAGACCTGCCCACACCAGACGTGATTGTTGGCAATGACAGTGGCAACGGTGGCAACAACGTGACAAACGAGGCCGAAACGATTTGTGTTGTAATATAAAATAAGGAAGAGATGCCAATGATAAAGGAGGCGTTGACACGGGGATGTAGGTGGTATCCCAGAGTTTCTTAGGGTACCATTTAGCGGGAACTGATTCAAAGCTTCGTTTTGCGTGAGGTCCAGTTTCTGACGACTCCATAAATGAGAGCAGTCGCCTCATACTCGAATAACCTATCTTTATCTGCCAAGAGATCATTATTACATCCCTACTGTGAAGCTAACCAGACAAACTGTATTCGACCTTACTTGCTGATGTGAAAAGGGAGGAACTGATGCATGTCATAGTATTAGTGGGAGTGGAAATCCGACTACAGGGGGTGCCAAAAAAAAAAGTAATTTTGTCTCCTCCACTTTCACCCCACTTTAGTCAAATTACAGCAAATTCTGTTGGAGTATTTTCATCCCCAGGTTCGAGAACAGACCTCACTCTATCACCATACTCCGTAGCAGCCTTCTGCACGAGCAGGAACGGGAGCGAGGAAAGAGTGAACAAGATGTGTCACCTCAACTGGGCAGAATTCGAAATTTCGTCGCCCTCGTTCACAATCTTGCTGAGGTCCGTTTACTCTTGGTACCTACGGGGATTCATAGTGTGTGGTGTTGTTTAACATTCCGTTTTTTTCGGGTTCCCAGAGCCCTTCGTTTCCAAGAGCCAAAACGTGCCTTCACCACTGAAACCCCTCCGGAGGCGGATTTGGGCATGAAAATGATACTTCTGATCATAGAGCCTCGTCCAAGCAGCAGGGGCTCTGTGACTTCCATGAACCGAAGGACCAGTCCTCAGGAAGCTTCCCACAGAAGACCTACCACAGAGCCTGGCTTCACCGTTTTAGGCGGACCTTGATACTGTAGGCACTCCGAAGCCCGACTGCGCCGAATGAAAGCTTTATATTCTCATAAAGGTGAGCGTAGGGAGCCACAGCTTGTTCCTGCTTTTATAGGAACATTTCGGGAATATTTTGCCTTAATACTTTCATGTCTTTCGTTTCCCTATGTTTTGTATAATTGGCAGATGTGAGCCGTGAGCAAAATTACTTCTTTTTTTTTTGGTACACCCTGTATGTAATATTACAAACCGAAAGCGTAGCCCATGACGATATCAGTAGGATCTTAAGAGTAACACAGAAGGACCTCTCGGGATTTTACTATTATTTGACGACGAAGTGCAGTAACTGCTAGCGTGTAAGAAACAAAGCATTCTGTTTCCACCGGATTAAGGTAAGCCATTGCTGAAGGGAATCTCTTTGGCAGCGTGCGAGAATAGGCTGTGTAAAGTTTTTTCCTACCTCTAAACGCTATGAAGAGGTGAAGTTTAAGTACCAGAGAAGTACTACGTGTGTGCAGAACAAATGGCCAAAGCGGACCACTTTTTTCAAAACGCCATAACTTCGCTCAGACACAACTTTACTGTCGAAATAAAAAGCATTCGAATCTACGCAACTTTGCCAACGATCTGGTAAAGAAAACATGCAATCATGATAAAATATGGATTGCGAAAATTAATAAAGTCAACGAAGGCATTTTCAAAATGCATGAAATCGGCGAATTTTTTCTGACGCCAGTTTGCATCGAGAGCCCGGAAAAAATGGTAATTCGTCAGGGATAAGTCTGGGAAATAAGGGGGGGGGGGGGTGGTTGAGAGAGTCTCGATGCCTACTGCATCAGTTTCTGCCGGGTGACTTGCGAAGTGTGGGGTTTTGCGTTGTTTTGCGCACCCAGCAAAAACTGATGCAGTTAGGCATCGAGACTCTCCCTCACCCTCTTATTTCCCAGACCTATCCCTGACGGATTACCGCTTTTTCCAGTTTTCGATGCAAACCTGCGTCAGAAGAAATTTGTCGATACTATGCACGGTAAAAATGCCATTCCTGACTTTATTGATTTTCGCCATCCAGAATTTGATCGTGGTGGCATATCTACTTGACCATTTCGTTGGCAAAATTCTGTAGGTCCGAATGGTTTTTATTTCGACAAATGAAGTTGTGTCAGAGCGAAATGGCCAGTTATGTTTTGGCCATTTATTCTGCAAAAACCTAATATAAGGCAGTACCCTACTTAATTGGAATGTAAACATCGTTGTGTGATATGAGACCACTAATCAAATCCGTTTTTTCTTTGACGGTTGCGCAATTCGCACAGAGTGACTGTGCGCCACCATGCTTTTATGACAGTGAACACATGTTGACTGATTGCAGCGAACGGTGATTAGTCATCCGTGGCTTCAAATGTTGCATAACGGCTGTTACAGGAAAGATCCATCCTTTACTTTTTGAAAAAAAAAATTATAATTTTGTTTGGTTACAATATCCACAAGTTTTTGGACAATGCTTCTTCGAGAAATCGTCGAATCCAAGGGTCTTGTTCTGGCACAAGGTTTTGTTCAGTATCATTTCACACATCGCTGGCAGTTGCCAATCATCTTCGCACTGAAAAAAAGATGGATTCTATGTAAGAGGCTTGCACCAGCCTGAATGACATACTGGTGTTGATGTTCGTGGACATACCGTGTTATTATTGTTAGCGTTGAGGACCTTTCCAAGAAAAAATGTTTGGTCCAGTGTGATATGGTTAGGAGTAAGGGCGTTTACAAGAAAAAGTGCACAAAGGATGTAGAGGAACATGTGGATTCCGAGGATACATGAACCACCCGCACGCCTCATTTATACTGCTTTAACTAACCGTGTCCAAACCGTGACCACGGTAGCAGATGTACTCACAGCAGAACATGTGCACTGACTTGAGCAAACAAGCGAGGAAAGTGCTCTGTGGACCTCCAACGCCGTTACATCAGACTTATGCCTAATAAACTTTCGCCATTTTCTATATTGTGCTGTTCCGCGGTCTCATGATTATCTGAATGTTCAACAACTATTGAGACTCCGAAGTGTTCTGTGGACCTTCTCCAACGCCGTTACATGAGATTTATGACTAATAAACCTTCGCCACTTTCGATATTGTGCTGTTCAGGGGTCTCATGATTATCTTAATGTTCAACAACTATTGAGACTCCAAAATATTTACTCAAAAAATTCAGAAGACCCCTCAAAAGTCTCGAAAGTTTTTTGGACTATTTTTGCAATATTACAGTGTTTAACACCTTCATCTGGCCCTGTCAAAGACGTACGGTGTAGAAAAACCCACCATACTTCTTTTGCACCATACGTCTTTGATAGGGCCAGATGAGATGTGCAATACCGAAATATTACAAATATTCCAAAAAACTTTCGGGACTTTTGAGGAGTCTCCTGAGTTTTCTGGATTAATATTTTGAAGCCTTAACTGTTGTTGAACATTCAGATAATCATGAGACCCCGGAACAGGACAATATTGAAAATGACGAAGGTTCATTAGTCATAAATCTCATGTAGCGGCTTTGAAAAAGGTCTACAGAACACTTTCCTTGGTTGTTTGCTCATGTTCGCGCACATGTTCGGCTGTGAGTACATCTGCTACCGTGGTCACGGTTTGGACACGGCTAGTCAAAGCAGTATAAATGAGGCGTGCGGGTGGTTCATGTACACTCGGAATCCATATGTTCCTCTACATCCTTTGTGCACTTTTTCCCGTAAACGCCCTTACTCCTAACAATATCACACTGGACTACACATTTTTTTGGGAAAGGTCCTCAACGCTAACATTATGACACAAAACAACACGGTATGTCCACCAACATCAACACCAGTATGTCATTTAGGCTGGTACAAGCCTCTTACATAGAGCCCATCTTTTTTTCACTGCGAAGATGTTTGGCAACTGCTAGGAATGTGTAAAAAGATAGTGGAAGAAGAGTGGTGTAATGATACCAATGGATTAGACAAATTGTCAAAGATTGTCTAAAATCTCGTGGATATTGTCACGCGAAGTGATTGATTGCGTATTTTTTGAGGAAGAAATCCTCCTCAAAACAACCGTTATGCAAACTTTGAAGCCACGAAGGGTTAGCATCACCGTTCGCTTCAAGTCAACATGCATTCACTTTCATAAAAGCACGCTGGTGCACAGTCAGTCTATGTGAACTGCGCAGCCGTCAAAGAGAAAACGAATTTGATGAGTGTTTCATATCACGCAACGATGTTTACGCAAGGGCACATTCCAGGATTATTGGGATATCACATCTGCTGCTGTGGACGGATAGTTCGACCCAAGCCACGGGGGTGTGCTGCAAGTGTTCCGGTGCCTAATGTGGGGACAGGTCACTCAGTAGTGGGTTTACTTCACGAGGCGATTGGTTTACTGCCAATTTCAAGATCTTGGCTAGTAGTTGGTCTACCTATATCAAAGATAAGAGTCGAAGAGTAAAGGCAGACCCCCGGCCGGGGTGGGCGGGGCCGAGCTGTTGCGCTAGATTCTTTGGCTCTGCACGCTCCAGGAACTGACATCCACACCTCGATAAAGGTACAGCCTTCGTGGCTTGGGTCGAACTATCCATCCAAGGCAGGAGTGTGATATCCTGATAATCCTGGAATGTGCCTTGAAGAATAAAGTTCGGTACTGCATTGTATCCTTTGATGCTCGGACTTATTTTATATTACAACACAAATCGTTTCGGCCTCGTTTGTTACACTGCCATTGCCGACAATCACGACCTGGGTGGAGGGGTCTGGGCTTTTTGGAGGAGTGTTGCGTGATGGGTTCCATAAAGCAAAAGGCAAGTTCCGAAATTGGACTGAGTATTCTTTGTGATGGACACCTCAACTCCATATACAGGAACCGCAGCTCCATATCCATAACTTCTCAAATAAATGCATGCAAGAAAGCTTCTGGTGTTGCCTCGAGCTTCCTGTATCTCTTTCTGAAAATCATGTTTTTGGATAAAAAATTATGGGTGTGTGCAGATATGACAGTGTTTCACTCGCCGCTCCACCAGTAGGACTCGCCGTATCGACTGCCCTTGGGAGCCGGCCAAGCGTGGCTGCGTACACTGCTCCGGTTGAAGGCTGCCATGCCCTGTCACTGGCGCTCGCACCCGCCGCGCCGCTCGCCGCGGGCGGCCACGCGATTCGCCGTCATATCTGCACACACCCAAAAATTATGGATCTCGCACCTGTGACGCCTCAATAGTACATCAGCTCCACAGCGCAGGCACTTGATCACCTGGTGTCTCATCTGACCATCCGCGACGCATTCGACGCATTCTCAAAGTGATTTTAAAGAAACATCGCAGTTTTTGCGAATGTTTCAAGTGCCTGTTTTTGTCACACTACAAGAGCATTACCTTCGAATATTTGTCTACTTTCGCGTGTCACGCAGGCAGTGTGAACCGCGAATAAACACAGTGGTTGCACTGGTGTAATGAAATTTGATTTCTCGTACTAAAGCGCGTTGTTTCGCCACATGTGATCATCCCACAATTAACAACTTATAAGTGTTAGCGAAAAGCCGAAAAGGTTTTGGATTTATGACTGCAAGAAACTGCCACCATTCATGGACAGTCCGCTCGTTCTACAGCCACCTGCATCCGATTCCATCTCATGGAAGCATTGATAGCAAATGCTGCCGTCGACTATTAACGATATTTTTACGTACTCAGCAGGCAGTTAACAGCAGCAACACAAATATAATCCGTTATTATCATCGGCTGTGTCTGTTGATTGTCTGCGTGTTGGTGTTGTGTAAAATTTGATGTGTCTGCGTGTTGGTGTTGTGTAAGCTATGTGTATCCAACTCGACATTCGTAACTAATGTTCCAGCGATGACCGCTCCTGATTTTGACGAGTGATGTAGCAGATGGTACAAATACATCAATAGCGTACGAACGGAAATGGTAACAGCTGACTAAAACTGTATGAAAGTCCGCTCACTGTGGGAAAGTGTGGAATTGGCCCATGAACTGTAGCATTCGATGCATAAGCTCATACTACAAGTTGGTGTTCGACACTGCGCCATTAGAGGGTATCGTTTGAATAAATGGGTATTGTGCAAATGTCTGGGAACAGGCAGTGGAGCACACTGGGTAAAAAAATTCAAGTCTAGAAGGAGAAGCTCCGCACTTATGAATCGTCAATCGACGGCTGGGAATTATCTTCTATGTGCAAGCTACATCGGTTGCTCACATCATTGAATGGTGCATTTGGGATGCGAAATTTCGAACAATCATCCACTAAACTTCGAGTAACTAGATGACCTTGGTTGTGACCCTCATTTGTTTTCGGATTTGACGGTAAAGTTACGTACAAATGTAAACGACTGTCAGCGGTGAATAGAAGAAAGAACCTGAGCGGTCTGAAAAGGAAAATCTTGTGCCTGCGTCAACTGCGATTTCGTAGTAGCAATAGGCGCTTACATCACGATCACCTCACTCACTCTTTGCTCTGAAACCGCAATCTAACCTCGCTCAACACCGTAAGATTTTAGCAACCGCTGTAGGCTCCTACGGTCCTAGCTGAAGTTCGCTCTATAGTCCTACACACCTTATCCTCTACTCCAACTTCAAAACGGGCAGCATCCCAGCTACATTTTGAATTTCCACATTGTCGTCTCAGAATTTTTCTAACTCCGGTGATAAGGTTCGGATACGAACCTATCGATCCGAACTGGTCTCTGAATGTTTCGTGAAGATGATCGAGTGCAGAACCACAATCGTTTCCGATTGAATCGCACTGCAAAATCGCGAGGTCGGGTTTGCCAGGCATCTATCTAACCTGAGATCTAAGAAGTCGGGTCAAGTTCGAATTGGGTGATGTATAAACCGAGATATGCTCATCCAAAGCATGCGCAAACTTTTGCCCGCGATAGGAGCAGCATGCGCTCGGATCTTCGGCGCAAAAACGGAAAACTTAATACTTGTTCTCAAGAGAGCGAAAAGAATGGTGAGCTTAGTGGGCCAAGAGTGTTCGCAATTGAAGGAACCCCTTCTTCAGCGGACCGGGTGCGCTAAGAGAAAGCGGTGCTCTTAACGAAGCTCATCACTCTGCTCAGAAGAACCCAAAGACCGGGTAGAATCACTAGCCATGTCTGAGCTGCATTGAGCTTACTAAGGCAGAGATCACGATATTTCTGGGGTCTTGTCGCACTCCAAAATGTCTCTGATAACAACTGAGGAACACAGAAAGAACCAAAAACATTCGAAAACCCTAAAAACAAGGTGTTTCTCATGGATGACCTCATTTGTCTCGGACAGAACTTGAACGCGACCTCATTGTGTTCGCGTCACATGTGCTAATTAATCTTAAAGGCACAGTTCACGATAGTACGAGCATCTTTGTTCCATCTACGAATAGATAGGCCCTTCCACAACGGCAAAGCGAGTGTTATTACCACGGCGCGAAGGCCGCTAAAGAACTCGTAAGTGAGATGGCAGCCACGGTCTCAAGCTGGCTTAACCCATCCGTAATTTAGCCAGCGGGGCAGCGGTGGCACTAACGAAGATAAGAGGCATGATATTGAATGCGATAAGATAAGATGGGAGAAAATCCCATTGTAACAGCAAACTTATCGGATGGTATTATCACGTTAACATTTGTTCAAATGCTTGCTTCTGACTGAGAATTGGTCGACGCCAAAGCTCATAAACACCTTATTTTTGAGTGTTTGAAGGTCTTCCTTGTCCATTCTTCACTTTAAGGTTCTTTGGAGCCCCCAGAATCTCTATGAAACTTGAAGAGGTAGGAAATTTATAGCAAACTGTGCCTTTATTTAAAGGCACACTTTGCTATAATCATGTGGGTCGACTTAGCTTCGTGGAACACTAGATACTTGGGTAACAACAGGCTGCACGTTTTTCGCGTTTCCACGGTGCGCTATTACGACGCTACATCTGCTCGAACAAACTCCGACCTCACCCATTCTGCTCAGTTAACCAGAAAGGGAGCTGGGTGGCGTTGGACTGGGTCCGAGCTGGGATAGCGCCGTGATAATGCAGCGTGGCGACCTATGAAGGTGCAGCCTGACTTGTATAATTACATGTGTTTTCAGTATCTCTAGCTTATGGAAAAGTTGCTGTTACTCATGCTACACTCACTGTGATTGTCGTCTATAATCTCCTAGTGTACTGCGTATCCAATCGCTTGGGTTCAGGGAATACGAATCTTGTTGTCAACACATCACTGGTGGGTCTACTCTCGTTGAAGTAGATGACATTTCTGGAGGATTGTAAGAGAATGTGAAAGCCACCAAATGATTAGTAACAGCAACAGCTGTGCTTCACGCACCATAGACTAGTCGAATATTTGCAGCTCCAAAAATCTGTGGACAGTTGGGTTCTTACCAACGCGGTGAGTCAGAAAAGAAAGCAGAATGGATGGCACGAATCTGTGTTTTGCTGCCTTTGACTGGATGAGAGCCTGCGAGACATCATAAGCAGAGGAGAAATCTAGATACGCTTGGTTAACCACAGGAAGTGGGGCAGTATAGTGAAGAAACGTCTCTACGTCTCTACATTTGCTGGACCCCAGGTCAGAGCTATCTGCCCCCAATTTCTATGGATTTCCACAGCTAAAATTGTACAATCTGGTACTACTGCTACGACTACCTTTGGCGCCGAATGTATTGGAAAATCAGCTCATGGAAGCTTCCACTGTTTTTGAAAATACAGCCGATGTAGATCGGAACAGTACTGCAAGATGTTGCGAAAATAAGGCAGAAACTTTCCGTTCATTGTACTCACTCTTCGTCTAACAATTACGCAGCTATGGCCCCAAGGTTCATTTAGCAGGTAAGAAGTTTGATTATATAGCTGTACTTGGATTCTGTAGTGACTGTGAGCTTCTTGAACTGTGGCGTGTTTAATAGTGGGTAGAGAGCAGTGAGCAGCCTCTAGGCGATAGAAGACAGGTGGTCACATCGCCTGTATACTTGAGAGCTCCAAAGTAATACAGTTTCTAGATGAAGTTCCATTATTCGAAGGCCTAAGCTCCAACGTGATGGAACAACAACTAAGGATTGCTCATTTTGCATGAGCGATGGAGGCGCTAACTACTATCAACGATTTCACATTTTTGACAAAAAAGCACACGCACGTGTTCGGATCCAGAAACAAACGACAGCCACCTCTGCAAGTTCAGCAGTCATTCGCGCCATAGTGTGTCGTACGAATAAATGAACTGTGATGTGAAGAATTCGGAAGAGATGGCAGAATGAAAAAGGGCGAAAACCAATAGGTTTGGGGCGAAGATGTAACCCGGAATCACAGTGCGAACCTACACAGGGATGAAACAAATACGCTTCATCATCGTCACATCTAAAAGCGGCAATGTATGCGTTTTTCTGGTGGCCGGTGTGATGTACGAGCATTCCGCTTGTACCGCGACCAGCGTACTCCAGGAGTCGAGGATTCCTCGAGAGGAGGGTCGTAGTTGGGTGACGGTTGGGACACACGAATCTAGGCCGTGACCCTGTGACAGCCTGTTGCTTTTGCCCGGTGACATGAATAATTCAGACAATTTGACTATACAACGGTACAGACTTGCAAGGAGGACACGATTTACATGAACAAATTGTCTGATTTATTTAAGGCTTAGGTCAAAGGCCACAGGCTGTTACAGGGTCACGGCCTAGATTCGTGTGTCCCAACCTACACCCGTCGTAGTTGCAGAGGTCAGCAATGATAAAAGGTAAGGTTATATGAATATGAGAAGCGGAACGTGCCATTAGCTAACACGTCCATGTAGTAAATTCAACTGAACACATTTTTATTTCAGGTTAAATCAGTCATCCTATCGAAGGAAACCAATGGAGATGGGCAGCCCAGTACAGTATGTCAGTTGTTGACGTTGTTGAATTGTTACAATTCTGATATTTTTGATTTTAGATAGTCGCTGATTATCGCCGTAGCCAGCGATGCGAAAGTTAGGACAATTTTTGCCCATTGAGTCCATTAAGCCATTAAGCGATTGACCCTTGAGCTATGGTAAATACCGTTCAGAAGCTGAGTCAAGGTGAAAGGGGTATCGGTAGTGTGATGGATCAGCACATATTCCCGGAAAGCATGAAGTGCTGGTTCCAGTCCCGTCCGATACAAAAGATTTTGTCCATAACCCAGCGTGTCCAATAGCAACTTTCGCTTTCTGGATATATGCTTTTCTTGGAATGCCACAAGGTTTGCGAATTATTAGGAAAATTTTAAAGTACTGCGAAAATGGCACTTTGGATGACCTCACTTCACAAGTTCTTATTCAGTCTAGTCGCAGCAAAGAAAACCACAAATGTTTGTACTGCAAGAGAAGGGGATGAAGCACAGGAACACTTTTTTCCCTGGATTCAGAAGTGCAGAAATGAGAACGAGTTGCTTGAATTTTCAACTGATCAAATCGCTTCAACTAAAACGGTAGAAAGCGATGAGCGTCCATGCTTGCAGGGGATATCAACAAATATTGGCCTTCAACAAACAAACATAGTTGACCACCTCAAGTGCCTCGATTTCAAAAAAGCCAAAAATGGGTGCTGCGCGACTCCTCGGAGCAGCAATGCGCGAGCACATTTTCCACAAATCGTCTTCCCACTAATTGATGAAGGCCCTTACTCGTCCAATGTCCATCAGGTCTAGCGCTAACTATGCCCCACTTCCCAAAACATCCAGACAGCTCCTTCAGTAGCAGTGTGTTCAGAAAGAATGGCGATTTGGAGTCGACTTTTTTTCATTTCGCGCAATATAAATCATCAGCCCTTTATCAAATTGAGATATTTAGGTATGCGTTATGTTGCTAAGAGTGTGACGAATGGTGCCTATCCCGTGAGAAAAGATGCACACTAAGCCGAGTTATGATCTCTCGAAGTTGAAATTGCGAAAACGGCACGGACTTTTCGAACGGCCTAATAAAATCAAAAATCAGAATCGATTTTGATATTTTTGATTATTGATAACTGCTGTTCTCGCGATGCGAAAGTTACTACTAAGATGCTGAGTTATGAGCAAAAGCTTCGGTGTCGGACGGGACTCGAACCCGCACTTCATCCTTTACATGGAGTGCGGGTTCGAGCCCCGTCCGACACCGAAGCTTTTCCCATAACTCAACATCCTAGTAATATCAGAATCGTTATCTACTCGAGATTTCAGCTTCACGGTTCAATGCCGATATTGGCCAACCGGCTCAACATGTTATACGTGTGTGTGCTGATAAGCTATCGTAAATAGTATACCATTGAAAAACTGAGTCAAGATGAAAGGGGTGTCGGTAGTGTAATGGATTAGCACAAGTGCCCGGGAAGCATGGAGTGCGGGTTCGAGCCCCGTCCAACTCCGAGGCCCTTGCCCATAGCTCAGCGTCCTATTTGTTATAATTCCGTTGCGGTGGTGCATATATATTAGGTTGATTCATAATAAATCGGACAAATGGTAGAGATGATTTCTAGAGATCATAACTCAGTAACGAATTAACGAAAATGGACGCGCGAGATACCGTTGGAATGAGTATGAAAAGCTCTTCAAAGTACCGCAAAATAATCACTCCAAAGTAAATTCATTCCGCCACAATGCCGCACGATTTCAAGCGGTCCAGAGACCACATCCGCAACGTCATACTATTTATATCGCTATCTGGCCAGGAACCCGCGGATATCGGCAGACGTCTGATAGAAGTTCACAAGGAGCATGCCCCCGGCAGAAGTACACTGTAGTTGTAGCATTCAAAGTTTGCGTCAGGCGACTATTCCATCGAAGACGAAAACCGCGGTTGGTGGAGCGTACACGGCGTAGAGTACTGGGAGCTGCTCGATGAAGGTACCACAGTATCCGCCGACGTCTACGTTCGTCAATTACGAGAATTGAAGGCCAATGTCCAAAGTTCGCTACGGCGGCGGTCACATGTCTACTTCCAGCACGGCAACGTGTCTACTTCCACAGACCACACTTCGCAAGATCGACCAAGGCCGAGCTGCTGTCGTACAGTTGGACCGTACTTCTATACCCACCGTACTCCCCAGACCTGGCCCCCTTCAGATTTCCACCTTTTCTCCCACAGCCAACGCCACCTGGACGGCCAAAACTTCAAAACTCGCGACGAGGTCGAGGCGGCACTCGGCAACTTCTTCGAGCTCCAGCTTCCGGCCTTCTGGAGCAAGGGCATCCATGATCTGCCTATACCGTGGCAGAAGGTCATCGATAAAGATGGAGTATATTTCAAGTGAATCCCTGTTGTCGTAAAAAAGTTGTACGACAATGATTAAAATTGGTCAATTTGTCCGATTTATTATGAATCAACCTAATAAATGATTTAATGTATAGGGTTGAAAAATAAGTTTCCGCGGTTTCCTTTAACCCCGTTTTTCCCAACTTTCCTTCATCTTTCGACAAAGGAAATATATGTTTCCGATAGAGCTTTCTTTGCTCTATGAATTGGTTAAATTAATGAATTATTAAAATTAAATTAATAAATAATTAATGAATTAATGAATTAATGAATGAATGAATATTAATGAATAAAATGAAAAATTAATGAATAACTGGTTTTCGATTCCTTCGACTGTCTGATATTTGTGAGGTTTGGAAATGAAGTAAGCTGAAGGCATAAATTGGCACTCTCGACACCTCGTCTTCCTAGTCTACCATCGAGATAAAAACATGCATGTGTATATGTTTTAGATAGGACTTCTTTAGTTCTACAGAATGGTCCTACTTTTTATACGAATAGCTCAAATTTTGCTGTTTTTAAGACTCACAAATGCAGTATTCGCAAAAGTGTGCACTTTCGTTATCTCCTCTTCCTCGCCTACCGTCGAGATCGAAGAGAATATCCAGGTATGCATTCAATAGAGCTTTTTTTGCTCTACAAGATGATACCACTCTTATTTTGTATCTTCTAATATTTTAGGATGTAGGAGTAAGTCCACCTGTTTTTCAATTCGAAATAGCGTAATGACAAAGAATTTCTTGGCATAGTGTCATGTATCATTCGATAGAGCTCTTTTCGCTCTACAAAACAGTGCTCACGGTTTTTGTTCGAATCAATTTTGCCATTTTTTAGATCATTTGAAAAACGACGAAATCGAGCGTTTTCGACACCATGTGATGAAAATGCTCGATTTCGTCGAGTTATAAATGGTCTAAAAAAGGCAAAAATTAATCCGAACGAAAACCATAAACACGGTTCTGTTGAGCGAAAAAGAGCTCCATCGAATGATACATAACACCATGCCAAAAAAAGTTTTGTCATAACGCCATTTTGAATTGAAAAACAGGTGGACTTACTCCTACATGCTAAAATATGAGAAGATACCAAATAAGAGTGGTATCATCTTGTAGAGCAGAAACACCTCCATGCATATATGCACATCCTTTCCAGTTTCGATGTTAGGCGAGGAAGAGAAGATAAGGAAAGTGCACACTTTTGCGAATACTGCATTTGTGAGTCTTAAAACAGCAAATTTGAGCGATTCGTATAAGAAGTAGTATCATTCTGTGGAGCTGAAAAATCTCTATCTAGAACGTATACACATGCATTTTTGATCTCGATGGTAGACTAGAAAGACGAGGTGTCGAGAGTGCCAATTTATGCCTGCTTACTTCATTTCCAAACCTTACAAACATCAGGCAATCGATGGAATCGAGAAACAGATAGTAGTGTTTTATAAAGCAGAAAAAGCTCTATCGAAACCTTCATGAGCTTTGTCGGAAGATGAAGGAAACAATGTGAAAAACGGGGTTGAAAAAAACCGCGGAAACTTATTCCTCAACCCAATACAATGTTAAAATAAAAATAAAGCCTTATAAAACGTCTTTGTCACTATTATCATCATCACGCAATGCACAAAAAGAGATCATTGCTTTCGCTGTTTCCAAATCCTAGTTTGACAGCCGTAAGACGTGTGCGTCTGGTTCTATGAGATAGTATACCTGAGCTAATTGAGTTCTCCACATGCATCATAGCCTGTCAGAAGTTTTCAATATCGATGGCATGTTAGCCGGAAGTCCTGAATCAGGAAGTGGTTAACAAACTACTTGACTAGAAATTTTGGCGTAACGATTATTACGCTAGGTCCATCGTGTCGCAATTTGCAGTAGATTTTAGATATGGAAGTAAGTCTTCTAATAGCTCCCATATTCTCCGTTGTTGAAACCTCGGCATAGTTGTCGATTGTATTTCTTTTGTATGCCAACATGAGGTTAGAAGTGGAACCTTTATTGGCCTAACGTTTCGACCTTCTCGTATTCTTCAGAGGTCTGAAGATGGCATGGCTCGAAGCCCTTGATTTGCAAAGTATCCGAACAAACGCCTCCTCCCCTCTAGCGTTTCCGGCGTCGTTTCGAGATCGCTCCCGGACAACCCGGTAATGAAGCAATAGACTCACCCAAGATTCCACCAGCGGAGCAGCAGCTCACGCCCCAATCACATGTGTCAGTAAACGCGAATGAGTCTTACTTGACTCGATGTTCCTTATACTGCAGAAACTACTGCCGCGCACGTCGCCTTTACTTTAAGTCGCACTGTGATACGAAAGGCAGGAGTTCATTGCTAATCGAAAGCCACTCGTTTCGGTTGTTCATTCGTGGCTTTCTTGTGGAAATCCAGAATGACTCTAATACTTTCCGTGACGAAACTTCCGTCTCGTACACCAAAATAGAGCACATAACATCAAAGTCACTTCCGTCATGCTCCTCAACTTTATGCCTGCCAAGTGGGGTTGTGATAACACCACGCCTTTTCCCAGCTAGATGTTCTTTGACGCGCACAGCCAGTACTCTTCGTGTTTCTCCAATATATGTGCTATTACAAGTCCTACATTGAAGCTTATAAATAACGCAAGCCCTATCACAATCTCCTGGCTTTCCATGAGGACAAATAATGCAGTTCGGCGTTATGCACTGCACATCGTACAGTCTGTTGCGAACAAGTTGTCGTTTGATGTTGTCGTTAGGGATATTCACTAAGACAACATCATTTTGTTACTGTGCTCGAACACTACTGCGGTTGATTGCAGCGCTAACCCTGTCGGAGATGAACGGAATGCATAAAGGTAGTTTCCCTTGGCGTGGTGTTTGTCGTCGTTGACCAGCATATAACATTCTTTGGTGCGATGGTACCGCATAGCCATTTTCAGCAGCAATGCACAAAGCTAAACGTTTTGATTCCTGCCGTTCCTCACCACCAGTGCACATACTGGTTGCTGTTGCAAACATGTTCTTAATGACCGCACGTTTCACAGCAGGAGGGTGAGCGGAAGTCGCATGAATCAAGATATTTTTACAGCTAGGCTTGCGGTACCACTTTACCCTGGTAATGACACCAGACATCTTGGCCTGCGTATTAAGATATGGTAGCCACCCATGCTTTGGTACTTCCCGTGTAAGCCTAATGTACTGCGACTGCTCACTTAATAAGCGGAAACACTCGTCCATTTCAGATTGTGTTGATGTTACTATGAAGCAGTCGTCGATATACAGGGTGGCTCCTAATTACTTGCGCATAGATTATTACTGATAACTTCAACAAAAAACAACGGTTACACAATCTGATACAACTTCTATATAGAGCAGTGCATAATAATCATTCACTCGGGAGGATGTTCGAAATGAGTCCTCTTGCAGTATTACAGGCCTTCAGTCTCTCCTCCACCAACATCACTGTGGGCCGCAGGAAGGTGACGTTGATATCGTTCCACGCTTTCTGAAGTGAAGCTTTAAGGGCGTTCAAACTTTGGTGACTTTTCGAGGAGACCTTCAAGACTCTCGCAGGATGCCAGTGTGGATCTCGCAGAATGAGCAGGTGCCCAGTCCTGTTGGAGCAAGCATTGACCACTGACGAAATTTTCAGCAACTCAGGGGAGCCTTCGACTGTTATCTTCCCAAGGAACAAGATTTTATTAGATTGTAAGGAGCGTTTTGGCTGGTTTTCGCAATTTCAAGTTCGAGAGATCATAACTTGGCGCGAACTGCATCTTTTCTTACAGAATGAGCACCATTTGATTCGCTACACTTTTGGCAATGTCATAGATATTTGCATATCTCATTTTAATGAAGGGCTGACCGGAAGGCGTGGGACGATATCGACGTCACCTTCCTGCGGCCCATAGTGGTGTCGCACGGTGAGAGTGGGGAAGAGACTGAAGGCTCGTATTGCTGCAAAAAGAGCTCATGTCGAACATCTTGAGTGAATGATCACTAGGCATTGCTCTACATAGAAGTTGTGTCAGATTGTATAAGCGTTGTTTTTTGTTGAAGTTATTAGTAATAGATTACGCCAAGCCACGCGCAAATAATTAGGAGCCACCTTGTATCTGCAGTACAACAGAGGTAAGCGCCGAGTACTGGTTATTCTATTCTGCTCATGAAGCAGATCGCAAGTACAGGCGCTAGTCGCTGACCAATGGCCTAACCCCTAATCTGAGAGTAATACACCCTGACCATTTAAAGATGTTGCAACGTAAACAAGCCCCAACAAGAGTCATAATGTGCGCTTTATCCAAACCAAAAGTCGCAATCTCGTTAACATGCCCATCCAACATTTCAGATAAGGCCTGCAGAGCTTGTTCATTTTGTACGTTTGTATGAAGCGAGGCAACATCGAATGACTCCATCACACAAGTCGTTCCAAAGTTCGAATTGTGCAAACGTTGGAGGAATTGATTCGTATTGGTCAGGTGGGCGGGGATTCTGGTCAATAATTGGCTGACTATTTTGTTAAGGTACCATGATATGCGATCGGTAGGTCCACCAACACAGCTTATGACAGGTCGTATTTTATAGGTGTCTGGTGACATCGACGACATCTCGTTTGGAGCCAGTTTGTGGGTCTTGATAAGACTATAAAAGACTGGACAACTAGGATTGTCAGGTTTAAGTCTCGTCAAGAACTTTCTATTTATTCCAGCCGATCTTCCAACCGTCATCCATACCTGATTGAAAGATCTGCTTTGTGTGATAAAATCCTTAAACGTGACGCGTCGGTATATTGATGAATCCTGTAAATGGAGCTCGGTTATTCCACGGTCTTGTGACTGAGGTAGAACCACGAACTCCCCACCTTTATCACTGACCGAAATGTGAATTGTACCGTTAGATCTCAACTCACGCAATTCTCTGAATCCCTGCCATTGCTCGCTAGACAAGTTGGTATTGCGAAGCCGTCTATATCTATCGAGTGTGGCTAGCACATCCGATGTCAATATCCTGAACTTAGCCATCTTCAGGCCTCTGAAGAAGACGAGAAGGTCGAAACGTTAGGCCAATAAAAGTTCCACTTCTAACCTCGTGTTGGCATACAAAAGAAATACAATGGAAGTAAGTGTTGACAGGTGAATTAACACGTTGGCGACCGCGCGCTTTTTCACGTGTCTGCCACGTGGGACATCGCGCGCTCCCTATGCCGAGAATCGCGTCCCAACTTTGGGACGCATTGTCTCAGGAAGCAGTTCTTGATACCATCTCTCCAAACTCGCGGAATGATTATCTACTATGTAAACTTATTTATTATTGTGTTACGGGGAAGTTTGTATATTTCAGCCAGACTTTGTTTCTAGAAAGAAAACACTTCTCTTAAGAAGATCACAACTAATCAGGGCATTCCCAGGTGTCGAGAAGAATAGCCTCCTCAGTACGACCACCTCCTCGACGGGTAGAATATCCCCCCCCCCCCCCCATTTTTTAACCTTCGCAATACCATTGACTGTTGCCGGAATGTATTGGGTCATTCCATAAGTAGTGTCGTTTTTTTTTCAAGCAAAAATTTTTGCCACAAGTCACAAGTTTTTGCAGCATATTATATATCATTCGGAAGGAAATTCTCTGCTCTACAAAATGACATACTTAGTTTTTGAGTATGTTAGAATGGTGCCGACATTTAGGCCGGCGAAGAGGTAGGTCCAGCAGACGAAAATTGGCCAAACCGGCAATCAATTAAAACACTATATTTCGCTTGAGGAAAACTAACCAGCCATGTGTTGCGTACTCAGCCCCGACCTCTCCTGTAAGTTCCACCAGTCGGTTGCTTGAAAAATCACGTCGCTCTTTTTCCACATTTAGTTTTTCCGCCACAAATCGGTGATTTTTGACAATTTCTTCGAACAAAGGCAAGAAAATTTTCTCAATCAATCAGTTGAAAGAGTGGTGAAATGTTAAGAACATGTGGTGCCTAGGAATAGGGAAATACCTTTGTCTGGATTCCTTAAGTTTCTCATGGAAAAAATAAATTGTGAAAAATGTCAACTGGACCCCTATCACATGGTATATAAACTCAATCTGAATCGCAGCCAAAACAAACTAGAAAGATGTTTTCGATAGAGCAGAAAAAGTCCTTCGAAGTGGTTCATGAAACAACTCTAAGCAAGAAGTTCGAAAGAAAAAATTTCATTTTGAATAAATGTGGGTGCTTTCGGAAAAAGGATTTTAGAAAAATAACGACACGACTTCTTGATCAACTAAATATTGGAAATTGTAGAAGAGGTCAGGACTAAGTACGCGACACATGACTGGTTGATTTTCTTAAATTGAAATATAGTGTTTCAATTGATTGCCGGTTCGGTCAATTTTGGTCGGCTGGACCTACCGCTTCGCAAGCCTAAATGTCGGCCCCATTCTAACAAACTCAAGAACCATGAATGTCATTTTGTAGAACAGGAGAACCTCTTTCAAATGATATATGACATGCTGCGGAAACTTGTAATTTCATAAGAAAAACTTACGCTCGAAAAAAAACGACATTACTTATGGAATGACCCAATACATATAGTTGCAATGTGTTTTATCGCTACGTATTTCCACTTGAAGCATAAAGATATTTATATCACATTTCGTCATCCGAGTTCGCTGCGAAATACCCTTCCCTCCTGTGCTAAACATACCATTCAGAAGTGAGTTGAGTGAGAGGGGTCTTGCAGTGCAACGGATTGGCACGTATGCATGGCAAGCATGTAGTGCAAGTTCGAGTTCCATCAGGAGCCTAGACTTTTGCCCATAACTCAGCATTCTGGCAACAACTTTCGCATTGCGGTATGCGGCAAAAATCAGAAGCTATCAAAATCGTCATCAAAGTTCTTCTCGATTTAGGCAGCCTGTTATAGCTCTGAGATTTTAGCAGCCTCTCCCGAGCGGTCCTACACAACGCTGCCGTATTGGGGGTTCCCTTAGGTTCAGAGGAATGAGGCCCACCCTTATTGCTACTTTCGGCAAAACGGAGACCCACGAGTGGCTTGCCAGGCTCAGTCGTGTGGGCTGGGTATACTCCGGGTAGTTAGCCACGTTATCGTCACGTCCATCCCCTGAATCCACCTGCGCCTCAGGGCAGGTACATAGTGGTTTTAAGTCCGCGATTAGCCCCCCATCCGTGACGTGGGCGAGATCCTTCAACAAGAGAAGCCCCTCGGTGG
Organism: Trichostrongylus colubriformis; assembly: GCA_963978905.1. Taxonomy (NCBI): domain Eukaryota; kingdom Metazoa; phylum Nematoda; class Chromadorea; order Rhabditida; family Trichostrongylidae; genus Trichostrongylus; species Trichostrongylus colubriformis. The sequence continues at coordinate 22,613,742 of OZ022256.1, forward strand.
AGGAGATCCGTGGAGTACGTTCTTGTAGTCGTAGTAAGAAATAAAAGACGCTCGTATCAGCTAATTTTTCGTTTTCATCCCATAGTTTCTTGAGTACTCATCCAGATTGTGTCCCGCGAACAGATTCCGTTCCCCGCGACTGCGGTGAATTTGCGAGGTCTCTTTCTGTGCCAGCAGACCAACGGGAGGGTTACTGGCCGACCAGTAGCTTTACACCTAATTTGCAGCCCACACTTCGGGCAGACCGAGGAGACACATGCCCCTCGACTCTGCACTTACCTTTTTGGAAAATTGTGTTTTACCTTTGAAGGCCGCTTTCATTGTTCAAATGAAGACTACTTGAGTGTTAGTTTCGGGTTTGAACCCAGTCAATCAGTTTTGTCACATCTCCCGTTTACACATTGGACCCTCAGCCTGAGAAATTCCGTCGACCACCGCCTAGCTCCACGAGTATGACTCCCCTCCCGGTGGTCCAAATGCAACCCCTGTCGAGGATTCCTCCACGGACTTGATCCTGGTGTTGGGGTGCATATCGTTAGAGGTCAGACATTCGCGTTGCGACATCGCGCACACGACGCCTCCATCGTGAGCCAGGGTCAAGCCTCCGTTGAGAATCCTCAACGGGGGGGGGGGTTGTACTTTGTCCGCTAGGAGGGGGGGGGTCGTGAATTGAGGTAGGTAATGATCAACAGAATTTCTCAGGCTGAGGATCTCAAGTATGGGGGGAGAGATTATAAAACTGACTTATTGGGTGCGAACCGAAACTAGTTAAAATGAATCATCATGGAAGCCTCATGCATGGCGCGATCCGCAACGAAACTGGTCAACATCAGCAGACCTTGGTCCGTTGACACCGAAACCACGTAAAGAGACACCTCCAATATGCACCTATTAAAGGCAGTTTCCGCGATAATGGTATTAGGTAATTGCCGTGCCGCAGCCGATAGATCCCCGCGTGAGTGTCGAGGCTGCACCCATCACGCCCCGCCACGGCGCCTCGTGACAGCGCGAAGCCCGCCGCAAGCCCCTCCGACGCCGCCCACCGACTACGACCACACCCGGCATTGGACGTTCCTTTTTCCAACGACATTCCAAGAAACGGTGTGGTGCTATTTGCTCACCCTTTGTCTTCTGGATTGTCGTTGGAAGTTAATCATGGATATCAGCTGATCCTTCACCTGCCCTCACTTCCAATTACCTTTCCCTCTCTACGAACCTCACATTTTACCGCCATTTCTGCATTTACTGTGATGTTGTTATTGTGATGAAATCTTAATTTTCATGGTTATTGTAATACACTTGCTTTCAGGTCCTCAATTCACGACTACCTTAACTGTCGCTCCATCTACTAAAAAGCCGATGGCGTATTACGATTTCACCCAAAGCGATTATGAGTGCTTCGAAGCGCTAGTCAACTTTGCTTATACCGCATGGTGAGTCGCCTGTGAACTCTAAGATATTCTTGTTTTTGACGCAGCGATAAAATTGTGAAAAATCTAGTTCCATTCTGTGTAAGCCTTATATTGGAGTTGATGCACGAGAAAAAATGAGTGTAGAGCGTTTTAGAGTTCATTTGAAATTTTCATTTTTTTTTTCATTCGGTTGATTTTCGAGATTATCATTGCTGTTACTCTCTCAAGGGGACCACCATTTGAAGTGGGTACAGACTCGGAAAAGTCATTTGCTGTCGTCTGTTTATTCTTTTTTTCAAATAGTCTGGTACTCAATCGAGTGATCGTCAAACTTGTGAGGTTCACTTAGGTGCAAGAAATACAAAGGCAGAAACGCTATCCACTTTAAATGTAATTATGCGCGAATGACCAACGAGAGAACTTCCCGCTCGTCCAATTTCACCATCAGAACTACCTGGTGTTCGAGCTTCTAGCGCTGAACTCGACGACGAGGTGAGGAGAGATCTTACGCCAGGAAAATACTATGAGAAGTACGTTTAAATCCCTTACCGACGGAATACAACTTTATATATCACATTTTGTTTAGTTTGGTAAACGGTGTTCATTCTTTTTAGGTCAATGACAAGATATCTGGGCCCATACGACAACATACCCACAAAGGATATGCTTCCAAGTGGCGAATCCTATGTTATCCTCCAGGTGAGAGTGAGGTATGCACGAGTGTGAACGTGAAGACGAGTTGGCTTTTTCAGGAGATGGGACGCATTACTATTGGTTTTGTATTGCGCAAGGTCACTCGACTAGATTGCTAAATTCATTAGAATGTGAGCGTTGAGCTACTCTCGTCAGTCCTTGCTTCTATTTTTACACAAACTAGCTGTAATTAATTTCGTAATTAATTCGCATTCTTTCACTTATTCTTGTTTAGTTTGATCCATATAGTGTATTTGAAGCTACGGTTTCTGCCCTGTTGTTGTTATGGCTGTTGTTCCGTTGCCTTTGCCTTTCCCAAATTTCAACGCTCAGTACGAGTAATTTCGTTATGGACTATTTGGTTAATTTTAGATAATTGTTGTCGTCTAATATAGATTGAAAATATCTTGTAATCATATCAATAAGTTGGGTAATAATCTACGTACGTAATAACGCAAAGCGTGCCTTCTGAACTATGGAATTAACTGATTGTTGTTCTAAATAAACATTGTGGCATGACAATTTCGGAAAGAAGAAAATGATTCGGCTTAGCATCATAAAAAGAACACAACTAACCTACGAAGTGTACATTGTCTCCTTGTTGGCTGAAGCATTATTTACTACTAAATCAAACAGCAAGTTGCACAATTTGAAATACACCAAGAGTGGTGCTCATCATTTACCAGTACTTCACATCGCACTGTGTAACGCGCACGGACTATGGGCACAGAATGTAGTAGTAGTACCCTGAAGCGATTTTATGTCCAGCCACTCTTTTGGGCGCAGTCGTCCTGAACCCGGCCATATTTGTGATTCAAAACCTTTGATTCAATAAACCTTTCATTTTTTGCACAAAACACATTGCTTATTCAAGCGTTACCAAATAATAGACCTCAAAAGGTCTGGTAGGTGGTTATCAACTGTGGAGAGGCGGTGGCAATGCCTCATAAAGAGCGAAGAGGAGAAGTGAAGAAGAAATCGGTAATTTACTAAAGCGACAAAAATGCATAATTCCGAGGGACTGCGGTTTTTACAACAGTGTCAAAGAGAGTCCCTGACAAATATAGGAACACATCAAAGACACTGCAGTTTAACAGCTACTCGGAAAATAAACCATGATGACAACAAAAGGGTAAAAAACGTGCAAAAGCATGACGAAACATAATAATGTACAAAATCGAGTGATCACATAATTAAAAAGCTGTGCGCAAAGTACATTCAAAAAAACTATGGAACAACTCACCTTGTCCAAGAAATCAGCAGAGAGGATACAGATAGAAGAATAGAATGACAGCTGACTCATCCAGAAAATCGGCAGAGCAGGAATTTCTAATAAGAATTAAATGAAAACTGCGTGTTGCATGCAGAAATCAGCTGGATGATGGTTTTATCGATCCAAGCGCAAAAACTGGCAAGAAGCCAACTTTTGGAAAGCTCGTCCGAACGCCCACTTCTGGAGGGTAATCTCGTACAATTTCCCGAATGAGAAAGACCCTATTTCCAGTGTTTTTGAAGGTTTTTCGAGGTTTCCTCTTCACTTCTTGTTCTTCAGCACATCCACAAACCGTACTTACCTCGAAAACCCATCAAAATTATCGCGGAAACTGCCTTTAAAGGTGGAAAGCAATATCTATCAAGTGGTACCACCGCGGTTGGCCACTCCAGAAACAATGGGAAAAACGAAAAACTAGCTGATATGGACTCTTTCATATCTTACTACGACTGAAGTACGCAATCTGGTGTTAGTGGCCACCATGCAAACCGGAAAAACGTTTGTATCCATTGAGAATGTGAATGAAACCCTCATGCATGGCGGATCCCACAGAATAGCTGACCGACGCTTTAGCCCTCTCACTAGGCCTCTGAGAGCGAAGGATGCATTTTAAAAAAATTTCAGTAACAGTCAATCGATTACTTGGAGGAATCGTGGGAAGCTCTCCGGCTTTGCTGTGAACGCATCATGAGATTTCCATCGACAATCCATCAGGTTGTATGGTATGCTATCCTTCGGTTGTTTTGGAATTGTTAACTATGAACAAGGTGTCAAGTATCGATCTCGCACCACACATATTTTATTCGTGTAGTTACGGAAGCCTGACATCTTGTTCACAGTCCACAGTTGAAAGAGATTAAAGGGAATAGCGTTCCCTTCGGATGCATTGGCATCTTGAGCACCTATATTCAATCTTTTGAACCTTATCTCATTCCCTGTTCATGAGGTAACTCTTCTGATCCTTCAAAATTTTCGAGTGGGATCAGATCAAGTATTCGGATTTGAACTGGGCTAGTCCGTTTTATCACATCTCCCCTTTACACTTCGAACCTTCAGCCTGGGACACCGGATGGGATAAATTCACACAGATTGTGGAATATGAAGGTAGGCTTGTTCAGCAGCGTAAGAGTAAAGAGAGAAAGAAATAAAACGTTGAAAAAATGAGAAATAGGAACGCAAAAGCTTCCTCATCTCTTGTTCTCTTCTGCGTCCCTAGCAGGAAGTAGACTGCAGAACGGTGATATGTAGACAAACCTGCCTGCCGTGAACGTTGTCCCGTTCTCTTCGGCAGCTCGCCCAGATAATGAATTGCAGAAGGACGCGTCGTGCTGCGGAATCATGATAGGATCTCAGCTGCGCTTTTTCAATGTTAGTTTCGCTGCACTTCACCTCTTCTAGAGTGGAAAGTTTGTTTTCAAAGAACGTGTACTTCCAGTTCCCACTTTCGCTCTACCCCTCCTGATGCGTAGGTATCTTTCTCGTCCTTTCTCCAATTTTAAAATTTGAATAGCCTAAATGGAATGAAGTACATCTCAACATTAATCGCAAGTCGCGAGCATCACTTTAACGAGACAATCACGGCAGCCTTGGGCGTCCTCTCGGGTGTGTATCGTTGGGGTGGAATTTTGAAAGAAGAGTACGGCTTGCGACGCGACGCGTGCGAGCCAAGGGTGTCATTTGGTGCCATATGCATGCCCAAAATGAAGCCCACAACAAGCTCGTTGCTTCATGAGCTGACCACACACTGTCCCCGTGGCTCGCCCGCTTGGTGTCATACGCCGCGGAGCATGCGGACTCCTCTCTCAAAGGTACCGGTAGAAGGGTTGAGGCAAGGATGGAAAAAAAATTATTTTAGTGTATTGTCTCTTGTAGATGAACGTTTGAACTTTAAAACGCACGCTTCAAGAGAGCCAATGCCACTGTCATTTGGTGTCGTGGAGGGCGATTTCACTCATCAGGTTCTTGAAGGAATAGTCCACGGAAAATGAGTTTTTGTGTTACCCATGTATTAATGTTGTATTTGCCTAATGTTGACCTCATGCAAAATTTCACGCGAAAAAATGTGAATCTGGCTGAGATACAGCACCACAAAGTGCGGTCCCAGTGGGCGGGGCCTCCGTGTAAAAGCCTCGTACCGCGTCCGCCGCGGTCGGAGAGGCATTGTAGGAACAGAAGGTTACGTAAACAGTCCTACTCTCCGTTCCCAACGGCGGCGGAAGACGGGACGAGGCTTTTATACGGAGGCCCCGCCCACTGAGACCGCACTTTGTGGTGCTGTATCTCAGCCAGATTCACATTTTTTCGCGTGAAATTTTGCATGAGGCCAACATTAGGCAAATACAACATAAACATATGGGTAACACAAAAACTCATTTTCCGTGGACGATTCCTTTAAACATGTAAATATAAGTATAACACCCGAGAAATAACTATTCAGTCCACGATCAGAAGCTCTCTGCAGCTGTGAGCTGATCTCTATTTCTCTACAGTTACGAAACACTTTGTTTCTGTCAGCGAATGCTATTAGGTTGTAAGGGGAAAGTTTTGGTCGGTTTTCGCACTTTCAACTTTGGGAGACCCTCTTCTCTTTATGTATTCACATTTTTGGTTTCCTTTGACTCGGCTGAACAAGAACCCGTAAAGTGAAATCACCCAAAAGTGCGATTTTCGTAGTTTTTCAAAATTTCCCTAATAATTCAAAACCTTGTGGCATACCAAGAAGAGCATTTATTCAGAGAGAGCAACTTTTTGTCTATCTAAGGTGCACAATATGTAATCTGATTAAGTTGACGCGCTTTAAGATATGAGTTTATCTTGTGAACGCGCAAAAGGGGCAAGAACTTTCCGCACAACCTAATATAAACATAATTAGATGACAATCTTGACAATGTATGATAATAGCCGGGCCGTCATGACATTAATCTGTAACTCGTCGAAGCATTCGTCCTTCGCACAGCTGCTCCGAACCTCTGAAGTCTGTTGCTGAAGTTCTGTTAGTTGGGTGTCGGTGATATTGGGTTGAGGAATAAGTCCCCGCGGTTTTTTTCAACCCCATTTTTCACATTGTTTCCTCCCTCTTTCGACGAAGCTTATATATGTCTTCGATGGAGCTTTTTCTGCTCTACAAAATGCTTGTATTTTTCGATTCCTTCGACCACCTAATATTTATGAGGTTTGGAAGTGAAAATAGCTGAAGGCAAAAAATTGGCACTTGCGCACCTCATCTTTCTCGTCTGCCATCGAGGTAAAAAAATGTATGTGTATATGTTTCGATAGAGCTTTTTCAGCTCTACAGAATGGTGCTACTTATTATTTAAATCGCTCAACGTTTCGCTGTTTTCAAAACTCGGAAACGCAGTACTCACAAAAGTGTGCACCTTCGTTATCTCCTCTTTTTCGCCTACCATCGAGACTGGAGAGAATGTGCGTATATGCATTCGATAGAGCTTTTTTTGCTCTACAAAACGATACCTTTCTCCTTTTGTAGTCTCTCATATTTTAGCATTTAGGAATAAATATCTACCTTTTTTTCAACTCAAAATTGCGTAATGAAAATAAATTTTTTTGGCAAACTGCTTTGTACCATTCGATAGAGCTCTCTTCGCTCTACAAGATGATGTTTACGGTTTCTCTTCGAATAAATTTTTGACATTTTTTAGATCACTTAAATGTCGACGAAATCGAGCATTTTCGACACATCTAGTCGAACATGCTCGATTTCGTCGACTTTAAAATGATCTAAAAAATAGCAAAATTAATGCGAGCAAAAACCGTAAACAATGGCATGTAGAGCGAAGAGAGCTCTATCGAATGGTATAAAGCAGTTTGCCAAAAAAAATTTATTTTCATTACGCAATTTTGAGTTGAAAAAAAGGTAGATATTTATTCCTAAATGCTAAAATATGAGAGACTACAAAAGGAGAAAGGTATCGAATGCATACCTGAATATTCTCTCCAATCTCGATGGTAGGCGAGGAAGAGGAGATAACGAAAGAGCACACTTATGCGAGTACTACATTTGTGAGTCTTAAAAACACCAAAAAGTTGAGCGATTTGAATGAAAAGTAGTATCATTCTGTAGAGCTGAAAAAGCTCTATCGAAACATATACACATACATTTTTTTACCTCGATGGCAGACGAGAAAGATGAGGTGCGCAAGTGCCAATTTTTGGCCTTCAGCTATTTTCACTTCCAAACCTCATAAATATTAGGTGGTCAAAGGAATCGAAAAACAGATACAAGCATTTTGTAGAGTAGAAAAAGCTCTATCGAAGTAATGCATAAGCTTTGTCGAAAGATGGAGGGAACAATGTGAAAAATTGGGTTGAAAAAAACCGCGGGAACTTATTCCTCAACCCAATACTATTCTATCTTTTCGTTATTGCTAGTAAATCTGAGCTGGGCTGCTTCACCTCCATTTTGGCTCTGTCGCGGTATACCACGACGTTCATCCATTTCGCATCGCATATAGCATACCTCATGTTACTGCTTATGTTCGATGGCATATGTTCATTTATAATGTTTTGTTCGCTAGAAGCCTATAAAAGAGTGGCGATGTAACATTGCGTTGTTAGTGGGAAATAAAGGATACCACCGAACGGCCACGTCAGGCTCTTCATAGATGTCATGCTATTCACTCACCCTTACACCTAACCGATCAAAATCCAGTGAATAATTGAGTGTATTGATGAATGTACTGGGTTAATATATTTATGCAACACACCAAAATTGATTGAATGGATTGAAATTGAATGTACTGGGTTTATATATTTATTCAACACACCAAAATTGATGCGCACAAAGAGTAGAATGTCCGTGGGGGAAGAGACCAAGACAGTATAAAAATATGAGACAAGATAATTGACGGAAATTGAGTGGAGACAAGAATTAGAAAATAAGGGAAACAAACATCTAAAAGATATCCTTTCCAGTCCACTTGAATGTGTTGATTTCGAAACGAATATCATCACATGAGAATTCTTTGCCCTTCCGAATATCTTGTCTTTTTCTTTGCGTTGCCCTTTGACTTGCGAGGGATGCATCAAATTGAATACCCGGAAATCCACACTTCAACTCTGTCTGCGCCTCGCTGATTTGATGCGTAGAGCTCTGACTGTCTTCTTAGCGTCTAATTGGTAGCATTGTTGCATAACGATGTTGGCGGATGGATGGCTGGCCATTGGAGAACTCGGACGCTGCTTTCGGTTTGCCTATACATGGTCGGCCGCCGGCATCACTAACCAAAGAATAAACTTCTCAAGAAGGCGGCTTCTTTGGTTTTTGAATTTGACACCCGACCACATAAAGTCATGCTGCTGCGTCATCAAAAAAATCACAATTTTACTTATCGTGATTGAACTCCATGTCGTCAACCGTGTACTCAAAACGTCACACCATATTTGACGTATGTAGTGACATCTGAAGTGTACAACTTAATTGTGAGTATCTCAGCTTACCCCTTTTTTCCTTTCTTTTTGGTGACGAAAGGCTTGCGTCTCCACCATGTTTCTATATGTCAAAAGACTCATGATTTCGATATGCTGCATCGCGCACACTTTTCTTTCACATTCGCTCCTTCTTTGAATTCCTTCGTGTTTACAAATAAGCCCACCACGCCCAGAAGTGTTAACGGTAACTGTTGATCGCTGCATTCTGTCAGTCGGTATCTTTCATTGATCCAGCTTTTTGCCTCGTCCTGTTATCTTACGCCGTCGGAAATCCACTTCGAAAATTATCAACTTGAAAGAGACGGGAGCGATAATGTCGGCCGACTGCGAACTATGGAAACAGGTATGCTAATTAGTGCAAATGTAAGGAGACGTTCCGTAAAGACTGTGAGGGTGCTGAAGAACACATAGGCGAAGAAGCAGCCTAAGAAATTTCCGAAAATGCTCAAAATAAGATGTTTCCGCCCTTTTGCTTCGTCGAGTTTTCAACTTCAAGCAAGCATCTGAACAAGTTTTCGCGTTTTAATATCAATCGATTAGGTTGCTATTACTATGGGAATCCTCCCTATCCTATCTTATCGCAGTCCATATCATGCCTCTTATCCACGTACATGCCACCGCTGCTCTGCTGGCTAAGTCGTAGAATGGGTGTGAGCCACCTTGAGACGGTGGTCGTCAGCTGATTTACGGGTTCTTTACGCGTTTGGCGCCCAAACTTCACGCCGCGGAGATGGCACACACTTTGCCGTTGTGGTGGGTGTATATCGCTAGGACAGAACCGTCGCGTGCCGAACACGGCCACGCGACGTTTCTGTAGCGATATACACCCCCGTTGTGGTAGGGTCTATCTCTCGCGGGTGGAACCAAGACACCCACATTATCGTAAACTGTCCCTTTAAGCGCTCTCTACACCCCTCAAGGGCACGGTGCCCACTGCGAGGTCAGCAAACTAGCATTGCCAACACTGCCCGCTATATAAACGGTTTAGGAGTTATCCTCATTGAGAATGGCTAGATATAAAATTCAGTGAATTTCGGGGGTGGAGTGCAAGTGTTCCGATTGGTGAGGTCAGGTCAGGTTGCGCGGCGGATTGCAATCAGGTAAAGACAGGTAAATAACGCTGCCAAAGCTTCTCTCCTAAAAAGGCTTAGGCAAATCTGGGAGAGCCCAGACGGCAGGACACGCCACCATTCGGACAATTCGCGAAGGGCGGTGACCCAGTTCGGTGCCGACCTCCAGAAAGCGGAACACTTGCAACACACCCGAATTTCGGGCTTATTGACAATGGAATGTCAAACATCACTAAGCCGTCTGTTAACTATCTCGCCTATCGCTATTTTCGTCTGGTCCCTGTTCCTTTGCAGTTGTAGGACTACCCACACAATTTCTCATCTTCTTCTACGATGAGTGCCGCAGTGAGTGGCTAAGAGAGACAAAATTCGAGCAACGCCAAAAACCAGGGCAAATCAAATTTTGTGTTCGTTGAGAGTCTTGCACAACTTTTTATAAGAACAGCACCCTACCGCAGATAACTGGGGGAATTCGAGAGCAGTGCGACGTGCCGCACTAACTACGGGATTACAACTGAAAGCTTAATGAACTTTTGGTAAAGTCTTCGGATTTTTATTGTAGTGTAGGCAGTAGGATGGAATACGACTTTCTAGTGTCTACTATCTATTGCCAGTTCAAATTGATTTGATATGAGGTGTATACCATTGATTGGTCAGTGTGTGGGTTCAAGCTAAGCTTAAAGACATCGAAAGGCGTGAGCTTGGCAGACTGAGGAATATGAAAGTAGGGGTGCTTAGCACTGTAACAGTAGGGAAACAACGTGACAAAACGGCGAAAAAGCTGAGCAATAGGAACTCGAAAACCCTCTTCTCTTTCGCACCCCTCTTCGTCACTAGCCGGGATAGACTGCAGACATGCGAAGAGGCGAAATCATCCGGCCGCGAGTGTTGTCCCACCTTCGCCGGCAACTCGCCGGGCTGCAGGACTGCAGCACGGCGCGCTTTCACAATTCATTTTCGAATTCGGAGGGCGATTCGGATGCATTATTCACTTCAATCATTGGTACTGACTGGTGGACGCTTTCACCGCGAAACCCAACAAGTCAGGATCACGTCATTTCGACCAATACGACATTGGTACGATACGATACGTATCATTCTGCTGTCATGCTCATAACTCTACTACTCTATACCTAAGCCGTACCCTAGGAGGCGGAGTCTGTCATTCAAATGCGTCAGTTGTTAATAGCCATGCCGTCCCTGTAGCTCGTGACGCGCTTTCTGTAGGGATTCCACCACTAAATGGACTTTCTAGACTCCTTGTTTCCATGCAAATGACTCTTTAAGGATTTCAATAATCTCATTACCCTCATCACTGTCTTTAAATAATCATAAGCTCACAGGAATGAGATAGGAGGGGCTCATCAACTTACAACCGTTTCGAATCGATGAGAACTCAACACCAAGTGTGGTCCTTCCATAAGGATTGTGTTTTATTTGGAAAAGTTTTTGCAACATGGCTTGCGCCTTTGGCTCGACGCGAGGTTAGGGCGCTGTCTTTTGTTGGGTGCCTAGACAATTACCGTGTCCTACTTCTAAATTAAGGTGCAGAATACGGTAAGCCAATGAGACCCAACTACAAATTCGCTTATCATCTCACTTACATGCAGCGTGGCGAGACCCTACTTTAACGATATGCCCTAAAAGCTACTATAAGTGCTGAACTTGCCCATTTGCCTTTTTCTTTGAATCCTATGTCTTCTCACTATGTACTAATGTCTTCCTACAACGCTCCACACCTTGCCAAGCGATTACGATCGCAAATAATAAGTGTCTCACATAGCGGTAAGAGTAGCTAGTGATGTTTAGCAGGGTTAAGTGATACGTCGAGCATTAGGGCTCAAAGGCTCGTATGTTGCACTGCTGTTTTGAGTTAATTATTGCCCTAACAAAATGACGATGTCTGAATTCATGGTCGAGACGCCAGAGTCTCGTATCAGTAATTGTTAGTGAGCATGAAGTCACGTTTCATATATGTATAGGTCATTCCCTTTCCAGTTCGAATGATCTACAATTTTTAGCAAGCGAATAAGAATTCGAATGCGTGTGTGTTTCTTTCATGCAAACCTGCATTCAACACTAAATGTGCATGCCGAAAGTAACGGGCTGTTCATTCACTGTCGTATATTACTCGTGGAAACAATTCTTGTGAGGATTCCTTCTAGCGTGTGTGTGCCACTAACAAGGGAAGGTTCTTAAATTCCCACGGAACTTTGAAATGAGACCCGGATGGATCGATAGAGCTCTGAATGCTGATTATAACTGTGAAAACTGGGCACCGTGGCTCAGTGGTGCTGTTCCAGGTCTGCAACATAGGGGTCGTGAGTTTGCCCCCGCGGAAGCTGTTTTCTTTTTTCCATTTTGTGTTTCATTGTCTGTAAGTGCTTTTCTCTGGGTGAGAGCACATTGGTCGAGTTTTCGCTTTGCGACGTTACACTCGCGACGCCGTCTGTAGGAGTCGTTTGGTATTGCGCTCAGGACGTAATGGGCTGGTACCGTGAAGGATCTTCAGAGATTGCAGTTTGGAAGCTTCGGAAGTTCTTAATGTTGTGGTTGTTGCTGTCAGCCGATAAAACTACAAACAATCCGCACTCGCCGCGCCGCCGGCCGCAGGCGGCCGCGCGAAAATTCGACCAATCGACCCCCACCCTTTTTCTTTCACTTCTGCACGTTTCCCTGTACTGGTACCTATCGCACCCATCATTAACTCTGCCTCTTCTATGAGCAACATTTTTGCTTCACACTTTTTTGCTCTGTTGTATCGGTGCTGATCGTCGATTGAGATCGGTTTTACGTGATTTCCTAGCGTTGAGTATAAATGAAGGTCTGAGTATTGTGAGTAGACATAAATGAAGTGGCAGAGTAAATGATGGGTGCGATAGGTACCCGTACAAAGAAACGTGCAGAAGTGAAAGAAATGCACCTACTGACAATGAAATACAAAGTGCAAAAAAAACGTGCAAAGGTGGGGATCCATCCCACGCTACCGTTCCTGCAATTCGTAACACTACCAGTGAGCATGTTGGACTAGCAGTGGCCGTGCTGTTGGCAAAGCGCCTCGTCAGTGAAATGTCACAGGCAGACTTTGACCCCTCCCAATTCGCTTCAGTGACATTTTGCAATTTTGGTTTTCACAGTAATGGTTGGTATTCGGAGTTCTATTGATCCATTCGGGTCTCACTTCAGTGTTTCATGAGATGGAGCCCTTCCTTTGTAGACACCAAATTCGCGTGTGCAGCCCGACGCGATGCATAGGGACTCCATGACCCAGCTAGTCCAGCTAGTTCGCAGTCATCGTTTCGCACCACACACGGCTATGTGGATTTTCTGTTCTGAAGGCACACGTTAAACATGGCTTCCTTATGTTAGCTAATTGTTAGATAAAAATTGCGTTGTCTAGGATCTGGAGTACGATCACATGACAAATCATTGGGTCACTAAACGATGCCCACGTTTTTGTCATGACGTTAGAAAATAGCTGTATATGTAATAATACCACTGTCTGTACGACGGATGGAAATGCGATCTCAAGTCCATAAATTAGATCTCTCCGACAAGCATATTAATAATAGGCTGCTCGCCGTCTGCTTTTTCGCCTCGTCGGGCCAAATTCTTCCTCCTTCGTTATTTCAATTGTCATAGAAATGCAGATGGAGTGGTTACGCTCGCAGCACTTCGCTGTTGGCTAGTGATTGCAAGCTGCTCAGCGATTCCGCTTTTTGCCCCCTTCTTCCTATCTCACACATCTTCCTTGTCATTTTATCTTCACACCAATTTTAGCTACGCGATGTACCTCGCGCGTATTACGACACTGACGAAGAGAGGTATATATTTGCGCATGAGATTATCTTTAGCGGAGTTACTCAACGATGTGGCTGAGACAGAATGCTTCAACTTTATTAAATGCACACTTGTGTGGGTGGACCCTTCTACTGGACGTATCTGTCGACCACCAATTAGTGAATCAAAGTTCTGCAACTGTACCTTCCTCCCCGTCACCTCCGCACCTATGGGGATTCCCACTATACGTTTCCGGCCCTCTGAGTTCAATACGATAGCTGTCTGAGCTGGTCATGACTTGTCGAAAAGATCGTCATCGTCCTCATTTACAGTACATTTCGGAGCGCTTAATAGGGCGTGGCCTACGGACTTGGGTGAGTGTGTATCAGACTCTCACCCCGCCACACACTCTCACTCTTGCCACGCACACTCACTCTCGCCACTCACCCATGTCCGTAGACCACGCCCAATCAAAGGCTCCGAAATGGAGTATAGTTCACAATCCACTTGTTGATCGGTGCAGTCTAAACGGCACTACTCCTACGACAACATACCTGCATGCCATCCCAGTGTGATGTCACCTTATGCGACGTCAGCGCACCGCATGACGACGGGGGTATTAAGTAGATAATTATTCAACTAGGAGGTGCTATCACTATTATAACAATGATAACAGAAATATTCCAATATCCATAAGTTTTTCGTAATTTAAAGCGGTTGCTTGCTCTATCATTCTCTAGTTACAACCAGTAGCTTGCGGATGGACAGACATATTGAGAAACCTACAGCCAAACCGACGCACAAAGATGGTGGTTTATATGTATAATATAGAAGATATCACGAACTTTCCTGGATTCCACTCCGTGTGATTTCAGCGGGAGCAGTATCACCCTCAGTCTTGCAGCATAATAACTTTGCTCTACTTTTTTCGTGGCATGGCTACGAATTCTATCCGGAATCCTGTACTTCCGCTATTGAATTGACAACATAAATTTTTTCCTAATCATATGGAAAATGATCCCTCCCTCTTAATCAACCAGTCTTACGCAGAAAAAAGGTGTAAGTTGCAAGATGATCTGACTTGTTGGCGATAACTTTGAGTACAATGTATTGCTCGACGATTCTTTCTAAAGTTGACCATCCTGTTCAATAGACTTAAAAAATGAAAAAAATGTCTATTGCTATTGATGCAGGATGCCATACTCATTGTTGAGGATGTATTTGAGCGGGACCCTTTCAACATTCTCTTCAGGATTTTCGGAATTCCTTTACAATTTTTTAGCAGATACCCACCAATTTCATGCAAAAGCTTTATTGCTAGTGTGATAATAGCTCAAAGCTCACCTGTTACAGGGGATAGCCTTGTTTCGTATTGACAATAAAAAGATGGCGTTATATATTGCTGGCTTTTTCACCTACATTTAGAGCAACCAACTTTTATATCAGTTGGAAGGTGAAGGGCTGTGTCAGGCACGTTCACCAACAGCTGAGTTGTGATGAGAAAATTGTTTCTATGAAGGAGGACTCATTTGGTATGTAATAACCGGTAGGGCTATATCACAGTACTCCGCGAATAACCCGGTAGAATTGTTTGCTGTAAAAGTGGCCGATACTGCCGATATCGAAAAATTGCACAATTCTATGATAATTCTGTGATAAGCGCAATATTGAGCGCTACCCCGGATGGTATCTTTTCAAATATCTATTATTATTCAACATTCCAGGCAGTTTAGCGGTCGAAACATCCAGTTGATTCCGATATCGTAGCACGAACCGTGTTCGTTTATGAACATTCGGTGCTTCAGCCTTATTCATACTTGGTAGTTCAGTAGTTTACCGTTGCATATCACGTAATACTTATTGGAAGTGTAGATGATTTATTGGTATCCTTCAATGCTACGTATATCGGGTCAGGAACAAAATATCGGCTCAGAGATCGTCTCACACGTAGGCTGCCATGTTCTCTTCTTGAGAGTTTAGACAGTTCAGAGTTCAATGGTTTTGGATTCGATCGCATGTGAGCTCGATCAGCATTTGATTTATGTGTGTTTGTGGTGATTCCATTCCTCAGTTGCCACCTCTTATCGTCTTTCGGAACATGCACTTCAGTCTGAAATTTCATATAGTCCAGCTTTTGATACATTTGCTCGCTCCTGGTACCATAAGAAAACGAGTTCGCCAGCGTTACAACTTAGATCGCAGTATCAAAAGACACTTCATTATTTGGAAGGATAGACAGTTTAGCGGTCGATACATCGCTGCAACTGATAGCACTACATATGTACATATGCGAAGTGTGCTCACATAATGGCACCGCTCATCAGACACTGACTATAGCGGTCATATTGTAGTTGTGAGTGGTGTACGGGATTTCCTTCCATCCACTTGCGGATGGCTCTTATCGGTACTCTAACAATATTTTTGGATCACCTATAAGGTTTCCACAACAACCCTACAACACCTACGAGTGTCAACACATGTCAGCCAACTCCGGAAAGCGGAATGGATTTGGAGACAGTTGTCTTCTGACGCTCCTTATCAGTCCCTTTGAACAGAACTCAATGCGGATCACCCTCAACTGAGATCATGCATAGTCCCTATCTCACCCTACTGAAACCAAAGTCAGCGCTCTGGGCTTCGAAAAACAACGAATCGCCGGCTTTCAAAAATTCGCGCCTTTTATCAGCCTTTACCAGCTGCTATCAATTTGAACCATCTACCTTGATTTACGTCCCATTCTACAAAAACCTATGAGTGTCAACGCTCTGGGATCCGAAAAGCACAACACATCTGGCTGCTTCTAGGAATCAACGCCTCTTATCAGCTGTTATCAGCTCGGATTACTATCAGTGATGTCCATTGATGTCCTACATAGCACCTTTGACTATCAACTCTTCACCAACCCAAAAAGCGCAACGAATTTCGTGACATTCGTCTCCCTATGCTCTTTATAAGCCCATATCAGCTGCTATCACTTTGGATTTTCCACGCCAGTGTCCCCGTCCCACCCACTATATATCAGTTCTAAAATTCAGAGTCCCATCTTTGCTGTGGCGAAAGATGTGAATCTCATGACAGACAGACGGATACATCCAGGCACACTCATGCAGACATACTAATCAAGCTATGTATATAGTAGGGTTATGTGCTTTATGTACTATTTATATATAGAGTATGATGTTGTATGTATGTGTGTACTATATTTGCTCTCTAATCAAGATGACACTGGACAGCTGATCTCGTAGGTGGCAGAAGGACTTGGTTTGTGAGCGCTCAGGCTTTGACCGACGTCTCTGAAGTACGGTTACCTGTACGAAATTTCGTTTGTTCTGAAAACGGGCACCCTTATTTCGTAACAGATCGAACGAGAACTCTTGTGATGGATGTGTCTTTTGGATGTTTACAGCATCTTCTCGTCGTTGCAATAAGAACATCATGGCGCCCCAATCCTTACTGACTTGGCGTATCTCGCGTCCTTTCCCAGCTTTGGTACCACCTTGGCCATCCATTATGAAAACGTGATGTGATTTGGCAGACTGCGTAATTCCTTAACTCGCATTAGATGCAACTGATGAGCGGATTAGCAGAATTGCTTTGCGAATGCACTGAAGCTGAGCAGTGTGACGACACTACGGCACACCGACTCAAGTTTCGGAGTGCCGCTAATTATGCATCATATTAATCCTCGAGCCCTTAGCCTCTCTACATCTACGAAAACACTTCATACTCGCTATAGTGCAGTGTTTTATAGTATAGTGTATAGTCGTAGTAGATTTCGAAGGGTGGTATCGCAATGAGGAGCATCCTATAAATGTTGAACAACTCAGCGTCTCTAATTGTAAAGGTTCAGTATGCACTTTGAAGAGTATATGCTCGCCATGCTTTAGTTAAGTATGCACGCCATGCTTTAGTTAAGAGAAGAAGGGTCTCTTTCGCCCCTCGAGCTAAGGCGAGAATAGCGTCCACAATGGGATGCCCTTAACCCTGATTGCGATAGTACCGTTCAAAGATCACAAGCTCTGGGCAATCTGAGCTTCCCTTTCCAACTTCTTGTCAGCTGACAAACGTGAAAGCTGAAGTTAAAGGCACGTGGCTCATTTTTTAGAGCAAGTAGGTCTTGGATAACTGCTCAGACGGCACCTTTGTGCGGTTTCACCGTGTCGTACGTGCATGAGCACAACCGAGCCACGCCCACTCTACCAAATCACCTCTGGCTTTAGACGAACGGTTTCCAATGTGGAGTTGCCTTCATCATCGAAATGGCTTTTTCATCAAATCATCTCCTCTCATTGTAAGTTCCCTGCTCCACATGAGCGCCATGTTAGAAATATGTCGTCCAATGCTAGGTGTGGTTTGGTTGGGTGGGCGTGATTTGGTTGTGTTCAAGCAGGCACGACCCGTTCGGATGCACAGTGTAGCCGCAACGATGGCGCAGTGTGAGCAGTTATCCAAGGACCAACTTGCCCTAGGAATGTCACTAATCTGATTATCGCGAGGTGTGCCTTCAAGAAATCATTCAATGCACAAGCCGAAGTTACTCCTTCAATCCTTTTGCACAACCTTAGTACCAGCCTCTGACCCGAGCATCCTCTTTTGACCTGGGCTCTTATTAATTCGGGATCTGATCACCAGAACAGGCAAGTGGAGTGGTAGCACTTGCAGCTATGCCACATCAGCCTCGATATGCGCATTACATGTGAGTGATGTTGATGCAATGAGAAATATTTGGCTAACATCCCTCTGTCGTTTCGATACCCAATGTTTCACTAGTCCTTGTTGCACTGTGTTCATAAACTTTAGAGGAAAGATCATCGGTTTGATCTTTTCTCCCGTGCCACCATGTGGACTTCTGGTATTCATAGCAGTACCGCGTAACAAACCGCGATAAACCTCGAAGTCACGGCACGTTCTCGAAAGCGAGCATCGTCTTATGTTGAGACGATACACTATCTCGAAATACATGTGAATATTGAAATATCCTATTATGTAAGGATCTCAGAAAGATTCTCTCCACGGACCTCTCTTGTCGAATCACGCTGCAGAATGGTCAGCACACTGTCCACTTCCAGCCAGCAGAAGGCATCGCCTTCGAGTGATTTCCCGCGCTATTTAACTGCGCTGCACTACAACATCCTCAAAGAAGGTTCACACGTACAACATTACTGGCCTTCCTAAAAATAGCTCCAGGCGAACGGGAGACAGGGTGGGTGTGGTGGAGTTGTCCGGTCAAGAGTCGATGAGATGAGATGGACGCGTACTGAACATATGCAAAGAATACGTCTTCCAGTGCCGGTATTCCTAAAGTCTCGTAACGGAAGTTGTGAAAGTTTTGGACGTTTCGAAGCCACGTCTGCTGCAGATTGTAGTCAACTTGTAGAATTGCAGTTCTTCTGTTCTTTTCCCTTTCTTTTTTCCTCTCTCTCTCTTCTATTATTTTCCTTCCATCTTCAAAAGGAATGCCTCACAAAGACAGCTCAGTTCACATCCTTGACTGACAAGTAACTATAGGAAATGTTCTTCAGCGGTTAGTGCTTCAACATCTCAATGCCTTCATAAACTTTTTGGTTCTACCGGCCTTCGTTAGTCTCTGCTTGGCTCGCAATACTTTCTTGCTCCACCTCCGGAGTCCCTGTCCTGATGGTCCTCCTCAAAATGTTTTGCGGTCGTTATATAAGCTAGCTCGCTCAAAAGGGCGGTCCCTTTCGCTTGATTCTCTGGCTAGCTACGAATAGTTTCGGACTTTTCGGATTTCCTCTTCATTTGCGTTTATGATCATGGAAGTGCTCTTTCATCATTTCCGTTGCGGCTATTGCAAGAACAACTTTCAATAGCGCACAGAATCTCCATTTTGTACATGTGCTGTCCTGTGTCCCTTGCCGAGGCTAAACCGTTCATACCACCCGCAGTGGTGCTTCGCCGGGAAGCACTTCTGAATTTGCCTACTTGAACCCAATTCGGTTCCGGGAACAACGTATGGTTTCCTTTTCTGCCCTTTCCTTTGACCTGAAGTCAAATTCAGCACACCTCGCAATAATCAGATGTGTCGACTTATCTCTTGGAACAATAGATTCATAGGTGACTGATCAGGCTGTACCGTTTTCGCGTCCCCACGGTTAGCTATCACGCGAATCCACTCCGCTGCTACCCACTTGAGCTCCCCCTTATTGGTCAACTGAGCAAAATGAGTGGCGTCGGAGTGGGTTCGAGCAGGTATAGCGCCGTGATAGGGCACCGTGGCGACGCGTATAAGGTGCAGCCTGACCAGTCACCCATGGATCTACTGTTCCCAGAAGGTAATACAACCCAGCTGATTATTGCGAAGTGTGCCTCGATGCTCCGCTGTCACTAGTGAATCATTTCACGAGAAGCTTTAGCTACACCCTTCACTTTCTCGAGATCAGCTAACCCATTTCGAGTTTTGCAGGGAAGCAGTGGCCAGAAGCCTCGCGTGTTGATTCGCAATTACCCCAATTGTCAAAGTGTGCAGATCGCCACACATTGTCTTTTCCTTTTCTGGCACTCGTGAATTTATAATTAGTTGAAAATGGACGGAATACTTTTTCACATGCATGGAGCCTTGAGCAGCTTTATTTCGTTAGCAATCTCATGGAATTTCCCTTATACATTGAATATGAGTCTATGTAGGTAGTTTTCCTGGATGGCTGTATTGGCTTCTCCCTTATATCCTTTTGCACGACTTTAACGGGCAGAGCCTGAAGATGCCTATATAAGGAAGGTAAAGTAGATGTGGGCCCGCGATGTCTTCCTTTCGATAACTTGCTCATCAGCTTACTCATTACTCTTCCATAAAATTGTGTATAGGACATGTTCGATCTCTCAGCTAATCTTCTTTCGTATTGGATTGAAAAATAAGTTTCCGCCGTTTTTTATTCTCTGTGTTTCGCGTCGTTCTCTTTACTTTTTGACGAAGTTTATTTATGTGTTCGAGGCGACACCATTTATTTTTGTTCGTTTGATTGTTTGTTATTTTTAAGGTTTAGAAATGTAACTTGTAGGAAAAAAGCTGCACTTTCAGCGCGTCGAGGTCCAGAAAGGCTGACCTTTATCACGTCATATGAAATAAAATGGGGGATAGAGACATTCACCATCCTGAGCCATCTGCTGTTATAATTGAAGGGTTTCTTGTACGATAAACGTGTTTGGTAAAATTTCAATTTTTTTTTTGCGAAAAAAGTGCGGGTGGGCTATTACTGAGCACGAGCACTCCATTTCTAAGCCTCAAAAATATCACCAAACTGTGAAGGTATTCAAAAGACTTATGGCATCGTTTCACGAACAAAAAGAAGCTCTATCGAATGCATATACAGCAACGCACAAAAGTCTTCGGCCAAATGCTTTTTTGCCATAACTTTTTTCCTGCTAGACCGAACTAGCCAAAATTTCAGTATGTTGTGCCCTGAGCTACTTTGAATGTTCGCTTCTATTATACTTGGGTGCCATTACACTTTTATAGATCTTTACAAGCGTTTATTACAAAATCATCGGAAAACTCGGAAACGTTTGGTCAGGAAAAACGGGTTCCTTCTTAAGTACAAAAGCAGTAAACAGTGAGAAACATCAGAAACATCAGTTCATAGGAAAACCACGAATTTATGAGGCGGCATCTCGAGAAGAAATCGATTCCATGAGCTTCTCAGTGACTGTATGAGGCGAGGCATTCTTCAACTATTTGGCGCATTTTTCCTCTCTGTTCCTACTAATTTACAGTGAAAAGCGTTTCTCGAGCTCTTACCACATGTGTTCTATCGGATTGAAGTGTAGGGATTGACTTGGCCACTTGAAAAGTGTAACTCCTTAGCGGTGTGTTTCGGACCGATATCTTGCGGTAGAATCTATCCAGCAGGCATACCTTTGTTCGTCCATGGTAGTACGATGGTCTCCGTCAAGTCCCTGTAGTCTACCCTGTCATCGTGCCGTCTACCTTCAAAGGGACCCGTACCATGCAGTGAAAATGCCCCATCCACCGCCACAGATCCTCTACCATGCTTGACTGTGGGTTCTGTACTTCGGAACGTATCTTTCACCAAAACAGCATTTAGCATACCAGATCCCATCGTTTCGAACGAATTAAACTCGCTCTGATCGGTGAAGGACTTTGCCCCAAATGACTGAAATCAAGATGAGATGGCACCGCGCAGTGACAACTTTGACCCTTCTATTGCTGGGTGTTGAAACGGTTTCTCGACTGGACGTCCTCAGTAGATTCTAACATCATTTGGGCATCTCTCCACAGCCTGTCGACAGATTTTGATGCCATCCGTTCCAAGAATTGAGCGACGGTTTCCACAGCCGTGAGGGGAACGGCTTTTGTTGCAGCTTCGAATGATCCATCTGTCTTGCATAAAACAAACTGTAGCGATGTAGTCCCATTCTCGCGCTAGTAGAGCCTTCAACCTCGCATCATTCTAGAGGGGACAATATCGTTTGATGGGGCAACTCCAAGAAAATTGAAGGCAGCATTAGGGAAAATTCGGACGAAAAGTAAGAGAAGTAGTGAATTTGAAAGTCGAGATGCTTAGTAACAGGACAGTGAAGAAAAAACGGATGGAACTGGCCAAAAACCCGAGAAATAGGACCCCTTTCCCACCGTTGATTCTCGACGAGGACGACCATTCCGTCAAGAGGTGGGTAGCCAGGGCGACTCTACCATTGGCATGTATCCAGATAATCAATGCGCAAAAACAGCTAGGAAACGATACAAAAAACTTTGAAGGCATCCCATCGTTAACTACAAACGGGCGAAGACATCGAGTGAGAATTGGTGAAAGAGAAAAGAAAAACAAGTAGATTCTACGGGCACCTAGAGGGAGAGAAGATACCGAAAGTGAGCACTTTTGCTGAGTGCTGCATTTGTGGGTCTTGAAAATAGCAAAAAAAAATCAAGCGATCTGAATAAAAAGCAGTCCCATTTCATAGAGCTGAAAAAGCTCTATCGAAAACTTAGGCGCATAAATTTTTCGATCTCGATGGCACACGAGGAAGATGAAATGTCAATAGTTCAAGTTTTTGCTTTCTGCTTACTTCATTTCCAGACCTCATAAATATTAGGCAGTCGAAGGAAACGAAAAACAAAAAGTAGCGCTGTGTAGAGCAGAAAAAGCTCCATCGGTAATGTATACAAGCTTTGCCAAAGATGAAGGGAACAATGTGTAAAACAGAGAGGCGGGAACTTATTCCTCAACCTAATATACAGGAGGTGCCAAAAAGGGAACAATGTGTAAAACAGAGAGGGTGATGTAAAACAGAAACAGGGAGTAATTTTGCTCACGGCTCAAATTTGCCTAGTATACAAAACAAAAGAAAACGAAAGGGATAAAAGTATTGGGGCACAATATTCCCGAATTGTTCGTTTAGATACAGGAGCAGGCTGAGACTCACTACTTTCACCTCCATCGAAAGACGGAGCCTGCAGTCGGCGCAGTCCGGCTTCAGATCCTCTACGGTATCAAGGTAGCCTTAAAGACACCAGGAGGGGGTAATTTTGGGTTACTGTAGAACAGACGTAGTGTGGACGAGTTTGAGTGGCCGCCATTGCACAAACTCGCCAATTTGACGCTTTGGCATGGTGCCAAAAGAAGATGGTTCTATTATAGATTTGTTTTTTACTTTTAGTTTTTACTTTGTTCTTTCTTATATTGTTTCTAGATGTACTTACGGGTCGAATAAAGTCGGGGGGGGGGACGCAAAATTTCACCCACGTAAGCGTCTTTCCCTTCCTGAAAGGAGCTTCGACGTCGACGCAAAGTCGCGTCTCCCCCGACTTTATTTGACCCTTCTGAGATTTTCAGGTGTAGAAATGCACAATTAAGAAGATCCATAAGTAAAAAAGTAAAATATGTCACTAGAAAACAGTCTAAAGAGGAAATAATTCAAAAATAAGGTTACATCAGACCGAAGACAAGCTTTAAAATGAACGAAGCGTGGCTCGGCCATGGAAGCTTGCAGTTCGGACGGAAGCGCGCCCTGGGGGCAAATAGCGCCCTATGGCGCGTTTTTCAACGCCGGTTTCGTTACACATTGTATCTACCGAACCCATATGTTTGTTTTCAGACGCCATTGTTTTTATAAACGTTATTCCGCCCTTGCCCCCCTCCCGGTGCCTTTAAAACAGTGGAGCCAGGTTCCGTGGAAGGTCTTTTGTGAGAAGCTTTTCAAGGATTGGCCCTTCGGTTCATGGAAGCCACAGAGCCCTTGCTGCTCGGACAACGCCGCTATGGGTACACCACTCACTTTTTAATTCGACGACTGTTGTTGAAGTAGCTAATGCTCAGTGCCATTGAGTGAGCACGTTTCGTTGAAGATCTTATATCAGTTTAGATGTTTCGCCCGCTAAATTTCTAGCGCTCCATAACGTTGGCAGGCTCTAGGTACTGCGAACTACGTGAACGATCAACATAGGATCTCAATTTGCAATGATTGCAAAAGCCAACAACCAACAGAACCATTTTCTGATGCGGTATTATGAGCAACGAAGTGTGTTTGTCGCTAGACAATGAAAATTCCAAATAATGGTGCATGTTCACTCAATTAATAACCATTGATGATAATGGGAAATGGATCCACCTCCATATACATATAGATTCAGATGCATAGTGAATGGAATAATTGTTAGCAGTCGATGAAACCGAGTCCGAAACTATCAATCGCTAGGCTACCTATCTCCGAAAAGCGGTGGACTTCTTCAAGAATGCGTTATGCAGTGGTGACAAACGACTGACTTACCAACCACCTGTAAGGCCTACGCTCTAAACGCTGAGCAAGTGAACGTACTCCGATACCATCGGCCACGGCGTATTTCGAGCGCTAAACTATGTGGAAATCCAAACAGTGATAGATGTTTATAGAGTACCAGATGTGTTGACGCCCAGGGGTGACGGTTGGGACACACGAATGTGCCCTGTGACATGAATAATACAGACAATTTGACTGTACAACGGAACAGACTTGCAAGAAGGACACGATTTACATGAACAAATTGTCTGAATTATTTAAGGCTTAGGTCAAAGGCCACAGGCTGTTACAGGGTCACGGCCTAAATTCATGTGTCCCAACCTACACCCTGACGCCCAGTACTGCGCTTATCATAGCGTGGAACCGTGCAATATGAAGTTTTTCGATATTGCTCTATCAAAAATTGATCATTTCTACGTTACTTGATTCTATCGTGTTATTCGCGCAGTACTGTGCGATAGCCCAACCGGTGCACAAATACAGGGCTGCAAGGGCGAAAACATGGAAAGGCGCACACCGTTGAGCAGTGTGTTTCTCGTATGCACCACGCATTCTAATATTATCCAAAATAGTAGCAGCACCTGAGTTCCACCCTAGCTTATACCATGGCTTACATGTGGTGGGGTGCTTTTTAGTTTCCTATATGCTATGTCTGGTACGAATGTTTTTATCCATCTAATATATGCAAGTACAATTTTATCGTGTGAGCGGACTGTGTTTCAAATAGCCCCGGAGTAACGTGTGGGAGGGGCGCCACTTCTCGCTACACTATCTCTGTCCTTTTGTTGGTGCTTATCAGTGAATAATGCTTAAAATAAGCTCGTCAAATGAGCCACTTCGAATCGATATGGCACATGCACTCACCGACCTTTTACCATTGAATAGAGCAGAAAAGACTAATCTTCTTTTACTTAAGTGACAGACTCCAAATACAACTAAAATCCCATAAGGGAAACCACTGGTAACCTGGAAAATGAATCGAGCTAAATAAAAGGGAAAGATACGATAAAAGGGAAATACGAAGTGCATCGTCGATTGACTGGCTGAAAGCCGGATGTTCCTCGTCTCGCTCACTTCTTTTTCCGGCCCCATGAGTATGTACTTTCCCATCCAGTTGATGTTATAGTCCTTGGGATGAAGCACTCCGCTCATCTCGAGAACTACTTCGTTGTTAATCTCGAGCTACTATCTCCGGTGCGCCCCAACGAAGCTGATCGCTTTTTTCTACTTCATGCTGACCGAAGTATGTCTGCATGCAACCAGCGGACTGGTATATTCAGCTTTGCGAATAGGCAGCGAGGTCATAATTGCGTGCCCTACCGAGCACATCTTGCTCTCACGGCCTTCTATTGCAAATGAAATATGAGTTTACAAAAATGTAACGTTATCTGAATGGTTCCACGGTACGGCTCAGAATGAGAGTGCTAGGGAGTTCTCGAGAAAGGTTGTACATCATTGATGTTTAATGATAGTAGATAGTAGTATCATCGTAGCTGTACCTTTTTGTTTTTTATTTGGAGGCGCAAATGTTATCAGCCAGGCGAAAAAGCATCGTTTTTAAGGGTGTTCTCAAATGAGCTAATTCGATTCGAGAATCAAAATAAAGCACAGCAATAAAGCAACTTAAGAGATTTAGATAGGAGAATAAACAAAACACAACTAATGGCAGCAAAATTGAAGGAGCCATTACTTAAGGTGATATGAATATCGGCTATATTTTTGGTGGTGTACTGTGACACACATAGGATGTCCCGCCCAAGCAATTGGCTGAAATCACAGAGCACTCTTATTGGGAAGGTGTTAAGATTTGAGTTCTGCTCACCGATTTCTGCTCACTTCAGTTTCGAATTGCCTTCCCTTGTTCTGGACTTTACAAGTGTAAAGAAATCTAATGTAACTAAATTGGATTGTCAAGTATCCCAAAAGTCGTAATTGACTCAAACGTTTCCTTCCACTTCGCAAACTAGTTGTGTAGAAGTGTCGGCACATTTCTACCTCACTTGGGATGAAATGATAGATGATACCGCTGCAAAACGAACTGTTCCTTTGAGAAAAAAAAATGAGTTCCCTAAGCCTAGAATCAACCAGCCTCTCATGCAGCTTAATGATATGGGCTGCCAACTTGATCGTCTTACTTGGAGCGGTCTCCTCTGGCGGACGGTTATCCTACCTCCAGCGGTTACGGTGTTGAGGAAACTAGTAAACCTCTCTATTCCATACTCTCGCAGTGCCTTCCTCGGATTTATTGGTACCTCATCTGAACCACCCGCCTTCCCAGCCTTCATCCTCCCTAGCCACGACGGAAATCTCCATTCGTCCAACGAGGGATCGGACCAGCCGCGACCTCCCTCCTCAGACATTCATTACCGAGAAACTCCTCGTACACAGTCCCATCGAAGTGTTCTTGCCACCTCCTTCTACGTCGGATGGAGTCCATAGGATGGCGCTGGCACTCCTTCTTACAGTCCTTACCACCGTGACGTCTTTGATGGCTTGATGTCTGGCTTTGGGCAGCCTTAACACGAACTTCTCTGCCCTCTTACTTCTCGTATAAGGCATCCATTTGTCGGCGTGTTCTTGGCGTTGGCTATGGTTCAGCAAGTATCGTGCAACTTTTATAGGCTGGGAAGTCTTCTGGCTCCGCGTTTGTCTTTTTGTCAGCATGTGTATGTATTCCTCTTCCGCTCTCTGAAACTCCTCGTTTCAAATCCACGCCGCTTTATTTCCTCTGGAGCCGCCTCGAAGCTCACCCAGTCTTCCCGTTTTCTTCACCCACCGTAAGATGAGCCTAGCGCTTATATTTGTTTCCTCTGAAAGCTGAATGGGGATGTCCGCTAGGAGAGGCTTTGCTGAGTGGTCACTTCCTCATCAGGTACTACCTTGATGTCCTTTACACTTTGAGAAACGTTCTCCTTAGGTCCATTTCTATTTGCCCTCCACACTGCCGCAGGTTACATTCCGTCCCCTTTTCGAGAAGAACGTACTACTGATAGCCAGCAAGCCGTGTTCTGTAGCCATATCGAGCATTCCCTCTCCCTCAGCATTCCTTACCGCAATGCTCCTGTTCTCGAGCACTCTCCCTAGCCCTTTCCTGTCACTGCCGATATGACTGTCTAGGTCGCCCCCCCCCCCCCCACGACAAGTTATTCATTTTCCGAAACTGCCCTGATGACTTCATCGAGGCTCAGATAGAACTCGTCTTTTTCAACTCTGGGGGAGGGGGGGGGGGGGGCAGCTTGCGGTGCGTAGACGGTCATAATGGTAAAGTACTTGTCGTGCCTGTCTATATTTATGTACTTACAGTCATCATTCAGTCGTTGATCCTGTCCACTGCAGAGACACATTCCTTGGGAGACTCTGCTACGGCTATGGTTACACCATTCCGTTTGGTGTCTCCTCTGTTGTGGAAATAATTGACACCATCACCCCTCTCCCTAGCCCCCTTTCCAGCGTGTTTCCGGGAGACATAGCCATTGGTACCTCTGGATTTCACCTTCCCAGCCACGTTAGCCACATCCAGGACTTGCTGGTCTGCGATCCCACATTAAAAGTTCCGATTCAAGCTAACTTCGTTGGCGTTCACCCCCTCGGTAGCCCTCTACCGGCACCAGAACTCGAGCGAGAGCTCTGTCCGCCATCCTGGCTGGCGTCCTAGCTTTATTACTGGTTCTTTTTCCGACTTGAGACATTTTTGTTGTGAAAGGTTTTCCTCATCAGCCGGCCTGTCAACCTGGGCTGACGCTTGTAACGTCACCATTTTTGCTAATTCTTGGGAGCCATAGTTTCTATGCCTCGTTGAGGGTCAAGGCCAGTGGTCTTAAATGTGCAGAAGTGACTCTCTTATCCGTTGGTATCCCTACCTCATTATGCTATCGGGATAGTTTTCAAGGCTCAGGTTTTTTGAGAAGGGGTGTGACAAAGGATGTCCTCCACCGGATAGGAACCTCAGACCTCATAAACGATAACTCGAAAAAGTACGAGTGGACAAGCATTCAAAAAAGTATTTTTGTTACGAATTCGGGTGGAATAAAATCAGGGTAACTGAAGTAAACTGCGCCGTAGGGAGGGAGAGTTCCCTGACGTTGTCGCCTTTATGAAACCAATTCGTAGGCTGAATGACAGAGATACCGAACAG
The DNA here is from genome assembly GCA_963978905.1 of Trichostrongylus colubriformis. NCBI lineage: Eukaryota > Metazoa > Nematoda > Chromadorea > Rhabditida > Trichostrongylidae > Trichostrongylus > Trichostrongylus colubriformis. The sequence continues at coordinate 22,642,305 of OZ022256.1, forward strand.
AACTTGGGTATTTTCCTTATGGAAAGGAAGGCTAACACTAAATGTTCTCCGAAATTGACTTGGAAAAATTTTATGTTATCGTAGCGTTAGAGCCATTATCAGCCGGCCAGAAATCCAAAGGATTATGTAGTAACCGAACCATGTCCTGCTCACGCGAACAGAGGCAATCTTCAATGTCGATAGCAGTATTTGCATTTCTAGGGAGACCGCAAGGAGAAGTTTGCATTAGAAAAGAAGTCAGCTAGTGCTCAAAAGTTGCCTCTAGCGTTGGTTTCAATGTGCCGTGAATTGTTCTGGTTGTCGTGTTACTTTCGACACGCAAACAACCAGAATCAGCCTAATGCCCGGAAAATTTTGTTCTCAGGTCACCTCGGTCGACGGTCGACGTTCCTCTACTCGAGATGTCTCCTTAAAATGGTCGTCAGTCGCTCAATCGAGAACACAGCATTGCTATCTAGTCTTAAAGGAATCTTCCACGGAAAATGAGTTTTTGTGTTACCCATATGTTGATGTTGTATTTGCCTAATGTTGGCCTCATGCAAAATTTCACGCAAAAAAATGTGAATCTGGCTGAGATACAGCACCACAAAGTGCGGTCCAGGTGGGCGGGGCTTCCGTGTAAAAGCCTCGTCCCGTCGTCCGCCGTGGTCGGAGACGCATTGTAGAAACAGAGGGTTACGTAAACAGTCCCACTCTCCGTTCCCAACGGCGGCAGACGACGGGACGAGGCTTTTACACGGAGGCCCCGCCCACATGGACCGCACTTTGTGGTGCTGTATCTCAGCCAGATTCGCATTTTTTCGCGTGAAATTTTGCATGAGGCCCACATTAGGCAAATACAACATAAATATATGGGTAACACAAAAACTCATTTTCCGTGGACGATTCCTTTATGAATGATTACCGAACTGACGACCTTTTTGGGAGATCGTCTCATCAGTACAGGAATCACTCAGAACTGGATAGTCGTGGAGAAATCCTCGAGAAGTTTTCTGGAAGGCAACCACCAGCACTCTGTAACAGAAAAAAGACGACCTTCAAATTCCTTTATCCATCTTTTACCCTGCTGCCAATGCCGCTGTAGCCACTCCTGTTTTGCTATCGTTCGCCTATATCTCTACTCCAAAAAAAAATGCTTTCTTATTTTCGAACATCCCCTTGTTTATGATTTGGCAACACGGAAATGGAAACTCGTCTTGACTACCCGCCTCTTCACGGTAAGGCCGTCCACGTCGAGTATCAACGGCGGAAAGGGGTCCTATTTCACGGATCGTTGACCACTTCAGTCCGTTTTTTCTTCACTGTCTTATTACTAGGCATCTTCACTTTCATATTCACTGCTTTTTCACTTTTCATCCGAGCTTCCCACTGCCTTTAACGCAGTGCCGTCCTATGACATCCACCACGTTTTTTTTTTTGTCATACAAGTGTAGAATATGATCAATCCGAGCTATTTGACCTTATTTATTCCCACCGACTGACGTAGATATCACCATGCCGTAGCTGGAAAACGCCAGGATAATGCTGTATCAGCAGCCAAAATGTCGTTCAAGACATGGATTCACTAATAATTTGGTCGATGTTCTCAAGCAATAAAGACTCCTTCACGGCGTCATAGATTCTATGAGGCCAATTGCCCACCCGAGCTAATCTTGCTCCTTTAGCGTCAACTGCTTGTCAATAGACCTACTCAGCCCTAAGAGTAAAAACTGGGTGAAGAAAAACTGAACAGACGCTTCAGTCTTTTTATCCTTTCACCTGCTGGCGAGTTTTCGTTGGATCCAGTCATAGCCCTATCCTTCATCCTGACCTTTTTCCTGCTTACTTCGCCATGAAGTACTCCTCAAACAATTTGATCAACGATTTGTCTGGGAATTCAAAGGCCAGCTCCTACTTACCGTCTTATCCTGCGGTTTTCACGCAAAAGCAAATTCAAAGAACTCGGAGCTTTGGGAACATGCAACAGTGCTTTTTTTCTCATGCAGTGGGATATGGTGGCAAAATGCGTGGCACATCTCACCACAAGCTTGTCTTATCTTTGCAGATCTAACCAAGGGGTTCTTCATTAAAATTGTTAGCAAAAACTTCAGTGAGAGCAAACTTTTTATGGCAACAGAGCGGGATCACTATGCCAGAATTTATCAAAACTACCTGTTCTTATGCAAGTAGCAAAAACGAGAACAAGGCGTACTCCTCTGACAATAACTAGTAGTATAATAATAATCTTCTGTCCTAGAGCTAGTCCCCTACTTCCTACCACGAAGTTGTTCAGTATTTTGCTGTGCAGTATGTTCACGTGTTGCGTGTTATTTTTTAATGTGTTCAAGGGTGTGATTAGCACACGTACAAGCGTGATCATCATGAAATGACTGGATTTTAATTGACTAAAGTTTTACATTGTTTCGTACAGTTTTGACCTGCCTTTGACAGCGCCATTTTTTCCCTTTCACAGAAAGGCTTCTTCCCTGCATCAAAGACAAACTAGCACAATGTCGCGTGTCTCTTAAGTGCAATGAATTCCCATAGATTTCAATCAGAAGACGCTTTTTATTGATACGAGCGGCTGGGTTGTATGGTGTCTCATTTTTCATATTCATATAATTATTCCCCATTTAAAAAAGCGACCGCGATTCTGATTACCTGCAATGAGTGAATCAAGGGTGAGGAGGCTCAGGCATCATTTCACATATTCATATATGTACGAACTCGTACCCTACCTAATTTAATTGCACCTTTTTGGGTGTGTGTATTAAGACAGAAAATTCGTGATGCGTGCGTAAGAGCTGGGGAGCCGTGTGTTCAAATTCTAGAGCGATTCAGGCTGTTCTACACTTGCTTGAGGTAGTCGCGTTCAGGACTCAACAACATGCCCTTGATATGGAAGGCTATACGCAATCGCCCAAGCCTTCTGTTTTTTTTTTTTCGTTAAATACACACCACTTCACCCTTTTCAACCCTTTAATGACTCTACGTGGATAAGACGCTGTGAAAGTTGGAGACGTACTTCAAGACGTGGCTGCTTAGGGGAGCCTCAGTGCAGTCTCTACTGTCATAAAGAGGAGTCAGAGGCACAGCTTAGCCCTAAGGAGCAGGCAACCAAGCATGTTACATTCTGAAGTACATAGACATGCAAATGAATTGCATGCAATGTTGTTACTGGAAATAAAATTCTAATTAATGGTTATGGATATGTAGGGTTTTCATACTTCGATCTTTTTCTCATTTTTTTGCGGCATAGGAGAGGTCTTTCCCTATGTTTGTGTCGATATACCCGCTGCAAGCGCCTATGTATTCCTTCCGATTTTGTTTTCTTGTTGACCTAGTATCCAAAATACACAACACACAAGGAGTCGCAGGGTTGTGCTTCACGTGGAATCTCCTAACTAAATCACCTCGCACCAATTATTTGATATCCGTTTTTCATTGAAGAAAGTCCACATTTTGCCGTACGTTTTTGGGTTCATATTCCCTTTAAGGGCATAAGAATGAATTTTTAGTTTAGAATGAAATTTTTGAATAACCGACAGCTGTTTCCCGACCATAGACTGTGATATCCTCAGAAAAGCCAGTGTCATTTTTGAGCAAGCCATGGGAATCTTTTGAATCTCACTTGTAGATTTAGCAAAGTTAAGCGCATTTTTGATTGACCTGCAGCGTCTTCGATTCCATCCATGAAACTTTTGAAGTATGACTACCTATGGGGCAATCTATCTGAACCAGGGTTCTGAAGCCTTGGAACTGATGCACAATCCCACATAAATTACCTCCACACAAAATAGAGGGCAATAGAAGAATAAGATTTGTAGAGCTACGACAGAAAATCCATGGGAGGCTCGTTCGTGCCACAAAATTGACAAAATCTGGGTATTTAGAATTTACCGAAAGTTTGCCCTGACCTTGATGGATAGTCCCGCCACTCCTCCCCATCATGTTATTTTAAATCTGTGTTGGTGTCCCTAATATTATATTCGTGATATTCGTTGCAGAGGTAGAACGGGCAGAATTCTGGGTACCCTCATCCAGCTGTGGATCATTGTCTTCAAGGACGTACAGATGTATGCGTTCGTGCCCTCCGAGTAGGAATTTGGCTCCCAGCTCGTCATACTTTTATGCTTCACTTGTGCTCCATAGGACACTTACTGATGCGAACGTCATTCGTCGGAAAAACCCTTTTTCTTCTATCTGCTACTGCATTATTTGGCCCATTGCTTATACTTGCTTCTTTATGGGCTTTTGTTCTGCCATTCAGCCACTTCCTTTCCTTAATGATCTCCTTTTAAATTTATGAGTCCACATGAGCCTCTAGACTGCGGCGGATGGTCCTTTGCAAGGACAACATGTTCTCGAGTATTTTCTAAAAGCGCCGGTTGCGGAGCGATGAAGGAAAGCAGATCCCGGAACGGTGTTCCTGTGGATAAAAGGGTCACTCAGGTGAAATTCCCGCTGAAAGCGTGCAATTGGGTCTTTTTCTCACAGCGCTGCGTCGCAAATGCCGAAGAAGTTGCTGCGAGGGCAGAGCGACGTTGATCTGTCACAGCACCTCGCTGTCTGTACCTATCTCTCGGCGTGAGTAGTGAGGGGCGAAAGGGAAGAAAAGGGAAGGGGTTCCTATTCTCACGTTTTGGCCTTCTCGTTCAGTTCTTTCTCGCTATTGAATCTTTCCAGTATCTTCGAGGGATGGGATTTCATGTCACCTCATGAAAATGTTGTGGGCTTGCGCAACACAAGAAGATGCGCTTCAACAAGCGGAATTCCAAGCAGGGTCAAGCGCTGTGGCAATGCCTCGCGGAAACTAGTCGGTATTCCAGTCTTTTCGCCTCTCTCTATCTCTCTGCTTCACAGTGATCTAGTATCAGACCAAGAGGCATCTACGTAACCCTAGAAGGTGTGTATTTCGGTATAGCAGTGGCATGTCAGACACTAATAGTGGACCTGATCAAAGCTAGTGGAAGTCCGCTGCACTAGGAATCGCGAAATCGCCGGATTAAACAGCCACATAAGTTATGGTGACCACTATGGACAAAAGAAAAAACAATCAAGTAATTGGGTCGGCAACACGGAATGCGAACCTCTGGTTCTACCGGCTCTATCGAACTCACCAATGATATTACCATATCGGGCGGAGGTGGTGTAGTGGCAAGTGGCGCCCTGCTCCCATCCCATGGTGAAGAGATTAAATCCCGAATCAACGCCCTACCAGGCCAATCGACCTAGAACTCAAGTGTGCGACCAAACAGCTGATATCAGAGGGTTCAGATTGAGACTTAATCGGAATCTCCCACGTCTTAACGGTTCCGGACTTTTCTGTTCTATTCTCTGCAGTTTTCTTTTTATGTGATAAGTGACTACTTAAACAAACCAAGTATGCTTCATTGAGAGAACAATGGATGCGGTTATGATATTGTGTGCACACCAAAACTGTAGGCCATTTAGCGATCAAGGAGAAACAGTTATGGATGACTCATTGCAATGAAAAAGGTTGTGCCGCGTTCATACCTTGCGCTGGCGGCGGCAAGGCGTGGCTGCTTGTCTCTGCGTCTCCGACTGTGCCACTCTCTTCCAACTCTAATCCTTGCACCTTGTATCGTTTTCAATGAACTTATCACGAATATTACATAGCGCAATTTGCTGAGATGTCAAAATCTACATCGTGATCTCAGTCCACGTTCTGTCGCATTAAGCAAGAGGAGCGGCTTATTTTTTCGATATTGCGAAAATGCAAATCGAATTGTACTTCATCATGGTACTGATCTGGACATGAAGGAGGGAGACCCGAACACCTTTTGGCTTGTGATGCGTTTCCTGACACATACTTGGTCCTGCTAACAGATTCCCAACTCACATGAAAGCAAGAGCATATCATCATGCTTGCGATTCCCAGCTCATGGGACATGGACTGAGCTTATTCGCCGTCAATTCCAATGTAAGTGTTTGAGTACGCCACTTCTGATGCCAAAATACGCCTTTTGTGGTAACGGTAGGTGTTTGCTTGATGCTGAAGCTAGCTAACTGTCTCTCCTTCCCCCACCGAACGATGCGTTATTAACCCAGCGGAACTACAAATAAGATAAGCTGAACTAGTGTGAATTTTAAAATTCGAGTTTGATTGCCGATCTTGTCTCCTGAATAGTCCCTATGTAACTATTTTTTTGCGAGACAGTCATCGCAAAACAGCTTTCTGTTTCGAAGCCATAAATAGGTGGCTGGAAAGAGTTGCACAATTCGTCTTCTGAGCGTCTCGATGCTGCAACAGTCTTCACACATTAATGTAACGCAGCATGATATCCTTGTCAAAATGCTATTCTTGCAAAGACTAATTGCTCAAGTTCCTTGACTCAAAGCCACGATTTTTCCTCACTTAAATTATCCACAGTTCATCGAATCGACGTAAATCTGAAGAAACTACGAATTATGCTGAAAAATCAAGCATGTTTACCAAGAATTTTTTTATTACATACACTTTTTCTCCTGTTTCGCTTATTCTCCCTTTCATTGTTTCATTTGTTTGTTGCTGTAAGCTGTTTTACTTGTTTACCGTCGTCGTGAATAAAACCAATTTTGTCCTACGCGACATCAACTGACAGTGGCGTCGACCCGCTTGAAATGTGCAGTTCGAGGTGAAGCGTGCAGTTCACCGTGCAAGGTGAAGGGTGCTAAAATGTGCGCTGAGATAGTTTTCTGGAGGGTGTTTTTTATTTCCCTTTCGTTTTGAATGCCCAGATTATCGTGCCCACTGTCTCTAGCCCTTCGTCAGCCAGTTTTGGGAAAGCTTTATGTCTGACCGTGCTGAAATTCGCTAGAATATACCATTTTACTTGAAGCCCTCAGTCACATTAACTAATGATAATCAGAATCAACATTGATATCAGAGGTGATCAATAATATAGAAGCCTTTTCGAAGGGTTGCCCCTTCCGAACTATTAGGTTGTCCCAAAAGTCTTGTAGGATTTTTTCGATCATCACTTTTTATTATTTTTTCTTCCAACAAACAACAATTAGGCGACAACGTATTCCTCATTGTTATCGACAACACTCTGCCACTTCATAGGAAATCGTTGATTCCCTCCTCCGAGAACTCTGGGTTCTGAGAGTCGAAGAAGTTAGCGATCGCCTTTGCAAGCAGGTCATAATCAGCGAATTTCCTCTTGGCCAGGAAGGATTTAAGAGGATGGATAAGGTGGTAGTCAGAAGGGGCAATGTCTGTAGAGTATGGCGGGTGGGGCAGTACATCCCAGCCGAGCTCGTGTACCATGGCTTGGGTACTTTTCGCAACTTTTCGCGAAATGGGAGCGGGCGTCGTCATGAAGCAGGGTGACCGCGGACCTTCTCCGGCGCTCTTCTCGAACTGCGATGGTAAGCTGCTGGAGCTAGTGGGTGCATACGGTAGCGGTGACTGTCTCGCCTTGTACCAGCACCTCGTGGGAAAGCATTCGTTCCGCTTTCCAGAAGTAGCACCGTCCTGGGCGTGGTGTGTCTTCCATGTAAATCTCGCCGTTGCTGAAACTGATGAACCAGCGGCACGCGGTGTCGTAGCTCACATATCCCTTGCCCAATGCAGCGTTGATGGAGTGGCAAGCTTCCGTCGTCTTGGTGCCGCGAGACCACTCACAGTAGATGACACCGCGTGTTGGGTGGGTGATGACTACGGGCACTGTAGCTCTCTCCACGAAATCTGTTGGGTCAATATATATTTTCTTAGAAAGCTTAGAGATCCTTCTACCATATTCCTGAACCGCCTAGACCTGCCTCGAAGTAAACAAGGGTTATTGGTTTTTTTTGGAAACATCCAACAAGACTTTTGGGACAACCTAATATAATCGCTTAATTCGCACTCTTCCAATCTTCCTGGCTCCAGTATCTGCTATAGCTGACGTCATCCAGAAAGAATTCCTGATGCTTCCTCTTACAGCTCATGCCACCTAACTTGTTTGTCGAATTCCCATTTCGCTCAGTGTTGTTGTTCGACAGAAACTTTCGAAAGCAGAGGAAGTCTGAGCGATTGATTAACTCTATCCGTCAGTCCTCACGTCACCGAACTGACAATTAGGGTCTGTCAAACAGAACCGAATCGCAAAGAACTACATACGTACTATTTTACAATCTATCCATAATACCGGGAGGAAGTTAATTGACTGAACCGAAAATAAGGCCGCTTTTCTGAACATCACAAAAGGTACATCAAAATTAGAACGTGGTTATTCTTCAGAACATCATTCCCCACATAAAAGCATGCTCAAGGGTTTTCAGTAATTCAGTGCTATTTTCAATGTTTCTGTCATTTGTCTTCAATCTTTAACGGTAACAACGGTCATCTGTGACTGGTGGAACTTTTTGTATTTGTGCTACTTCTACCGACTTTATGCATAGAGTAATTGGAGTTCTTCTCAGTGCGCCACCAATGTCTTCTACGATGGGCACCTTGAAGGAATCGTCCACGACAAGAATGAGTCCTTCTGTGACTCATATATTTATGTTGCGGGCTGGCGGAGCCTTCGAGCAATTGCCCACCCCGTCGTCCGACTCGGCCGGAGACGCATTTTAGGAGCTGAAAGTTACGTAAACAGTCCCACTCCGTTTCCAACCGCGGCGGACGAGGGGACGGGACTTTTACTCGGAGGCCTCGCCCACCCGGCCGAGAATTTAAAGAGCTGGATATATGGGTAACGAAGAAACTCATGTCTCCTTGGCCGGTTCCTTCGAGTGTTCACCTTCATTTCTATTTATAAAGTCTTCATAAGCTTTCAAAAACCATCATATTTTCGTTTCGAAATCCTTTACACCGAAAGTGCTTTTCCGAGAACTTCGCATTCTGCTCATTGCATTGCTCGTCCTTTACATTCATTCATGGTGCTTATCCACGGAAAGGCTTGATTTGGTATGACAGGCGTATTCATTTTCATCAACCACCGATGCATGACTTTTGATGAATGAACGCTATGCCCACGCTCTCGTAATGATGGCCCACACTTTACTTCACCACCTCAGGGAGTCGTCCATGTCTTCGAAAGACTCTTTTATTTCCTAAAAGGCGTTCCAATCTCGGTTATTATTTCTTTACGAGTGCGCACCGTTAGAAAAGCATTTGTAGCGCGACGTGCGGCACGTCGCACATGAGATAGAGCGTGTGGTGTGATTAGGTCATCGAGCGATTAAGTGTTCTTAATTCAGGACAATAATCGCTTTAGGACCCAACTACATACGGCGCCTCTATCCTGCGTGTACTGCGTCGCGCACATCAGCAACGCGCGTAAGTTCCTCTCCTTATGACACACGCGCTCATGACGGTCTCACGCACGCTTTCGTACTCTACGGTACTGATGTTGACGGAGGTGCCGTAAAGTATGAGGGCAACCTTGTTCCACAAAAAATAGAGGGCATCCGTGTTTAATTCGAAAATTCGAGAATCAGAAAAAAATAACAGCGTGTTTGCATTGGGACCGCAGAAGTTCTAGAACTGTCTCAGATGGGAAATTTACACATTAAAAATTGTTGTGCGTATTTGCCTTGAGCCGTTCGCTTGCTCATCTCATGTTCTTGTGAATTTCGACGTTCTGCTTTCCCTCCACACAATAGGCCGTCGTGCAACCAAGAACCTCATTGCCGGGCCCATTTGGCCCGCTTGATCGTCCACAACTATCTTCTGAGTGAATTTTTGTGGAGGAAGATTCTATTTGCTAGTTCGTTTCTCCCACGTTCTCCCGTAGCTTTCCACCACAATTTTTTCAGTGTATTCCGTGTCCGTGATCGAGGCATTTATCTGAGAGAAAAAAGGGCACGTTTCCCCGTAGACGATGCCTTGAGTGGTAGGTGAATGGGCCAGTGTATGTGAAAGAGGGTGAAGATAACAACTCAAGCATTAAGGGACGCACGTGTGTCCGTCCCTGTATGGGCCAAACAAGTTGCTATGCCTCAAATGAAAGTTCAATACACTGCACTGAGAGAGCTTCCAGCTCGTTGAGTCTTTTGGGTGCATGTGAAGAAGGGCAGTAGAGCGTATTAGGACACAGCATTCCTGGTCCTGGGAAGGGAAGCAGCTCCAGCTGTCATGGCGCTCTTTCCTATTCTAGATTCACGATCAGGCTAGCCCGCTGCTCTACCTCCTTCACATTACTCATTCTTTCTGATATTTCTGTATTTGTCTTTCACGATGGATTTGCGCGAACCGTCTTCTACCTCCATTTGTAAATAAAATCTTTATCCCGAAATTGACAAAGGCGTGTTCAGAAGCATAAGCACGCATTAGCAAGGCTACCCCATCCCATGCTCTGAGGGTCCTCCCGAAGGTCAACAGCTCGTAATTGATATTGTTCGTTCGAAGGCACATTCCGGGATTACCTTGAGTAGGTTGAAGAGTTAAATTATGAATTTAGATGTGCTGTGAAATACGCTAATGGAGAAAAATTCGAAATTAGCTCACGAAAAGGGCAAAAAAAGGCCTCCTGACATACCAGAGTACTCTATGATACCATTCAGCGAGAACTGATTCAAAAGCTCGTTTTCACGCGGTAATCTCGAAAAGGGCAAAAAAAGGCCTCCTGACATCCGGCCTTGGACGAGATTACCGCGTGAAAACGAGCCTTTGAATCAGTTCTCGCTGAATGGTATCATAGAGTACTCTGGGATATTACCTACTTCCTCATGTCAATGTCTCCTTTATCACTGGCATCTCTTCCTTATATATTATACGCTAATCTTAAGCCCATTTCATACGTTCCCTCATTGCCAACAACCACGTCTGCAGTGGGCGGGCCTGGGTTACTTGGTGGAGTCCTGCTTGCTTCGTTGACTCTGCACGCTCCAGGAATTGACACCCACGCTCCAGGTACAGTCTACCGGCTCTTGGTCGAAGAAGCTGACCACGGCGGGAGCTGTAATACCCCGATAATCCTGGAATGTGCCATTAACCTATCACTACCATATATTCCCTGTCTTGTTCTTATGTAGACTATTCTGTGTTTTATGGTTGACGTCATTTTAAAAGCGTACAATGTACTGAGTAAATAAGTGTTTAGCAAAATAAATTGATGATGCATTTACAGGGTGAACCATAGCAAAGCAATATAGTTTTAATGTTGCATTTGCAGAGAATAGCTCTTCTGTTAGGTTCTCAACTACGGTAATCCAAAAGTTGAGACAAATTTTCAAGAAATACGATAACCTTCCCAGTAGACGCCTGTTCCCACTTAAATTCAAGGTGTCGTTCTGAGGATGTTGCCAATAGATAAGCGCATTGCTACGCAGTACTAAATGTAATTATCAATTGACAACCTTTCTAGAGATCGCCCTACCGGTCCAGAAGTTAGCCAAAAGGGGATGTCTAGAAACTCTCAAGGATTCCCAGAAGACACGGCCCTCACGCTCAACCCACACTACGCCTCCTCTCTGAGAATTCCTCTATCCATGGTCTACCCAGGGAGCCACAAAATTCAGCGAAAAATTTGTTGCTTGATCCCCTCATGGATCACCCTGCAGTGGAACACCGTAGGAATTGTACACATTTTCATGTATTATGGGCTTAGTCAGAGCCCTTAATCGGCATGTGTAATCTCCTTATAAGGAGATAATTTCCTCTAATTCATGAGCTTGTGGGATGGAGCTGTATTTGCTGGTATTCTAGCATAACAAGCGATTGACTAACTTTGGCACGTCTAGTCGTCTATGCTTGCTGTGGTATACTAACTGCTTCACCTTGCACCTTGTTCAGCCCATTGATTATACTTCAAGTGATCTTCACCCTTACTGCATGATAAGTTTTTTCGCAGCAAATGCATTCATTCAGTGAAAATTGAATGAAAACAGGTTTGGCACCTACATATGTAGAAATGACAAGTCCCATTACCCATATTACCCTGTGTGAGGTCCCGATCTTGTTCTCGATCTCAAAAAAACTTTCAATCACGTGGAGATCGAATAATTGGCACAAGCTGCGCTTGAGAAGAAAAAGCACTTTGACTGTCAGTTTGCTCCACATCTCAGCCTACCTAAACAAGATTGCATCCAGAAGCCTCTAAGATTTCGAGTGTAACTGTTTCTAGTACTTTCTCTTCCAAAACAAAATGAATCAATCCGTCTATTCTTGTATGACAGTGTGTGAGTGAAAAATCCTTACAATTAGACGAATTACACTTCGTCATTTATCCGTCAGTAAAGTATGCAGCTGCTAATGGGAAGTAAACCATTGAAGTTGAAAACCGACAATGGAGGAAACCTGAAATGGCTTTTCCATTATCTGAAATGGTGCCTATTGGTATTTCAGCTGGCTACCTGGAGAACTACTAATTGGTGTGGCGGACGACAATGTACTTCCTGTATTGCATAGTTCACCTTTTCTGGACGATGGAGGTGAATGGTCACCGAAAAGCTTAATTTGGGTCTAGTGTGTACTTGTCCGGAATCTGGGTACATCTGTGAGTCTGTTAATGATCAAATACTCGAATACCCATGAACGGCTAGCTAAAGGGAAGCGCAGGGGCTAGAATGTGTGTTACTCTATACTGAACTCATCACATTATTTCAACTGCCAGGACGGAGCTTCCAAAGTGACTTGGGCTCTCGAAGCATTCACTCGTCTGCTTTTGTTTATTATTCCAAGCCGCTTCAGTTTCAAATGTACAGAATCAATGTGCTCAGGGAATCATAGATTTGCTCCAACGTAAATGCCGCCTTCAAAATATTAGGTTGTCGGGATAGTTCTTTCGTTTTTCAAATACTTGCTTTTTCCCTCAAAACTGCTTTCTAGAAATTTCTTCTGTACATATATATGTAGTACAAGTTCTCACGCATCTATAGGTATTGTTGTCTTCCATCTCCCGGATAAGCCTTTTCGGCAAAATAAACATATCAAAAGTCACCTCATTTTCAATCCAATTTTTTTTCTTTGAATGGCGTTAGACAGGGAAAGGAAAAGGTGATAATCCGATGGAGCAAAATCAGGGCTATAAGGCAGCAGTTTTTATTCGAGCTCGAGAATTTTTTAAAAGAAAAAATTTGAAAAAAATATTACTACTAGTGAAAAAATGACTCGCCAAAAAATTCTCGAGCTTGGATAAAAATTGCTGCCCCATCCACCTTATAGCCCTGATCTTGATCCATCGGACTATCACCTTTTCCTTTCCCTGTCTAACGCCATTCAAAGAAAAAATTTTTTATAATTTTTGTATTGAAAATGAGGTTGACCTTTGATATGTTTATTTTGCCGAAAAAGGTTATCCGGGCGATGGAAGACAACAATACCTATAGATGCGTGAGAACTTGTACTACATATATATGTACAGAAGAAATTTCTGGAAAGCAGTTTTGAGGGAAAAAAGCAAGTTTTAAAAAACGAAAGAACTTTCCCGACAACCTAATAGCTCATCTAACCCACAGCGGATCTTTGCCTTCTGTGCCTTCCTCTCCTCCAGCTCACTTATCACTAACTGATGTCACTCGTTCCAGGCCTTTGCCCATATGCTTGTCTTGCAGAACAATTCCGATATACGAGACAAGTCCTCCCGTCCTCCTCCACTGAGTGCTAATCACCCAACCGTTCTTCCTCTAACGCAAAGCTAAGCATCAAGTCAAGGAAAGTGTCGATGTCGCAAAATCTCATTTTTATGGAAGCGAACTGAGAATGGACTCTCGCTTTCTTAACCATCAAAATATGTTGGAGCCCTCATCATGATTGCTTAACCCTTACTGCGTTCAGTCTCACTTCTTTTTTGTGATTATTTTCCGAGTGATTACTATTCGTCTTCTGGTTCATCATTTTGCCAAGCTTTGTCATCTATGTCCTTCTATGTTCTATGACCAATATACTAATGTTATGTTCGCTCTGAAAAGCCTACTCAGAAGAGGAAATCGCGCACTGAACTTTACGGAGTAGATGGTCCTCAATATGTTCTCTCCAAACACGATTCTCAGGCAACAATCTGCCGTCTGTTCTGGTGTGCGAAGTCTTGCCTATAAATAAATAGTACATGAAAGCGCTGGCCCTACAAATGTCCATTTTAGCAGAGGAATTAAGGAAATCGACTCTTTTCCTCAAACACCTGCTTATATGTGAGGATTTAGTGCCAAGACTGATTCCTTTTGGAGTGGGGATAAGGTGGATCCACATCGAAGTACGAAACTATAGTAGGGCAAAAAAGTATATAATTTCCGTTAGTCTTATACCATTCGGAATCACGAAAAATCATGGAAGTATCATCATCGCACACAAAGGAGACTGCGACTTACTGTTATTACGTCAGTGTTTTTCTCTCCCCAGACAAGTATTCTACCGATCGGCCGATTTGAATAGTTTGCCTTGGACTCTTCTTCATTGACTGATCTGGATGAATCAATGCCCCACATCAGCAGGATAACGGGAACGAGAAGGATGTTAAAAAACGGTTTCCACAGCTCGAAGACAAGTGAATAAAGTGCCAGTGTTATTTCAGGTACTGAACGCATCGGCTAATTTATCAGCGTCTACAACTGGCACTGTGCTTGGCACCCCTTTCTCTTTCACACTGAAAGCATCGTCTATGATTGCTATATTTCGTGAAAAATCTCTCATCTTAGTATCTCCTGCCCTTTTTTATTTTGTCGCAGACGATTTCTCACAATTCCTTCTTTCATTCTTGCGTGCTTATCTGGGTAATCTGTGAATGCGTCTAATATGTTCCTCACCAAGAGGCGGTGCAAATGCACTGCATACGGCTACTTCCTCTTTTCAACAGAATTCAAATCAAGAACTGTTTGGCCAGCTTTTTTTTTTTTGATCGCCGTTACAGGGGTTTTCCATGAGCTGTCGCATTTTATTTACGCTGCTTCGTAATTTGTCCCGCTTATAGTATTTTTTTGCCAAAATTTCCCAAACTTGCTCTTGGAAATTCCGAGTATGACTCCGGTCAACGTAGAAGCTCTCCAGGCTTCAGCCCCATGCCTATGAAAGCCTTTATGTCAGGGCCGACAGCAAATTGGTTCAAAAATGAGCCAGTGTCAACTTCGAGGAACTTGCCTTTACGAGCATCTAAGCGGCACCATCGCGGAACACGATTTTCACAGTCAAACCTATCTTCAGTCCGGGCACGACCACCGATCTCACCGTTCGCCGTTGGTTCAGTCGCTTTGAAGACCGAGATACCAGCCTCGACGATTATGAACCTACGGATGATGGCTATTATTCGACTCACAGCCTCTTTCTTTGTAGTCCGGGGACACTGAGACCTGCTCGGAAAATAGATCAGTATTGTGGTTAGTGATGGTTTTTATATTATTGAACACTAAATGACATTGTATAAAAGTGTTGATACTACGAGGATGCTGAGTTATGGGCAACATTCGATGTTGGACGAGGCTTGAACCCGCACTTCATGTTAATCCACCTCACGACACCGAAGCTTTTGCCCATAGCTCAGCATCCCAAAAGTCACTTTCGCATCGCGGGCTGCTGCGATAATCAGCAGCTATCTAAAATCAAAAATCAAAAAATTGAATTGAAAATGTTATAAAAAGAACAGTACACATGAACCAACGTAATAGCTTAGCAATGTACATAGGGAATCCGTCCACCCAAGTGCTGTGTTTTTATTGATATCCTGTTAATATTAATTTATTAATATTTATTAATATTGGGTTATCGTTTTGTGTGTAGATGCTTAAGTGTCTCATTGATATATGCATCTCCGATGTTGTACTGGTCGATTAGAATAATAACTATGCAACGAGAGCCCTAATTGATGCCTAAGAAATGATCTTTTACCCATTTCACTCATTAGAGAAACTTTATCGGCGACATTTTGCAGATGTGGAGATCCTCTTACTGCCAGCACTTAGAGAGCATAGTGCGTGATTGGGGCGTACTCTATAAAGGCGAATAGTGTACTTTTTATAACTCCTGAGGAGAGTCTGCAACTTCCTTTTAGTTTTAAGTGCTGCAAAAATCCGCCCATCTACAAGAAAATCCCATCACATTCTTGTAACAACAATTAGGCTGAGTAAAAACTTCCCGTTGTAGAGTTTTCCTGCAGAGTCTGCCAGGAAACTCCGAAAATAATAGCTGCTATTTCCAAAGAGAAAATGAAAAAAGGTAGTTTGTGCCAACGCGTATTGCCAAAACCATTTCCTGATGTGCTCGAAGATGCTGCTGACAAACTTGTTGAAAATCCTCTGTTGACATATTTGCAGGATGTCTTTGGCAAAACAGCCTTCAAACTTTCAGTACACATGTTTTTCCCGCCGCTTGAATTGAACGTTGGTTGGGAGCTGATTACTTCCATACGAATAAAAAAATTGCGAAATCTCCAAAACAAGTCAGAGTCATCCTACGCGGAGCCAAGCAATATCATATTCGCTTCAATTCAATGAACTGGGCGTGGCTCTTTTAAGTCAATCTGATATCTGGGCTATTTACATTTCCTTTCCTTTTTTCTTCATCGTATTCATTTTCTTTCAATTTTGGAAGAGTTTCCTTCTGCTCGTTAGACCTCGTTTTTTTTTAATTTCATCCGGCCAGCTTTTTGCAACCGATGAGTTACTGACGAGCTAGGTTATGTATACCCGCCTCGGTTAATCCAGTGAAAAGAGTGCCATTCCAAAGCAGGGTCCCGGCGAGTTCAAAACAGTGGTGGGAGCAATGAGAGAAATGAGAATTTCCAAAGTGAGTCGTCTAAATGAAAGTTAGGGGTCTAGAAAGATCATAGATGGCAAAATTTAGTTGAAAGGAGCGCCTCCGTGCTTTAGAAGGGTTGTTTCTTTCATCAGCTGCCGCTTGTTCTAACAGGGCCAGCCCTGTTTGCTGACAGAGCCCATTTCCTTTCTGAGTCGATGATGTCAAGTCAATGTCTTACAAAAACTCGTTCCCAAATTCTCAGACGTATTGATGTTTGTCCTAAACGTCTCACCACAAGTATCCGAGTGTTTTTTACATTTTTTTTAGCTATTAATAATCGTCAAGGATGGCCGTTTTTGTGACATCGCACTTTAATTTCAACCAGAAGTTTACAGAAAAAGATTATCAACTTGTATCTTTAATTATTTTCGAATGTACTTATCTCTTCAAGTAGCGAAAATTCTTACTCGAGTACTCAGACTGACTACTATGTAATTATGTTGAACGTCACACCACAAGGACTCCAGTGATTTGCTCTTTCATTTCAAGAACTTGAGGACGTTGCTATTCATATTTTGTTGTGCGAGACGAAATTCTCCGTAATTTTTACAAATTGCAGACTGAGTAACTTTAGTACAGTGGTAGTCTGCAATTTCTTCTAATTACTTCACAATACTCGTTCATATTCATATCGAGCAAAATTTGTACACTGAGACGCTTTTTGGTGAGCACTCGCTCATAAACCTGCTATTTTAGACAATGAGCATATGAAGAAATGTGACTTTCAATTGTGTCCCCTGTTTTTATCCCGTAGACCTCAAAGGGCAAACCGCCATGGGCGTGTTCGTTAGGGCAGGTGTGCGACGCGCGGGGCAATGCAAAAAAAGGAGCGCGTTAGTCAGGTAGGCGCCGCGTTAGGCAGGTAGGCACGTTAGTCGCGCTCTAAGACGTTTCCCTGTTCCTCGCTCAAAAATCGCCGAAGTACCCAACTACATGTATTACCCTAGGTGGTACGTAACGTTGCGAGGCGCCTTCTAGGGTGCGACCACACCCTCTGTAAGTACTTATATGGATCCTTCTGTATCTGTAGTTGTTCACGTTGCACCGTTATAGCGGCCCTACAATCTTTCATTAGGATACTAAGGCCGCTTAAACGGAGCTAGAGAACTGGTTGTTGTCAGCAGATCACGCAATCTTCGTCTCTGACGCTCTTCTCTCTCCCACTTTGCCTATTTTCACCTCCTTTCTCTGGTCTCGCCGAGGACTTCGCAATAGTGGATGTCAAAGATAGCAAGGAAAGTCCGAAGTGTATCAAGCGATTTTTTCCTGATTTTGCTTCACTGACTAGTCATTTGGGACCTCCGTCTTTTTTATATATAGTCCAGAACGCGATAAACAACTCAAGTTTTTTCCCGAGGTGTAATTTCAATCATGGATGTACTGTGGATAAATGATCGTACCCCTTGATGACTCTCCTACAGCTCTTCTTCTGCAGCGCTCAAATTAGTCTTTGTTGTGCCACTAGGACTATCGTAATCCTGATCTAAAGATGATTTGTTTTCTTTCCCTATGCTACTTATCTTCTTTATCAAATAATTGCTTTCCTAAATGGACTGCATTATTTATTTCCCAACTGACAATGCCTTGATCGAGTATCCAAAGGAGTCCCAAGTCGCGCAAACAAAAGCTTTAAAGAAAGTTTTGAAATTTTCCACCTAATTTCCACAGTTTTCATGCTGAACACTTGGACTTTGCTTTTTTTTTTGAGATGAAGAGAAAAATGCATCCGGCATGACATTCTCTCCTTAGAGTGCGCAGTGCATTGTTATTTCATTCAGCATCGTAGGGTTATCGGAGTGCAATCTGCTTTTTACATTGAATTGCTAGTATCAAGCGATGTCCAAAATCGGAGTGTTGTCCTCACAGAGGAGCCTGTCATACAAACTTTCCGGCGTGATGAGAAGATGCCTTGAATTCGGCTCAGCCTGCGAATCATGGCATAAACCTCTGCTGCACTGATTGTGTAGCAGCCCTTTGAGCTTCATCGTGAGTGACTGGAGACGGGCTTTCGATGCATAGCGTCCATTTGCTGTGGAGAATTTGAAACCTCTTAGTCGTGAGGCCCTCTTCATACTCTGCGATGGTACCAGCGGCAGCGTTAGTGTGTTCGCAGGCAGCGAGACAGAGGAGTACGGGTGGATACGCAAAGACGATGCAAAAGCCCTGCCACCGTCAACGCAGAGTATGAAGGTGGCCCAACGGGACAGATTCAGTGCAAGCAAATTCATGCTACTCAGTGTTATGAGCCTTTCGCTCAGTGACTAGCACAAGGCACAGAGCTCAGTTACACGTGAGAGTCCTGCGGTCATCAATCCTTTCTTTGGGATATCCCAAAAATTATCGGTTCCTTCAAAGATGGCATGTACTTGAATGCAATTTTTATATAATGACTGGCGAGGCTAGTCGATGTATAAGCCAGTAAGCCTAAGTTCGAAAACTACGCTGGTACTCTTCTACAGACCTCTAACGAATGAACCACTCACTTCACCTAGTAGGTACCGATCTTGGGAACATGACAGTGGCAACGGCGTCAACTGGTTTTACACCACCTTATCTCTCATCTCGATCCGGCGAGTAGCTGAATAAGACAAAATGACTCTAGCAGCTCAACTTGTCACTCATTTCGTTTATGTACTCTGAGCGAATATTGAGAGAAGGGAAAAGGATGAAGCCATCGACATGTCGTTCTTGAAGCAATCAACGTTGCCTACACTCTGAATCCATTCAAAATTCCACACGACTGCCCAATTCAGCCTCCCTTTCAATGTTCATTATTTATTTGGTTATACGTTCTATATCATATCCTGCTAGCCACTGTCTTTGTATACATCACTATGACCCATTCTTTCTCACTTCTAGTGCAACTTTTCCTTCTCGCATACCGCAACTCATATTTGATCTGTTAATGGGATAAAGCAGCAAACCTGCTACGTGGTCCAATTGAGAGCTAAATAAAATTCAGAATTAATAAACATCACGTATTTCTAAATCGTTTCTTCGGCCTTATTTGATCATTTACAAAATGCTAACTCGGTCAGTTTCTTTTATTATCCTGTGACATCCACTATTAATAACTGTTTAGTAAATATGTGAATAATGGAGCCAAAAATGCTGTATGTAACAGGCATTCTAGTTTGCCGCCATATGCTGTTTGTATCCTCAACACTTGTAAAATAAGTGCTTTCTGTGTAGAACAGAAAGCGTAGCTCCCATAAGAGCGTCCAGTGTAGGTGTCCACGTGTTCTGCTCCCCCTTCCTTGTTCCCAAAACGCATTCAGTTCAGCTCATTTCCGTAGAACAGAGGAACAGAAGACCCGAAAGACCGTACTGAATGTTCCTGTATTCGCTCAGTGGCGGCGGTTATTATTCGAGTTGCTTTAAAGGCAGCGTTAGGGGTGATTCGATTCTTTCATTCTTTCCAATCTTTGATACTGATCGGTGGACGTTTTCACCACGAAAGCTTACACATCAAGCATCACGTCATTCCGGTCGATACGGCTTTAATACGATACGATAAGTATCATTCTGCTATAACGCTTATTACTCCACACCTCAGTCATCCTTCGGCAAGTCTACCCCATAGGGGGCGGGATGGACTTATCAAAGGCGTAAGGTTTTACCAGCTACGCCGTCACTACGGCTCTGGGGCGCGTTTTTCGACGGGGATTTCGCCATGAATAATCTTCTCAGGCTCATAGTTTCTATGTGAGTGACTTTTTTAAGGGATCTTCCATCAACCATATTATCCCTAATGCTGTCTTCAAGTTTATTCCACAATCTCATTTTCCTCTATCGCTTCATTTTCTTCATCAGTGCACATTACCGTTTTTGTGAACTCTCTATACCATCGACGTTTTAACATCTATCCTCTCAGTAAGCACGTACGTCCGCCGTAACCTAAAGTCGAGGGTGGTTCAACAAAACAACTCGTGCACGCGATGCCATGCACTTGACGACGATCGATGGCGAAGAAGATCTACGCATCCACAACATCTCCATACTACCATCAGATCAATGTGCAACGGAAGATCAGAGGGTAAGTAATAGTTCTTCCCATTCAGACCTGAACGAGTTCCTTTTTGGATGTCTGTACGCATGTAGGACCGTTTTGACAGCCACGGGTAACGTCAGTGGCGGGTTGTGTAGCCTTATGTCAAATTCGCTTTGCGGCATCGCACTCGCGGCGCCATCAACACGACCTTCGGGATCCGCTCACAATGCAAGGGACTGGTACCATGGAGGCCCTTGAAGAATTGGCTGTTTATCGCATTATTTTTGGAAACAATAACTTTTGTACCCTGAAAAGAAAAGATAGTAACATAAAAATAAATAAAATAAACAATAACATCACACGATAATAGTCTTAATCAAGAAATAATAATCAGTTTGTGCGTAAAACATTCTAGGGAGTTATGCAATTGGCGCAATCACACGCGACGAAATCCGCCGCGGGCGGCCCGCATTTCGAACCGGATTTATGCCTGTAACATTAAATGAGGTATCCAGACGATCCCTCCTCCACCATCTTCACTTCTTTGTCCTCGACTTACGCCTGCACAATCAAATGAGGTATCCAGACGCATCCCTCCCCAACCATCCTTATTTCCTTGGACACATTCGGCTGAGAGTTAAATAAGGAATGTCGGTAAAACGGAACAACTAGGCAATGCTTCAATTTCTGCGCCCCACCACTCGAAGTCTGATTTCATCCTACGGCTTTTAAAGGAATCGTCCACGGAAAATGAGTTTTTGTGCTACCCATATGTTTATGTTGTATTTGCCTAATGTTGGCCTCATGCAAAATTTCACGCGAAAAAATGTGAATCTGGCTGAGATACAGCACCATAAAGTGTGGTCCCAGTGGGCGGAGCCTCCGTGTAAAAGCCTCCTCCCGTCTTCCGCCGCCGTTAGGAACGGAGAGTGGGACTGTTTACGAAACTTTTTGCTCCTACAATGCGTCTCCGACCACGGCGGGCGCGGTACGAGGCTTTTACACGGAGGCCCCGTCCACTGGGACCGCCCTTTGTTGTGCTGTATCTCAGCCAGATTCACATTTTTTCGCGTGAAATTTTGCATGAGGCCAACATTAGGCAAATACAACATAAATATATGGGTAACACAAAAACTCATTCTCCGTGGACGATTCCTTTAAGACGCAGAAGGAAAATCAAAGGTGTTCTCCTTGACCATCAGTTGTACCCATTTTTCTCTCTAAACTTCCACGTCCATACTGCGAAAGCATGTTTGGAGAGCCCCATACCACCTAACTGCTGGTCTGGCTCATCACGAAGTTCAGTGATAGATCTCTCGACATGACATTATTTTTGGCAATTCACTTCGATCAGCGTACTTCCTTTTCAATCTCTGCGTATTTCTGTCAGCCAAATTGGACAATGTTGTAGCCACATATACCAGCTTCACGAAAACCCAAAGCGCAGATCTTGGCCCGCTTACTAGCTCCACAGCCTGGTATATGCAGTGCAGGTGTGAATAGGATGACCTATTATGTCTCGAAATAAGCACAGAGAACCTTTTTCACAATTTTCTTGCTTTTCTAACACAGCTTCTACAGATGGGTCTGTAGGGCCGCCCCTAAAGTGCACTACCCCCGCTTCCATGCGTCACCTGATTCACCTGGGGTTCTCTGACGCCCGCAACCGAGATACAGCTTCCTGCAGCTCAAAAGAGGCCAACAAGTGGTTCATTACTGTGTTTTTCGAAGTCTTATGACGAGCTGAACGTACAGAGGTGATATAAAACTCCGAGGGTTTATTCGATAAACTCAAAAAATCTGAAAGAGACCAAAGTTTTTTAAGATTCTTACCTTTCTTCTGAGACAATGTTCACCCGGCGAGAATGATAAATAGGGTATGTAGCATCGGGCCGAAAAGCAGTGTCCCACACTACAACAAGCTCGCCGCGCGTGGCACTCTCGAAAAATAGTGGTAAGGCTGCTTTATTCTTTGCGGCACCGGCCGACGGCGGCAATCGAGTGCCCGCCGCAGGCAACGCCGTTCCTATTACGACGCGCCCTATTTGTGGCCCTTGAATGAACCATACTACGGTATGGTGATGGTGACGATGAGCTCAGGTTAGAGTCTCGGCATAGGGCCAAACTGTGGCAAAATTCGCGCGCACGATTATCATAACGTAGTATGGTTCAGTCGCGCGTCATGAATAGAGCGCGATGCAATAGTGCAGGCGTTGTTAGCGGCGCCCACTCGATTGCCGTCATTGGCGCCGATGCCAAAGTTGCTAACGGCCAGCGATTGTCGTCCGGATGTGCCATTCTTCGCGGTACCCGACAACTTTGTGCGGTACTGCATTCTGACGTCACGCTACGTACACGCCGATGGCCTCGTGCTGCATCCTTACTACTACTAATACTACTACCTTTCCTTGCTGCGCAATATACTGGGGTTTTCTTCAAATCACTCTTACAATTTAGGCTGCGAAATGCTGTTGCGGCGACGGTTTCTTTTTCGATTTTCCAAGGAAACGTTGCGAGGTAAGTTCACACTAAAAACAAAAACTACTATCACACTATTATTTATTTATTTACTACTGCTTCAAAAAAGCTAGGTTGCAGATCATGCGTGTATGACCCTTCTTTCCTTATATGTTGTTCCAGGTCTCGCTGAACGTTGGTTTTATGTTCGGCCGTTTGAATAACGGTTGGTCTCACATGGTTGTCTACGGTTTCGCATATCCGATGCTGCTACTAACATTGATCGCCCCACTGAGTGCTGTGATTTTAGGAATGGGAAAGCGAGAGAAACGTGAAGGCGATCGCAGATATGTGAGTGGTTATCGCGAATTGAAATCGTATTCACATATCATGTGGTCAATGGGAACGTGAATCTTGAGGAAGTCCGTGAAAAATCGGAAATTACGTAGAAATTCTGTCTCGTCGTAATCCGAACTATGTATGTGTTGAGAGCTGTTAGTATACCTACCCAATCGCTTTCGAAGCACGATCCGGGGTAATTCTGGCCTACTGTGGAAAAGGGAAGTGGAGGCGCTCTACTACATGTATTGCAACGTAAGGAAAGAACGGAATGGAACTGTCAAAGGAAGCATAGTAGTGCTAGTGCTCGTGAAACTGGCTATACTCGAATGCGAAGCAATTATCCGCTTCCACGTGCAGAGCTTCGAAGAGAGGCATCTCGGTTTTGGTTCTTCGCTACTATTTGTGGTCGTAAAAACGAACGAGTGAAAGGGGATTCCCGAATGGGGGCTTGGAGCTTGGAGTAGGCTAGTGTGAAATGTGGATGAATCTCAGACATGTTCGGTGTTTACGCTCCCTTTCTCCTTTTGGTTAAAGTTCCGAGGTTCTGTATCTATACCTGTGACGCATTCATGGGGATTTGCAAGGCGATGTTTGACTTACGAGCGATGCGTGTGGGCTAAGGGCGACGAATGTAGTAGGTTGCTGAAGCGATCACCATGTCCTTTGCTTCATTTTCGTCCCACTATTCGGTATTCCCAACAGGACCATACGGCGCCTCTAACTCGCTCGCGACTTGTACGCCGCACGTCGTGATGCGTTTTTATGTTGTGAGGGCTCACATTCCTCCTTGGTGCAGTTCAGTGGAGACATCTTACTTGAAGTTGTAGAAGGCGAATTCGTCCATATTATTTTCTCTGTTCTCGAACACCAAAAAACTATTTCCCTGACTACTTCTAAGGAAATCCTTTCAATATACATATTTCAGCCGAACCCACTGTATCAAATGATTTGGCTGTTGGCATTCTGTGGTTGGGTGAGCGTGTTAGCGCCGTTACCATTCACCGTATGGTACTATATTATTGGTGAAGGAACAAGGTATGCACTTGTACACCACTTTTATCACTTACCGTTTTACCTCTGAGAGTGGTTGTAGATCTCTCAATCAATCCGTGGTCATGTGTCATGTTTTCCGTACCACTATGGAAGCCATCCCACATACTATCGACACCATGATGACGCTTTTCAGTGTGTTGCTGGCAGCTGCAAGGTAACTTTTCTGATCACTTACTAGGGAAGGTATTTTACTTCCCATGGAACTTTGAAATGAGACCCGGAGGGATCGATAGAGCTTCGAACGCTGATTATAACTGTGAAAACCAAAATTGCTAAATGGCATCTTGAAGCGAGTTACGAGGGGTCAAAGATTGCCTGTGACACCTCATTGGCGAGGCACGTTGCCATCAGACGGTTTGTCGAAATGACCATTTGCAATGAGACATATACCACTGTACGCGCTTTTAAATGCTGATCTCGAATCTGTATTCAGAATCTGTCAAACAATTACCTGAATGAAGTTATGAAGGTTTTTCCGAAAAAAAAGAGTAATACCATTTCATGGTATGTTTGGGAGCCCATAGCGAGCGAGCCACGTTTTCACGCAAAACCAGTGTGATTTTCATGTTCAGGGGATCAAATTGCCCTATAGGACAAGTTTTCAGCCAATTCGAGAATTTGACCAAATCTCGGAAAAATTGATGGGCTATTGGCTGGCAACCCATTTAAGGAGTAGTCGTTGACCCTTGCCCAGCAAATGCTCTTATTTGGCGCTTGTTACGAGCGTTTAGTGTATGGGCAAGTGTGATAGATATGTTTAGGTTATCTTGTTCAGCTTGCAGGATTTTTTGTGGAAGTAAATTCAAAAAACTCCTACTTAACCCCTGGCCACCACTAATTTTCCGAAGTTGGGCCAAAAATTGGATCCGGCTGGAAATTTGCACAGAGAGGTAATTCGACCCCCTGCGCGCGGATATCATACAAGGAAACGTTTAGAAGTGAAAGAAAAGCACTTACCGACAATGAAACACAAAATGCAAAAAAAGCCGCAGTGGCGGGAAGCAAACCCACGGATTCGCGCCTGCAGAACCGGTGCACTACCAATGAACCACGCAGGCCATTACTGGCTCTGCGCTAGTCCTGGTGACGAAGCGCCTCGCCATTGAGATGTCACAGGCAAGTCACAGGCAAACTTTGACCCCTCGTAACTTGCTTCAGAATGCCATTTAGCAATTTTGGTTTTCGCAGTTATAATCAGCGTTCGAAGCTCTATCGATCCCCCCGGGTCTCATTTCAAAGTTCCATGGGAAGTAAAATACCTTCCCTAGTTAGATCTCTTGATGTAGCGTCGCAAGTTCTCGACTTGTGAATCTGCGACTTCTTAAGTCCTAATTGTTATCGAATTCTCGCTTCCTAATTATTCACTGAATAACGAGAAATGGGATCAATAAGTAGCGATTTCACGCTGCAGGCGATTGATAACTGTACGATTGCTTGTTCAGATATCTAGTGGCCTTGAAGCCAATTCCATATAGGCTGCATCTTGATGAAAAAGCACTGCTTGCTCTCTTTTGGTCACAGAGGTGCCGAAAGGTGTGGCCATCACCTCGGATGTGTCCCCTTACGTCCGGATTTCGCACGACGACGAGCTATGTGCGTCGCGGTAGTTGGATCTTAGAACGATTACACATCAATGCTAGGAGCGCGATACGCAGTTGACTTGTAGTCGCTTCGGGACCCAACAACGTGGCACCTCTAGCTCGTCCGCATTGCCTCGCTTGCGACATGCCGCGGTGCGAAATCCTGACGTGAGCGTACGTACTCCATCACCTCCAGTGCCCTTACACCAATGGGGTTTGAGGACGCTCGCCTCCTAGCGAGCTTAGAAGGGCGGCAAGGACATAGGACGAAATGCAGAGTGGGACATTGATGAGAAGAAACCTTAAAGGCGCTGTCTGGGGTAGGGAAAAAATGAGAAGTGGGAAGTCGTACTTTCTGAGCAGACATTCCAGTTCGGAAGAGGCAATGAGTGCAAACTCGTATTGAAAAAGCACGGCTGTCGTCAATCACTACAGACGAATCCGCCGGCAGATGCGTGGCAGCACCGCGAGTCCTGCTACCACGCATCTGCCGCCGGATTTGTCTGTGAGGCCGCGGTCATACTTTACGGTGCTGACGGCAGGGCGTGGCTGCGTATCTCTGCGTCTCCGCCTATGCCACCCTGCCTCGTTGCTTGCGTCATCTGTACATCTCCCCCGTGCCACTCTGTGAACACGGCAACGCCTGCTCTACCCCACCCGCTAGTGATGCAGAGGGGCGCGAAAGGGCAGGAATGAGAAGAAGTTTTTGGATTCATATTTTTCGAGATTTTTGTTGTTTTATTTCGTTCTTGCTTTACTGCTGCACTGCTGCGCACCCTACTTTCATATTCAATTATCCCAGTGTCTGCTAAATTTACCTCTTCCATGTCCTTAAGAAAAGCCCGCCATTGAGGGATCATGCAATGCGTAGCATATTCCTATGTTCAGGAAGACGGAAGTTCCGACAAAATCACAGTCATAATTAAAATATATAGCTTGAAATAAGGGGAATGGGGGTTTGCGGACTCATCTTAGACCTTGCGTTCGGAGTGGTTTGACAATTACTTGACACCCACAGCGATGAGCATTTTGTTACTGTTCACTTGCTTTTGGAGTTATCTCAGACGTTCTTCATGCAAAGTTGATTTTTACAGGTTTCTGACTCAATACCATCGGAACACTCTGAAGCTCCGTACTGTCGAGCGATTTTCGCGTGCAATCTGGCTGATCATTTTTGTATGTGTTGCCAGTGGAGTGCTAAGGTTCTTCGAGCATGACACGACCGTCTACCAGTTTTGTATGGGTATGTCTTGGACACACAAGTTGGATTTTTTTCGCTGTACTTTACAATTTCTTTAAATTAGTTTCTGAAATCCTGGAATAGTGGATTAGTTTGTAATTCTTCTGAAAAGATTGACTGCCGAGCGCATCCTGCAATCTAGTGCTTTTTATTACTTACTATGATGAATAGTTGTCGCGCATTGGGGTGGGAGATGATTGGTCGAATTTTCGTTTCACGGCGTCGCACTCGCGGCGCCGTCAGCACCACTTGCTGCAGTCGGATGAAATTCCGCTCAGTATGCAGTGGGCTGGTATCATGAGCAACCAGGTTGGAATTCGGAAATTCTTATATGTTGTGGTGGTTGCTGTTTCAACGGATAAAACTACAAACAACTCGCGCTCGCCGCGAGGCCGCGCGAGAATTCGACCTATCGACCCCACCCCTCGCATCGAGATGCAGTCACGCCTACACTGTGCGCACCACGTGTTTCTCACCCGCACTTCCCCATACGTTGCCGTACTTGAATATGTAGGAGGTCAGAACCACTTTCGCGAGATCAGAAGGGGATAATCATGTTGTCTTCAGTAACCTTGCGACAAACCTTCTACTTGAATAGGAATATACTTCGCACATTTAGAGTAGCAGCAAGTTTCCGACAATGTCGTAAGAAACCGAGCGTGCTAGGGTCACGATCACCCCCCCCCAAAAGGCCTTTCTTTTCCCGTAGCAGAGTTCCTAAGCTTTCAGTTCTCCTAGCGTTACTGAACCACCTTTTCCAGATACCGAACCAACACCACAATGGGCAGCACGTTGTATGGTTCGAGACGGAGCGTTGATGAGTATCTTAACAAGGTCATTTTGGAAGGTTAGATTCGTATTTAAAGATGTGTAAATTCTTCACTAGGAGTTATATAAACTCTTTATCTACATGAAATCAGCTGAGGAAACAGAGGCTAATAGACATAGTAGCTTCTTGTTCTTCCTAACAATCTTTATAGACTTTGAATTGCATTTGAAGTGTGTTATGTGTACATATCCAGGTTTTTCTACCATTGTCGGACTTTGTTGTGCAGTTCCTGATACCTGGATGTCTGCTGGCACTTCTTCACGTTGGATTCATACGAGAACCTGAAATCGATATGGGAGATATGACTAGACAGTACGCCTACTAATAACATTGTTATGACTCATGACTGACAGACCAATTAGAAGCTAAATGGGGCTTCGTTCGAAAATCTACAGCCAAATTCCTTTTTATAGAATAGGAGAGGATCAATTTTTTCAATTTGCAGCAATCGATTCGGTCGTACCCCACGCGATCAGACGCGGATACTGATCACGACAGTGACAATCGCTTTTCTTGTCGTACAAGTGCCCACTGCCTTCATTACGACTCTCAGTCTCACCATTAATCACTTTCAAAACAACAATGCTCGTGAGTATACAAGCAGTATTTACGCTGGGCGTCGGGATGGGGTGACAACTTGCGCTATAGTGGGTGTTGAACGGTCCACCAGTCAGGAGCGCGTAAAAGGTGTTGTCACCCCGCCCACGAGTCCAGCTTTACCCCCCGCATTGATTAAAATTTACAAAGTTCTTGTGCAGTGGTTCACTGGATGAGGTTATACTTTGCGGGTCGCCTGCAATTCGGCTGAAGATTGCCGGGTATCGCTGCGATTCTGTGATCCGATCGCATATGCCGTCATGCCACTCTCACTTGAGTGTGCTATTTTACCCCGGTTCATGACTACGCAGCAGCCGTGGGTGGTAGCTGACTAGCCTTGTGGAGGGCAAAGGGTGTGTACCTATGTCATGATTTCGCACCACGAGGAGCGGCGTGCGACGCGGTGTGTCAGACCTATGCGTGCCGCTATAGGTGGGTCTCAGAGCGATTACAAGGTAATCCCAGGGGCCCACACACAGATGATTTGTGATCTCTTCGGTACTCAACAACTAGGCCCCTTTAGCTCGTCCCCATTGCTTCGCTTACGACACGCCGCGGCGAAATCGTGGAATAGGGTTACACACCCGAGGCAATTAGCACGTTGAAATGGGCGTGCGTAAGACAACGCAAGCGAATTTACACGATCGCAGGATGGCAAGGTACAACCTCACCTTACTATAAAAGGATCCATTAGGCAGGGTACTAGTTGCTCACTATAGACTTTGCTTTAACGGTATATTTCAGTGATGATACTTGCCTTGGTGACTGGTCACCTTCAACCTATGCTTTCAATTATAACAATTGCCGCCAATACAGCTGCACTTCTTACTGCATACTATGTTATCGTTAAGGTGAATGAGACTTCTAAATTCTGAACAGTGGTGGTGTTAGCGAAAAGTACTGGTGGCTGTGCTACTCCCCAAATAAACAGTGCCACACGCCGCCGCACAGTCCATTTCGGAGCGCCTGGCAGGGCAAGGATTACGGAATTGGATGAACGTGTATCGAACTCCCTCATCCCGCCACACACTCTCACTCTCGCCCAGTACTCTCACTCTTGCCACTTACCCAAGTCCGTAGGCCACTCCCTGCCTGGGCCGTAGGCGTTGGGAGATGGACTGTTCGTATAATTTACTATGTCCGTTTTTGTCAGCAACATTTGTTTCGGGCTTGCAAATGGCTTCTCTGTATGGTTACCCAATGAAATAACCTGTGGCCTTCCCACTAGCTGACCCCAGTTTACTTTTATTCTGTCACTGTTCTCTTTTCGAATTTTTCTGCACCTTGTTTTCTTGTTCATACCGCCCAAACAGCCTGACACACAGAAAGCTGTGAACTCCCTAGTCGTGACTCACCGTCCGACCTCGAATAAAGCTGCCCAAACCAAGCTGGCAGGAAGCCGCCCTGCATACGCTCGCACTGCATGCATACGCCCGCTTCCCACGCGTTCATGGGAAAGCCCGCCAAGTATGGAAGGCTCGAGAAGGCTCAGTGCTCCTACGTTTCGCTCTTTCGCTACGTTTGCGCGCCAAAGCGCAACTCAGTTCGTCAGATGTCGTATTAGAGAGCAGTCGTTTTCGCATCGTCATACTACGCGTAACATCATGCGACAGCATCAGCAGCGCCGTGGACCAGCACTCATACCACCGGGTTAGAGCATTCTCGCAGGGAGGGGGGCTGCATTTCCTTCCGTCGGTGTATGGGCACCAGGAATCTCACGTTTCCGTCGGAACCACTGATGCATTCACTCTGAGATGGGTCACGACATCCCTACCCTTCGTGTCCTCTCACAATGGCCTGGTGAAGACATTCTTACTGCTGGGTGGGTCGTCCTTTGGTCAAGTTAATGGAAGGAAAAGGATTTTTCGTTTGATTCGCCCATAACTGAAGAAAATTTGCTCTACCTTCCGTGCCGTAGCGTGTGAATCACTTGGCGGTCTAATTATTTTTGTTAAGGATGACGATATCGACGTTGGAGATTCACCCACCTCGTTATCAGAAACAGAAGGACCGCATGAAATGTTACTGCGACAGGAACGGGAGCGTCGAAACACCAGGCAAGTATGGACAAGCATTCGAAGGTGAGACCGCATGCGGCCCAAAGTGCAGCATGCGGCACCTGAGAATGCGGTGGCAGCTAACCTTTGTTTCGCTGTCATTGAGACATCACCTTTGCTTCGAATTTTTAATGAGTTTGTGAATGAGAGTTTATTATATTTTGGGTGGATGCTGTGTTAATTTTCTGTATAACTTGTGACTGCTTCCTAATCGTCTTTCTGTGCCATGTAAAGGTTGCTAGAGTGTTTCTTTGTTACTTTTATGATGATAGACTGAGTGCGCTTGCAGGACGTTTCGATCCGACGACGATCCCAAAAGGGGATACAGCAGCACGATTTCCATTCATTTTAAAAAAGGATGAGGTTAGGCTAAGGGGTTACATGGTTTCCGAAAATTACCAAAAGTCTTTCCTAACATTTCATTGTTCCTTTCTGACTTCCCACCTTTCTCGACGCACCTCGCCTTGACTCATTTTCCCACTTCCTTGACCAGGGCGTGGTCTCGCCTCAGGGAGTCCACTTTATTGAAACGGAGTTCAAGGGGCCTATGAATTTTTTTAACAATTATGAAAGCATAGTAGTCCGCTGTATTTTCAAACTTGGAAACTATAAGAAATGGACTTTCTTCTTACACTCACGCGCGGTGCCGCCCGTACTGTTAGAGTATACCTCCACGGAAATTCCATGTTTCAGTTCTTCTTAAAATCATTCTACATGACAATGCATAAACAGAAACACAAAGGTAGCCAAGGATTTCCTTTATATCAAAGCAGAAATCGACAACTGAAGAAGTATCGTTTGAATTGAGGCCCTATTTCTCAACACAACACTTGTGCAGCGGTCACAACGCAGTTCAAATTTCCGCGACCAATGTTGATTTGTCTTTCACTCTACGCTTCTGACCATCTCATTGCTTCTCAGCCTTTTAGCGTTCCAACCCACCGGACGCCCCATTCCCTAGCTCATTGCTTTGGGAAGCTCTATCTCATTTGGATTCTTATATATGCGCGTGAAACTTTGTTACGACCCAATATAACATAATGTGTGGGTAACAGAAGAAATCAAATTTCTGTGGTCGATTCCCGTGGACTCTTTTTAATCAGCGGCTGACCTCTGTCTTCGTAGTGGACTACAAGAAAGGACCGTTAGAGAAGTAGATGAAAATTTTCCCACTATTTAGGAGAATATCTAGAGTATCGGGAAGACGAGCAAGCAGGTAATTCATTGAGTAGAATTTGTAATGAAGTCGTAATTAGATGCGTAGGAAGCTTTACGAATGGCTTTGCATGTCTTTGTGGCTCACTATCAGCTTGTACTGATGCGTTACAGGAAACGGCTCCTACTTGTAGTATCGAGTAATTCCAAGAAGTTTTGTATTAGCTCCTTTGAATTGTATATCAATACTATCGTGAACATATTGAGCAGGATAAGTTGAGGGTGATTCAGTGAGGCAAAGTAGGTTATCTACAACTGTGGCCCATCGCAAATACTAATCTCCGTATGTACCGTACCACTTCATTCCGAAATGTGCTGACATGTTCAGCGAAATTGTTTTTGGACGTAGGTTAGACACACTTCTTGTCTTCAGTGGCTTTTTTTATAAGGCAATGCGAGGAGTGAGAAGGATGAAGAATGTAATGTGTTTATGGAGCACAAGAAAATAGAGTTCAACGTCTAGTAGGGGGTTTGATCAGTCGAGAGTCGAGTCGAGAAGTGCGGACTACTCATTTTGTGGGTTCGCTTGACCACGTTTGGTTCGAGTGAGGACGCCGTCTCAAGGAGTGAGACCACTAGGGATCGTCAAAATCGACGACAGTAATAGCTTTGACAGAGTGAGGTAGATGGCGAGTAGAGACTTTGGCAGCGTTGGAATCAGCAGACAACTCCTAAAAGGGACGTAGTTTCCATCAAGCGGTGAATTTCTTTTCTGGGGATGCATAACATCAAACCGAGACGTAGCGTCGCGAAATATTTGCGATTTGTAGCGGCGTCGCGAAATATTTGCGATTTGTAGCGCCACATTGGTAATCAAACCGCAAGATGCATTTTTCTTTTGCTTGGACCCGGATTGCTTGGTGCTGACGACAATCCATTCATCCGAAATACAGCATATACAAGGCATGACGCTTTTCCAAGAGTAGAAGGCTGAATAAGCACATAAACGCTTTGATATCCCTTTCAAGGCTGGTGATAATGTACGGCTGCTGGCTAAGCGGAGAATGCACGATCATTTCTCTGAAAGTTAGCAGTTTCATTAGTAGTGTCCTGGTCCTGCCGCAGCTTATGTGTTTAGGCTTTCAAGGACGTATCTCAGCGTCAGTCACTCCTTCGATACCGGCTCGTTGCGTTCATGCTCACGCAAAGGATCTGCCATTCCAGACGATGTGTTATGATAAGAACAAGGTAATGAAGAAGGCAGTATAGATTTCATTTCCAGATTAACAAATATACCTCGAACTATAGTGCTCTGCATCATGATACCCCACTATGAATTGTCTAAAACCTTTGTTTTTAAAGTTATTAGAAAAACCCTCCAAGTAAAAAGTGCAGTCACTATGATCATGCATTCGAGCATGAACAATGAATTCCGGGTGATGATCACAGAAAATCTTTCATTTTTATTTGTTCTAAAAATGCTTTTTTTCTATTCTGCAAAATAATACTGCTACCTCATGTTTTCTCGTTGCTTTTGACCTGTACAAGCTGAAGCCGCATTGTTGTTGTAGTATCTTCATTTTCTGGCAGAGAAGAGGAAAACTGCTACATTATACGGAGAAAGATTAGTTTACTCCAAAATAAAGCGAGGAGGTGTACGAATGTCAGATCACACGAAAATAGCGACAACTTCTTCTAGTCTTGTGTCATCTCAGCAAGTTCTGCAAGGCATGAAAGCAAGAGGGAGAATTGATGCTCGCTACGAATTCCAATAGAAGCAGGCGCAGCCTGTGTCATGATCGAAAGCAAAATCTTCGCTGGAGCTTATTGATTGTGACGGCAAACACTGTATATCGTTCTGAACAAGTGCAAGGCTGTCTCAAGGCGAGAAATGGGATTGGCTGTTTAGAGCCCCAGAATTTCGCGAAAGTTAGATGGATTTTGCCGGTATATGGATGAAAGCTTGGAAAGGGGATCGGTTCAAGATGACTGATACGTCTTAGATTTTGCACACCCTTCTCTCTTTGTTTTTATCCAGGGTGTCCTTTCTAATAAAAAAATCCAGTACCAGAACATGAATCGCAAATGCAATCAAAAATATGAGAGAATTAAAACAATGATCCAATTTGACTTACATATTTAGGGAAAAGTGTATCCGGGAGTGCTTAGGACTCCGCCTCTAGTGACCACGTCACATCTTTCTCAAAGACACAGGACCGGCATCCTTGGTATCGATGAGTGATTCGATGTTTTCCACTGCCTTATGCTTCATTTATGTATCAAGTTCACATTTCGCATTTCATTTGCTGAGAGATGATTGCTTGAGAAGAGTATATACTACGATTTGCTCATGGTTTTCGTTGTTCTTGTCGAAGCAAATATATGTACTTCCTTGTCGAAAGTTATCCGTATGTTGAATAAAGTACATTGCACATTCCAATTCCGGTTTTTTAATTGAAACTGTGGTCCTTGTATATTAAAAATTAGATGCTTTTAATGTAGTGTGGTAGGCTGTGCTTGTCACGTGGCCATTATATGGTTAGCCCCCGACAGCCTCAAAGGTGATTAATAGAAAGCAGACCTCGCAATATCAGTGTCTGCTTTCTATTAATCTCGATTCTTTCGATTCGATTTATCCATGGGTAACTATCAGGGGTGTATGTCGTTTGGCGCGGCCCTTGCAGCTAATTTGCCAATGGGGCCCATGGGCCGCCTGGACTCTCCCAGATTTACCTAAGCCTTTTTGGGGGAGGAGCTTTGGCAGTGCCCCATTGGAAAATTAGCTCCAAGGGGCCGCGCCAAACGACCGTCTCCCAACTATCAGACTATACCTTCTTGTGACCCGAGCACGCCTCATTACGAGATTTTGCCGCTCGAACACTATTTGCCTACCTGAGCCGGCCACACCTGTCAATGAGTGCGGCTTCTTGCATGACGGCGTCTAGGAGGCAAAAGGAGCGTTGCGAATGACTGGGATAAGATCAGTTCATAAGGAATCTTTGTGAATACGATATTGGAAAGCAAAATAGACGATATGTCAAGTTTGGTGTGATACCATCGAGTATTGTGTAGGGTGTGATACCAATGACATTTCACTAGTGTCCACGGTACTCGTGCGAGGGCTGATGTCAGAGCGCTTTATTTTGGTGTTCCTGGAGCTTTATCGTTCATTTTATCGCGGAGATAGTGAACCAGCTTTCATTATAGGGCCCAGGTACGCTCGCAGTTTATCGCATAGTGTGTCCTCAAGCGAAGTCAGTAGATGAAAATATGAAACAACCGATGCGCAGCGATAGGCTTGAACCTCTCCATTACATATAAAAACGAGTGATAAGTGATAGTGAAATGGTTATGCGATTTTACACGCACACCTCAAATGCACCAGAGGAAGTATCGATTGCACCGAAAAGGAATTGTATTGAAGATCATAATAAGCCTCATTTGATAAAGCAACTTACTTACACACGAAAGAGATCTTTGTTGCACTTCTCTGAAAAAACCCTATTTTAAATGCGGTCCTACAGCCACCAGAGGGCCTACTATTAGGTGTATGCAGAATAAATGGCCAAAACATACTACTTTTTTCAAAACGCCATAACTTCGCACAGACACAACTGACAAATATGGAAAAATACGTTGACAATTTCAAAAAAAAGCAAAAAGTGTTTCAGCGGATGCAATAGAGTTTTCCGTACCCACTATGGGACAGCAATCTGTATCACTACTTGAGTTCAACCGACTCTCTTGCCTCCAATCTTCATGAGATACTCATTATGGAGCGGAATCCCGTGTTCGAAACTTGTTGGATAACTGAGGCTTCGAAAGAAGAGTTGTCAGGGCTGCCCACTAAAACGATTGCTCTTCGATCCTATGGGGTGGAGTGCAAGTGTTCCGACTGGTGAGGTCAGGTCAGGTTGCGCGACGGATTGCAATCAGGTAAAGACAGGTAAAACACGCTGCCAAAGCTTCTCCCCTAAAAAGGCTTAGGCAAACCTGGGAGAGCCCAGACGGCAGGACACGCCACTATTCGGACAATTCGCCAAGGCGGTGACCCAGTTCGGTGCCGACCTCTAGAAACGGAACACTTGCAACACACCCGATCCTATGTGCACTTCGTTTGACGCAAGATTTTTATACACTATTAGATGAGTGGTCCAGATGGCCAGCCAGCCTACTATGTAAGCACTTGCGAAAAAATTCAAGTATGGTATCAATAGTCATCTTATTCCGAGCACCCTCGACATCTAGCGGAGATCGAAAGAAACAAAATTTCTCCTTCGGGCACTGAAGGAAATTTTTCCCATTGTGCATCAAAGGATTGACGCGAAATTCCGAATTCGCATCCCTAAATCGTCATCTGAAGCAAGCAATCTGATTCAAAGGTAAATCGAAACCAAGGTGGACAGCTTGTATGATTAGTGATGTATTTCAGCGTAGTGGGAGGTCTCTTTTTGGGCTGATCATCACGAGTAGCAGTGGGGATTATACCAGTGATAATGCATTTTGTTGAATAAAAAAAGTCATCGAAAGCATCTGTTTCTGACAGGACAACTTCTGAAATCAAGACCTCGCACGAATATAGAATACACAGTGAGGGCAGGCTAAGGACGAGTTGGACACCATTTGAGCTTACTTTGCCTCGTACAAAGCTGAAAAATGGTCGTTCTTATCAAATCTGGAGCCGCCTTTTCGATTTCCGCCCGGATTCTGATTGGCGCAGAAGAAGGTCTCCTATTGTTGCCACAGCTACTTGATCTCGGCCAGACTAAGACCCTGCTACATCTGCCCCACCTTGCACCTCCCTCCATTGACTGCCCTATCTGTGCTTTTCCCTCCAAGAAAGACGCAAATGAAACAGTAAGAAAAAACCAGGGCTTGATGCAGTGCTCAATTGTCAAAATAAACTGGTAATTGATATATCATCGAATGAAATAAGGTGAACACAGTCTGCTCTGCTACTAGAACTGATCAGCGAGAAAATGTTTGAGATCCATCACCTAGTAAGTTTCAATGTTGGAGGCACGTTTACGATAATTCGAATATTTTGGTCCCATTCGCGAATAGATAACCCCTTCCACTACCGCAAAATGTGTGCCATCATCGCGGAAAGACTGAGTGCCAAACGCGCAAAGAACCCGTAGTTGATATGGCGACCACCGTCTCAAGATGGTCTACACCCATTCACGGTCTAGAGAGAAAGGTAGCGATGACATCTACGTGGAGAAGGCGCAGGATATCGACTGCGTAATATAGAATTGGTGAAAATCCCGTAGTAACAGCAAAATTATCGGATGATACAATCATGTAGAAACTTGTCCGAATGTTCGCTTTTGTGCTGCAAGCTCGTCAGGAACAGCTTATTTTCAGGGTTTTCAAAAGTTTTCATCATTTTCTCCTCACTTATGTTTTCTTCAGTACTCTCAGAGGGTTAGATCTTTTCACCTGTCGTGTGTCCTCTGACCATGGAGCTGTCAATAACACAACAAGAGGAGTCAATATCTGTCTACCAGACATATATACGGCACGAATACGGCACGAACGAATATACGTCTTGAATATAGAACACTGAATCTGGCGGCATAGTTCGAGGCTGGGCAGGACGTTGGGACGATGCTTCTGACTAACCATCCCTTTCTCCGCCATGTTGGTGTCGCGCGCGATCTGAAATGCTTGACTTCATCGAGTAGTGTATATGATTCATCCCCTAGTTAACACTGATCCCCCAATTGAGTGGCAAAGGACAAAAGAAATCGATTAGTTGCAATGATGCTTATTGTCAGCTTCTTTCACTGCATTCATAACAATTTGAGAGCGAACCTTTAACAATAATTCGTTGCTATAATGCCTTACAGCCATAGCAGCCAACTGAGCGAATTTACCCAGCATGTCAGCGTATGAGGGAAAGGTCTAACGAGAATTCTCTAAAAAGTCCTACTCCCCAGTGAAACATATCCAATATGCTGCGCTAACCCGACTTCAAACACAGCGTCTACATGCGAGAGTCTATCATCCCCAGCTATACTATGATCCTACAAACTCGTTTGGTGAAGGCGCCCTACTACTTCCGTGCTCTATTTCTACTCTGTTCATCTTTGACTTATTAAAATAGGACTGAGGTGAAAATAGGTCAAAACACAGCATTTCATACACACAACGTAAATCCAGTAGACTTTTGGCTCCGGGACGCTTGCTATCCAACTATTCGGAGCATATACGAGAGCTAAAACGACAGCGAAATCGAAGTGGGCGCGGACAGTTTTACTTTGTACTGTTCTCAAACATTTTTCAGGAAGCTAACTTCCTTCTGCTTATCTTCGGTGGTCAGTCGGTTATAAAGTTGATGTCCCTACCTAAGCACACAGATGGAGCATCCACATGGAACGGGATAGGAAAATGCGAGTGAATTCTTGTCTCGTGAACATCACTGCGGCATCTATCACATACGAAATACTCACGTAAGACACTTCTTTGAGTTAATAGTGAGCAATATTCACTGTATCAGAATTCTCATGAAAGAATTCAAATAACAGTCCACGCTATGAGGCATATAATCTGGCGCTCTTACCATTCAAATGCGCCTTATCCTGGCAGTAACTGCTCTGCGTCCAATCACCGCAAGTTTCTGGGAACTTTCTTCGTCGCTCAGAATACGAAGTTACAAATCGCCATGCTTTCTCATGCATTGATTGGCAGAAGAGGGAATAACGTGCCCAAAAACGAGGAACGCATCGCAGCGGCACACACCGTCGCAAATTTCAATGCATTGTCCAATCTTCTCACCTTCGCTCAGTTAGTCCTGGTACGACTTTCCTGAAAAACCGCGAGCATATCCGGTAATAAAAGTCCACCTCGAAGTGCTTTTCAAGCATCTTTATCACTGTCGGTATCGACCGGACGACGACTTGTGGGCAAGCTTTTCTTGAGAACTTAATGATTATATTTTACAATTTGCCTAAGTAGATTTGGCTACCGCAGTCTAGTGATCGTTATTGTAGTGATTATGAGTGAACATTGTAGAAATTTTTTCATGCTAATGTAGCTGAGAGGGGTCAGTGCACTGAGCTCAGCGTTCGGCGTATTTTTGCTAGGTTTTTTAGCCTAAGTCTTAGTTCAGAGGAAAACTCTACCTACTCAATCTAAGTGAAGTAAAACATACACTTGAGTGTAGAAGCAGATGGTTGTAGAACAGATTGGAAAGAGAGAAACGACAGATCGACAATAGGTGCCCCCTTAATTACATTAGCACCGACTTTCTGATTATTTTTGAGCATGTGTGATTATTTTCATTTTTTCGCCTTCCAGTAACCGAGTTTAGTTTTTGTTCTGCTCTTTGCAGCGTGCTATTCGCAGTGACCGCTGATTTCACAGCCGGGGTCAAATCAAGTCGGGGGGGGGGGGGGGGGGGAGACGCAACTTTGCGTCAAATTTTCACCGACGTCAAAGCTTCTTTCCCTTCCTAGGCTTAGGCTAAAGCAGATGAAACCTATGCTTTGACAGATGCTTTTTCATGTGGAAGGAAAGGATATCAATTTTAGCCTAAGCCTAGGGAGGGAAAGGAGCTTCGACCTTGACGCAAAATTGCGTCTCCCCCCTGACTTGATTTGACCCCACAGCCGGTTTCAGGTAGTACCAGAGAACAATTTCGAACCGCTTCCTCTCCCATAGAAGTAGGATACTTTGAGCGTGTACTGACGGGTCATTTTAGGGCAAGTTAAACCCTTACACATCAGAGCGAACCGGTAAAGGTTTTATGTTGGAGCACGTGTTTTGGCGCTGAACTGAAGTATGTGTAAAACCCCCTTTTTATTGCAACAAGAACATTACTTTACCAGTTGATGAAGAGGTAAGTACATTTATAAGGGCTCATGCTCATGCAGTTTTCAGAGGCAGCCGTGACATGAATCTCTTCCATTATTAATGAGTTTCTGATATATACCTTCTGCATGGTAATAGCAATGTATGGCTGCATCTACGGGACTAATTTTTCCAGCTCTGTAGAAACTTAAGCAAGAGAGGTAAATATCTGAAAATGTAGTTGCGGGTGCTACTTCACTGCGCCTGGCGTGCGCCGCTACTTTTGCCTAGGCTTTGCCTTAACCTTATTAGGGGTGCTCCCACCTCTTCTTCTATAGGCATAGATAGAAATATGCGTTTTAGAACACAAAGCAATTAGTGAGGATGGTGTCAGGTGGAGAACGAAAGCGGGAAAATTCAAAAAGTGGGAGTCTACCGTTAGAGTGGCATCAAAAATTCGTTGCTGCTTGGTTTTTACGAGTCAGAGTTACAAGCTAAAGATACGATTTTCATGGAAATCCTGACCATGTTACTCCAAATTTTTGAATGTGTCCATGAGTCATTGTATATTTCTTTGTCGTCTTACTTCTCATTTAGGGCTTCATTACATTATTAGTCGAGAATGTCCATCAGCCCTTCATCACTGCAACCGTTGAGTGAAACGAGTTTTTTGTTTGAAACGTATGCCAGTGAATCATCTCAGACTCCAGTTTATCCACAACCACGAAGAAAGGATCGTTTGTGATGGTAGCGACGTTAGGCTTATATTTATACGATTATTTGTGTTACTTGAAGCATGAGGAAAAGGAGCAATATCACACTACATTGAAGTCAGTGGCAACATTAAATAAGTTGAAGGGCTGGTTCGGTGGGATTTGGTCCCACAACGGTAGACTGCTAAGATCACATAAGGACGAGTCGACCGGAAAAACTCGCTCTGCATTTTTTCATGTTGTAGATTCAAGCGGCAGTGAGAACATGTGTTCTTTACAGCATGTACAAATGTCAAACATACCAGTACACTATCCCTGTTCTTTCCTCATATGCACGTGAATTGTTTCAATAGTACAATGGAATGGGTGCATGTTACGTAAGCTCCATATTGTACATCTTCGTTCTACCTCCTGCGCGTCAAACATTTGTCCGCTATCAATTCTTTTGTGGTTACCCTGGTAATTGCCATTCGTTTTCAGCCACTTAGACGCGTTGTCTTTGTCGATCTCGTCTGTCTAGTTTTTGAAATATTTCAGGTAAAATGTTACTGGCCAGGACGACTTTGTCGCCGTTCTCGAAATGGGCAGCTTTTTCAATTTCGACTCGTTCTCTTAGTGGAGCCCAAGGTGAGCGTCGTTACCTGCGTTGTTTTTTGTTGAAGTATTTTTGCTTCCAATAAGGAAAAGTTTTCAGAAGCCGACATAGTTGTCATTGGTGCTGGTCCTGGTGGCTATGTGGCTGCAATTAAAGCTGCGCAGCTTGGAATGAAAGTAATTGACTTTTTCATTCTGTTTATTGCTTTAGCTCGTTTCGTTATGCGATTTCCCTTTAACTTATTTTTCACATACTACTGGTCTTCACCATTTCATTTAGACCATTTGTGTAGAAAAGGACCCTACACTTGGAGGAACATGCCTCAACGTCGGGTGTATCCCATCGAAGTCCCTACTTAACAACTCTCATTTCTATCACATGGCTCAACATGATTTCGCTAATCGAGGTTCAGGAATCCTAGAATTGTCACCTTGTTGCTCATAGTCGCTTCACCATTAAACTGGTCGCTTTTCAGGAATAAAAGTCTCTCCCCAACTGGATCTCGTTAAAATGATGGAAGCTAAATCAAGCAGCGTAAAGGCACTCACTGGAGGTAGGAGCCACTTTGTGAAGGCAGTTGAATAGATTGAAAGATTATGGAGCTGGTACAGGGAGGAATAGAGGCAAGGCGAACTTGGTGCACGTGCGCTCAACAGTAAGGCCGGGTTAATACTGAGCGCACCGACGCCGGCATCGCCGGTGTTGGCATCATGGCATCAAAATCATGTGCCCGCCGCCAACCATAACAGTAGTGTGGTGGCGCGCTCCGTTTGCAAAATTCTTGACCCAACCACTCTAAGTATGGTTGTGATGAGAGTCCGCGAATTCGTATCCTGACATAGTGCCGGAGCTACACGGATTTCGAATGCTCATTTGTGTGCCACGCCACGATCAAGTACTGTAAGAACGCCTTAGTAGCTCTTTCTTCTGGTTAAGTTGAGCCGAAAGCTGATGACTAATGGGAGAAGCTAGTATTCG
This sequence comes from Trichostrongylus colubriformis, assembly GCA_963978905.1. Taxonomy (NCBI): domain Eukaryota; kingdom Metazoa; phylum Nematoda; class Chromadorea; order Rhabditida; family Trichostrongylidae; genus Trichostrongylus; species Trichostrongylus colubriformis. The sequence goes on from OZ022256.1 coordinate 22,684,322, forward strand.
TACGGTGATTGGAGGAGAGAAGTTTCGTGGCAGATGAGCTGAGTTTGCTCAGAGGAAATGGCGGAGAAACATTTGCATGAAAAATATCCTCAGTGCTTAAGAATGGCTGATTAGTGTTTCGCCGATCTTCTTTTTGCATATCGTTATAATCTACCTCTCATGATTATAGGTATTGTGCAGCTCTTCAAAGCTAATAAAGTTGGGCATATTGAAGGAGTTGGAACCATAACCGGGCCGAATCAGGTAAGCACTGCATTACATACGATTGTTTTTACCATGTTGATGATAGTATGTAATACTGTAAGTCTTCCGTAAATCTTATTTCTTAATGTAGGTTCACATTGTTGAATCCTTTGTTTTTTGTACCTTCCACGCGTTATACTTATGCTTACGCGTTAGCTTATCACCTTGTCTCCATAGTAACGGGATTTCGCATACTTCGTCTTATCTTATTTTGAAAGTATTTTTGTGCAGGTGGGAGGATAAGTATAGAAATATGTAGCAACCAATCAAATTTCACGTCTTGATATTCTATAGAAGCGACACGACCTATTTTCTTTTAAGGTCCAAGTGAAAAAGAATGACGGTTCAGTTGAAACTGTCAACACTCGTAACATTCTTATTGCCACCGGTTCAGAAGTGACACCATTCCCTGGAATACCAATCGATGAGGAAAAGGTATTTTTTCCAAAAAGATTACGGTATATTGGAAGAAACCAGCAGATGAAGTAAAATGTCAGTCTGCTTCAGGGCCATTCGGGGTGCGCGAGAATCGAACCTGTCTCGCATTGCATAAGTTCTTTAGGTTCTTGAGTTGCACGGCATCTTAGGAAGTAAAGGAGGTTGAATATAGTACTGAGTTCCACGGGGGGAGGGGAGGTGAAGTGACTTACTGTTCCAAGTGGGTAAGTAATTTTCATCGTAGCGCTAATAGTGGACTGTCGTACTTATTCCACTCGGCTCACGTATTGGATGTCGCGGATTCAGCTACTCAGATGGTCATTGCACTTTTGAAGTGTAAAATGATCATACTAGATTTTGAGAGGAAGTCACGGCGTTTTAGCATTGTCTTCAGCATTCTTAATTGCTGAGTTGACCAAAATAATAACAGTCTCACAGCCTTCCGAGGTCCATTTCTTGGGTCGTTTTCTAGTTCGCTTCAATAGTGGTGCATACTTAATCCATCAGAAGAGGGTGTACTGGACCGTTTTGTCGGGTGCCGTCCCGACTGTCCCGCGATAGGATATTAAATAAATAGCAGTTGTTGGCTAGCCCCAACGAGTAAATAATTCTTCTGTTTTTTCAAGATTATTTCTTCAACTGGAGCACTTTCACTAAAGGCTGTACCTAAAAAAATGGTGGTCATTGGAGCTGGTGTTATTGGACTTGAACTGGTCAGTCTGTTTCTCTGTTTTTGTTTATTCACTGTTTGTGTCCAACTGAGTTATCTTAGTTTCACCTTGTTGAATGTTGTTATAGGGTTCTGTGTGGCAGCGACTCGGAGCTCAAGTGACTGCCGTTGAGTTTCTCGAACACATTGGTGGAATAGGTATAGATATGGAGGTGGCAAAAACGTTTCAACGTATATTGGCGAAGCAAGGAATGAAATTCCTCCTCAGTTCGAAGGTTCGCTCATCAAATTCAAGCGATAAGTTAGGAATCACTAGCCTTGTTTTTGATATTTCATCACCCGATTCGATTGACTTGTCTTGACTGTCCAAATTGTTTAAAAAGCACTAATTTTGGAAAACTATAGTTTGTATTCTAATATTGTCCATTAATTCTTCTCCCGATTATTAATGCTACCTTGTCTCAGCCCACTTTGGAAGTACTTTTTGTTAGGAAGATCAAGAAATCTGTGCTTAGATCACCGTTGAAGAATGTCTCGTGCAATTTGTGAATTAAGGTAATGAGCGCCTCGAAAGATGGAGATAATATCAAAGTCGAAATAGAAGGCGCAAAAGACGGCAAGAAGCAAACAGTAAGTGGCAATAAGTGTTTGAAGGTATTCTCTTCTATTTTGGTTTTCAGATGGAATGTGATATCCTAATGGTATGCATTGGTCGACGACCGTACACCAAGGATCTAGGCGCTGAAAATGTGGGCATTCAACTTGATGAGAAGGGACGAGTGCCAGTGAACGAGCGCTTCCAGACTAAGGTAATTTAGTGATGGTCTACTTTATTTCTATACGTGAAATTTGTACTGATGAGGTTCTTGATACGCAGGTCCCATCAATATACGCTATCGGAGATTGCATCGCTGGGCCTATGCTCGCTCACAAAGCTGAAGATGAAGGTGAGGTAGATTGAGGCAATAACGAATCCATTTATTTCGCAATGCAATGCAGATTGGGGTGAATAGAAAGGTCACTTTGCTCTATAAATTTCTACTTTGCGAGGGGTAGACACTGAGTTCGCTTCCAATTATCCTTAAGATATTTTTTTTTTTGCGAAACAGAAAAAAATCTCATATATCAGTCATCAGTGTGAATGTCCACCATTGTTGACGGTGTTTGCATTAGCTTTAAGCTGCTGTGCAGTTTGGCAAGTTCCGCTACTTGAGTACAGCTCACTAGAATGCATCCCGATAGTTATACAGGACCCCGTAGTATTCTAGTTTGGACTTTTTATCGAGACGCTCTGCATTTTCTCACATGAGTGTACTATGGAAGGTGAAGCGTTTTAGGGATCCTGGAAGCTCGAAACCTTGTTTTTGTGGGTTGTGGTTGATCAAGGTTCAACATTTACCATTTCCACAAATTTTTCCAATTCCCTTCTGCATGTAGTATATCTTTTCTTATCTTAATATTCAGTATATCTCAATGTCACTGAAAATTGTCGGGAGAGGTTTTTGCAAATGAAAAAAATTACTCTCGAAAAACATTATGATGTGCCGCTTTTTTTGAGAAGTTTCCGTTTTAGGAATTCTTTGTGTGGAAGGAATATGTGGTGGGCCAGTTCACATTGACTACAACTGCATTCCTTCGGTCATCTATACACATCCGGAAGTGGCTTGGGTAGGAAAACCTGAGGAGCAACTCAAAAAAGAGGTAGTTATCTGTTTTGTCTCGTTTTTGTCCATTTTGCTGCTTCCAACGTTTTCGTGTTGGTTTCTTGCTACTGTGTAATCTCTACGCCAGAATATCGAATACAAAATTGGCAAATTCCCGTTTGTTGCAAACTCTCGTGCTAAGACGAATTTCGACACCGAAGGGTTCGTGAAAGTCCTTGCTGATAAGCAAACCGACAGAATGCTTGGAGTACATATCATTGGACCGGTAAGCGGCTTTAACATTTCATCCTGAGCGTAAGTAACATCCTACAGGAATTCCATATCTTACTTTTATCAGAAATTTGAAATGTCTCTCTCGAAATTTTCCTTCCAGAATGCTGGAGAAATGATTGCTGAAGGTGCGCTGGCACTGGAATATGGAGCGTCAGCAGAAGACGTTGCTCGAGTATGTCATGCCCATCCTGTAAGTCGAATATTGTTGAAGATTTTATTTTTCGAAGTTCCCTGCAGAGAATCACTCTCTTGCACAAGTGAATAGAGTTGTATTTCTTCCCTGAACAACTTTGCTATTCGCTCTTCTATTCAAGTCGCAGAATGTAACAGAGTAGAAGGATAGCGGTGGGTTGAGAAAAGTTTTGGTGAAGGCCCCCGTTCCTCCAAACTGCTATCGTATATCTTTCTAAGAAGCCTATAAGTGATGTTCCTGTTTTGTGTTAGCAGTGAACTTCTGAATGTTTTTTTTCAGACACTCTCTGAAGCATTCCGTGAGGCTAATCTCGCGGCCTATTGTGGAAAGGCTATTAATGGTATATAAGCGGCCATCTTTTGTTGAAGGTTGCACAATTTTGTTTAATCATGTTCTTAATGTACGTGTGCTTGAAAAAGCTAGTTAATAATTGCTCTCAATTGTGTCTTTGGTACAATCATGGCGAAACTGTGTTTCTCGAACTTTTAGGTTTTTTGCTTTCGTTTTATTTCCTTCGTCCCAGTGGAATGTATCGTAGACTAGTTAGGTACAGTTGTGTGGATCTGACGAGTAGACGTATTGATAAATCGTTATTCGTTATGTAGATATAGATAAATGCAGTCTAATTGATAGCCTTGCATTGTATTTTCACATTCTTAATTGGGTCTCGTGTAAATAGTAAGGAATGGCCCCGTTATTGAATATATCATGAGGTTCTGACCAGGTAGGTGACTGACCTGGGTTCAGTGAGTTTTAAGGGGGTGTATGTCGTTTGGCGCAGCCCTTACAGTTAATTTGGGGTGCTTGGGCCGTCCGGACTCTCCGATTTACCTAAGCCTTTTTAGGGGAGGACCTTTGGCTGTGCCCCATTGGCAAATCAGCTCCAAGGGGCCGCGCCAAACGACCGTCTCCCGTTTAAAGGGAGTTCTTGAAATGATAAATAGTATTTGACTGTCGACTGCAAGTAATCAGCGTAACAAAACGTGTCGCGGTGAACACGTCGATAGAGTGGACACGGTAATGTGACCCTTATCACTTATCACGAGTTTACCTTTGTTATTTACTTGTTAAGGTGCATGATGGCGTTTTGACCGTGTTCGATGTGAATGAAAAAGGGGTGCGTATCTATTAAGTGACTGAATAGTTGAGGTGAAGTCGAGTCACTCTAGATGGTGAATTAATTTGGCTTTCATGCTCTCTTGGGTTTGTCCGCATTCACTTTCCAGGAGCTAGTCGTTGGCTGCATATCTCACGAATGCTAGAAGGGTCTGGGGTAGTGCGCGCTTCCTAGAAGTGTTGAGCAGCGCGCGAGTATATTGCGTAGTGGGTCGCTGGTTATTGATACGACCACGCCTTCTAAGCAGTTAATTACTTTATCCTTTAACATGGGGTGCGAGGTAACCTCAGTTAGCGCCGAGAACTCACGAGTCATCGTGTTACACGCATTGGTCCATAAAATGAGTAAAAAACAAATTAGACAAGCAATATAAATGGGGCAATTTTCTTGAAGAAGTAATACACAATTTCACAAAGTTTTCAAAACATGGTCATCTTTAACTCCATCCACGAAAAGCGGGATAGTATTGGTGATGGCACAACACAGACTTTCGATGGAACTTCTAAATGCACATTTACATCAGAACAAAATATGACATGTTCTGAAATGGATTGAGGTGACCAATGATGAAGAACCTTTCTTCTGCAATGCCTATGACAGCAATTTAGCTAATCGAAAGAGGATATTTTTCTTGCAAACGAAACACTCGCTACTTAGCCTCATGTGTTCATATTAGATTTATGTTACTTTTGTGTTGTAACTCTTCACTAATAGATAATAAATACACCTGAATAATTTGCATAATAGCGGTTAATTTGCATTTCAATTAATGAACCTTTACTCGATTAATGGATCAATGACGGTGGCAAGATGACCCGCGTGTTCTAGCCGCTAACTGGGGTCACCTCGCACCTCATGTGCGGAGCAACAGTAATTAGCTGCGAAAAAGGCGGGGTCGTACCAATAACCACCTTCCCTTGCGTAGTTAAAACTGGTGTGGGTTTCTGTGTGACTGCGTTGTGCAGTCATACATGTTACCTCGAAGGCACAACAAGTGAACTTAGGTCGATTGTGGAACATGAAGGTAAGCGCGTCAATTTGAACCACTCTACAGGAAGGGAATGGATGGGCCAATGGGTCCTCCTTCCCATGATTAGTTGCTATTATTAGTCTCCAACCTGCAATCTTGGCCACAGGGTGCGGAGCGTGACCAAGTGAGCTGCCGTGGTGCCACGTTAAATGCACTGGGAAGGAGCAAGAACTGAAAGCATATTTGTAAACGATCATTTGAATCTAGAAGGGATAATGTGTAGCGAAATTCGCGTTGGAAAACGCGCCCTTAGGCGCTACTGCGATCTTTGCGCGCTTCACCTCGAATTGCAGATTTCGGTGGCCGAATTGCCCGGTTGCGGCGAGAAGAGGGATTGGAAAGCATTTAACAAAAACAGGCAACTGGAACAATGAAAGAGAGAAGAAACCAAGAAGTTTGAAAAACGTTAATGATGGAAAATATCCAGTGAGTTCACACTCGGCCTTTTGACAAGGCGTGTGTGCGCAATAGCCCAACCAAAGCGAGTGCCGTAGGCCAAAATTGCCCCCCCCTTGTCTTTTAGGAGCTGGAAGCACACTTTAAAGTAACTGCGCCGCATACCCTTTTTTGGTTCCTGATTCGCCAAGTCTCGATCCTACGATCGCTGTACTTCAATACCCTTTCATGGATGCTCTATCGCTATAACATCGGGGTTGAACCGAGCTCATGAATTCTACCTGTTCGTTGGCTACCCTTTCACAGAGATCTGCAGAGAATAATTTTTCGTGACAGCAATTAATGCAAGGTGGAAACATCACATGACCGTGAACCACCTAGCTCACTTCAGTTCATCCCTTCGCATTAGACCTTTGAAGAGATAATGATGTTCGGTACCTATGATCTTCATTGAATTGGTCAACTTAAGCTCCTCCCTCGTCATAGAAAATCGTTAATTGTTTCGGAAATGGTACGACCTTGCTTTAACGCTCTGACGCCAAATGTCATGAAAGAGCGCGTTAGCCCATCAAATGGTGGTGATAATTGCATCAGAGAATCACATGGTCGTCGTGTCCCCCAACGAAGATCGCTTGATCACAAAGTGACCGTGATGAACCTTCTACCGCACACGAGAAGGCCAAGGCTGAGTGAAGACCGCAGTAATCCTTCAGTGTTGGTGTAGTGAGAGTCGCACCGCTTTCACTCGCCTTGTATTGATATTATATCAAGTTTCAGATCGGATTCCGACCAAGCAAGTTGAAACCTTCTACTCTCTGGGGTTCAGCGAACCGCTGCTAGTCTAGTTTGGCGGGCTAAAAAATAACCACTGTCTTCTACCTTCGTTTAACATCGCAGCTTCAGAGAACAGATGGAGCTCTCCTTTGAGCTGTCCTAATGTTTCGACTTCTTCGGTCATGCGCGCGATAGTCTTGTTGATCTTTACTCACTTTTTGGCGAGCGACTGGATGCAATGACGGGAGTCGCACGTCCAAACTCGGTTAAAAGTAAAATCGACTATCGTAAACATCAGTCAGTAGACCCCGCGGGGCATGATGACTTCATTCCAGCCAGAAATCCTGAGTTGATCCGACGAGACGGTAATTTGAACGAAGGCGGATATGGTTGTCAATGAATTGTCATTCTTTATTGCGTTCGCATTTGTTTTACGCCCCGGGTCACGCAGGCTTCCATTTCACGGCTTGTCTCCCTCTGCGCCGCAAAAACGCTTCTGGATGCCACTCACCTGTTCTCCATGTCCACCAAGTGTTGCACGTCTTCATGATACTCTTTTGGCCCATTCTAATTCCGCGGTTGCAGAGCACATGGAACGATTAGCCTTTGCACTTGTGCGCTGATGTCAGTCGATGTACCAGTCATGTGAATATTTCTTTCAGAATGAATTTGAGAACAAATCTGATTTCAGAACTAAATAATGTTCTTGACCTGTTCAGGTGTTCACTCGGAGACTGATTGAGAAATATGAAAAATGTTTGCAATGGCAGCACCATCAGCAAGTACTCCCTTTCCTCACAGAATTGTAAAATTCCTGAGATCATAGAAACTGCTGTTCAGCAAACTACAGCTCTGCTGAAAATTGAAGTCAAGTGAAGTGTCACTAATACAGTTTTATAGCAAACTATTATATCATTGGCCTTCCACAAAGATATTAAGATAAAGATATTATGGTGTCGAAAAAGTTTTCGTTTCTTAAATACGCGCTTTTTCCTTCCAAACTGCTTTCCAGCAATTTCTTCTGTACATACACATATAGTACAAGTCCACACGCATCTATAGGTATTATTGTCTTCCATCTCCCGGATAACCCTTTTCGACAAAATAAACATATCAAAGGAGTACTTTCGGGCATTCTATATATGATTTCGAAATGGCCTCCAGCAACCGAATCCAGTCGTCGTATAAAGGCTGCATTCGAAGAGGGTTCAATGTCTGAACTTGTGGCACAACTTTGGTTCAAACGCTTTCGAAAAGAACTACAACGTCAAAGATTCTGACCGGTCCGGACCCCCATCGGAGGTCGACAACGAGCGATTGCGGGTGCTGGCTTGCAACACTATGACTATGCTGTCAGCAGCCGTATATTCTCGTGGCAAAAATCACAGCGAAACGTCCGAACCATGACACGATTCTTTTCCTACACGTTATTGCTCGCCCACATATAGCAAAAGCGACTCGCCAAAAATTCTCGAGCTTAGATGAAAGGTGCTGCCCCATCCACCTTATAGCCCAGATCTTGCTCCATCGGATTACTACCTTTTCCTTTCCCAGTCTAACGCCATTCAAAGAACACCTTCGATAACGAAGATGACATGGAACGGTGTTGTGCAACTTCTTCAAATCAAAGCCAGAACAGTTTCATGCGGATGGCATAGCAAATTTGCCTGAAAGGTGGCGAAGGGTGGTAGAGCAAGATGGTGATTACCTAGTTCCATAGTATGCTTTGTGTTTTGCAATAAAGTAATAAAGTGTGAAAATGAATTGCTTCAAAAAACGAAAAAAACTTTTTCGACAACCTAATATGTTAATGTTTGTTCTATTTGTATAAAAATATTTTTACATTGTTCTCTCCCGAAGCCTCTGAGTATTGTTCTCTCCCGAAGCCTCGTGCCAATCTAAATGTGTAAAGAACAATGAGGCTCCAACATTTATTTTCAAAAGGCTAAGATTTTCAAAAGACTAACTTATTTTCAAAACTCTTTTAAAAGTGAATTTTGGAGCTTCACATTGTTTTTCACACATTTCAATATTACTACAAGGATGCTGAGTTATGGGCAAAAGCTTCGGTGCCGGACGGGACTCGAACCCGCACTTCATCCTTTAAAATGATGAACAGCAGTTATCAAAAATTAAAAATATCAAAAAACATTTCAATATTATTATATTTCAGTGGGCTAATGTGCGGAAAGTGCAATCTTCAAATGATCTGCGACGCATCATCATTCCGAGCTGTGATGAATTGAGAAATAAATTGTGATATTCAGCATTGCTGCAGCGTCCGCCGTTACACATTTAACCACGCCCAATACACCTTTCCAAAGGCAAGGTAGCTCCGTGGTTGTCGTGTTTGAAGAGCACCGAGCTGACGAATTTGTGAACTTCGAAATCTCTTCACTCTCGTTTATATTTGGTAATAAGTATTGCACAAAGCAATTATTCTCATGTCACTCCAGTGCATTGCTCATTTCTCCAGCATTGTAAAAATACCTTGGAAGTTCAGGGAATAAACGATTGAAGGATTCAGAGAATCATGTAATCACTGCTTCTTCTTCCTTAATTTGTTGTTTTTTATCCTCTTCTGCGCCATGGAATCATATAGCTCTGATCTACATGTGCTAACTTTCTGCATATTTATTTTTATGCATTATATTTGTATGCATTGCACAAACATTTGAAGCTAACTGAAGCCCACAGAACAAAGCCGCTACTCGTCCCATGATACCCTGGTCCAAGTTGTTTTATGTAGAAATCCATACCATGCAAGAATGAATATTGGAAGACGGTTAGTTCAGGCGGGGCGCGTACGGTATTGGGTAGCTCCTTGTATTCTTCAACACTGTAGCCGCTGAAGAATGAATCCCAGAGAAATGGAGAACCGGTAAAATAGCCTCTATTTTCAAATAGAAGGGATGCAATGGAATGCAAATTCAATCATTACGGAATCAAGTTGACAGCGTATATGTACGAGCGGCTAGTTGACTCAAGGCTGATATAACCTATCCATAACTGCTAGTAGCGGTTGGGGTTCATGCTTGGAAGATCCATATCCAACATCATCTTCATCTCCAGACAGCTGATGAAAAAATATCGAGAGAAGCGGCGACCATGCTACCTGGCATTCCTGGACCTCGAGAAGGTCGTTGCGAGTTTTTCCAGACCAGCGCTCTGGGATGCGTTGCGAGGACGACACGTACTGGAATGTGTTATCGTCCCTATAAGAAAAGGATAGGTACTACGGGGCTGAGGTAGGGTAGGCACCCCGCATGGCTTGTTGAAACAAAGTTGTATCACAGTGGTAGCGGTAAACCAGGAATCGGCCTTAGTTCGATCGTCTTCCTCCTTACTTTAATGGCGAAAGATTTCATGGAAGGGCCACTAGACGATCCTGTGCGCACATGACGTTGTCCTGGTAGCGATGATGATGTTACCATGGGCATGCTGCAGGCCGCTGTTTAACGAGGTCAGAAACGTGAACGAGAAGGCAACCATGCAGATGACCTCCATCCAGATGAAGTTTGAGAAGCAGTGGCTGCGATGGTACGGACACAAGATGGTGCTGAGAAGGCTTTATAATCACCCTGTAAGAAATACTCTAGGGACTACGCCGAAGGCTACAGAAAAATTGGACGGACGTTGCCGAGAGCTACCTTATGGAAGTCAAAGCCACGGCGAAGGGTCCCCTGGACAAAACCAAATTGCGACGTTCAACGAGAATGGCGGACCTTGTCACGGGGCGGACTAGCGAAAGGAGGGAGGAGAGTATCCTTTTGCATATCCATGAATTCACGGTGTATGCTCGTAAAAGTGCCTAACCATCAGACACTGTTCGATATTAGAATTTTGCGAGAAGTTGGTAAAAATAGGAAAACTGGTAAAGAATGTTGCAATAATATTTTGTAGGACAACTTGCAGATGCGCCCACTTCATATGTGTGATCCGTATTACCGAAACCGTGCCCGCAGGTCGATTAGGGTGTACCTATTCCCACCGCGCAACCAAAATTGTTACTACGGTGCTCAAAAGAAATTTAGGGTGTAAGTCAAAGCAAGAGCACTCTCAATACGATGGAGTGATCGGTCAAGCACAGCATATGATCTTCAGGTTAAGCCAATCGAGCTTTCTGCTTTCTGGTAGCGTAGAGGCACATAGAATGGAATGGCGTCTTCTGATAAAGTCCCATATCATAGCTTTTAACATGAAGCAAGTACTGACTAAATTTTTTCTCAGAGGAAGATCTCTGTGACAACACCTGAACCTCCTGCAACCCTACACCGTAAAACATTGGCTGGCAATAACAAGGCTCTTGTCAACAGCTCAAGTCGCCCACAAGCTGCATCCAGTCCAAAAAGTAATAGTTTACTACCTGTACCACGCCATATCAAACCTGCATGAGATTATGGGCTCTGAATTTCGGGAGAATGTAAGTATAATGCAAGGTAAAGGTTCATGTGCCATGCCTAAGCTGGGTACCGTGCCTTAACTGTAACAAAAGTTTGCCCGGAAGAAAGGAAGAGGAAGACATAATTTCGGAGCTTCTTTCTCATGGGATGCGATGTAAGAATTCAATCGGCTCTTGATTCCCGGTGTCTGGGTATAAAATGAACACTTGGTGGTGAATGACATTGCAAGTTAGTTTTTTTCCTTCGCGATGGATGGGATTTGTACTGGTCCGCCGCTCTGCAGATTTATAGGCCGTCCACTTTACACCACAACACGTGCCCCTAGATCAGCCCTCTTTATCACCAAGAGAAAGGAGGAGAAAACGCGAGCGATCGCACCACTGGTCAGCGCTGATCTCTTAACTTTTGACGCTTTTTTTCACTTTTTCAGCACTTCTTAGTAGTGGAAAAGTGGAGTCGCCAGAGGTGCAGTATTGGATGCCCCCACGCTTTCTCAGCAACGTATTCAGAGGAAATATGCTGCTTAGTGGCAGCGTCGGGGGTTAGAAGCAAAAGGAGCATTTCCTAAAGAGGATTTATTCTTCGTGAACAAACATTTAAATCCAAAAGAGATGTTCTGTGGCGAAATCCCCATCGAAGGAGAGCGCCTTGCTGTCTTTATAGCGATCCCCCGATTTTGAACTGCTAGACATTAATATTCCAAGTTGCAACGATGGCGGGGCGACGTTCGCCCTCGACTGACTTAACCCCTCGCCCGTCTACAGCCACCCTCACTGGCTAGTGATAATGGGAAAGAAGAAAGGGTTTTGTTCTTATGTCTCAAGTTTGACCATTTCATTAAGGTCTTCCCATCTGTTACACTATTGATCACCTTGGCTTTCGTATTCCACATATTCCACAATCTGCCGGAATCATCCCTAATAGTGTCCTTGAATACCTCGATAAGGGTAATGTGTTTATTGGGAAATCCCTAAAAGAAGTAAGTTACATGGGAACTAGGGGACTAGGAAGCCTATATTTGGCCTAACTTCCGTCGAAGAGCGCTCCCCGTGCTGTAGGAATGGAGCAATAGTTAACAGCTGACGCCTTCGGTTGACAAGCCCCTCCTTCGGACAACGTGATTCCTGACTGGCTACTGGGGGTGGCCAAGGAGATGGGACATGATTCAGTATCGCGACGCTTTCTCAGTTTCAACCTGAATCTCACTCCAGAAAATAGATGCTGTCGCGTTTCCGAATACTTCTTCTGTTCACGACTTGGCAGCGGAACATGCCAATGGAAAAGTTGTCCGGACTACCATCCTCTTGTTGGAAAGATCGTCCGCGTCGAAAACTAATAGATAACAGGTCATTTCCTTCCGCTTTTTCATCATCCTTGTATTACCATACATCTCGACTTTCATATTCACCATATTTTTCATGAATCATCCGAATTTCCCCATCGCTCCCTCTAAGGTCACAAGTAATGAATGCATCATAGAACCCTTCAATGGACGAGCATGGTAACTATTAGGTTGGCAACTAAGTAATTGCGGATTTTTAAATACTGCTTTTTCCCTCAAAACTGCTTTCCACAAAATTTCTTCTGTACATATATATGTAGTACAAGTCCACACGCATCTATAGGTGTTGTTGTCTTCCATCTCCCGGATAACCCTTTTCGGCAAAATAAAAATATCAAAAGTCACCTCATTTTCAATTCCAATTTTTTTTTCTTTGAATGGCGTTAGACAGGGAAAGGGAAAGGTGATAATTCGATGGAGAAAGATCAGAACTATAAGGCAGCAGTTTTTATCCAAGCTCGAGAATTTTTTGAAAAAAAAATTAAAATTTTTTTTACCACTATTGAAAAAATGACTCGCCAAAAAATTCTCGAGCTTGGATAAAAATTGCTGCCCCATCCACCTTATAGCCCTGATCTTGCACCATCGGATTATCACCTTTTCCTTTTCCTGTCTAACGCCATTCAAAGAAATATCTTTTTATAATTTTTGTATTGAAAATGGGGATGACCGTTGATATGTTTATTTTGCCGAAAAGGGTTATCCGGGAGATGGAAGACAATAATACCTATAGATGCGTGTGGACTTGTACTGCATGTGTATGTACAGAAGAGATTGCTGGAAAGCAGTTTGGAGGGAAAAGCAGTATTTAAAAATCCGCAATTACTTAGTTGCCAACCTAATAGTAAGTGGACAATATGCAACAGATTCTAAAAGCGAGTTCATTTACAATTTTTCAGATACGACAGCATCCTGAGTAGTTGAAATACTGCAGTGTGGCGGATATCCCAGTACTCACCGAGTCGAAGCGTTACATTTTTGCAAAAAATCTAATAAAACGTCAACAATGCTCAATTGCATGTTTCGCACGAAATCTTTGCAATTTCAGCGTTTTTAGGGAAATTCGCGCAGCAGGGTCCTTTTTGAAGGCACATTCCATGATGATCGTATAGTTTATTGCACTTGAATATTCAGCTTAAGGCGCGATTTCTTTGTGGGAAAAAGGTGAAAACTCGTCAACACGGTTAGAACTATGTAGGTGTTAATCGCAGCCTCCAATTTTCGCCATCGTCACCTCAGAGAGGAAGGAGGCATTAAATGTGCAACATCATCGAACGGTGAGCGATGTTACACCCTATAATCGGAGGTAATCGAGGATTCGCAGCCGGTTCTTGCTACGAGCTCGCTTTATAACGCTCAATCGAACTGTACCAAAGTACGACGACCATAGCGAGAGTCAGCGCGAATCTGTGGCGAAAGCTCGCGCGAATTTGACCACGGTTCCGGCATCATGCCAAAATTTCACAAATGTTCGAATCTCGTCACAAGTTCTTGCCACGATTATCATGCTGTGATATGGTTCAGTCGAGCGTTATAGAAAGAGAGCGTTGCAGTAGTGCAATTTCAGTTGCCACCATGCGCCCGTACTCGGGTATTCAGGAATGGGAAGGCATATTTTCTCAAATGAACGCTCAAGCCCCGAGGAGACCACTTCTGGTGCAATTCGCGTTGAAAGCCACGGCCTTGTCATGACCCTTTTGTGGTGCTTCTCGTACAGCGTGCTGTGGTTGGGTAGTTGTGTTGATCGAGGCACCGGTGAGGTTGCATATCGCACTAGTTATGAAGAAGACTCGAAAACGTCCCCTGCATGAGGAACACAGGTAGAAAGGGGTCTTATTTCTCCAAGCTCTGACCATTTCATTCAAGTCTTTCTCCGATACGGTACTACTCAAAGGCACATCACGATTATCAGTATATCACACCTGCTGCCGTGGTTGGATAGTTCGACCCAAGCCACGTAGGCTGTACATTTACCGAGGCGTGGGTGTCAGTTCCTGGAGCGTGCAGAGCCAAAGAGTCACAGCTCGGCCCCGCCCAGCCCAGGGTCTGCCTTTACTCTTCGACTCTTATCTTTACCATACGTAGACCCGCTACTAGCCAAGATCTTGAAATTGACAGTAAACCAATCGCCTCGTGAAGTAAACCCACTACTGAGTGACCTGACCCCACACTAGGCACCGGAACACTTGCAGCACACCCCCGGATGGGGTGGGCGGGGCCGAGCTGTTGCGCTAGATTCCTTGGCTCTGCACGCTCCAGGAATTGACATCCACGCCCCGGTAAAGGTACAGCCTACGTGGCTTGGGTCCAACTATCCATCCACGGCAGGAGATGTGATATCCCAGTAATCCTGGAATGTGCCTTCAACAACTCTACTTCCACACTCCCACTCGATTAGAGTACTGATGTTCTTAGCAACAAAACACAGGAAGACGTAAAACGCGAAGAGCAGTGATTGCCCTTTTTCAGACCGTCTTGGGAGACAGCCCTTGGTTCACAAAATTCTGCCTACGTCCAACTTAGGATACTCGCTTTCGCTGAAATCTATTATAGTATTTATATGCATCCCACAAAAAACTTCAGTTTCCTACAACTTACTGTTAGGAGGAAATCTGTCGAGCACCAATCGTTCGAATGCATTGCCTCGGCCCTCATGAAAAACCGACCTATTTGAGGAATTATGAAAGAGAGCGGAAATATTTCCAGCAACTGGCAAGAAGCTGAAGAGCGTCGCGCATTGCAAACTGCAGTACCCTAAACAGGCTTTCATGGCTCATTGATCGTGGTATAGCTGCTGCTTTTTCTGCTTTCAGTAAAGTTCCATTTGTGTTCCAGATCTCCTTCAAAAACAACCTGTGGATAAGTTGTCCTGATAGGTATTCAGAAGCTTTCGGCTTAACTCTCTGTTGGCACATTATTTTTCTCTGGTTTTCCTTTCTTCTGTTTCATAGCATATCAATCCTGCATATCTTTGTTTTTGAAATCCAATCCTTTGAAGATTTTCTTCTAGAAGGTGTTTTTACCAGATGAAACCGAGTGCTTTTGTTTGAATGTTGTTCTGTATGAACATCACTTACTAAACACCACATGTTCGCAGTTAGTGGGCGAAAATGATGTGGTAAGGCCGCGTTCATACTCTGCGGTGTCGGAGGCAGGGCGTGGGTGCTTATCTCTGCATCTTCGCCCGTAACACACTGTCTCTTTGACCGCGTCGTCTCTGTACCTCCTCCGTGCCACTCTGTCTCGCTGCCTGTGAACGTAGCCACGCCGTGTTGGTGCAATGTATGTATGCGGCCTAACGAATGGCGTTGCTCCTCCTGCATGTCTTTGGGAATGAAATCTCAGTAATGCCCACGAAGACCGGCGTGGCCTTCCATTCCTCCACACCAGGCCGTTCAAGGTAATGAAAAGGCCGACTCTGCTCATTGAAGCACTGAAAAGGCGACGCGCATCCATCTTGTATACTCCAAATTACCACTTTCACGCCACTACGCTTGATTAACAGTAAAAGCGTGGTGGATTGCAAATAGAGGTTAATGGATGCCAACGCTCATCCCTCCCTTCTATTCGAAGTTTGTTTTACACAAAACCTCACTTTGGCACATGTTATTAGGTTGTTGCAAAAGAAATGCAGTTCTTGATTTCTTTTTCTTGTATTTAACATAAATTTTCCGTTTTAATGTAAAGTGTTATATATCATTCCAAAGCTTATTTTATGCTCTTTTACAAGCACTTGTCAAAAAATATTGCAATTTTTTGGTCAATAATTTGCAATTTGCATTTGGATTTTATTTGGAAATTTGCAAATGTCGAAACGTGATTTTCGTAATGCCTTCTTCTATGAGTTCACGCTACAGCGTAATGCAGCTCAAAGCGCTCGAAACATCGACGAGATTAGGGGCGAGGGGAATGTCAACTAACTCACGGTACAGCGGTCTTATCGAAAATTTCGTTCTGGCAATATCAGCCTACTGGATGAGCCCCATTACTTTTGGTACTCTGCACCGGTTTCATCCATCACGGCTTTGTGTATCCGGGCGAAACGATTACAGCAAAGAAGTACATACTGCCAATAAATCGACGATATGCACCCAGAACTCTCACGTATATGTCTCTTGATGTACCAGAGATTGGTCAATATGAAGGGAGCAATTCTCCACCACGCACAATTGACCCCGCAAAAGTTGAACGAATTGGGTACGAGATTCTGCCTCATCCACCGTACTCAACATACCTCTCGCCCATCGATTACCACTTTTCAAGCATCTGAACAACCGTTCACGAAAAATGCTTCAATAACCAACACGATGTCAAAAAGGCCCTTGCTGCTTTATCGTCTCCGGATCCCCGGACTTCTATGCTAGCGGCATAAGTACGCTTGTTTCTCGTTGGCAACAATGTGCTGATTCTAATGGTTTCTATTCCGATCGATAAAGTTTGTGCTGAGCTCAGTTACGTTCGTTTAAAGTCAGGGGGTAAAAATCTGCATATCTTTTGCAACGAATAAAATCCTCAATATCCAGCTTTGGCATGATTTTCTCGTTCCTTTGCGGTCTCCTCGAGAAGAAATTTTATTGTACCCTACACGTGCTCCTTCCTTCCCCTTAGCGCAGATTCAGCCCTTACTTCTCTGGTTTGTTTTTGATGCTGTTCACGTGTTGCCCCATTTTCCTTGTGACTTTATTGTAAAGCAGGTCAATGGTATACTCTGACATTCGATTATGCCTGCTCCACCCAATTGACGTCAATTTCGTAATGTACATTTGAACGAAGATATGTAACCTGATTCTGCGTCAACTCTAACTAAAAATGCTTTTAGGTCATTATGACGCGATTGCGGGTACCCTCCAACATTATTTGGTTGCGGTGCGATCGTTGGAAATGGGAATAGATGTCAGGTAGTGCGGCAATGAGAAAAAATGAATAAAATAGCCAAAAATTGGAGAAATGGAGTCCACCTTTCTCCCCTTTGTTTGCCGCCGACGTGTCCTTCCCGCACCGCATCACTAGCGCACTGATCGGAGTCCGCACATCTGATGGTATACGCTGCACATGCCGCGTCCACCTGTCCAGTCGATCCTACTTTTGACTTGTTGAGTATCAGACCCGAACGTACCCAACGAGGAACTTCAAACCTTTGCTGTAGTTTTTATTGGAGCCACTTATTGTACAGCGTTATCCCTGAAACCATTCTACGTGGTTATTTTTTTTGCACGTTTCCTGCTCTTTCTCTCAGTGGAAATCCGCGCAGTTTCTTGGTAATGTCCGAACCAGTGTCTATCCGAAGAATCATTGTCGGATGATCTCCTGCTAAGCCTGGTACAGTGGAACGATTCTGAGCTTTGCCCTGTTACACATGTTCCCTATTGTGTTCTGGACAGAACATCAAGCTCCAACGGTGAGACTATTCTAGAAGCCTTGCAGTATGTCTTCTCACAATGAAAAACATTATGTATGTGGTTTTCCAGCGCGGGAAGGCAAATGGCAACGCTCCCATTAGCATGGCCCACGGTTTCAATCCTCAATCGTCGCGGGTGAAACCTTCCCCTTCACGAATTTGGTGAATCGCTTAGTAATCAAAGAGCAATTTCTTATTTGATACATCGGCTTCTGATGCACAGTAAGCCACCGCACTGGTCAAAGTCCGTTCAAATACTTTATGATTTTGGATAGGGACTGATTGCACGGCTCATCCCCAATCGGGACTGGTCGACGCCGAGTGCTTTATCTTGCTTATCTTGCACCCAGTTTTCAATGAAAATTCTCCATAGTTGAATTGTTTGTCGAAAACTCTTGGAAAGGTCCATGGAAAGCGGTAACCCCAGCTGCTGAGCGACTGCCACCAGTGAATGCTATATTCTCTACTCCCCTTTCGTCGAAATTTCCATGGGGCTCTGTAACATAGCTCCTCTCTATTCCATGTCTATAAAAATTCTCTTTTTATCTTTGGTGCTGCTCTCACGCCAGTGATGAGTCGAAAACACTTGTACGGTCTTAGTTCGGGTTCGAGAGCATTCCTTGCATGACACATTTCTGCGGGGTTGAACAGCATAACCATCCACTCCATGCAACGCAACATGCACTCATTCACAGTCGATAGGACCTGTTCGGGTGCTATTTTTGACAGAATGCACTTGAATTTTTCATTGTGTACTTCTCATAAGCTCTATTCCAGCAAGTTCCCCAGACGGAACATCCCCTTTGGCATCACTTAAGTTGTTTTTCGAGTAGCCTGATTTCACAGGAAGCAAGGGCATTATTTACCCACACTTAACCCACTTTCTAGCGTTAGAACTTCTTTTGTTGTGCCAACGAGGTTGTTAGGTGGAATATTTATTGACGGCCTGACGTTTCGACCAGATCGTCTTCCTCAAAGGCCTAAACGTGGCTCAAGACTAGTATTTTGTCCACTACACCGTCAAACGCCCCATCTTCCCAGCGGTTTTGACGGAGATCTAGGAAAACACCGGAGAAGCCCCGTACGTCTGAAATAAACTCACCCCGTCCACCACCGTACGAGTGGAACACTCGTATGGTGGTGGACGGGGTGAGTTTATTTCAGACGTACGGGGCTTCTCCGGTGTTTTCCTAGATCTCCGTCAAAACCGCTAGGAAGATGGGGCGTTTGACGGTGTAGTGGACAAAATCCTAGTCTTGAACCACGTTTAGGCCTTTGAGGAAGACGATCTGGTCGAAACGTCAGGCCGTCAATAAATATTCCACCTAACAACCTCGTTGGCACAACAAAAGAAGTTCTAACACAATATCAATGCCGAGGTTCTATGAAGAGAGAAGTTGGAATTTACCACTTTCTAGCATTTTATGCTGCTGGAGCGCCACATCCTGATCTGGCCACACTTTGCACTCGAGGACAGTTGCACTCATAGTCCATGATTATAGCACTCACTCGGTTAGAAGCTGCTTGGCGCGTGAGCAACAGGCACCGGATCACCAAATTCGCTCAGAACCTGTGGTTTGACACTGTAAGTGTAGATTTCGAGGCATTTTTGCAAGAGACTACCATACATATTACGCCTTTAGGTCCGCGCTTGGTCATCGTCAGAGTGACGTAACCGAAAGCGAGGATTGAAAGGCGCAAAATGACGTTTACTTTCAGAATGATGATATTTTACTTACATGGGAAACAGTTGAAAATCTTCAGCGGTTGCCTGTATCCAGCACGTGTGGCTAATATGGCCGAAATGAGCATTGCTTTCTCAAATCAGATCACCTAATTACTCAACAGTTTCTAGCCAATTCAAGATTATAACCTAAGAAGAAAGTCGGAGGTGTCTGTGGGTAAATAGTAGCGACTGACGTCTTAGTTGACATGTTATTTTTTTGCTCTTCTCACTATGGATAGTAAAGTAGGTCATCTATGCACTTCACTGTTTAAAACGTGAATATCGAAATGTTCGTCCAAGGAATGACAGAGTTTTATATTTAACTTTTGATAGTTGCTAATTTTCGCCGCAATCCGCGATGCGAATTTGTTATTAGGTTGCTGAATTATGGGTAAAAGCGTTGGTCTCGTACGGGACTCGAGCCTGCACTTGATGCTTTCCGGGCATATGTGTTTATCCATTACGCTACCGTAAATAAGCTGCATAGATGAGCTGTCGTAAATATCGCACCATTAAAGACACCGTTGAATATAAGGAGAAAGTAAGATTTGGTAATACATGTTCTCTTGAAAAAAAAAACACTCCTTCACAGAAGACGTGATGTGCGGCGACACTTGCATTGAAAAAGCGCGGCTTGGGGTCTTATCACGATCTCGCAGCACTGCAAGTCATGCTGCCACTTATCCGCCGGGAGAGTCGCCAGTGAGGGTGGAACAACGTTCGCGGCCGGCTGATTTGGACCCTGTACAGAAAAGCGAAGGTGGAGTAATAAGAGCGGTTTTCGGGCCCTCATGTCTTGAGGTTTTCGCCGTTTCATATCGTTCTTTCTCTACTGTTACACTGTTGAGTACCCCTACTTTCATAATCTATAATCGGCCAAATTTACGCCTCCCGGTGTCTTCAAGATTTTAAGGCATACACAGAAAGCATGAAGTGTGAGTTTGAGTTCCGTTCAATACCAAACCTTTTGCCCATACCTCAACATCTCTGTAACAACTTTCTGTAACTTTCACATCGCTGGCTGCAGCGAAAGTCAGCAAATTATATTATAGAAGTCAAAGACGTCAAAAGTTAATTCTGAGCTGTTAGGCAATGTTCAAGGCAAGCTTCACCTTCTGATTAGTCTTTAACTGACCCATTCTCAATAAACCAATCAACATTTTTTCATTTGGACAGGTTCCGATCCACTATGAGCTGCTTCACTTCTCTCTTCTGCCTCGTTTAATTACCCCACTCAACACTGTCAAGTGTTCCCTCAAAGACGTACACAACTTATACCCACAGCGCTAAGTTCCCAATCTGAACATGGTTGGACTTACCGTTACACCTCAACCGGTTCTCCCACTTGAACCTTCTTCAGATCAACCTTCACAAGACGGTCATACTTCTCCTACTTGGCCAATTAACTGCACACAGCCCCAAAATAACCGCCAAACTGGTCTACTTTTTACTGCAACTACTACTTTTTCTGGATTCCTCAGCTGAAGTGGCTGTCAGACATGTCAATTATACCTGACCTTACTGTCACTGCGTCAATCTACTTCATTGGCGTTAGTGCTGTTATTCTGGTGACCAACGTGAAAAGAACTGTACTGTAAGCTGCTAAAGTATGTACAGGATGGGCCGAATTTGCCATGAAAATCAAATGATCAGAAAATGAGACATTTGATGTTAATCGATTTCTTTTGACACGGGTCACTCACTAGCTCCACTCAGATAGCAGCAGCAAATGAGTGGAAATTGAGAAAGAAGATCCGTGTGATAAATTTGTATCAATGGTATACTCTGTAAGTATGGAGGGATCGGATGTGTATTGTTAGGACAGGCTTCCGCAACGATGAAGGGTGCAATATGACTCGTGCGAGATAGGGTCGTATCCGAAATACGCCCAGGACACGGTAGTCGCTTCAAGACCCACCTACATGTGACTCCTCCAACTTGCACGTATCTCCTCACACGCTATGGTGCGAAATCCTGGTCTAACGATGCACACTCGGAAAGCTCAGACGGTTGGTCTGAGCGGGCACTCTAATTTGATCCATGTACCATCGGCGGGGGTAACGGCGCCACTCACCCCAAGTTGCCAGGAGCCATTAAGGCATCTGTACTTTCCTGCACTTAGCGAAATGGAATGCAAGTGGGATGCGCTTTGCACCTACTCTTTTAGATTAAATAATTCGCTCGGCCGTGAATTTTTGCGGGAACTGACTATGTGCACTAAAACTGCTCAGCTGGTTTTTGTGTATTGTAGAGTTATTCCGCAACATTATGCTATCTAAATTATGAAGTGGTTTGTCCTGGACTCTTATACAGCTCTGTCACTTAGACTTGTTCGCTGGTCAGGCGCGTTCACACTTCGCGCCACGTTCCAAGCAGCTTTCCCTCGTATCTGCGCCCATTTCAAATACGTTCACCCACCAGCAACGTGCAGATATATGACCTTGTCCGGTGATGGGAGGCGGTGTCCCCATTGTCGGCATTCGCATTTACCTGATTGTCCTCCTAATGGTTACCGCCATTGACCATACTTTTCTATAATTTCATTCTTGGATTGAAATCGATAGGTAACGAAGGCGCACATCAAGACATTGATAAATACCTCTAGAGTGCCACGCAATGGACTTCTATTGAGAATCGGGACTTTGTAGTTGAGCTCTATACTGATTGTCCGTGTCCAGCTGATAAGAGGTCCTGTGTTTTCGTGTTCCAATCCTATGCTTATCGGGAATGTCGAAACTCCAGTGGTAAAAATGCACTTGTTAGTATTTGGGTGCTTCCTTCCGATGTGTCGTGTGTATCTGACTTTTTTAAATTGTCTACAGTACCTCAATGGCGTTCTGCCTGTTTTTTTTTAGAAATTTGTGTTCACTTTTATGTCTCCGCACGAATTATTGCTTCTTCTTCGTGATGGGTAATGGATAATTTTCCTTCATTTGGCTACACTCGACGTAAAACAATTCGTCCACCGCCCAATTCCTTTAATTGATACGACTAGTACACGAGTGAGGGTCGATCGGTCGAATTTTCGCTTCGCGGCGTCGCATTCGCTGCGCCGTCAGTACGAGTCATCTGGCATTCCGCTCAAGACGCAATGGGCTGGTATCGTAAGGGACCTTCAAAGATCGCAAGTTGAAAGCCTCGGAGTTCGCCCATTTTTGAAGGTGCTTCATGGTACCAGCCCATTGCGTCTTGCGCGGAATTCCAAACGACTCGCACTCGCCGCGGGCGGCTGCGCGAAAACTCGACCAATCGACCCCCACCCCTAGTTTACAATCACTTCTGGGATGAACTGACATAGAGCTTAGTTTATGAGTTCTTCGAGGAGGTCTGATGCTACATACATATGATCAAGAGACGTGTCAGTAAAGGGGGCATGTGCTGTCCACGCGGACTTCGATTCTCGGATCATACATGTGGGAAAGGCTCTCATGCTCATCTCATCTCAATTTTTCCCCTCTGTGATTCGGCTCGATACCATTTCCCTCTTGCCCTTTCATTTATTATGCACAGCCTTTCGAACCGTTTGTCCACACATTTACTATGCATTGTCAGTCTATCACTCGAATCTTTCAGTGTACACGAGCGCCCGTGCGTGCCTGTGTGTGTGTTGCTACGGTCAACCGGTTGGGTTGATTCGGTTAGTAGCTGGTCCACGTTGGTAGCTGTTTGAGTGCGTGGCGACCGTGAGCTGGTGGCTGGTTTGTTAACCGCCGACGATTTGTTACAAAACAGGCGTGGCCCCCGTGAAGAAGGCCTTTGGGGGCGTTTCGAGAGGCATCGTTCCCTTGCCTCCCTCTCTCTCATTCATTTCTCGACGACGAGGACAGCTTCCTTCTTGTGATGATGTTCAACGTCATCTACTCAATTACTTTACTTTCCACCTTCACTGCCTTGGTTACTAATGCCGAAGTACTCATGAACAGGTATGTGTTAACCAGTATAGCTCGAGGAGCTCTGGGATTACAAACTGAGTTTCAGAAGTTGTCGGTAGAAACTCAAGTGTTTTTCGGAAACCTCAAAATTTATGAAGAAAGCTTCTGTCCATAATTATATTTATTTTACCAACATCACCTTCTTACTCGGTTATTTTGGATCACCTTTCATCCTTCATTTCTGTCGGCCTAACAAGGCAGTGGGGTCGTAAAACTCAAGCAAGCCACTTTTACTCACTTCATTTCCTTTTGCTCTATCTTATTTCCGTGTTTCCATTTTATTTTGTATTATAACCGTAAAGGATAACAGACAAAGTTTTTGGCGTCAATCAATCCCTTCCTGGGATGCGCCGCACATTCTAGTTCCACTCAGAATCGTGGCGGTGAATGTGATGTGTCCTATACAATGTTGCGGTGGCCAGCCGATGTACAAGTCAGTACTTTCATCCTCCCAGACGAGTCTGGTACCAATTTGTCGACTCGGAGGGATGGAAGGCTTGGTTGGCCGGGCGGGTGTTGATGAGGGCTTTGATCCCCGATCACGAGAGTGGGGTGTGCGCCACCTGTCACTGCACCACCTCAGCCCCTACATGCCTTATATCTGATAATATTGTACACATATATTACTACACATATTTTAGTGATCATATATCTTAACTATTTCCTTAAGGGTTTGCTTTAATTCTTTTACCTTCCCCATTTCTGTTGACATACCTTATTTATTTCAAGTTCTTCTGTTTTCCCTGGTATCGATCTGTGTCATCAGTGTCATTATTTCTTTTTCATTTTCCAAAGTTACATGATTTATCTGAGGTGCTTTCTGTTTATGTGAAGTGTGCAGTTAACAGGAATCACTTTGTGAACAAGTAGAATTCCTATGATATCGAAAGAGACTTGTAAATTCAATGTAATCTCTCGACTTCTATCGAGGATTTCCCGGGCAAAGGGTATACCGTATCCACAGGCTAAGAACTTGATTAAGGTCATTGAAACTTCTAATGCTTACATTATTTACAATATAGTCCAATTGTTGCGAATTGACAAATTAGGCCGATTGTCCTACTTCTGGCAACCTATTACAGAAATCACAAGATTCTCGATATGAACCTCGATATTACCTCACGAACCATTTCGGGTTGTAATCGTGTCGCTGGGTAACGCGCTTGTTGTCGTTTTTCGCGTTTTTTATGGGTTGATTGTTGTTTCTTATCAATGTTGTATATGATTCGTGACCAGTTCGCTGAGCTCTACAAATTTTTACTTTTTCAGAAATTTCGGTATTAAGCCATTTTTTCACATTCTCAAAATTTTGAAGGGAGATTTCTTTGAAGTCTGGGAGGGTGGCAAAGATATCCTTCCGTCATCTGTGCTCTGAAAAATTCGATGCATTTTAGCTCATCAAATTTTTAAGAAATATTCTGGAAACTACTATCAGAACGTGAACGTTAAGGTGGCCTACTACCGAATTAAAGAAAACCAAAATGTGTAAGACCACCTTGTGAAGATAGCAAGGCAATTTCGGAAACATATGCAATTTTGAATGAGGAAAGCACTAATAATCGATAAGAAGTTGAGGATAAAGTTTCTAGCGTTAATCGATCCCTTCTATGGGATGCGCTGCGCATGCTAGTTTCGTACAGAATCGTGGTGGCAGCCGATGTACAAGTCAGTGCAGTTATCCGCAAAACGAACGAGTCTGCTAGCAATTAACCTATCCCGGATGAATGGAAGGCATGGTTGAACTGCTGGCATTGATGCTAAATTTGATCTCGCGGCCATGACAGCGCGTCACCTGTCACTTTACCAAATCTCCACAGTAATAATCGACATACAGTAGCGCTCAAAAGTATTCGGCCAAATGGTTTTTCACTTGGGTTTTTCACTCGTAACTTTCTTGCGACTGGACCGATCTAAAAGAAATTTTAGTATGTTGTACTTGAAGACACTGCATACTAAATATACTATTTTGACGCTCAACGGTGTAAGTTACGTGGTTAAATGCAATTTTTTGTTTTTGGACTGCCATCCCTATGCCGTCCCGCTGTGACGCTGTCATCAATATTGATGTTCTCTGAGAAAAGAACAGCCGTTTTTCTTGACCAAGCCTTTTTCTTTTTTTCGGTGGTCTTGTAGTAAATTCTTGTAAAAAACCATGAAAAGTGTCAAGCTGCACTCAATTAGAAGGAAATGTTGACAATAGATTCAGGCACCACATAGCAAAATTTCGTCAAATCTGGTCAAGTAGAAAAAAAGTTATGGCAAAAAGTGTTTGGCCGAATACTTTTGAGCGCTACTGTTTGACGAAAAACGCAAAAATTCGTTTTCGGGAGGTTTCCAACACTTATACTGTACATAGATCGCTGTAGAGGATGGACTGAGGGAGAAGGGAAACGATTAATTTGCGCCGGTTGGGCTCCGTCGTAGTACAGTACATGTACCAGCATCGTGTTTTGTTTAGCTCAGTTAACGATTCATTGCATGGCGAATTGTTAGAGTAAAACGGCTTGGGTCATTGATTTCATTCTACTACGAAACTTCGAACGCTACAGAAAGTTGGTAATCGAAATTGTTCACATCAGCTCTCTTGAAAAGCTTTCTGACTGACCTGCTCGCCCATTTAGTACAGCGTTGGAAGATTCCGTACTTGTGGAAAAACTTGTTGCTCAAGTTTTTACTAAGGAATTCAATTTGAATTCGTTATAAAAAAATCGTAAAAATGAAGCAGCCGTTTTACCTCTTAGCCAGTTTCACCTTTTTCGCTTCAGACCTTACACATGAAGCGGTTTCACACAAAGAAGTTGCCAAAATAGCTACCATTTCAAACGTGTTTGTTCGGTTCATTCCCAGTTCATGAGTTGAATAGAGAGGTGGATATCACTGAAAGATGTGGGTATACTCAGTAATATGTGACTGGCAAGATTTTTATGATAGATCATTTGTACTTGTGTGTCCACAGAACGATAGTACATATAATAAATAACTCAAAAAGTTGGGCTTTATGGCGCCGCCATCTGTTTGGCCCTCCATCTTTTGCTCTTACAACAGGTCATGCGTGTCTCCCTTCGACTATCCTGACCTTTTCGGTATTTATTTATTATCTGTGCGGCCAATCAGAGAAGGGTTCTAGCCTAGCCTCCCATGGAACTTCGAAATGAGATCATGGTGGATGGATAGGAGCGCTAATTTCAACTATGGAAGCCAAGATTGCAGAATGCTGTCCGAACTGTGATTCTTGATAGCTCAATACCCTGTCGATACCTAGGTCTCACTTCATCGATACCTAGGTCTCACTTCAAAGTTTCCTGGAGAGTCCAAACCCTTCTCTGGTAAGGGACACCTATGAACCGACCTCAAAAAAATGGAAGGCTTTCTGGACCTAGACGCGAAATCATTGACGAATTGGTACACCTACCATAATGTGGTCTCGATACCATTTTCCGTGGAAAGGAAGTAGGGATAAAAAAACTTGCGATTGAAGCCCCATTTTTTCTTAAGGAAATTCTTAGGGAATTTTTCTTAGGGAAATTTCTTTACAGGAAAATTCATATGGCTGTTAATCTGTTCTGAAGCCCACGACCTACACTGATGTGTGGCAAACATTATGATGTCACGTCCTTTGGCATTAACTGTGCGGTTAACATTGTTTGTTATACATTTGCATTCTATTTTCTATACGAAAACCAGGTAATAAACTGCGATTCTGACAATGTGACCAACGAGTGTGTAATAAAAGGCGTCCTTGGATCGCAGTGAACTGACGAACAAAAACGTGGCATGCTGGCAGCGTTGTTCTTTGATCCAATTCACCCCATGTTTTCTACCTATACCATTTGACCTGTTTTTGAAATCAGGGAAGAGCGGTCAGGTCGTTCTCGCCACGGAGTTCCATATAGGACGAACTACTTAACAAGTCATTCAGGTCGCAGTCATTAGGGTCTCGAAGGATTGAGTCTGGCCCAACCTTTTCAGGAGCGGAGTCCTCTTCAAATAAATAGGACTTCTGATGAAATTTCGCATATATTTCTACATCAACTGAAAAGTGAGTAAACTCGATGAATGGGTAAGAGGCCATCCACTACTGGTGACTGAATAATCTCAAAGGATCAAAAAGCAGTCGACTGTATAAGCTAGAAAGATCTTCGGTAGTGTAGCTTCAAAGGAACCTGGTCCCTTGGTTTTGGGTAGGTTTATCCCCCCAGTAACGACAGTAGAGATTTCAGATCGCCATCCCATATACAGGGGGTGCCAAAAAAAAAAGTAATTTTGTCTCCTCCACTTTCGACCCCATTTAGCCAAACTACAGTAAATTCTATTGAGGTATTCTCATCCCCAGAATCAAGAGCAGACCTAACTCTATCACTATACTCCGTGGCAGCCTCCTGCACGAGCAGGAACGGGAGCAAGGAAAGACTGTACAAGATGTGTCACCTCAACTGGGCAAAATCCGAAATTTCGTCGCCCTCTTTCACAACCTTGCTGACGTCCGTTCAATCTGGGTACCTAAGGGGATTCATACCGAATGGTGTTCTTTAACAATGCGTTTTTTCCGGGTTCCCAGCGCCCTTCGTTTCCAAGAGCCAAAACGTTCCCCTATCACTGAAACCCCTCCGGAGGCGGATTTGAGGCATGAAAATGATACTTTGGATCATAGCAGCCTTGTCCAAGCAGCAGGGGCTCTGTGACTTCCAAGAACCGAAGGGCCAACCCTCAGGAAGCTTCCCACAAAAGACCTACCACGGAGCTTGGCTCCACTGTTTTTAGCGAATTTTTAAATGTAGGTACTCCGAAGCCCGACTACGCCGAATGAAACCTCCATATTTTTATGAACATGAACGCGAGGAGCCACAGCTTGTTCCTACTTTTAGAGGAACATTTTGGGAATGTTTTGCCCCAATACCTTTATCTCTTTCGTTTCCCTACGTTTTGTAAAATTGGCAGATGTGAGCCGTGGACAAAATTACTTTTTTTTGGCACCCCCTGTATAGTCATCCTACCAGTGTATTCACTAGAGATCATATGCGGTAGGAATATGATTGTGAGCTCATGCGACAGATGACCCCATTAAATGTCCACATGCGATAATTACAATGATCCACTGGTCACTATGAGCTGAGGTTGACTTTTTTGTAAATATTTACGTTGTACCCGTTTTGTTTGGCCTTAGGACAAGTCTCAGGATGGCAACCCTAATCGGGCTCAAAAACTGTGCAGTCTGCCTTCCTGTAGCTTCCCAAAATATATGTTTGAGGCTATTTTTTGCTTTTCATGAGTAGCTGGCCATCTAGATTATGGCTATCCCAAGTGCATGCACTGGTAAGATGAGCTCAACCCATAATTTTCATCAAACATAATACTAAACCATTTAATTTAACTACCACTACAAATCACTATCACTCCATCATCTACCAGCGATGCTTCTTGTTAGTTCAGAATTTTCGTCGCACCTGATGATTGGAACTCTGTGGAATAGTAAATAGGACAAGTACATACAGCGGCCACTTGAAAACGAGCGCCGACTCAATTTTTTCAGTTTCCCATCAAAGACATCTCTTTTCCTAGTTAGGTCAGTCAGGTTAAAGACAGTGTTAGGGGTAATGTGGGTGGTAAGAAATCCCAAAAGGAGTCATTTAGTGAAAAACTACTGGTCTGAAAGGCCTATGCATGGCGAAATCCCCCGCGTAAGGAGCCCCCTTGAGCTGTGGCAGAGGCGGCCTCGTCAGGACAAGCCGCCTTGGATCAGGACAGCCCGCCTCCAGGCGACGTGATTAGTGGTTGGTCACAGTGAGGTTGGTCAAGGAGATCGGCAGGATTGAAGGTATCGCAGCGCGCTTTCTCACTTTTAGCTTGAAGCTCACCACATGAAATTTGATGCTGTCGCATTTTCGAACATCCCTTCATGTTCACGTCTTGGTAATGCCAATGGAGAACCTATGCGGACTACCCGCCTCTTGACGGGAAGGTCGTCCGCGCCTAGAACCAACGATGGGAAGGGGTCCTATTTATCGGGTTTTTGGCCATTTCCGTCGGTTTTTTCTATACTCCTGTTACCAGGCATCTCGGCTTTCAAATACACTACTTCTTTCACTTTTCGTCCGAATTTCCTCTAAAGCTGCCTTTAACAAAGGAAGATGGGTAGCAGCAAGTGGCATTGCTACCGCACATATTGTTCGGGAATCCATGTACGGGCTACGCATTCCCATGTCAAACGAGGCTTCCATCACCTCACTATTGGACATTTGGCCACTCATTGTACAGATGCATAGCTTGTGCAGTACATGGTTTCTGCACATTACTGTATTGTTGCATTTCGGCGCTATTACGATGCAGGATAGAGGTAGAATGCGCGGCTCATTTTGGAATGAATGAGCACAGGGCACTGATGGCTTCCTGGCATCATTTCGTCCCCCAAGAAAAGCTACACCACCTGGAAAATACTGGCAAAATTTTACTTTTATGTACTTATGCAAATCCCTCGAACCCAATCAGCCCTCCCTATCGAACCCACAGCCCAAAATTCAAAACTACCACAGTAAGATTAGAACCTACAAACACCTACATATGGTGCCTTTATATCCTTACCTGAACAGTATGTGGTACGCCAATGCTCAATCGTTCTCAGTACGAGTCACGAAAGGTAATCACATAAATTCCAGGGCCGCCCGGAAAAAGTCTTTTCGTATTTTTAAATACCGCTTTTTCCCTCAAAACTGCTTTCCACAAAATTTCTTCTGTACACATATATGTAGTACAAGTCCACACGCATCTATAGGTATTGTTGTCTTCCATCTCCCGGATAACCCTTTTCGGCAAAATAAAAATATCAAAGGTCACTTCATTTTCAATTCCAATTTTTTTTCTTTGAATGGCGTTAGACAGGGAAAGGAAAAGGTGATAATCCGATGGAGCAAGATCAGGGCTATAAGGCAGCAATTTTTATCCAAGCTCGAAAATTTTTCAAAAGAAAAAATTCAAAAAATTTTTTACTACTAGTGAAAAAATCACTCGCCAAAAAATTCTCGAGCTTGGATAAAAATTGCTGTCCATCCACCTTATAGCCCTCATCTTGCTCCATCGAATTATCACCTTTTCCCTTCCCTGTCTAACGCCATTCAAAGAAAAATTTTTTTATAATTTTTGTATTGAAAATGAGGTTGACCGTTGATATGTCTATTTTGCCGAAAAGGGTTATCCGGGAGATGGAAGACAATAATACCTATAGATGCGTGTGGACTTGTACTACATGTGTACATATGTACAGAAGAGATTGCTGGAAAGCAGTTTGGAGGGAGAAAGCGGTACTTGAAAATACGAAAAAACTTTTTAGACTACCCAATATAATGTATCAGTGAAATTAGGGCTAGCAAAGTTGATTCGATAAACGCCACAATGGCGGGTTCAAGGATTGAATGTACTTCGGCTTCGGCCGTAGTAAAGTGGTAAACTCTGAACATCACCTTGGAACGTCAGACGTTGTTTTCAGAATTACCAAGAAAATTCCTCCTCACCATAACATTCCAGAGCTTCCGGATTGAAACGTGCCCTGCAGTAAGTACACCTGCACTTTTGTGGCATGACTTGATCTGATGTTATGGCCTGTTTGGTGAACTGGTACCTTTTTTTTGGGAGACAGCGATCACATGTGGTATCTGTTTATATTAGAATTTCTATGTTGCTATGGTATTTCTACCATATCCTTGTGTTTAACGCGCTGAAATAAATCAGGGCTGCGTTCCTTCTCTGATTGCAATCGACAACAGGCTCATTCGAGTTCACAAAAAGTGTACAGAAAAAGGAGCACGTTTTTGAACTGTCAGATGCCATTAAGAAAAATAGTTTTCTGGGCTTTTGCAGCATTTTTTTTTGCTTTTTTGTGTTGTTACTCGTTTTTCTCGTATCTTCTAAGTCCTACCAAGTTGCGGGGTCTTAATTTTTATAGGTAAAAATGGTATCATGCACCGATCGTTCAGCAGTAGTAGTTGCGGTGCACAAGCGCGGCTCTTCAGTTAAAGAGTATACGCACTTCCGCCAAGTATGCAAAACAAAGAGTGATAAAAGAAATAAAAGTATTAGGGCGAAATATTCCTGGAATGTTCCTTTGAAAGCAGAAGCAAGCTGAGGCCAATCACTTTCACAGTCATGAAAATAGAAATTTCGCCGGCAGTGACTGCACGCATTCTGAAGAATTTCAGGAAGAGATTGAATGCTTGTATTGAATGGCGCACAGTTCGAATGTGATATATGATCCCTCATGTAGAATTCTCTGATGGTTCAAACAAACAGAAAATTTTCTTATTTGGCTTGATTAGTGCAAACTTGTGGATAGTTTTTCCGTCACGCTTCATGTGGACCACCCAGTAGTTCATTTCTCTTGTTTATATGTACTTTTCTGTTAAAAACAAAGAGTAGGGAATATCATTGGCAAAGAAGCATGAATCGTTTAAACACCAACGAAATCAGTGATAGATAATCTTAGCCTTTGGACGATCGCATCTGTTTCTGGTGAATGGTCTATTCCAGCTGAAAGCCCAATTGAAGATCATTTCGATCATTTAATTTATTCCACTCAAAATGAAACGAAGTGCTGCAGAATACAGTAACGATGAAAAAATAAAAACTCTCCAGCTCTGATGAAGGTTAAAAACAGAAAGCGTGTTTAACAAAGCCCTTGCTTGCAACATTTCTCTAAATTCAACGATATCACCTTTTCCCTCTGATGTTACTGAGCTTTGCCAAATTTACACCGTACCTTTTCTATTGATTGATCTTATTACTCACAAACCTCTTTCGCCTAATGGTTGCCACCGCTCATAAGAACCAGGTCGAAGACTGGGCCGAACCTGAACTTCCGACACGCTGTCAGAGCTTTCAAAGCGCTA
The DNA here is from genome assembly GCA_963978905.1 of Trichostrongylus colubriformis. NCBI lineage: Eukaryota > Metazoa > Nematoda > Chromadorea > Rhabditida > Trichostrongylidae > Trichostrongylus > Trichostrongylus colubriformis. The sequence continues at coordinate 22,716,797 of OZ022256.1, forward strand.
GCAACGTGCGGTAGTAAAGGTCTGCTAGCTTTGCAACTGCATGCTGACCAATCTGTCCACAAAGAAGACTAGAATACTCGCATGACCTTGTACTGTGCCCTCGTGGTTTCAGTTTACTTGGAATGGCTGTCTGCTAATGGATTTAATCAAGCGGAAAGTCCTATTCATATAGGCCACTAAGAAGCTCTTATTGCGTGAATGGAAGTTATGATAGTGGCGCAGCATGCGCAACGGACAGCTAATCCACCAACAGTCCTATCCAGCTCTTTGTTGCGGTCTCATTTGAAACCAGAAGTCGGTGCACTTTTTTCTCCACTGGGTTTTCGAGCCATTAGAAGGATAGGAAAGCCTATAAGTGGATTTGCTCGATTTTCCACTACTCTAATGCTGATTCATAAAGCCGTTTGAGGAGTGAACTGGTTTCCGCGATCAAGCAAATGTACTGCATCAAAGCCAATAAGCCGTGGGTGATCACACTGCATGAGAACTATCCAATTCGAAACTGGTATCATGTGTATGCTGGCGCGTTTTATAAAGCGTCAATCCTCGCTCTTAGCAGGAAGCAGAAAATTCTCTCGAATTTTTGAAATAGAAACTGTAAAAATGAATCAGATCATGGCAGAAATTCATTACCCTTCACTTCGTCATTCATAATTGTCATTTGTGTTGAGCACGGATGATTAGGGAACACGGGGGAATCAGATTGCGATTGCAACTCTATTGATTACTGACAAAATAATCAAAATGCATTTAGTCACTACCTGAAGTTGTAGCGTTTCTCAAACTTATTTCGTTAGATCGAGTTGCCTAACCATTATTTATATCGGGACGATCTTAGAATATGTTACACTGCGTGAGTTTTGTCCACTCGTTGAATAACATTTATGATTGTCGCAAGTATGCTGAGTTACGAGCAGAAGCTTCGGTCTCGGACGGGACTCGAACACGCACTCCATGTTTTCAGTGCATATGCTCTAATCCACTACACTACCAGAACCCATTTCACTTTACCTCAGCTTCCGAATGGTATATTTAGGCCGCGGTCATACTTTGCGCAAGCTGCGTTAGTTGACGCCGGCACCGGCGTCAACTAACGCAGCTTGCGCAAAGTATGACCGCGGCCTTACCATAACTTATCAGCACTCACACGAGTAACGTGCTGAGCCGGCCTGAACCGGTTGGCCAATGTCAGCATTGAACCGTGAGCTAATCTCTAGCAGACATTGTTTTTTGAAGTCTTTATTTTGTTAGCTGATTATTTCGCCGCAGCCCGCGATGCAAAAGCTCTAATAAGTATGCTGTGTTATGGAGTATCTACTCAAGTTTTCAGCTTCACGGTTCGATGCCTGCATTTGCCAGCTGGTTCAAAATGTTGTACGTTTGAGTGCTGATTAGCTATAGTAAGTAGACCATAGTGAAGCCGTGTTAGGTTGAAAAGGGTCTCGATAGTGTAATGGATTAGCAAAAATGGCCGGAAAGCATGGAGTGCGTGTTCGAGTCCCGTCCAAAACCAAAGCTTTTGCCCACAACTCAGCATACTTGTAACAACTTTGGCATCGCGGGCTGCGGCAAAAAACAGCAGCTATCAAGAGAAACCCCTATCATTGATACATCAACACAATCAACGAATATCGCTACTTTTTATCCGAAACTACCATAATACTTCATATTCAGATTTTCCATGCTTAAAAGACAGAAACCACACATTTATCCAACTACATATATGAAAGACAACTTCACCTCTCCGTTTTAGAGAAGGCTGTGGAACGACAAAGGCATGTCTATTCAAGCCGGCCGGGTGTAATCCGAACCTTGACTGCACAATCGGGCTGATCTTTTTCGTTGTGGGCCCTAATCAACTTCGTGTGGAGATGGTGGCCACGTCATTGATACCCACCGTACCGCAGCAGTACATTGCCATTGCTTTCTCCAATGATGCCATTATGGTGAGCGTTACCGTTTCTGCGATTCACTGACTTTGTTTTTTTATCAACATTCGACTCATCAGTTTCTGTCAGATAATCGTACACGCTTATGGAAACTGTTACGTGAGGGCATATGTAATTGAATTAAAACCACGATAAGTGTGACGGGTGGCGTCGTTGTGGTTTGAGAGTGACAGTAATTCGGTTAGAAGCGTGTAGCAAATTTTCCAACCGCATGTTTTTCCACCGAATCAAGTTCACACAGTGAATCGCCATTTTCACTTAGCGAGAGAGGGAGGTACATAATCAATGTGGAAATTGTATTCTTCATGATTATTAGGGACCATGCGTGATTTCCACCTATTTTCGTTCAGCTTGTTCGCAAGCATGTCACAAAGAAAAGATTCGCGAATATTTCATCTTCATTGATGGATGAGCTCTAGGAATCAAGTATTTAGCACGCCGAGGGCTCGAACACTTCCTGAAGCCCATTCATCGGTGATTCAAGGTCCCGCCTACATCTTGTCAATTGCGGAGTATTGTAAAGAGAACTTCATGAACGAGAAAATTCAAATGTAACTGAAACTCCATAGGGTCAAATAAAGTAGAGGGGGGACACAACTTTGCGTCGACGTTTCACCCACGTCAAAGCTTCTTTCCCTGCCTAAGCTTAGGCTAAAGCAGATGAGACCTATGCTTTGACATATGCTTTTTTATGTATTAGGTTGATTCATAATAAATCGGACAAATGGTAGTGATGATTTCTAGAGATCATAACTCAGTAACGAATGAACGAAAATGGACGCGCGAGGTACCGTTGGAATGAGTATGAAAAGCTCTTCAAAGTACCGCAAAATAATCACTCCAAAGTAAATTCATTCCGCCACAATGCCGCACGATTTCAAGCGGTCCAGAGACCACATCCGCAACGTCATACTATTTATATCGCTATCTGGCCAGGAACCCGCGGATATCGGCAGACGTCTGATAGAAGTTCACAAGGAGCATGCCCCCGGCAGAAGTACACTGTAGTTGTAGCATTCGAAGTTTGCGTCAGGCGACTATTCCATCGAAGACGAAAACCGCGGTTGGTGGAGCGTACACGGCGTAGAGTACTGGGAGCTGCTCGATGAAGGTATCACAGTATCCGCCGACGTCTACGCTCGTCAATTACGAGAATTGAAGGCCAATGTCCAAAGTTCGCTACGGCGGCGGTCACATGTCTACTTCCAGCACGACAACGTGTCTACTTCCACAGACCGCACTTCGCAAGATCGACCAAGGCCGAGCTGCTGTCGTACAGTTGGACCGTACTTCTATACCCACCGTACTCCCCAGACCTGGCCCTTCAGATTTCCACCTTTTCTCCCACAGCCAACGCCACCTGGACGGCCAAGACTTCAAAACTCGCGACGAGGTCAAGGCGGCACTCGGCAACTTCTTCGAGCTCCAGCTTCCGGCCTTCTGGAGCAAGGGCATCCATGATCTGCCTATACCGTGGCAGAAGGTCATCGATAAAGATGGAGTATATTTCAAGTGAATCCCTGTTGTCGTTAAAAAGTTGTACGACAATGATTAAAATTGGTCAATTTGTCCGATTTATTATGAATCAACCTAATAGAAGGAGGAGATATCAATTTTAGCCTAAGCCTAGGGAGGGAAGGGAGTTTCGACGTCAACGCAGAGTTGATTCTCCCCCCCCCTACTTTATTTGACCCCTTCGATATTTTATAATTCCACCAACCAATCTGCACAATCAAGTGACCTATCCCGCTGGGCAATTCTACTGGTATAAGCGGTCCTACAGTCGTAACGGATATTATTATGCTATGGTAAAAAAAACTCATGGAATTTAGGAAAAAGAGCCTAATATCCCGTTGAGAGATCATGGAGTTACTAGGAAGAATTGAAGGCAACGATGTGTAACATTCGTTTCGGCGGTCGTTTCGGATTTCTTAGATACATGGTTGTGACATTCAAAATAAATGTGATACAGCAGACCGTACCCTACCATCTTTCTGCTATGAAGAAAGCAACAAAATTGATGGGAGAGCAGGATTAAGCATGAGATGTCTTCAGAAAGGTTGCATTCTGAGTTAGAAATGGAGAGGCTGCATTTTTGATCGGAGTTTCTTCGACAACCATTATTTTAGGCAGTTTTTGAATCACTGAGAGGATTTCTAAAAAAATTAGTTCGATAACCACATCTAATACTATGTATATAGAATGCTATGAATATCGATTGAACAAGATTTTGGGTATAGGAACAGATTGCGTAGACCGTGGCGGTTCGTACTTCCCAATTTTCCCGGCACTTGACTTTCCAAGGGGAGCGTCAACTATCCAAATCCCTCTCGAGCATTTTAATTTCCCTCGCTCCCTGATATCAGTGGAGAATAGCGTCGGGAAAGCTCTACGTATCTGTGTCATTTCCACAGATCCTTGTTGTTTTTCAAGTATCATAGTTAATAGCAATTTAGCTTTACCGAGTAGTGGGTACGAGAAACGAAAATGAGTCTTCAAAGCTTTTGCTTTTCATCACTGTGTGGGGTCAGGCTTGGTCGAGGAATCCTAGAGAGGGGTCGTTTCGGGTATGGAGTAGATGTGGTTGTCTGTATTTGTTAAGGTAAAGCAACGCTAGAAGATCAGGAAGTTACATAGTATTGTCAAACTTCCCAAAAAGGACCTCACAATGTTCAATGATCCTGTCATTGAAACCATGAGTACGAACGACGCTACTGTGATGAAAATGAAACAAATTATTTCTAATATACATATAGAATGAATCATAAACATATCACAGTGAGCTTTTTCGAATTTCAATGAGAGCGCCTTTAGCGCACTTGGAGTCGGCGCAGTTTTTTCGTACACTCCTTTCAATCAAGAAACTTTCAAGCGGATCGTTTTGAATAAACTCGCTTCTATTTGAGCTGTGCGTATGCGCCTGATACTTTCCGTTTCCAAGGTCTTGTTCGCTTCCCTTCTTCCATTTACTCCCATCGCATTTCTTCGATTCTTCGCAGATTTTGCGCGGTCACGAATTCTCACCTTCCAAGGTCAAGTACCGCCTGTGAAAATGGTTTTTCTATTGCGGTACATCGCGATAACCCGCTTTTTCACGCTTCCTTTTGATGAGCGTTTTTTTGCACGGGAATAACTAAATGTTTTCTCAAACACATTAGTGCCATGCAGCTGGGCTTGAGTACTAAACAGTTCCATAGCCTTGCTTGTTCCTTGGAAATTTGTCGATAGAGATTAATTGCAGTTCGAACGAACATGAATGACGGTTCTTTCAAAATGGTCGATCCGAGCGTGGAGACCAACCTTTAATTTTATTGAGAAGTTTATTTTCAGGGAGAGGATTTCGTGACAGAATGTGTGCTGAGCGATATGGGACAATTTGCCGGTTGGGAACCAGAGATCTTCGTCTCATTCAATCATGGAAAAGCCAACGATCGTGTCTATTTGAATGATGTATGTTTTAATAACGCATATGGTTTTCATTTCCAAATCTTCTTTCTACCCCAAACCGGTGTAACTCTTACTTCGGTACAGACTCTTTACGAATGCATTGAAAATATTCAGAGACACTCTCAATAGGTACCTATGTATTCTGGAGTTTGGTCGGAATTCCGATGCATTAACTCTCCACCAGTCAACGCGTCCTATCGTTGAAGGAATCGTGCAAAATGAGTTTCTCTGCTATCCATACATTTATGTTGTATTTGCTTAAGGGCTGGATACAAAGTTGCACGCGAGAAAGTGAGAATCTGCCTTATGTACAGCTCCTAAAAGAGATGGACGGCAGGGCGGGACGTCCAAGTAAATGCCCGTCCCGTCGTCTGCCGCGTCAGAAACGGAGAGTGGACTGTTCACGTAACTTTCTGCTGCCACTTTGCGTCTCCTACCGCGGCGGACTGCGAGGCGGGGCATCCACTCGAACACCTTGCCCTTTTGTCCGCCACTTTGAGGAGCTGTATCTCAGTCGGATTCCCATTTTTTGTGGTCATCATTGAGCAAGTGCAACATGGGTACCATATTGGTAACAGAGGAACTCTTTTTCTCGTGAACGATTCTTTTAATTGTTCTCGATTGCGACATTCACACTCGTCGGAGAAACGTTCATCGTTCCCTTTTTGATTTTTTCTCTAGCAAATTTTAGTAGTAGCATGCAGACTTTCGCTCTGGAACAAGGCCTCCTGGCTACCCTACCTTTCGGATCTCTACTTACAGTGTAGGGGCACGAGGCCTGCCCTCGCTACAAATTAAAAAATGTTAGTGTTGCAGAAACTCCATTTGCAAATGGAATTTTTAAAGTTATGCATGACCACGGGATTCATGACATATTCATGCGTTTCAATCTCTTGATCACCCATTTTATTTTTGCCCTTAAAGTGTCCGAAAACTGGACATGAGATCGGGGAATTAAACCTTACAATATCTGTGAAATAACTCTGAATGATCTGAACCAATCGCTGAACATCCTAATCACATGAGCGCGCTCTCTGAAGTCTAGCCAAAAATGCCACTCTCAACTCCCTTGTGAAGCAATCCTGACGCGTTTTACCGAGAGTTAAATTTGGCGAATCTTCTTATGGCCACTGAAGACCATTCTAACCATCCTTTTTCAGGATGAACATCGTCAACTAATTTCGAACATCTCGTCTCAAGTGGTTGACGGTCGCCTAGTTTGTCACTTCACGCAACAAATTGTTCCACAAATCGACCGACGCAACGGACTCATCTGGAGCCTCGACAAGCCCTTCTATATCATGGGAGCCACCGGATCGGCACAACCAGATGGTGCGTTCACCTTATGCCGATAGAATCAGAGTTAGACTCCAAGTAGTTCAGCTATTGGCTTGACGAGTGTGGATGTGCACCTTTATGTCAGGATTTCGCACCGCATCGTGTTGCAAGCGAAGCTATCCAGGCCAGCTAAAGGCGCCGTGTTGTTGGTTCCCAAGGCGATTACAAGTCACCTGTGTATGACGCCCCTTGGATTACCGTGTAGTAGCTCTAGGGCTCAACTCTAGCGGCGCCCATGGTCGCCACACTCCGCATCGTTCGCCGCTTGTCGTGATGCGAAGTCCTGACATAAGAGTACACATTCGCCGAATGTTATTACATACTGCTCGGAGTATGGTAAGGCGGTGAATCTCAAATCTGTCAATCAAAACTCGAAAATATTCTCGATTTTATAAACTAATGTATTAAGTCTGTCAAAAAGTATCCGCCGTTTTGCATTGCCTAAGTTTGGCAGATCATGCTCTGCTCTAACACAGTTGATTATAACGAAACAAAAACCATTAGACTTAGCACACTTTTTTAAAACTGCGATGCAACTGTCAACGGCAGACTGTCGCCGCGTTATTTCATTGATCGTTACGCACGCGATGTATTTGGATCAAAGGCGGCTACAGTAACCCAAATAATTCGCTTATGGGGTCTGATACCGACCACAGCAGGGCACCTATGGAGGTTACGGTGGCCGCGTCCAATTATAAATGCGCGCGCACGCGGCGCAATTTTAACTGGTATGCGGCTACCGTAGCTCCAGAATTTTCCGGTCAGTGTGTTTTATTCCGGCAGTACAGGGCACCCCTTGGGTTGTTGTCGCCGCTTTACTCCATCGCACCGTCGTACGCGCGACGTACTTTCAACTGAGCGCGGTCACCGTAACTCCGTGCGCGTATCCTTCTACCGCGCTCACCGCCTGGGGGTAGATCCTGTTTTTTCTATTCGAAACATTTTTCCTTATAATATGAAAACTGTTAAAGGGCGATTTTGATATCCATGTCTTCTCAAAGCCATGTCTCCTCTGAGAGATGCTTAGGAGCTCCAAAAAGTAGTGATCCGCATTGGAGACATCTTAGATTTACAAGGAATAAAGTATTAGGTCTGTGCACAATAAATGGCCAGAACATAACTGGCCATAATTTCGCTCAGACACAAGTTTACTTGTTGAAATAAAAATCATTCGAATCTACAGAATTTCGCCAATGATCTGTTGAAGAAAATATGTCATCATGATCAAATTCTGGACTGCTAGAATCAATAAAGTCAAGAATGGCATTTTTACCGTGCATAATTTTTCTGCCGCAGGTTTGCATCGAGAACCTGGAAAAAGTGGTAATCCGTCAGGGATAGGTCTGGGGAATAAGCGGGGTGAGGGAGAGGCTCGATGCCTAACTGCATCATTTTTTACTGGGTGCGCAAAACAGCGCAATCGAGACGCTCCCTGACCCCCCTTATTCCCCAGACCTATTCCTGACGGATTACCACTTTTTCCCGGTTCTCGATGCAAACCTGCGTCAGAAGGAGTTCGCCGAAACGACGCATGTTGAAAATGCCATCGTTGATAATTTTCGCAATCCAGAACTTGATCATGATGGCATATTTTCTTTACCAGATCGTTGGCAAGGTTGTGTAGATTCGAATGGTTTTTATTTTGACAAATAAAGTTGTGTCTGAGCGAAGTTATGGCGTTTTGAAAAAAGTGTTCCGTTTTGACAATTTATTCTGCACAGACCTAATAAAACTTGCGCACCTTGCTTTATGCAGTCTTTTTTGGGTAGCTAATTTTCAGAAGTGGGAGTTTTGGTGTCACCGCGGAAATTGCTGGGACCTTCGCAGTTCAACGGAGGAGAGCGTGTTTCCTGTGCCCTCGATCGGTTTTTCTTTGAAAGGTTCGATTGCTATGTGAGGAATCGCTCGCAGAATTTTGGTGGTCTGTCCTCACAGTTTCCCGTGACATGAACTTGCTAAGCTACCCTGCTGCTATTCATAGGGGAACATCCATCCCAAAACCAGTCATTATATTTCTAATTAGCTGCAACGTATTTTTTGAAAGATCTTAGACGTTTTGCCCCACCACCCGAGATGGTACTTTCTTATGGCTTGAATAAACGGTTGCAATAGAGCACCCCTGAAAATCGTTTCTAGTCTTCAGATGTGAATGAAAGAGCAGGCTTTTCTCTACAAAGTTTAACACAAACAATCTGAAAAGTCGGAAAATTTAGTGCTGAAAAATCAAGGCGATATAGTCGACGTGCAAAACGGCGGAAACGTTTTGTGCGACCTAATACTTTCATGGGCTTAGCCAACCTCTACAAGGGAGAACTATGAGCTACAACAAAAATGGTAGCTGAGGTGCTTCTTCCTAGCCGTCAGCTTTCCTATTTTACCAATACTTGTGGACATACGCCACAACCTCCTACTTTTTCGAAAATCTTTCAACTGTTCCAGACTATAAAGTCTCGGTGAGTTTTAAAAAAGGAAGAAAAAAGAACAAAAGTTCGGATCATCCATAGCTTTTCAATATTTCAGAAGTTAATGCCCACGACACCAATCGCGGCTCTCACTTCTATCCCATTGTTTCGTCAGCAAGAATCAATCCGTCTGAAATAGGTGGAGCTACAGTGAGTTTAAATTTGTACTTTGTTCGAACATTTCCATGTAGGGTAATAATGTTCAATACGCCCTTGAGTAGCTCCACTTGAAAGGGGGCACCAGACTTTCTCTTTTCCAGCAAACTAGATTCTACCAATTGAAAGGTCCAAGGAAATTCCAGTCCTTCTGTTATCTATATACAGGGGGTGCCAAAAAAGTAATTTTGTCTCCTCCAATTCCAACCCCACTTTAGTCGAACTACAGCAAATTCTGTTGAGGTATTTTCATCCCCAGATTCAAAAGCAGACCTCATACTATCACTATACTCCGTGGCAGCCTTCTGCACGAGCAGGAACGAGAGCGAGGAAAGAGTGAACAAGATGTGTCACCTCAACTGGGCAAAATCCGAAATTCCGTCGCCCTCGTTCACAATCTTGCTGTGGTCCGTTCACTCTGGGTACTGAAGGGATTCATACTGGGTGGTGTTCTTTAACACTCCGTTTTTTCCGGTAACCAGCGCCCTTCGTTTTCAAGAGCCTAAACGTGCCCTTACCACTGAAACCCCTCCGGAGGCGGATTTGCGCATGAAAATGATACTTCGGATCATAGCAGCCTTGTTCAAGCAGCAGAGGCCCTGCGACTTCCATGAACCGAAGGGCCAATCCTCAGGAAGCTTCCTACAAAAGACCTACCATGGAACGCGCCTCCACTGTTTTAAGGGGACCTTGATACCGTGGGTGCTCTGATGCCCGACTGCGCCACTCGAAGGTTCCATATTTTTATAAAAATGAAAGTAGTGAGTCTCAGCTTGCTCCTACTTCTAGAGGAACATTTCGGGAATATTTTGCCCCAATGCTTTCAGTTCTTCATTTCCACATTGGAACAAAAGAAATTTGTCGGTTCTCTTCGTGTTTCTGCCCAGTACTGTATCTATTGTGGTGATTCTGAGGGCATTTAGAACCATGAGACTTCCGTGCACGATTCCTCTAGTTCAATTTTTATTTTAGTTCGATGAAGCACTGAGCACCAACAGCGATGCTCAAGGAACGGATAGTATGGTCTCGGCAACAACGTCGACACCGTTTGTGACAAACTCTCCCATAACCACATCAGAAAGTGAAAGCTCGTCCGTTACCTCACTGGAAAACGAAAACTCATCCACGGGCTACTGGAAGAAAGAAAGCTCGTCCGTTGCTCATCCTAGTGGAGAAAGCTCAACGGTTGCCTCCTTGGAGAGTGAGAGCTCATCAATGGTTTATTCAGGAAGCGAGCGATCGCTAGCTTTTGTAGCTCTGTACTCTATCGTGATACTTCTTCGGCTACTATGATGACCCCTTATCTTATCTAATCATAGCCTACTCTTACAAATTTATTTACTATAGCTTGAAACATTAAGTCACGAGCGAGCTTGATTGTTCTGAAATTTCACTTTATGTACTTTTATTTCATCATTTTTTCGCAGGTGTCTCTTAGGCGAGGAATCCGGTGGCTGTTGTTAGAGGGGCGTGGTCACAATTCACTACGACAAGAACGCGTATGAACACGTGGCGTGGCACACAACGGAATACTTGAGATTTTTCGCTGTTTTCCCTTTTTGAAGCGGCATCTTTTTTCAACGAAACACTTCTTGTCGGCTCCAATTTCGAGTATGGAAGTGCTGCTTCTGCAACTTTCTTTTACCCAGATAACTGTCGTAGGGAAAATAATAGCCTTCTTTCTGAGATTGATTCCCGATTGCTTAGCATTTTGCCGAAGTGTCAGTCAGGTTACTAGGATCATTTACAAATGGTGGAAATGTTTAATTTTCAATAACCTTCGCCTCTAATTGCATAAGTTGCGGTGTTCTGGTTTGCCTACAGGATCACACACTTTCCAAATTCTACATTCTAACCATTTTCGATGTATTTTCACGGGTACTTATTGTACATATAAATGTTTTTCGTAGTCAGCAAAAAGATCAGTTACAAAATTATCATGGTGAATGCCTGTCGTTGTAGTAATAAATTTCTAGTTGATTCGTTCGTTATACTTGAAAGCTCCGCTTGAGGTAAGGAGAAAATGAAAATTGAGAAATTATGCTCTGAACCAAGCATTCCATTCACCAGAGGTGATGTGAACTCCTTTTAAAATGCTTTAAATCCCTTTGTTCCCTGTTCTCGAATTTTTCGCCGTTTTATTTCTCTCTTCCTGTTACGACTACTGATCACCTCTACTTTGATATCCCACAAGTTTTCTACACTCTGCCAAAATTACCCCTAAATGTGTCTTCAAGAAGTTCACAATCCGTAAAGAATATTGGGTTCATTTGCACCTTTGCTGCTCTCCTACAGATCGGGCAAGGGAGTGCAAACCATAGCAAGTGCATGTTCTGATGGAGCGTACTCCGAGAATCGCCCACTCAAGGAACTAGTGAGTTTCGCTACGGCTATGGTGGGGCCTTCCGAAAGAGGTGTGTAAATATGTCGAAATGTCGCTTTGCGACGTCGCACTCGCGGCGCCATTAGCGCAACTTGCCGCGGTCGGTTGGGAATCCGCTCAGGACTCAAGTGTTTGGTACCATGGAGGTCCTTCAAGAAAAAGCTCTATATCTCATCATTATCTAAAAACAATAACTTTTGTACTAAAATGGCAAAATAGTAACACTAGAAGTAAAAGAAACGATAGCATCACATGTTAATAATCCTAATTAAGAATCAAGTAATTCGGGGTAAAACTCTAAAGAGAGCGCGCAATGTACGCAATCACACGCGAATAAATCCGTGGTGCAGCGCCGCGCGTGGCTGCGCGAAAATTCGACATAAGTATACACATCTTTCCGGAAGTGACCTATGGTCAGAAACTGAGCGTGGAACGACTCATAAGTTATGGGTTTCAATTAGTCATCAGGGCTGGTGAGGTATCAGTGAGATTTGGGGAAGCTGAAAACGGAGTGCGGTGGAGAAAGTGAGGAGATCTATCACAAATCTATAAGAAACTCTTAGCGACAAAGCACCCAGTGGTAGCAATGGCCAGTCGTAGATACGTGGTATACCAGCAAAAGGGATGTCTTCGGGAATTGTCCTTCCGAGTTTTCTGAATCCGTCCCATGAATCAACGTTATGGATACGGATGTTACGGTGGGACGATGACAAATATGCTTCTCTGTAAAGTCACAACACCGCAGCGAATGGTGTGACGTTAATGATCCAGATCCTCTTTTGATTCCCTATGAGCAGCATCAATATCCCCGATCCATAACTTTTTTGTGAGCTTGCGATGCGTTTTTCCCTTTAAGGGAATAATAAAGCAAAATATGACGAAAATGAATGTTTTGATTTTCCTTTTCCGATCCTGAGGCACTGCCACTGTGAATAGCAATAAAGATAGCTGACATACAAAGCGTGGGGTGTTGGTCAGAACACTCTCATCGGTAAGGTCATAGGAACACACAAAAGCCACACCTCGACGCGTGCGTGCAATTTACAATAGGGGCAGCACGGCACTGGTCGCACGTGGTGACCTACCGAATGTCCTGGCCATCACCCGAATATAATTGTGCCAACTTTCCAACTAAAGACGTCACTCAAGCAATTTCCTTGACGGGTAACTGCTCAGGGAGACGGTCTACGATATTGAGTTTGTGACCTGCCACTCAATCTTCCAATAAATTCAAAGGCTAATTCAGGTTTTGTTTAGAAATTCCTTATACTTGAAAAATTTGCAGTCCCCACTGCCATGTCGTCGTCATCGAGCACACGCCAGGATGACATTCAGAACGAGTTTTTGAAATTTCAGGAGAAAAAAATTCGCTGAATTTTTGCACAATTAGAAACTCATGAACTAGGGATTTCGTACAGTGCAAGAAACCGAATGAAACTCCGGAAAAGGTGACATTTTCGAGCAAAAGGGGGATTGACCAGAGTTAAAAGGAAACTCAATGGTGGAGCACTTCGACGTGGAGAGCCGGTACCAAAGACAAGTTTACCAATCATAGCGACAATCAGTGCAACTGATGAAGGATGAAAGAGGATGCTCAAATTTCTTAGATTCAGGCTGGGTATTAAGACCGGTGATTCCATGGGCGAGTAGACATTGTACTGTCTGCCCTGACTATGATAAAAACTATGCAATAAGCTTCTCAGCTCCGTTGTAGAAAGAAGTGCATCGCAAATCTGGAGAGCAGAAAGGACCATTATAAAACGGCATCTGATGATTACGTGCGATCATTATCCATTTATTACAGAACCCTGACCCACAATCCTCCGTTGGGAGCTCATTTGAGGAATCGTCAAAATAATGTTTTAATGAAATTTTGCGTCATCGATACATACAGATACCGGAGATGGCAAATTTGGTACACGGTACACGCTGCCACGGTACACGCTTACAGTTCGCTATTTGTCACTTGCAGTTGGACCGCATGCAAAGTTTCACGTGAAAATGTGAATACGGCTAGGACACCACCACAAAGTCTCGGCCGGGCGGGCGGGGCCTCCAAGCAAGTGCCCACCCTGTCGTCCGCCCCGGACGCAGACGTACTGTAGGAGCTGAAAGTTATGTAATCAGTCTCACTCTCCCTTTTCAACCGCGGTGGATGACTGGACGGGGCTTTTGGAGACTCTTGGAGATTCCGCCCATCCGGCCGAGAATCTTGGGAGCTGCGTCTTAGCTAAATTCACTATTTCGCACAAAACTTTGCATGCGGCCCTTATTAGGTAAATACAGCATACCTATATGGGGAATCAAGAAACTCATGTACTCGTGGACGATTCCTTTAGAAGTGCAGTTCGAGGTGTAGTGCGCTAGGATTGCAATAGCGCTCCAAAGGCGGGTTTTCAAAGCGAGTTCCGCTACACATCTTCTAAGCTCGGATGTTCGTTTACAGAGGCTTCACCGCTCTTGACAATCAGCCGTCTTTACCGTACCTTACCGCCTACTGAATCACAAGTATTATATTATAAATAATCATGTGTATACTTGTGACCAATCAGGAATTCTAACACGATCACTACCACTCGTTAATGAATACGTTACCCATTTTCGTCATCAACATTCCATCATGACCTCAGCACGCTTTCACGTCGATCAATTCGCCCCTGTTACTCGTTTTTAACACGATCATTTCATTTGATCAATTGGCCCAGAAAACACGAAGACGCTTTCTGTTTGGGTGCACAACGAGAATGTGGACGACCATCTGAAGCGAGGGGCTAAGAATCTTCGGACATAGTGAAAATACTTTATCAAGTCAGAATATACATCCACGATATAATTTTATCATAAAATAACATTAAGTATTTCGTCGATTGGGCGATTTCTGGCGACGACCACCACGCGACATGGCAAAGCCCAACGATCAGTAAATCAATAACTAGCAATGAGGCGAAATAATCATGGAAAGCACTTTGAGTGGAAGCGAGAGTAGGAAAGCAGGTGTACGAGGTGCATGATATACTAGGCTTGCGATCGTTCGGCGATCGCATTCGCCTCCATGTTGTTATTTTCTTCAAGCGATTTTTCCAGTTGATGTCGACCGCCGTCACCAAGTAATTTGAAGTGCACGTTACAGTATAAGCTGCCTTCTTTGTTACGATGAGCACGTTCCACGCTGATCAATTTGATATTTGGAATGTCAATGTTCAAAGTACGTGAAAAATCAACAGTAATATAAAAAAAATACAATTCTCCAAAGTAACTGATTTTACACTTCTGAAAAACAGCGAGAGAGCTTATTAGGTTAGTGCGCAAAAATGAAGGCGAAACTAGTAAGTAACGCGGGAAAAAATTGAATGGAACCACTAAAAACTCAACATGAACCCGTATACTTCCCGTTTACAGACGAGATTTCCAGGGCACCGAATCATTGAATATCGATCAACGATACGCAGAGCGGTGATATGTTGCAGTAGCACGCAGTGCATAGAGAGGCTTGCCTGCGGGAGGAGCCTTACTGTTAAAGGTGCGGCAAGGCGTAAAGCCTTACTGGTTCGCTTAGTATGCCAACAGCCTGCGGTCTCCTCACACTTCTATAATTCATTTGTAACGAGCATACTTCCCCTTTCTGAACAGCCAATCCGTCGCTCTCGCTGCCTATAAGCTCATGATGAAATTCTAAGTACTTTTCTTGTCTTTACTTTTGTGAACATATTTCTATCATTGATGAAATCATAGTTATTCATGGAGCATCACCCATCACAAGCATTACAGTATTGTAATTGAAAGAGGCAATATGGTGCTGAAATCTCGCAAAGTAGCAACAGCCTAGGTCCACCAGTTTCTTTCCTACTGAGTGTTCTTGTTCTGAGGGCCACTTTAATGGAAGCAATACTTAAAGTCAACGGAAGGGGTAGATTTGGCTAACTGTGGAATATGAAAGTAGGGGCGCTCAGTAATGGAACGATAGAAAAAGAACGAGACAAAAGGCGAAAAACTCGAGAAGTACGAACCCGAAATTCCCCTTTTTCTCTTGAACCACTCTGCCTCACTAGCTGGGGTAGACCGCAGACGAGCAGAAAGGACAACCAGCCGGTCGCGAACCTGCTCCTCATTCGCCGCCAACTGGCCGGCCGCAGGGCTGTAGGACGACACGACTGCTGCAGAATTTTGATAAGGCTCCAAGCCGCGCTTTTTCAACGCGAGTTTCGCTACACATCACTTCTTCCGAAGTGGAAGGTTCGATTTCAGAGAACAAGTGCTCTCAAATCTTAGTTTTCCCTTACACCCTCAGATGCCTTCATAAAAAAAAACTGGAAAACTCACCGTAATGCTTGCCGACATACTGTACATCTGAAACAGTTCACATGGTACTGTAAACCGAAACATCCGAACTGTTCAGCTCGGTATACGGTATTGTCGCATATGGCACATTTCGGTTGTGGACGCATCACGAAGCGCTACAAAACACACAAAATCATGCTTGTTAGAGGGAGTCAAACCAAATGTGTCATGAAAGAATTACTGATGAAAGCAGTAAGTTTTCGTAGTTAAGTTTGGTTATTGTATCCAATGATTGTTCTATGATTGGTCTAATAAACACTCAAAGGCATGGTCGACTATTACTCGAATAATCGATAAATCGATTGAGTGCGTCATGCATGACATCGTATGATTAGCACACTGTTAGATTTTTTAAACACAAGGAGAAGAAAGAAATTCAAAAGATAGGGAAACTTTTGTTTATTATCCCCAAAAGTATTATTTCTATTTGAGTCAGGAAAGTACCAATAAATCAAAGTAGTTCGCATGCCACAAGGTTGGTCCATGAACCCCGGACCACCCTAGTCGATTTAGGCTTTATATTTTCTACTTATTTCACCACTAGATCCATCAAACGTAACATGCATTTCAACTATCCATAACGCGTCGCTGATGTTCGCATTCCCCCCCCCTCCCTCCTATGGAACTTCACAGACTTCTGGTCGAAGAAATATTACGTACTATTATTGTTTTTCACCTCGATGAGCTTGCTATTTCTTCTCCAGAAGCAAGCTGCAAGCTAGAAAACAGATTAGATGGTGAACCCGTTAGCACAAGGTTAGTACTACATGATGGACAAAGCAGAACTGCCCGAGCAGGATTATCCAATTTTCGTGAATTCCAATGTGAGCACGCTGTTAACAGGAGAATTCCGCAAAGACAATAGTATCAGAAGATAGAGGCAAACGGCGCACTGCTCTCCCTGTGTTTTATGAGCAAGTTGAAGTACTCATTTTTCAAAATACTGGGCTTTACTGTCGGGATTCCCGGATTGTTTGAGCCCAGCCTCCGCCGCCATCTGTGGACTGCTCAAACAGTCTCAATCTTCAATTTCGGGGCCATATTCAATAGCCTTGCCAAAATGAAACCGAAAGTCCTGAGAAATTCACCGGAGTGAAGTCCTAGGTAGGGCTGTGGCGTGTTCAGCACATATGAAATAAAATCCATAGCTCCAAATCTTCTCGACTTTATGAACATATCGCAGTACGACGAACTTGTACCATCGCGGTGTCCTACCTCGTATCCTTCCGATGAGCTTAGCGCACAGCGTCGGAAGTGAAGTCACAGAGCTGTCAATGTGTCCATAATTTTCAAAAAAAAACCCCATTTTCGAATGGGCGATGCAAGGTCGCACCATTAACTAAGAAGCAGTGCCTCACTCTTTTGCGTGACCGATCTTGTCTATAACCTGGCCTGCGGTAGTTCCCAAACGGTGCTCTCCAACTGGTGTCACAGCCAAGACAAGCGACGAGTAAATGAGCTGATTAGTCAATCGGAATGGTAAAGGTAGACATCCTATTACCAGCCGAGTAATGGGTGTATGCCATTACTATGCGCGCCGTAACGGATAGGTCCTAAAGCGATGACGGTGTCCTAACCCTCACTCTCAATGTAATTGCTTCAGGATGCAACCAATACGATGCCCGTAGCTCGCACCATCGTGCTGCGCGCTGAACGTGGCCACGCAAAATTTTTTTTGTCCTTATGGCACACACCGGTCAAGTAATGGTTCTCGTTCCGTATGAAGTCTGATCGATATGTGGAGCAAGGTGGTTGGTCCATATATCAATCAGCATACGACGTAAAATACGCAGACTTCTCTTTCATCGCGGATACTATCAGAGGAGCAAAAGATTAGGAAGCATCTCAATGTTGGTTCGAACAGCTTACCATACTCAGCACGTGGGTTAGATGGGTTAAGGTTGGAGGATAGGACATTGGAAGTTTATCTTTGAGCTACCGAAATTCCGACGCTGTTGGCAAAGCGAGCCTTTCCGCTTCTTTTGCAAATCAGCAGCACGCATAGAGTGTGGCCTTTGCGAGATATACCTGGACCATCGAATTCGAGTATCCTGGCCCACAGCCATAGGTTAGAATGACAGGCATCAATGGAATCGTCCATAAGGATCCAAATAGAAAAGGAGAAAGTTGAATGTTATTGGGAATGGTTTTGTGATTATTAGTTTGTTGCTAACCCAAGATCAACGTTGTTGGAATCAAGCGAACAAGCACTGATCGGTAAACATGTGAGACAGCAATCGTGTTTGGTCGATGGAAGACATCGGAAGGTGTGATTCTTTCTAGCCCCCCCCCCCTCCGAAGATGTGCGACAGGACACTTGATACGAGTCGGGTCATGCAAAGGGTAACTGTCGCACCCCTCAAAGCGTGATCAAACCAGCGACGTGCTGGCACGGGCGATTCAATTCGCCGTGTACGGTGACCCAATTTGAGTGTACTGCTGCACATCCCCTCGTTCACGCTTCCCTAGGGAGAAAAAAGCACCCCATGGCTGGATGGTTGGCGGTGGCTGGATCACCGGTATGAGTGGCATTGATACAGACCATGTTCTTCGTTCTAATCCGTGGATGTCCTAGATGAAGGTGGCCGTGGTTGTGGAATCGCGTAGTTATAGATAAGTAATTGGGTTAGTGAGCAAATCAAGCACTCTCAGACGATTAGTAGGTTATTCACGCTCAGCACCGCACACTTCGGTAACCGTGTGTACAGCGAATCACGTTGATAACCTTTATTGCTGAAAAAATACGTCAAGAAAATAATAAGAAGACGTCAGCCGGTGGCAAATCTACGTACAGAAACGACAAACCAAGAAGAAGAAGAACCCCGTCACGACTCTGAGGACTAGTAAAATAGTATAATGTGAGAGACGCCGACAACAAAAGATAACGAAAGATTAGAGGACAAAGACGTAGAGTGCATCGGGCAGAATGGCGGGAGTCGTGACGATACACGGATCATGAGAGGAAGCAACGATTGTAGGAGAATTATAGATGGTTGCGTGACACGAGTTTTTAGATGTGGTGCAGGTGCTGCGGTTGTGCGAGTTTGCGCTCATTGGTCCTGTAACGAATTTTCGATCGAATCAATCAGTCGTGAATATCAAATCGTTATGAACGAATCAGATTAGACTTGCCACCTTGAAGAAACACCGAATAAAGCAATCATTTTAAAGCTTAGATTATGGCAGTTAGAATATGAAAGCACAATAAATACTATTCAATTACACAGAAACATTTCTATGCGAGCCTACGAAGGAGATTAGTTGCTTAATTAGCTAGCGGTGGGTGATGGCCAACAATTGGTGCCAATATTGTTGTGCTACACAAAACACTACTAACGCGAGGCAGAATACGGTAGCAGCCAGCTGAAATATTGCAGTATGTAGTGTTAAGCCTTCCACAAATCTCCATTGTTATTTAGTTCCAAACACTGCATTACGAGAGTTGATGGGTCATAAGTCCGCTAATTCTCCTTATACTTTAATTAGTCGTGATTTTGAGTTATACTTGGCGATAAGAGGCGTTCAGGAACAAAATAGTGTTAATCGAAGAGGTGGAGATGTCATCAAAGTTTTCCATCACATCTCCTTCCTCCTTGACTACTACGTCATTTTTGCCACTGCAAAGTGGTCAACATCGATTCCCAACTTGTCATGGGAGGTGATGCGCGCGGCATGGGCAGTTACCAGGTTACCATAACTCCTACCGCTACCACTCACCTACGTGAACCCTGCCGTGACCCTTCCATTCAGTTTTCTAAGGAGTAAACTGTTATATGCCGAACCTCTTTTGACTCGAGTACTATAACAAGTCCATTGCCTGTAGATCATGACACTCACAGCGCGCGGCAAACGTCTACGGGCTTTCGCTAACAAATGACCGTGCGCGAAAGCGTGTAGTTGCTGCAAATGCGCTCAAATGGGAGTGTGCACGACGGCACTTGCAATTCTGCGCTTTTGCGATTTTGCAATCGTGTGGATCGTGCGATCAGCAAGGTATAACCTCAGTCTGACGGGTGTGTGCAGATATGACAGCGAATCGCTTCGCGGCGTTTCACTCGCAGCACCACCAGTACGACTTGCGATTGATTGCTCTTGGTGGTCCGGCAGAGCGGGCTGAGTCACATCTGCGCTTCCACCCATGCCACACTGCCTCGCTTGAAGGCTGCCATGCCCTGTCACTGGCATTCGCACCCGC
Organism: Trichostrongylus colubriformis; assembly: GCA_963978905.1. Lineage (NCBI taxonomy): Eukaryota > Metazoa > Nematoda > Chromadorea > Rhabditida > Trichostrongylidae > Trichostrongylus > Trichostrongylus colubriformis. The sequence continues at coordinate 22,737,065 of OZ022256.1, forward strand.
CGCGCCGCTCGCCTCGGGCGGCCACGCGATTCGCTGTCATATCTGCACACACCCCAGCCTGACTAGTGGTGTACGGCCTATAATAGTTGTAACTGCGGCTGCTATGCGAGCACAATGTGCCTCGTACTGTTGTGCAACGCCGCAACGCAACCGCAGCCCCTCTCCCCCAGACGATGGACTGGGAACATAATCTGTCAGCTGAATAGGGATTGCTATGCAAAGAGAAAATCTTCAAATGTGAGCAAAATTGTACCCATTTCATACATCGGTTGCGGGCAAGCACTGACAACAGTTGTCCTCACTTGGTAACTTGGTTTTTAGTAAAAAGTGTGCGCTACGCGACCGCGCGCTCAAAACAGCGGAGTAGCGCTGGGCGAACTCGAGTGATGGGATTAGTCAGTAGTTAGTACTATCTCCTTATTCTAGGTAAGTAGTTTGAAGAAAAATTTCTATTGTCGAGGAACTGTTTCAAGAAAAACCACTCTTCAATGCCTTTGATCATTTGATGGTTGGTTATAACAAATCGGTAGATATTAGATACATTATACACGCATCTATTACTGCTACACTTCCTTATACTTACGAACTACTCACACGGCATGGTCTCCTAAGACTTCTATAAAATGAGCCGTAAGAACGATACAGATACCCTTAGTGTAGTAAAAATGAGCGATACGGTAATGAAAGGATGAAACCTTCGAGGATGCACCGAAGAAGAAAAATTCAACTCACTGCCGTCTTTTTCTCTGGCATTCGACTCTTTTCGGCCTTCTTCGCCTCTTTGGCCTGGATTTTCTCCCATTTAGCAGCCATCTTTGCAGCATGCTCAGCCTGAACGAAATAATGTACGACGCTGAGCTTAAAAAAGAAAAAGGGCAGTCTTCATTTCGAAATTGTTGATAATCACAGCAGTTCTCCGTAAGTATGAGCATAAGTCGTACGCGTGAAATAGGCTGTTTTGCTGCAATTGCATACATCACTCTTCACCACACGGCAAACCTTTTTCTTACTTCGTGAACTTAGGCCGCGGACCGCCGGCAGGGCATGGCTGCGTTCACAGGCAGCGACAGAGAGTAGCACGGAGGAGGTGCAGAGATGACGCAGGCAACGAAGCAGTGTGGCTTATGCGGATACGCAGAAATACGCAGCCATGATCTGCCGCCGGCACCGCAAAGTATGACCGCAGCCTTAGCGTGGACCCCTGCGGAACTCTTCTGTTTTCAGCTTGTTTGATTCTTGCCTATATCAAACCTGGAATTCACCTTAATGTTAACGTCATCTTTCTCAATTTCTTTGGGCGCTTCCATGGCTCGCTCCTCTTCAAGCCGCCGCTGAGCCTCTTCGCGTTCCTCTGAATAGAATTTTCATAGATAGTGAGTGGCTGACAGAATTCCTCTACTGTCGAACTCACTCTTGAGACGCTCGAATTCTTCCTGCATTTGCCTTCGCTTCTCCTCGGCCAAGTCCGAATCATCGTCGATTCCTTCCTCGAATCGCTGCTTCAAGCTCTTTGCCTCGGTTTTCAATGCTTCTAACTCGGCTCGTTGTTCCCTAAATATCAATGTAATCATTGATGCGCAAGTTGCTACTAAAAAGCGAGAGGAACGGTTAAAGGCTTACGCATTAAGGGCTGTGGTGGTCGTTTCGGCTTCAGCAATGTGCTTGAATTTGTTCATGAGATTCTTAACATCGAAAGCATCTTCACCCTCATCTTCATCATCTGCAATCAATGATAAATGGCTTCTAAACACGAGGGAAGTTTTGGCGAAAAGCATTGGACTGGCAGATAAGTAAATGTACTCACAATCGTCAACAGCTCTCCTGTTGATGACTTCAGCGGCAGGTCGGTCCTCCCTCTTGTCCCACTTGCTGGGTTCTGCCTGAAGGTGATCATAATTTGAAATTGCACTTACTCAAACTGGATCTCAGGGCCTCTCCCAAATATGGGGGCATCATACTAAATCGCGATCTTACAGTATCTGAGCAAAAAGCTTCATTTCTCAAATTCTCATCCATAAAAAGTGTTTAACCTTTCTGGTAAGCCGTACTGACCCCTAACACATGTTGTTTTTCAGAAACTCCATCATTCTTATTCTCCTTTCAGAATCACTACACTAAATAAAGTATCTAAATAGTACAAGAAGAACTGAATCTATTCGTTTTAGTGCAAGAATTGAGAGTCTTGAACGCGACTCATTTGAGTTCCCGCCGTGCAACTTTCCAGTGTTGTCAGCAGGAAGAGGCGCATTTCAGACTTTCGCGCCCAGTATTGATTTGCCTCCCATCACTGATCGACTCCTTTTGCCCCACAGCCCTCTAGCGTGCCCGCCTCCACGGACGGCTTCACTCTGTCGTATATTACTCAGAGGAGCCCTGCCTACACCATATACTTGCTTTTCCGTGTTTGTAGGTGGCCAGTAGGAGGCAAATACAACGTAAAACAGAAGAACACAGTTTCCCGTGGACGATTTCTTTGATCGATTGAGGATAAATCCTCGAGATTTCCTCATGCGAAATTCCGTTTTCAAAGGCGCAATCCACATTCGCTATAGGTGTCGTGATCGTTAAAGGACCTCTCCACCATATACTTTAGGATAGGGTGTGGCAATAACGCCCTCAAAACCCCTTTCACGATTCCCTTTCAAAACCCCTTCCAATGACGATCGAGTAATTGCTTGCCCCCACGCAAAATAAGCTGCTTTTTAAAGTGATATCACTGCTATCAAAACGTTGGATCTGAAGAAAATGGGTGAAGAAGCTGGCCAAGGGTTCTTATCGCACGGATGACTCTCTATGAAGGCGAAAAGCTAAGCAAGATATCATGCCACTTCAAAAGAAAGGTTCTTAGCAGGGAACTAAATTCTCTCCATAGCACTCATACCTTTCTGCCTTGATTGGGCATCACCGGAGCAGCACCGGAAGCGTCAATTTGCATAAACTTTTCTCGAGCCTTTCCAGCCATTTTAATTTCAACGTCGACATTCTTTCCTGAATTTCAGTAATATCTTCAGCGTTGGTGTATTCACGTGGCTAATATAAACGTCTACCGTCCACTTCGGCACTTTTGAACGCTTCTCCTTTGTCGAAGCGATCTTTGATGGAACCAACGTCAGCCGCACCTTCTTCTGCTCCTCCTTCCTCAGCCTAAAATCAGAAACGCTGTAGCCAAGCCTACTTTTGATGTCAAATGAAAAATCCAACCTGTTGTTTGGCTCGTTCGGCAGCTGCTCGTCTGGCCATCTTATACCTGAGGAACTCGGCTTCAATCTCCTTCTTTTTCAGCGCAGCACGTTCTTCTGGCGACATCTCGTCCTCTCCCTGAAATTAGTGACATTAGTGGTCGTACTGTTGGCCACTGCTTACTGCTAACCATTCTTCTCTCGAATGAGGAGGACCAAGCCTTGTAAAATTTGCAATTATCTGAGATACATGTGAACGAATTTACAATTTTCTGAGATACATGTGAACCAAAAAGTAAACGGTGAACATTGACATTAGTACGCCTCGCATGTGGACAAGTATTGACCTTGAAATCTGCAAGACCAGATGACAGGGGTAAATAATCATAGCTGAAGGCAGGAAGACCGTTTATGGAAACATTTAAAAGGCACATTTCGCGATAATCAGATGGGTCAACTTACCTCTTGGAACAGTAGATCCTTGGGTAACTAGTCAGGCTGCACATTTTCTGATCGCCACGGTGCGCTTCCACGGCGCTGCACCTGTTCAAACCCACTCCGACGCCAGCCACTTGAGCTACCTTATTGATCAGTTGAACAAAATGGGTGGCGTCTGAATGGCTTCCAGTAGGTGTAGCGCGGTGATAGCGCACCGCGGCGACCGAAAAAGTGCAGCCTGGATTTTTATCCAAGGATCTACTCGCCCAAGAAGGCAAGTCAACTTATCTTGTTATCATGGAGTGTGTCTTTAAGCTATACACACGCTACCCTACTGCGAAATAGGCGTCATAAATAGAGTTTTTGCGATAGAGGAGGAAGGATAAAGTTTTGGAGTTAATAAATCCTTTCTGCAGGATGTGCGGCGCATCCCAGTTTCAGTCAGATTCGTGGTGACAGTGAGTGCGATTTGGCTTATGCAATGCATGCGGGGCAAGCCGATGTTGAAGTCAGTGTTTTTATGCCCCCAGAAGAGTTTGTTACCAGTCCACCTACATGGACGGCATAAAAAGCTTGATTCCTGAGTCACAATTGACGCGTGATTTGATACCCGCACCATGAGAGTGCGCACCATTTGTCACGACATCACCTTTCCCCCCACTTTTCCTAAACAAAGTTTAAATTCGAAGTTATACTTGCATTAGACCCATCCTAGTACAATTTTGGTGTCCGAAGCACAAGAACATGAGAAGATAGTCGAGCAAAAAAGACTATCGAAAAATATATGAATCCTGTGCTGAGAAGAGTCCCTTCCAGTATCATCTCAGTGGCTGGATATTCTACAGGATGAAGGCGCTCGATAGGTAAGCAACACGGCGAAATGAGAGCAAAGAGAAAAGGAATAAGGAAATGATTTCAAAGCGTAACTCAAAAGTTGATGCGTCTCAGTGAAAAAAGCTCATCTGGTTTCTTCTGACATATAAATCCCTACTACAGAATTGAGAGAATCAATTTAAAAAAAAAACTACTGGACCTTGTGAACAGTGCGTTAGAAATTCGCGGAAAGTGATCCATGGAATTAATTTAAATTAGTTAATTGAATTGGTATAGAGTGTGATTCCACGAGATGAGCCTTTTTGAATGCTCGGTTGCTACCTTATGAATTGAGAATGACCAAGCGCTGTTGTTTACATGGAAAAAACCGGTGCTCCTGACAAGGATAGCTTTAGGAACAGGATCAGCATCTCAAGCCTTCCACTTGAAGTGGAATATGATGAGAACAGCGATGGCAGAGGATTCATGCGCGGTTTGAGCCCTAATCCACTCATCTCCCACTGGCAATACACCATGCCACAATCAAGCAACAAGCTACAATTATCTACCAAAAGCAAGCAGAGCAAACGACAGCATAAGGGATTGCTTACAAATGAACAAATGTGTATTTGTAGATGGCGCTGAATGGCACGAGTTCATTATTAATTTTTTCCATATTAATGGCTGTTGCATCCAATATGGTTGGTGTCACATAATGGGTGTTTTTCGAGCAGGGACGGTATGATTCTCCCATTTGATAAGGTCAACCCTTCAAGGAGATACAGTCCCAGGGAGCGTTTTCAAGGAGTTCACGTCAAATCTGGTGCAGGTGTGCTGGTGGACAAGCCCTAGAGCTCATGCACGGGTAAGAGTCGATTGGTCGAATTTCCTCTTCGCGCGTCGCTCTGGCGGCGCGTCAGCACGACTTGCTGCGGTCGGTTAGAATTCAGCTCAGTATGCAGTGGGCTGCAATCGTGAGGACTTTCAAAGATTGCAGGTTGGAAGCTTCAAAAGTCCTTATATGTTGTGGTTGTGCTGTTTCAACGGATGAAACTACAAACAACTCGCACTCGCCGTGGGCGTCCGCACGAAAATTCGACCAATCCACTCCCACCCCTCATGCACTTACGAACAATCCACATTTCTAATTCTTACTACAAGCTCTACAGACTACTACCAAAAGAATGAATCCATCCAAAAGCGTTCCATCCGAAGCAAGTTAGTTCTATCAAAAAATTAGTAAGTAAAGACGAAGCCTCTCCATCCATCCCTCTTGTGACGTACAGTGTTACTCGACTACCACTAAAAATCCTTGTGCAGGGCTGGCCTCATAATTGAACTGAGAAGCCCGACGTATGAACCACTGTTTCCATCGTCCGAGTCGAACATGACAGTTACGATCCAAACACGGGATTACGAAAGTCGTGCTATGTTTTGGCGAGGTTTTACGTTGAATTTGACCTTCAGAAGTGGTAGGCGATAGCACACGTTGGCAAGAGCTTTCCACATAGTTCATCGGTCTCATATGAGCAGTAGAAGGTCAGAAGTTCACGGAATTCAAGACTCTGGCAAGTGGCTTTATCCTCTTGGTCGTTTGGCAAGCGGCAAGAGGATAAAGCCACTTGCCAGAGTCTTGAATTCCGTGAACTTCTGACCTTCTACTGCTCATATGAGACCGATGAACTATGTGGAAAGCTCTTGCCAACGTGTGCTCTATCGATACCTTAGAACGACTATACAGGGGGTGCCAAAAAAAAGTAATTTTGTCTCGTCTACTTTCACCCCACTTTAGTCGAACTACAGCAAATTCTGTTGACGTATTTACATCCCCAGATTCAAGAGCAGACCTCAACCTATCACTATACTCCGTGGCAGCCTTCTGCACGAGCAGGAACGGGAGCGAGGAAATAGTGAACAAGATGTGTCACCTCAACTGGGCAAAATCCGAATTTCGTCGCCCTCGTTCACAACCTTGCTGAGGTCCGTTCACTCTGGGTACCTAAGGGGATTCATACTGGGTGGTGTTCTTTAGAATCCCGTTTTTTCCGGTTTCCCAGCGCCCTTCGTTTCCAAGAGCCAAAACGTGCACTTACCACTGAAACCCCTCCGGAGGCGGATTTGGGCATGAAAATGATACTTCGGATCATAGCAGCCTTGCCAAGCATCAGGGGCTCTGTGACTTCCATGAACCGAAGGGCCAATCCTTAGGAAGCTTCCCACAAAAGACCTACCATGGAACCCGGCTCCACTGTTTTAAGGGGACCTTGATACCGTGGGTGCTCCGAAGCCCGACTGCGCCGCTTAAAGGTTCTATATTTTTATGAAAATGAAAGTAGTGAGTCTCAGCTTGTTCCTGCTTTTAGAGGAACATTTCGGGAATATTTTGCCCCAATACTTTCATTTTTTTCGTTTCCCTATGTTTTGTATAATTGGGAGATGTGAGCCGTGGGCAAAACTACTTTTTTTTGGCACCCCCTGTAGAAGAACTAGTGACGAAGAAAAAGTAAATGGAGCAAAAATGGGAAAAGTTCGAAGGGAAAAGGCAGCAGAGACACTCAGATGCGAGGATCTAGTCATTTGCACGTGGAAGAAACATGAAAAGAGCGTTGCTTGAGGGATCCGCCGTTAAAAAACTCGGAGTGATTGGTTGGTCGTCGCTGAACAGCTGGTATGAGCAGAAGTGATCAAGCGTGGGAGGATGGGGCGACGCGACGGAAACGACAAGAATGAAAACATGCTGTGACGTAGTGAAGGGGTTATATGGTTCTTAGAGAAGTTACATGCTCTGCGAGTAATCCACACAACCTGTCTGGTGTGATGAATTTTCATTCAAACATTTAAGTGCATGACGCAAGTGGCTGCACACTAACGGTCAGAATTTCCCATCTCGGTGCATCGCGTGTAGCGCCATGCGGCAACTGGAGCCGAATGGTTGGTTCTAATGCAATTGTCCTGCGAGGCCTCATTTTAGGTTAATCACTCCAAGGCCGATTTCGGACGCTGCACGGCGTGTGTGCAATCAGTCTGGTGCATGCCATTAGGACAATAATTTCACGCAGCCACGTTCAGTGCGCGACGTGATGGTACGAGCTAAGGGAACCGTATTGGTTGAGTCCTGAAGCGGTTCCGCGTAGAATGAGGCGCAGGTCACCACCATCGCTTCAGGACCCATCCAATACGGCGCGCATAGCTCGCATCTTCGCTTAGCCGCGTTCCGGACGCGCTCGGTGCGCTTAGCCGCGTTCGGTGTGTCGCACACCGAACGCGGCTAAGCGAATTTCCAGTCCTAATAGCATACATCCGTAATCAGTCGCACGCAGAACTGTAATAATGCCTACAGTAGGACACAATGTGGCATTGAGACTTTCCAGATAAGTTCTCCTTTTTTGGAAATTCTAAATGATAAGTCATGAAATGGAAGATTTTCACTCACATGTTCGAATGCTGCCTTGATACCACCGAGGTCGACTTCTCCAGAAATGTCGACGGCCGTTTTCTGCACGTCCACATCACCTTCACCTCTTTCAAACCGTTCCTTGTAGTCTTGCAATTCTAAAAACAAGAATTATAAGCAACCGTCTCAGGTTCGGGATATTTTATCGCTCAAACGTCGATCAGACATCAATAAGTGAGCAAGATATTTTCTGAGATTCGAGTTGAAGGCTCTGATTCCATTACCCAGTGTGGAGAACGATCAGTCCCTTTCATTTGCAGATGAATTTATCTGAGTCTTCCAAGTCCCTTCATGTGGACCTACACTGAGGCTGTGTTCAGGGGCTGGGACACCGTCAGTGGATACCTGCATGCTAATTTGACATCTGAGCCGTGGCATGGCGTGTTAAAGGGATCGTCCACAGAAATCTGAGTTATTCTGTTACCCATATATCCATGTTGTTTTGCACTCTGGGCGGCTCTCAAGCGAAAAAACAAGAATCCGGCTGGGACAGAGCCTTCTCAATGTAATCCGGTGAGGTGAGGCGTCTGGGAGAGGGGTGTGCAACTTTAGTTCCAATAGTGGACTGTAGGTGTACGGTAGTATAATTACAAGATTACTCAGGTCACTTCGCACCTCACCTCGCACCTCCTAGCCTTGCCGGTGGGGTGACCGTTCCCAATGCTCGCAGTGACGGTTGACATCTTCCCCACTGACTGCATTTACGATATGTTATGGATCCACTGGAAATTGTACATGTGTAATTACAACTATAATTATGTCTAGGGAGACTAGGGGCTGGAGTTAAATCCGCCAAACCGTGGGGGTTAATGCTGAAGCAAGACTAGGAGCTGGGTTGAAGCTGGCGGACGCTGGGGGTTATTACTGGAGGGAGAGTAGCAACAGGATATGAAACGGGAGGCGATGATGTGAAGAGGGGACGTAAAGGGGCTGAGGCCATATACAACGGAGAAGGTGCCACATACATGGCGCGATGGTAGGATGAATAAATGAGAGGCTTCTAAGCTGGAAAAATTGGAAGAGCGGCATGAGGAGTGGTGGAGTACAAACTATGCTGTGGTGGGGCGTAATCCATGTAGACTGCATGCGGTTGTGCTGGGTTGATGTGAGTGGAAGAATCCTGAAGGGGTGGGTTGTAGCTGACCCCGGAAACATGGTCGTGAGGAGTGAACTCCTGCAAATAGGCCCTCATCGAACCTGTTCAAGTACCTCTTGCATGACCTCCAAAGCGGTAGGTCAACAAAAAAAAAGGCTCTGTCAAGTGCAGGTGTGAGAGGTCATGCGCTATGAATTAACTGCCTTGAAGGCGAGTCAGGTGTTCATTAACCATGATGTAGCATTGATTAGGTTGAAGAAAATCCTTTCAGGCACATATGCATGGCGCGATTATGGTTATTGTATTAAGCTTTGGAGTCTGGTTTGTATCAGTAAAGCTTCACTGCGAACTACGAATGATTTTTTTATTTATTCTCTTTCTCCTTTTCCCTTTTACATGTGCATAACATTTTTACTCAAAGGTCAATAGTCGGTGCGAGCAATTAAGTAGGGCCACCTCACAGGCAAGGCTTGGAGGTGCGAAGTGACTTGAGTAATCTTGCAATTATACTACCGTACACCTACAGTACACTATTGGAACTAAAGACCCTTTTCATTGTTTTTTTGATGATTGATGGGCAACTGTTTAATAGTGAATCAATATTTCTCTGATACAACGTGTTCAACAAAATTAGTAAGCATGAGGTCGCTATTTGATGAGTCTTGGGAGAAGAAAGAGAACCGGCAAAAGCGAAAAAACTGCCGAAAAATTCAAAATATAACTTTTTGGTAACTTTCAAAAAATGTTGTATTCATGAAGAATGAGTTTTTTACCCAGCGATTCAACGTTCATGGTTTTTGCTGGTTGCAAAGCAGAGTTGTAACAAATCGCTCACGTTTGAAATGAAGGTCTTCCAAGTCCTTGGCACTTTTTTCGACTGTCGTGGCCTCGAATGCAGATCCCTGCATGAACGACTTTCTTGCTTCAGCGACTCCTGAAAGAGTTTGCGGTAGTTTTCCAAACATCATGTCCCGGAACCCAAGACATTATACCAGGACTGGCCAATCGTGTCAGGTTTCTCTCCACAGAAACAAATACTTTGCACTTTTTCATTTTGCAGACCTCCTGTTTCCCTATCATTCGCATTAAATGCACACTCCACAAAGACCAGATAAGTGGGATCACCTTTTCGAGGCAGTAGTTACTTGGGTTTACTATCCAAGCCCTACCTTCTTTGAGCCTCAACGGTGCGCTATCAAGGCGCTACCCCTGCCTAAACCCACTTCGACGCCACCCACTTGAGCTCCCTTACTGGTCAACTGAGCAAAATGGGTGTGGGGTTCGAGCTGGTGTAGCGTTGTGATGGCGCACTGCGGCAGTGCAGAAAGGGTGCAGGCTGAAGGGTCACTCAAGGAACTACTACTTCTAAACAGTAAATCAACTTATCTCACTATCGCGAGGTGTGCCTTTAAAAGCGAACTGTGAGCTGATTTCTTACTCAATCTTTTCCTTTAAAAAAAAGGAAAGTTCCATGTTTCTCAGCATTGTGCTTGCCAAGCTCATATTAATGTAAAGGATAAGGCCGCGGTCGTACTCTGCGGTGCCGGCGGCAGGGCGTGGCTGCGTATCTCTGCGTCTCCGCTTATGCCACCGTGCCTCGTCGCCTGCGTCATCTCTGCACCTCCCCGTTCCACTCTACCTCGCTGCATGTGTACGCAGCCACGCCCTGCTGCCAGTGAGTATGACCGCAGCTTAAGCTCGTTTGAAAAGTTTGGAGGTCGTTGGAGAATTAAGGAGCAGTCTTGAGTTCCGTCCATGACTGGGCACTTTTGTGATAAGAACTACGAGTTAAAACAAAACGGTCTTCGAAACAAATCTACGCTGGAGTGTATGAGACTGCTAAGAAATTTTCGCTTTCCTGAAACCCTTGATGTGACCATACCGCCTGATTCCCCTAGCCTTCGACCGGAACTTTCGAAAAATTTCCAGGAGAAAGTTGAAAATGCTATTTTTCCTACTTTGGGAATTCTTCCTTGTTTCTTTTTTAATACTGATCCTGCCTAATAAACTGATTGGACATCAAGTTTCATCTTTTTCTCAGTACTGGTATAAATGAACCAAGGTGCAATGAAAATCATAAGTGCTAGAGTAGAGCTCGAAAGGTGCTTCAAAATGTCGAAATCATTGTTGTGTTAATCACCTTCAAAATATCGTTTCCGTATCAGGTAAAGCAAAGCCCGCACAGCATCCGGATTGTCTTGAACAGAAAAGATTTCGACCAGCTGAACTTATTTGCCAAAAATACTGAAGCAGAAGCGTGGGTGGAAGCGGTAGGACGGAGCGTGGATGCAGTGCGTGGGTGCAGTTATCTAAGGCATCGTTCTGAGATGGCCACGAAAGTAAACTGGTGAAATTCAAGCAGAACTGTTGATAGAGCGAAAAGTTTAGGAATGTCAGAACTAAGCCAACGAGATTCCCAGGAAATGTGCCGATGTGCTGATGAACCGCTGATCACAAAAGACGTAAACTGTTGACGTCTTACTTGAACAACACTGACTATATCCCAAACGAGACCACCAAACAATTATTTGATCAGATACCAACGTCATATTCATAGAGAAGTACGTTCTAATAGTTGAACTGCTGAACATGCCATGACTGTCACATTGCGAACTTACCAGCAGTGTCAAGCTCGCTACGATCCCATTGGCGTTCCACAACCGTTTCTTCTTCACTGCGTTCGTGGAACCTTTCCTTCACAGATGGGCCGGTCTACAATGAATAGAGTGATTGCTATCTTATTCGCGAATACTTTCCTCTTTTAAATTTTGAATTTTACAATTTTCGCTAGACTAAAGACTGCACCTCGAGGTGATAATGGGTGGAATTTTGCGGGGAAACGTTAATGAGTAACTATTAGTTGAGTTGACTTCGATTACTTTGAATGGTTGGAATCAGGTTTCGCCTAAGTAAAAAGAAAAAATGTTTTAGTTACAGAAAGATGGAGTTATGGGCGGAAGCTTTGATCACGGATGGGACTCGCTCCCCTACTCTACGCTTTCCAGGTATAAGTGTTCAACCTATTCACTACAGCGACTCCTATAACCTTAACCCAGCTTCTCCATGTGTCGAAAAGCATGGAGTGCGAGTCCAAGTCCCATCTACGGCCAAAATTTTTGCTCATCACTCAGCGCCCTTCTTTCAAACTTCGCATCGCGAGCTGCGACGTAAATCAGCAGATAAAAAATAAAAACAGAAGTCAGTAGATCAAAAACCTTTACTTTACTTTTTGGCCTTTTGAAATACTATTTACTATTCAAGACATAAGTGGTGTGTACCCTTGTGAGCCATTGGTGGGACCATCCACAAGAAGAACCGTTTAGTCAAACTTTTATTCGAACTTACCTTCAGCAATTCCAAATCCTTCCTCTCTTCGGCCTCTTTGAGCTCAGCCGTTTCCACTTCTCCTGTTTTCCATTTGTTCTTGAGATCTCCAACCTGTAGTGGAGCATCTAGCAATGATGGCCATTGAGTTTCTCGATGCGTTTACAGAGGGGCAGTAGTCATTTATCGCGTTTACTTTTACTTTCCAATTTACTATTTCCTTTTCAATCATGAGTTTCCAGATGGCGTTAAGTCTCTCGAAAGATTTGGTTTTTACTTTTTGTCGAAGTTACAATAACATATTTTCTTGCTACACGTCCAGGCAACCTTGTGACTCTGTGGGGACAGCAAGGTTCAAAAAGTGTTCATAACAAAACGTCAATCATCAGACTGAAAAGCCTTTGGATTGAAATGAGTCGTTTCCACCTTAAGCCATAACACTGCGCTTTACTGATCAACCCCTTAACCTTCTATCGCTCCTTCGGTTACTTGGAGTGAAATAGCATTTTTTTGTTACCTCTTGATATCATCCACTCCTCAACATGCGCAAATTTTTAAGAGCAATTGACTAGCGGGTTTTGAAGCTTATCAGAGCCTTCGAGAATGATCGCTTTCCCACCATAATTCTGTAATCACATAGCAACACGCTTATCATGCGGTTCGAAATTATGAAATTGCTATCTCAACCCTCAACGTGTTTGCATACGATCGCAACAAACATAGAGTTTCAACATTTCAAATTCCTGATTTCTGGTTTTGTCAAAAAAAAATCTTGTTCTAGAAGGCAGGACGATTACTAGTTTGGCACTTGAATTAGAGTGGTTTCACTACGAAGAAATGATTTCACCCCAATTTCATTAAATAAGAACTAAAAAGAGAGTTCGCAAAAGAAGCCAGACCATTTACAAAAAAATGAAAACTGCATTTCAACGAAGACCAATTGCAGCGAACTTCTACTACTACATCACGTATAAAATCGATTCCCTCTCAAATAGATTGCCTGAATGTGTTTGAAATTATTCCATTTTGTTTTCCATAACCTCAGCCCCTCTACAGTTGTTCTCATGACGTCCCAAAACTGATGCCTCCAGTAATTACGCGAAAATTAAAAAAACAGTTCGTCTCCAATAAAATTCCATTTTGGGAGGTCCGAAACCGTGAAATTTTCAAAGCTGACCTGAGCAAAGTGTAGTTCTTCCTTTTTCTTCTTCCTATCTTCCCTGATGATATTCGGGTCCCTCTCACCCTCCTCCTCCTCTTCTTCGCTGCCTTCTTCTTGTCCTCCAGTCAGGAACCTGAATCGGGAGAAGATTTCTACGGCGCGAAATCGTCAAATTTGTCCGGATTAGACAACGATTAAGACGATTATTTCTTCTCGTCGTGGGATAATTTAAGTCAAGGACGTGCTAACAGAATGGATCCTCAAGACACTCGCTCATAAGAGGATCTTATAGAGGTTAAGGTTCGCGCAGATTGGAGGTGATAGGTGTCTACGAACAGGCCAACTCCAAAGAGAAATGAGTGAACCCGCTCTGGTTATTCAGAAAAAAAAAACCAAAAAAACAACGAGAATTTGTGGCTTTTTTCGACATCTACACATATTCTTTTAAGAAGTATGTATCATTGGATGCAACTCATCGAGCTCCACAACGCATGACATCAAGCCTAGTAGAATATTTTATCATGAGTTACCATATGGCGTTAGTCTTTGAAAGATCTAGTTTTTACTTTTCATTGGAGCTATGATAGCATAGCTATGATAGCTATGATCAAAACTCTCAGAGTAACTCAAAGCGCTCATCAAAAATGAGATCTGCTCGTACTGCTTGAAGCATCTAGACAAAGAAGCCATGAAAATGAGGTTTTTTCAAGGATCCCATACCCTGCCGTCTACATCAGCTACACAAATGTCGTAATTTGACGCGATATAAAAGAGGAAAAAGGAAAGCGGAAAGAGTAAGAAGTGAATGGCATTCAAGGAGTATGAGTAAGCAGAGATGTACCAGCGCCCTCGGGAGTCTTCGAGTTACATCGGAGCTCCCATCGTTACAACCAACTGTTTAGGTAAACGGAACCAGCAAACGGGAATGAATAGGTAAACAGGGATTTTCCAATGTGGTTTGAGAGTGAGGAAAAGTTAAAAATAGAAAAATGAATGACTGATTGAAAACTGACTTTTCTTTGTTTGCTTTCACCTTACCAGCTTGAAGAACTTCTGGTTCGACCTGAAGATGGTAGTACTAACTTACGAATTTCAGAGTGAAATAAATTCAAAAACAAAAGAGAATGACGTATTATAAAAAAGATACAAATGCAAGTATCACTTTTTGTAAAAAAAAAGCTACTTCGAGCGCAAACAAAGATGATGGGTGGGTTTGGTGAATAGAGGAGGGAAAGGGGTGATAAATAGCGATTCTAACAGGCTTAGGCTTGCGTCATTATTGTATTCTTTATTGCTACGCCTCGAGCCCGCAAGTCTCTCTTTCATGAGCCTCCCAGAAGACTTTACTTGCCTTCCACAACAAGCATTGTTACAAAGGTAACAATTAACAAATACATAGTCAATATTAATGGAAATTCATGTGTATTTCGACTATTCCCACTACCAGTGGCTGCACCAATTACCACCTTTACCGATTACTAAATACCAGTCACCTTCCTTTACCCATTATACCATGGAGTTCAACGAGCTGCTTAGTTAATTACCATTCAAACTAATAATCACTCAGAGGTCAGTAGGACTCCTTACTAAATATCACCGATCCCAGAAGTTTGGGCGTGTATAGCTATGTTCTATGAAACCGTGATAAAAATTCGATGAATTTATGGACCTATCGCAGTTGGGGGTGGAGAGAAGTTGGAGGGAAAGTTGCACAACTAAACTCTCTGAGTGGTCATCTGCACATTCCAGCGCCCATTATAGCTTGATCCCAAGTTGAGAAATGTAGGGGTTCCCCTCCCCAGGCAAAAATCGATAAACGAAATAGATTCCCTTCATTGAGATGGCACATGCAAATCTCACTTTCGCTTTTTTTATCGACGAAAAAACGAGATCACTTAGAACGGCGCCATTTTTATTACTTTTTTTTTCAGATAGCTTTTTTCGTTTCATAATTTTGTAGTACTTTATTTTTTCATAGCTCTGTGCACATTCTGCCCATGTGTAAAATTTATGAGAGCGGTCAGCTTGAATACTAACAGTGTGACATCAGCAACAGTTTTATTCAAAAAAGAAATTTATGGGAGGCTATCCATGGACATCAGGTGAGCAAAACACTCGTGGGCACTATTGAGGTCATGAAGTGTTTTTGAGAAGTTCTCAAGCCTCAGTGAGAGTAGAAGATCTTCCGGGAAAACATGTAAACACTTGACCCCTGCTCGAAATGGCCCTCATTGAAATGGTCAAGACTGCCGGCAATACTATTTCAAAACCGTCGGATGAATCACTGTGGGACCACTAGGTGAGCAATTGTTCCGTGTGTGCAACTCTCCCATTATTTGTAGCCGGATGTGCTGACGATGAGTCACTGGTGCTTCCAGTTTCCCTTTTCTCTTCCACACCCTCGCTCAGACTACGCAATAACCTCTTCCCTCGCCATTAACTTGCCTCTCCCAAGAATCATTTGATGTCATTGAAGCAACGAAAACTTTCTAAGTAACTTGTTTACGGAGCAGTGAGCAATTCCATAGAATACGAAAGCCAAGATCAGTGGAAGGAATCAGAATCAGAAGAGGAAATCAGAAGTGGATAATGTCAGGCTTTTTGCCCGAAAATTGAAAGTTGATATATCAACATTTCAGATTTTTTTAATTCGAAAAGCAAAAACAACTCTCCATGTAACACTTGAACAGAAATCTGTAAGACCCCTAAAGGCAACCTGGGAGAAAGTGCTTTTTCGGAAAATCGTGTTATGCTTGAAGAACCTTCAGATACGGTATGCTGATTACAGCGATTAGATAAATTTTGATAGTAATTCAACTACAGGTCGTGAAGCTAGTATGCTTACTGTCTATGTAATATACTCTCAGTTTACAGCTACTGATTCAGTTTTGTCATGCCTTTGACCCCTTCAAAATTAATCCCGACTGCTTTTTTGCTCGCACAGCCTCTGCACTCCACCTTTTTTGCCCGCCAACATTATCCATTTAAGCGCCACTATCGCGAGGACAGTAATGGTGTAGTAAGTGTAGTCAAAAGTGATGCACTCCCACTGCCATGGAGCGGAGGTTAATATACAAGCCCAGGTCCAGCAAACCTTCTATCTCGCGCTCATGAAATGACTAAACCGCTGAGGGCTGGCCATTAGAAAAACCTGAGCTTAGAGACACTCGGAGATCATTGTGTAGGTAAGAGAGCATTCACTGGTCACTACGATTGTAACTGGAACAAGTCTGCCTAGCGCAACTCAAAAAAAGAACTGATTAGTTTTGTCCGTTATCCTCCTCCGCCCTCCAGAATTAATCCTTCATTCTTTTCGACCCTAACTGTGACTAGTAACATTTGAAAACGGCGTCCTTTTCTAGGCCTCACAAATCTTTGTGCGAATTCTAAAATTGGAGGCGATTTCGATAGAACGGATTAAGACACCCTCGATTTGCATCGTTTGATTTAGAAGAGCACGAAATCAGAGGTGATTGGGGAACAATACAGCTGATCACCTCACCCAGGGCAAACCAATGGAAAGCAAGGGTAAAGGCTCGGCATTCATCAATCATACTGCAGTGTACCACACATTCCACTTCTGTTCAAAATTGTAATGGTATTAGTGAGTGAACTGGCGCATCCATGATTCTTGGGACTATCGGCACTGATAACAATACTCTGGGAGAGTGGCAAACTCGGTTGACCCGGACGGCGGCTAGCGGCGCAACTTGTAGCCCAGCCAAACCCTATTACTCCTCGGAATTCTACCGATGTAAATCTTATACCACCCGTTCTTCATTATGCAACTCTACGAAACGGTCCCAAAACGAGTGAATGTAGCGTAGGGAGCAATACATAAGGCCGAAAACAATCACCATTGGCCCAGAGCCTTCACAGCCCAGTTTCACGCGCTCATTTTCCGGCTACCAAGGAGTCAATACATTTACTACATTTACGATAAATTTATTCCTCGAGGACTTTAAAATACACCAGAAACCCGCGCCATGTTCCGAAATCTATGGCGCATTAACGAGGGCAATATGCACTCTTTGAGTGCTCTTCGAGCTGCTTCACACACACACAACCACAAAGCCCATCTCTATGACGCCGCCTGCAAACTCGACCAGTGCCACACGGCTGTTTGCCGAGCTTTGTGGATGTTTGTACGGTGGATGAGCCAACGCCGTAAATCATACCATCACAATAGGCAGTCAGCAAACCGAGTCAAATGAAAACGAAATTAGCCGGGAGGGCAGATCGATCTAATTAGATGGCGCTTCGCACATCGATGTTAATCCTCATAGCGCACTGGATTAAAATGGCTCCCAATGTTGCGAAAGACACATTCTTCGAGTCAGTTTCCCCTACAGAAGGATGCCGAAGGTCGAGGGCATTGTTTAAATGACTAAATCATTCATAATAGTAATAGCATCCATTGGACTACTGATTTTCTGTGCGTACGCGTAAATAATAAGTAAAAAAATAAATAAACAAAACAAGTACATAGTTGCACAGAAAATCAAGAAAAGTTAAAGGGCTTGGTAAAAAGTCGCAGGAAAACGAGTGTCTTTCCGGGCTCTTGTCGCTGAACAGAAGAGGGTCGGTTGCGTCGAGCATACATAGCTTCAAGGCTTTGCGGCCGCTTTGCAGTTCTCCGAACTATTTTTCGGACAAGTCTATTTGAATCCACCCTCGATTTCATATGGTGGGAGGGCATGCCGCTCAGCTCAGTGGTTTTTAATCCAGCAGACGAATCCGGTGGCAGTTTGGGTATAGGTTGGGACACACGGACTTTTCGTGGGCCTGTGACCCTGTGACATAAATTATTCAGACAAATTGTTCATGTAAATCCTTTCCTTCTTGCGAGTCTGTTCCGTTGTACTGATGAATAATGATGACTTAAGGAATGTGTATGATGATTTGAGGAATGTGTATGATCATCGCGTCATCTAGTGGCCCTACTGACCGTGTGTCCCGATCGTCATTCTCGATTTGAGAAATGGGAATTTATCTTTCAAGTTATAGCCTCATGCGATTGCGAGAGCATGAACTTGGGTAGTTAACGGCATGAAATCCTTAAGTTCAATAATGAGCTCATGTATGAACTACTTTTATAAGGACAGAACTTTGTCAATATCACCGTGAGCCCTGTTAAATCTACTTGGCAGCGACTGAAGACATTACAAGCGATACAGCAATCGGCGCCAATTGACTCGTTATTGGGATCCACATAGTATTTGAAATTTTGCGGGGGCTGGTCGATCTACAAATCAACGTTTTACTTTCCTAGGCAAGTCTGGCACCAATTCGCTGAACCCCCGAAGCAATTGAAGACTCCGGTGGACAATGATTTGAATTTGATCAGAAGAAATGCTACTAGGAACGGCACCACTTGTCACTACACCATCACCAGTTTCAGAATGATCAAAAAATGATGGCTTTCCGAAGTCATATTGAAAATGTATGTACCCTAACAGAGACCAAATATGGCACGGATGCTCGTTTGATGGCACGAGGTTTCTTCAGATTAATAGCGTGCTGCTTGCTCCTATTGGTCATCCTACCATCTAAACTCCCAAGGCTTTGAACTAAACTGGTCCGGTATGATTACGACAGTAAGGCGCAGGAAAAGGCCAAATATTGAGGAGGGAGACCGCATTGCCAAACATTTTTCATTAAAAAAATAACAAAAAATGTAGAGTAAACTAAAATTAAGCAATTTACTTATTTATTTATAGAAAAAGAAAATCGGGCAAAAACATAACGAACCTTGGTGATGCGCTCCACATTTGCAGCTTCCTTCACGGACGATTCGAAATCGCCCTTTTTCGACTTGAGACTGGTGATTTGCGCCAGCTCGTCCTGTACGGCACTGGTGCCGGCTGCAACCATAGTAGTACAATGTTACAGTATTAGCAGATATTGATTGAATAGACAGGTCAGCAGTATAATGTGGAATACAATTATACGAACGAGATCGACACTTGGAAAGAGGCGGGCAGGGTAGGCGGCGGGTAGTATGAGCGACGGCCGTAGTGGCGGCAGATCGGCCAGGATAGGGAGAATAATCGAGAGCGAAGAGAGCGTGTGTGTGTATATGGATGGGGTCGATGGGGTGGGTGACGGTGATGATGAGAAGGACGTTCACCCCTACCCTGAACGTAGATTAATCCAAAATGACACCTAAATGTCTTCAAAAGTGAGAACGTCCTTGATACGTTCGATGGGATGAATGGCTGTTCTCTTACAGGAACGTCACGTTCACGACAAAATTTGTAGGATCATTTGTACATCTGCCAATGGCTGTGAAAGGATGTGGCGCACATTGCGACAGCGGACTCCATCAATCAGATGCCAAGGCTGGCGATTGCCTCGGACCAGATGGTCCCATTTGACATAATGAAGCAATGCATTAATTTCACGTCGCTATAAGCGCTGAATGCCTTGACTAACGACGTCTGTAAAGATGTAACCGAGATAAGTGGTCTAGCACCAGATTTCACTCGTAAAAGTGTTCCCATGATCAGGGAATTGATCAGGGAATTGCATACTGAATAGTATGAAAAGTAAAATATAGTAATAGTATAAATGACGGTATAAAATATATTAGAAATGAGCGAAATAATCTCAGAGGCACATGGGATTGATGAGGATCACTTGATGTCCCACTAAGGCCACTAAGGTCATGCAGGAAATCTTTCAGCTTTGGGTAGATTCAGAGCTTCCAGAGCCGTAACTGTATAAAATATGGTTTTTACGAAGCACAAAGCTGTTATGTTGACTACATATAAATGACGTCTATGAAATCGAGCAAGAAGGTCAGTTCATGAAATGACCGTGCTAACGGCCACTTGACGCCGTCACCGATCGAGTTACACATCTCATTATGAAGACCCAGACAATGGCCATAGACAGCTCACCTTTACCATAATTGATTATTACTTCTTACCCTACGCAACTACCAAAAATGACTGGACATCTCCGACTAAAGGACGAAAAACCATCAGATTCACCGATTCACTTCGAAGCCATCAATTAGTGTGACACATTAAATCAGTTACAAGTGGCTGTGCTTCCATTAGCATGATTCCTAGATTGAATCCAGGATCAACGTCCGTTTAAAACAACTACCATCACGCAGATGTCCTTGAATCGGTATTAAACTTGTTTGGGAAGATAAATTTTTGACGTACACAAAGACCGGCCTCTCAAGTCGATGTATATTCCGAATATTCAACCACAGTTGCCTATAGGACTGCAACTATGATTAGTTGCAGTCCTATAGGTAACTGCGTGGCGCATCCAAAAAGGGTTTGATTAGCGAGGTAAATTCTCCAACGTCGATCCAATCATCATGGCAGTTCAACGTGCACGGTGAATATACATTAATCGTTGTGACTTGGTTCCTGAACAGCTACGCACTGATAATTCCGTCGCAGCCACTACAAATGGGGATTACTACGATCTGAAAACTCGTTCTCACATACTGCACTGTGAGTGTGCGCATCTCGAAATCGCCACATTTATCTTGACGTGAATCGCATTTTTCTTTAGGACTGCCTGGCGTGGCTAGTAGGGAAAAACGTGTGCAATTGCAGAAGGCATAAATTACGAAAGAGTGGGCAGTTTATCTACATGTAATATACACGACTGATTTCGCTTCCCTAAGAAAACCACTGAAAAAAATAGACCCAGCTCTACACAAGCGCTTATTCTAGTTTTATGGTTGGAATTAAACACACGGCAGATGGACTTCTGTGATCTCCGGTCGTAGAAGCCCCTCAAGAATGATCAGCTTTTCTGCATCCTCATGATCCTGATGTGGGTAGTGGCGGAAAAGTTGTGCACTTGCAGAAGGCATAAATTACGGAAGAGTAGGCAGTTTTTCTACATGTATTATACATCTTGGAACGAGCGCTCAGACTTTAGAGTGCCAATGGTACTGGAACTGGAGAACTACGACAAGAATGATCAAAGGAAATTCTTTTATCTATTTTGGTGCGTCACCCAATTTGCCGCCATTCAGAGCCGTAACGGTACTTGTCAATAAGTTCATTCAATGAGCCTGCCTCACGTACAAATTAACGATTCCATTTTCCTGGAAAATTCTGCCATCGATTCATTCACCCCGAAGAGATGAAAGTCTTGCTCGACCAGGGTGGGCAATAATTCAGGATTTGATCTCTGGACCATGCCAGTGGTAGCAGCGCCAGTCGTCGTCGCACCACCCCCCATATGTAACTAGGACGCACGTTAAAAAGCGAGGTTTGATGCGTGTGGTTACGTTCAACATACACATTCAAATACTGCCACAATTCAAACGAGAGACGAGGGTGTGGCGTGCTCTAGGGAGGAAACTCCAGCATGACCAGTAATCGTTTCGGAAAAGTTCAATGAATAATATGAATCGTGCTTGTTTTTCACCAAAAAAGATATTAACATTTACATGAGCAAATCTTTCGAAGTTTGCGATACTCCGTATTAAGATCGAGTTGAACGAAGACATTGCGACAAAATAACCTCGAACAAAATATCTGTGGGTGGAGGACAGTTATACAACAATATTGTTATATTGAAGGTCTTGCAAGTGAATTCTCACAGCATTCGCGCACGTTTGTACTTTCACACACGGAACTCTTTTTTCAGCCCATACTGTCACTCTGCGCCAGATGTGGCAATAAAGGTGACGACAAGAACTCATCCCAGTGCAGGAGCGCCTCCTGTTGCACTTGCTTTGGCTCATAAAACCGCTTCGCGATTGATGGACATGATAAATGGTCGCCCAACTGAAGAACGGGGCGAAAAAGTGGCTGATGAAAGACGAAAATGGGAAGAGCAGTCCGCAAGGGAAACAAGTTGCTTTCCAAGGAATACCGAGTTTCCTGCAAAGACGTGCTTGTGACTTGATAACGAAGCCTTTGGATCGAAAGGAGACGATTGAAAATCGGATAATTGATGGTGACCTGCTGAAGTACTATACCATTTGCGTCATACGTTTCATGCTTTTTTTTATTTATACGATTTATACACTCATGCGATTTGCTGTTTGGCGGTTTTGAACCGATTTTCACAGCCAGTCATGAATTACTCGACTAGACTGTTGGGCTAAATATGGTGCAGGAGGAGCTGATACGGCATCGCATCGGCCCTCTTTGCTCAATATCAGTACAAATACAGCAAATAGAAGAAAACTTTGTCTACACTCCTCCAATAAGGTACAATAATGTCGCGTCTGTCGCGTTCGCGGTACCACAACGGTTCCTATTGTACCACATCCGTGTTCATTTCTGCTCTAAGGAGGGGTCGTCTTTGTCTTACGGGTGGGGAGGATCATGCATTGTACGGACACAGCCACCATAACAGAACCGATTCAATCACTTTAAAGACACATCCCACGATAACCAAATAAGTCGACTTACCTTCTCGGGTTAGTAGTTCCTTGGACTATTACCTAGGCTGCACCTTTTTCACGCCGTCACAGAGTGTTTCACGGCGCTAAACTGCTCAAGTCTACTGCGACTTCATCCATCTTACTCAGGTAGCCAATAAGGGAGCTTAAGGGGTTTGGTCGCAGTGGATTCCAATCCTTGGAATTAGCCGATTTAGCTGACCAAAGCTCCGGTAATGGAACTGTTGAATACATTCTCCATAGCTAAATTGGTTTCAGCAGAAAAGGAACCGCTTCGGATAACCACTAATTCAATTTGCCAGAAACACAAAAGAAATTTGCCGAATTGGCTGATCAAAGCTCCGGTAACAGAGTTGTTGAATGCATTCATCTTAATTGGGTTCATCAGAAAAGAAACCTCTTCGACAAAAGGCATGACAATCACTGTGGCCCAATGAATGTCCCAGAGACTTTTTAAATTTTTCGAATTCGACGACAAACAGTGTTTTGTGCTTAGGGTCTTATCGGTGCCAAAAGTCATATAGGAAAAAGCAAAACAGCTTGTACATAAGCGAAGAAACGAAGTTTATCAACTAGGCTCGGACTGGTTTTGAAATACAGGCAATGATCCAGGTTAAATCGGTACTTGCAGGATCTGCGAAGGGCATTATTCTTTTGGTGACCACCTATTAAGCTCACCACTGATTAAAAACCTCTCATAAAATTGTAATAACAAGGTGGAGATCGTCCGAGGTGCGTAAGTCAACGTTCACGCTAAATCGTGTACAAACTGTCGGGTGTGTGCCCTTATGACAGGATTTCGCATGATGACAAGCGGCGTGCGACGCAGTGTGTGCGAGCTATGCGCGTCGCGGTATTTGGGTATTAGAACGATCGATTACACGGTAATGCTAGGGGCGTGATACGCAGTTGACTTCTAATCCCTTCGCTCGCGACATGCCGCGGCGCGAAATCTTGACATAAGGGTACACACCCCTCACTGTCAGATGTCCTCATATTTTGAAATGAGTGGGCTGTGTACGACGCACCCACGAGGTTTTGGTCATCTTTGACCAATCTATTCCTTTCACTTAGCTTTTGATGTGGGATAATATGGCGATTGCGTTTAAAAGGTCCTCAACTAGCCAGCCGGTCAGCTCAGCCAGTCGATCTTACGCTCTCCGACTCTCCCTTTCTCCTAGAGGTCAGCACTACAAGCGGCGATCGTTGCGCGCGTTTGGATGTGCTATAAACAATCGCGCACTTGTTGAGATTGAACGGACACAATTGTCAATCGCGTGCGATCATGAGAGGATTACGGTTATTAGACAATGAGACCAGAGTATTAGATTGCGTTTACGGCCATTACGTTATAACTAAACATTGAGAAGGTTGATGAATGGAGCCGAAGGCTAACGTTTCGGTGGTGAGGAAAGGCGCCCCATGACAATTGAAAAAACACGAGAAATGGAGCGACAACGAGAAAGCGCAGATGCTGATCGAATGAGCAGATGGCAGCGCAGAATGAAAAGGGCCATAGAGCCGAGATGGCGTGAAATCTGACAATCTCTGAATCGAAAAGCAAATATGCTTACATTTGACAACTCCTTGCAATTGTTTTGGCTTATTTGTGACAGCAAACTCGTCATCCTCGTCATCTTCAGGATGTTCATCTTCTGAAATGTACCATAGAAATTTTTCAATAATTCAATCTGATAGAAGTGGATAGATTAGATTTCCCCTTCGACAATGAACCTGCAGGCGCCATACTGTGGTTCTATCAGGGATCTTGTATTCATTTCTTGAATTTCTGAGTGATATTGAAAAGGAGCAATTCCAATTCCTGAGATTATATTGAAAGGGTCGGGAATGGTGCAGTGGGGAGACCGCCGCATGACGTCTGCGCATTTCATATTTACATGGAAAATTTTTCACGATAAACCAACGTTGCCTTATTCCCGTTTCATAAAACTATAACGTAATAAAATAACGCACATACACCAATGAGAGCTATGTGCACGGCGCGCTCTTGAAGGATATATTCCTGTGTTCTGGACTTTTTTCCAAACTAAAAATGGAAGTGATTCTCCCTGGCAGTGCCATTAATAGCGAACCGATGAGCGAGTTTTTCGACAGCCCGAGAGGCGATGAGGCCCGCTCCACATTGGACCCTCTCTCTCTCAGAAACTGATCATTGTCGAATTATTTGGAAATATTGATTGTTGACAGCCTATGAGAGATATTTCGCCTCGGTTCATCATAACACTCGCAGATACATACAGAAGATAAAGGAACGCACCAGATAACAGACCGTCTATGGCCTAACATGGATATTGATACAGAGGGGACTACACCAATAGTCGGCATAATAAAAAAAGGCATAACTTCAGAAGTGAGATTTCAAATAAAGACGTCACGTAAGGGTAAGTGAGGGTAGGTTTCAGACTGGATCAACGTCATAATCTCTGCACGTACTGTGAGAATTCCACCTAAAAGCTGCGAAATTTGACGGGACTAATTTTAGGTCTGTGTTCCGCTGCTCTTAAAAAGAAATCGCAAAATCGAGGAATGCATAAACTAGCAAACATTGTAAAAATGGATGGTCTGCTCATCGTTAGGTACACCATTTATAATTAACAAAGCTGCGGAGGCCACAGTAGCTCAGTGACGTCGCAAATCGTTGATCCCCATGTAGTAGACAACAGTTGTATATAGAATTTGTTGAAGAAGATGGCTCGCATTGCAACTAAGCCTTCCGGTGGAAACCCCACCCATGGTGCATGGGTGTGTCGCAAACTGTCGAAGAAAATTCCAAAAAAACATGAGCTCCACGTTCCTCTCCGAAACACGACTCCCCTCCACAATTAACGTTAGGCAGGATCAATCTTGCTGGTCGAAGGCCTGACTCTGCTCTCCGTCATTTGAGGCCTTACTTATCGTATCAGTACAAGCAGCTGTTGTGACTAGTTGACCTCACAAAAACAGTAGTGCTAAGAAACATTCGCAAGCATACATTGTGACATGATGGATGGAAATGTTTGTTGTCTCTGAGAAAGCGGAATAAACGCAAGCTTTTCGATTCGAAAAGATACATGAATGCTTCTAAGCTCCTGATGCAGTCCTGCAATCTTCCACAAGTTATCTAAACCTTTACAACCTCAGTGTGCAATCGGCAGATCCTATGATGTGGATTGTGATTAATTCATTCAGTCATGCGATCCTTCATTATTCATCGCGGTGCTATTCATTCATTGTGAATGCACAGCGCTCAAACACCCTCATGACCACCACCACTCACCCTCGGTATTTGCTGGATCCATGGTTTTTGCAATTTCCGGATGAAATACTTCAAGCATGTGGACTTTGCACAGCAGGACACCTTGATGCGAGTTGTAATTGGTCGGTCTGAAAACAGAGCTGATCAGAAATGGGCTTCACAAGCAATTACTCGTTGTTTTGGGACATCTCAGCAGAACAATCGGGAAGGAGACGGAAACGTCAGAGAAATCATGTTAACGTCGCAAAAGACAAAGACCCGGAACAACGGTAAAGCAATGGACGATGCTCAGTTCCTCCTAGTCATCTTGTTACTCTAACGTAGCAACATATCTCTGAACTAAATATCAAACGATATTTTGATCAGTTTACGTAATCCGGATTATTTACCAATTGTTCTTATTGTTTATTTTATATCCTTGGGGACTAGAAATAGAAAAAATCCAGATTGCTGAAGCTCATAATTGCACAAATTCTCAAAAAGCGGTTTCAGCAGGAGTCATTACATCGCAAGGGACTAGTAAGGAG
Organism: Trichostrongylus colubriformis; assembly: GCA_963978905.1. Classification (NCBI taxonomy): domain Eukaryota; kingdom Metazoa; phylum Nematoda; class Chromadorea; order Rhabditida; family Trichostrongylidae; genus Trichostrongylus; species Trichostrongylus colubriformis. The sequence goes on from OZ022256.1 coordinate 22,763,705, forward strand.
GTGAGGTATGGTTTGGGAGAATTTCAAAAATTGAAGGATGTTGATCCAGGGCGTACTGTAGATAAAACAAAGGAAAATTGTTGAGAGGCACTTCAACCAAATTCCTGTACGTGGATAAGATCCCAGTCAGGATCACCACCGTAACACCCAAAAGATGGCTCGATTGACTTCACAGCTAAATTTCACTCCGTTTTACTCCAGTATCGCTCTATTTCACTTGATGTAGCTTTTACAGCTGCTCGCAAAATAGAAGGTTGAAGTATCTAGCATTGCAGAAAAAAAAAAACAAATTTGCACTGGCGTTCGCGAACACGCGCTAATCCGGTAAATGAACAGAATAGTATGCTATCAGAAGGTTAAATACGAAACGGAGTGAGGAAAGGCTTGGCTGATTTGTGGGAGGATCAATTTAATAATCACTACCAGCAACGTGCTTGGCGTATCTTCTTGGTGGGACCTTATCTTTTTCTTATGGTATACGAATGATGCAGTGACAAGTTATCTGCTCCCATTAACATAGTCCACGGATCAAACCCTAGATCAACTCCAATCTCAAGCAATCCATTTCTACAGGTCAATGCTATCAACCTCGTCTTGTGAGGTGAAAGCACCGATTTCTACATCAACCAGATTCTTACGTTAATTCCACTGGTCAAATCATGGATGTGTGGCGTACCTCTGATCAACTGGACTGATCAACGTTGACTGATCCACAGAACAGCTTTCAGAAACACAGATCGAGTGTGTATTACAGAAGGAAATATAAGGAATATTCTTGAAAAAGTTTCAGCTCTCATAAAGTGAAACAGAATGTCCATAGAGATTGAAGGTCAACCTCCAAATCCTTCTCGACAGAATCAGATGTTTGAGACTCTGAGAATTGAGTAGGGATACAATTTGGTCGAGAATTCGTACTATATCTTTGATAATGATCGCGAGCACCAAAGTGGTTCGCCTAGCCATAATCGACCCCTCAGATTGCAAATATGTAATTCCTCTTAGAAAATACCTCTAAGCTATAATAATCACCCTGGATTGTCCAAAATGCATACATAGGCCGATAGGAAAATGGCGGCATCGTGCTTACGGGAGCAATTTGTAACCAAATCACCCATACATATCTAATAGTGCGTAATGGCCTCAGCAACAAGAGGCTGTGGAGCTGGCCATGGCGGATAAAGATTTTTGAAAAGGGAAACCTCGATATTAACAAGCATGGCATAGACTGAAGCGGAAGCGGCCAGTCGTCAATGACGATGATGCCTCACAAGAGGAAGCCGCCGACATGGTGGCGCCACGAGCGCTAAATCCAATTGCAGTTAGTCACGCCCCTCGCCACCCCCGCAACATAGTAACAGTAATTGATCCCGCTATGGCTCATTAACCCATGAAACAGCGCGTAGCCAATAGTCATTGAAGAGAGCATTAGGGATAATCTGGTTATTGGAAAATCTCCTGAAGCAATCACTCACATGGAAACTAGGGGCCTAAGAAGCTCATTTATGGCGAAATCCCAGTCGAAAAACGCTCCCCTGAGCTGTAGTGACGGTGTAACGGTCCACAGCTAACGTCTTTAGATGACAGACCCTGCCTCCAGGCGATAGACCCCGCTTCCAGGCGATTCCTGGTTGGCTACGATGAAAGCGGCCAAAGATATGCGGCACAATCGAAGACATTGTGGCGCGCTTTCGCAGTTCAGCTTCAAGCCCAGTGCAGAAAATAGATGCTGCCGTATTTTCAAATATTTCTTTTTGTGTTTTCTTGGCAACATGCCAATAGAAGGATAGTCCGGACTACCCTACCCTTGACGGAAAGGTCGTCCGCGTCGAGAATGAGCGGTGGGGAAGGGGTCCTTTCTCGGGTCTTATTTCCTTCCGTTTTTTCTTCATCATCGTATTATGTGCTAGCACCTCGACCTTCACATGCACTACATTTTTCACTGTTCTTCCGAATTTTCCCTATCGCTGACTTTAGAGTGCTTACGAATCTGACTCTTAACAGCGCGAAATCATTAGAAATCCAGAAAAAAAAACTGGCAGTAATGAGAACAGGCCTAAGTTCGAAAGCCATCCTGCCGGATACAGAGCTGAACAAGTTCGCGATGCCAATCGCCTACTTTGGATTTGGAATAGTTCGAGTGAAATTATGCTAATGAAGCAGGTTATGCCACGGACGTGAAAGCTCAGGTATATGGTAGTGCACTTATTGGACTGCTTTCACCTCATTCATCCAATCAATGAAGCTTAACTAATCCTTTCGAAATGCAAAGCGCAATCGGTTCCGACCGGTTTTTCGATTTGCATCAACTTTTAATGCCTCGGTTTTTTTTTCATAGGTTCGGAACTGGTACTTTCGCTTAAGCTGACCGCCCATTGGGCGACTGTGGCGCAAGATCGTTACAAATGGAATAGAAGTTGGGACCCGCGCAAAGCCAATCGCTTGCTGGGGATCGGGTCGCCTAAGTAACCTAAGTAACTTTCGCTTAAACTAGTGGCAGCTTTAGACAGCCGGTAGAGGAGAGGTTTTTTGGGATTGTAAAGGTGTAGGGTAAAATAAGAGGTCGATAAGAGTTTTGCACATTGAGGGAACTGATGAGAGGTTTGCACATAAGTATGCCCTTCAACCATTATTCATCAGAGCTTTGCGAAGAACAAATCCTCTACGTAATTTGAAAAGACATTTCTGTAGTGACGATTAGAGTTTTGTTCTCAACGCTGCATTGCCACTGCTTATACCACAAACTGAAGCAATTCATCGTTCCGACCTAGGTTTCTTGGAACGCTCAGCGTTAACTTCTTGGTAAAATCTAACACTCTGTCGTAGTTTTCGACACAAAGCCCTGTTCCACCAGTGACGTCTCGAAGCGCTTTTCTGAGTTGATACGAGACTGCCTGATCAAGGGAATGCGTCATGTGCTGCGTTAGATCGCCACACGTCACAGATCCGCATGGCTGCTATTGACATATCAATAATGCAGAGCAAAGAGAACACGTCCGCGGTTGTATGGGTTTTGTTATGGCAATTTATGGCAAAACTCGCATTGGAAAACGAGTTTTCATTTTGTTTTTAATCCACTATTCATGAAAACTTCACTTCATTTTGAAGGCCAAATGGTACAGACTGTCATAAAGCAACAAAGAAATGGCTCATGTGTAAAATACACGATTTCGGTGCAAACAGCATGGCTGTTGTCAAGCACTCCTACGAGTGAGGCGCTCCATATTTTACTAGACGTCTAATACAGTACTAGTAGTGCAAAGCGCATGACCGTGTAGCAACATGTGCTATCAATCCAAAGACTCCCCTGAGGTAGGAAGAATGTGAGAGCTGCTAATACATGCTTTCTGAGCAATCCAGTTTAGAATGGATAATTTATGGCAAAACTCGCATTGGAAAACTAAGCTAGAGGTCTTGTCACAATCCCGCAACACTGCGAGGCATTCATCTGCTTCTATTCTCAGGTTCCGTTTTTTTTCGTTCTTTCTCTACTGTCACAATGTTCAGTATCCCTTTCTTCTATTCTCCAATTATTCCACAACTTTCCAAATTCACCTCTCTCGCTGTCTTTAAACGGAATTTACAGCGTGTGTAAGGCGTAAGACACTTCAAGGTGAACTCACGTCAGTTTCTTCTCGCACTTGGCACATTTGAAGCACTGATTGTGATAGAGCTGTTTATTTGCAAACACGCGTTCCACTGGATAGACACTTTTACCGCACACTACACAATCTTTTGGAGCCTCATCGGCGGTAACATCCTGAAAAAAAATGTATTGTAAGTCACATGTGGGCTCAGTAAGAAACAAGAACCGCGACGTTATCAAAATGCACGTAATGGGGGCAATTCATTTGGCAGATCGCTCTAAGGGAAGATTTATTCCAGTTGTAATACTCGCTCTGATGAGTTTATTTGTGTACTAATCGACCTAGGAGCGACTGGAGTACGAGTTTTCAAAGCGCAAAAAGTGCCTAAGCTGCGCGCTCATCAAGGAAAGTGATCCGGATTGGAGGCGCCCTGTGAACTCATAGCCTTGTGGATCTGGTTGGTGGACCAGGGTCAAACAGGATCCATGACTTACAGTCGTAGATGGTTGATAGCGGAGGCGACGTGATCGTGAGTATAGGAATAAAGAGCGAACAGTGGAGTGCTGTTTCTGGAGCGCAGTGAAAAGGGAAGCTTATGATGAAGAAGGCCACAGTGGGAGCGTAAAAGCGACAGTAAATGGACAAAGCACCGCACGGTTCATGAATTTCCGTGCCACTTGTGATTATATCATTTTTTCATTGAATACCATTTCATGTTCAACAACATAATCATATAAGTGTCTACAATGCTAACAATAAGCCACTGCTGCGCAGAACCTCAAAGTCCTTGATCCAGAAGGAAATAGGATGTAAATCGAAAAAGTTGGTATGGCAAGGAGTCCTTTGACGCAACTTTGGCCCATGACACTCACTTGTAGTTCGGCAATAGCACACGAACGCTTTGAAAGGCCGTCAAGTGTGAATTGACTGATATTTTTATATGATGAAAGCATTTTTTGTATTTCTTCGCCTATTCTCCCTTTCATTCATTCAATTAGTTGTTTCTGCTTGTTTCACTCGCTGAGCATGATCATGAATGGGACAATTTCGTCTTCTCGCCCGCCGCTAGCAAGCAACTCGGCTGAAGCGTGTAGTTCGAGATGAAGCGCGCTAGCACAGCAAAACGCCCCAAGGGTTAATTTTGCTACGGATTATCGCTTCTACACTGGAATAGTCGTTCCTTACCTCTTCCACCTCCCCCCACCCCCTTCCCCTCCCTCCCGGTGCCCTTGATCGCCGAGGCTTCTATCTCCACAGTACAGCGCTGACCCTGGTAGTCCCGTCCCGCGAACCGGTGACGAGTTGCTGCTCGCAAAGGCAGATTGTTTGAAGTTGAAGGTGGTCTATTTTCGAGCCAATGTGGCTTTATACTGAGGCGCGTGCATTTGTACTCAGCGGGCTGAATTGGCTGAATCTCTAAGAGCCTACTACACTGACCCGGAGCCTTACTCGAGATTTCCAAAAACGAGTTTAGAAAAATTTTAAAAATGCAGCATCTGGAGAAGAATTCATGAATCACCATAATAACGATATTCAGCTTATGATTCCTGTGATAATAAGAGAAGAAAGAACAGAGCATTTTGTTTGCACCGTTTGTGGGGCGTCCTTCAGAAGGAGCAGAAGAATGAGTTCACATACTGCATAGGATTTTGAGTGCCATGAAGGCAATGAACTGATGTAACGTCTGTATTTCAAGGATACCACAGGTATGAGGCTGGTGGTGTCACTAAGGAACCGCAGTATAATTGTTTCTGCAAATCGAAATGAAGCATAATTATAAAATGTTTTTTTTTCAGAATGCTCAAAAGTAAGCTCAAATTGGGATCGAGCAATTATTGGGTGTTCAGACCTAACAAATGCTGTACTGCCTTCATACCTTTGTAGTGTCTTGAAGACAGTGATAGAGGTAGGGTAGTCGGAACTCCTGACGTGAAATAGTCAAATGAAAGTTACACTAGTGTATACATGTGTGGCGAAATCACCGAGGAAAAAAGCGCCCCTGATCTTCAGAAAAGCTTTTTTCACCATCTGCCGCTTGTTATATCCCGGCCCGCCCCCTAGTAGGATTAACCGAAGCAAATTCATCCTTTTCGAGCTTTTGACTGATTCATTCTTTTTTTCTTTACTTTCGCACTTCCAAACACCTCAACTTTCATATTCAGTGACTTCCATGAGGAGAGAAATCGAACCGAAACAGTTGACGCGCTATCGGCTCGAAGCGGAGGGGATACAGATGTTGCCGACTAAGCTCGAAGAGTCCAATACTCCTACGTTCAAAAGCAAATTAAAAAGCTCTGGCCATCATTGATTCACTTAATGTTGCGGTGCACATGCATATGCGTGCATACTAATGATTCATAAATAAGTATATAAATTCTATAAAGTCCCACCAACAAATAAAACTCTCACCCGATTGAAAGCGGCCTTCACTTTTTGCATATCGGCACTTCGTTCTATCTCCACTTTCTCTCGTTCGATGGTCGTGTCCTCAGCGCCCTTCTCGAACCTGTAATTATTCTCAATGATCGCGATAAATTTATGGAATGGTGACATAATGGTTTCAAAACGGAAAACTCTTGTCTTAGGGCATAAGCTAAGCACTAGCACTGGCACACTAAGCATCCTTCCTCGAAGACGATAGGTCTATCATACTCTCATTGCGAGCAAATTCTAGTAGCACTGAAAGTTTAGCATAATTTCACGGATCCCGTCCACTACAGCAATTACGCCTATCGAGCCATAAAGACGGGATGATGGGTCACTATTTAGGTCGAGCTCTTTGAACAGTGGAATGGCTCAATCCTTCTCGACTTCTGCAAACCCCTAATATGTTTGCGACAACACTATGTATGATGTACTTGAAGAGAATACATAAACCTTTGAGGAAATCTGGGGTCGGTAGGCCGATCTCAAAAAAAGAATAATGGATTAAAACGTTCTCTCAGTTAATCCAATTCCTGCCGGGATGTTCTTGTTCCACACGCAATTGCGGTGGCAGGTGAATGCGATAGGCCTATAGTGTGAATTGCGTGGGGCAGCCGATGTACAAGTCTGTGGTTTTGTCCACCGAAACAAGTCTGGTACCGATTCATCTACCAAGGAGGGACGGATAGGTCCCTCCTTGGTAGATGAATCCGAGATGAGGTTGGTTGGCCTGGGCGGGCATCGTTGCGGAGTTTAATCCCGCACCATGAGAGTGAGAGTGCGCGCCATCTGCCACTGCACTACCTTCACTTTTGAGATTTTAATTTGTCCTTCATCTTATGCTCAGTGCAACAGATGAGCACATTTCCTTTATCTTCTGATCTTTTGATTCCAAAAACTCGTCAAGCTATAATGATACTTCACACTAAGTCACTTGGTGGTAGTGATATGGTGACTGACGATCTTTTTGGATTATAAACAAAGACAGTCCGGCGCACGATGCTTCGTAGATTCGACCTGGGAGAGATAAGGTCGTAGGAGAGGGAATGGAGATGAAATGTCGCAATTTCACTAATTTCCGAGGGCATCGTACTGGAAACCTTTTTTGGGCTGGGCTTCTTATTCCTCAAAAATTGAAGTCGACGCCAGGCTCGACTCTGGTTCCTTCGACTTTACGTGAATATGATGAATCCCAAATCGCGTTCTGCTCAGCATGTGGATCGTGACTGATTGACGTGAATAGTTGCTCTGAGCTTCATCCGTGGGAATTTTGTTGGTGGTAGGAGCTTTCACTTTCACACTAGCAATATCCCAAAGGAAAGCCGATGAAGCAACTATTCAAGAGTTAAAATGACAGGTTTCAGATTAAATTGAAAAAGTGAGGACAGATTGTGGTTCCATATGAAACGATGAAAAATTATGTGAAACTGTATTGAATTGATAGAGGAGCCGTTAATGGTAATTAGGAACCCATCTTGTCCTTTCCTCGCATTCAGAAACTTCGAAAGCTCTGTCAGCGACACTTCCACACTGTTTATCTTGCCATAGCTGCTTATGACGAGAGCCATTATTCACTCAGTGGATATAGCACAAGAAAGAAAACCACAAAAAAGGGGTAAAGCGATCTAGCTGTGAGGCCAAAGACGATCAGGCCCGCTGTAATAGTATTATTGGTCATCGTCCTCATAATGGGTTCTCTGCACGGTGCCGAGAACGATCCACAGCATATGTTGACTGCACATTAAACTGCGCAATGGAAGCGCCTAGGACCTACATCGAACAGTGCGATCGGAAAAACTTCAACGATAATTATAGTAAGCAGAAAAGCTGCGCGTGACTTTAGTAAGTAGAAAAGCTGCACGTTGCTTACTGCGAGCCTCCATGCCTGTTTGCCGTGTTTTTCTCGGGAATGGACCGACTGGAAGTGCTGTCCTTTCTATTCTAATGCTTACCAAAATCAGGCTCCGGGCTGTAAAATATCAAAACTGAATAAGGCTGCTGTTGAGGCACGTTTCGGCACATATGAAGGAAGTTGCTTCAACTGTTAAACATGATCTGACCGTTATACTACTAGAGCTCCCATTGGTGAAATACAAGTCTGCATGACCTCTTCAACCAGGTTATACGCGGTATACTGCCAGTATATTAAAACACAGCAATCGCTCCTGCTACACCACATCTAATAAATCTGAGTTCACCTGCAGGCGTCATTTTCACTCATAGGGTAATTCCCCTGTTTAGAGAGGTATGTAAAAAGCGTCAGATAATCATATTAATGCTCGATAAACGCCTGCGTCCGTGAAATCTTCTTCTATTCTTTTTTCATTGTTTTGTTTATGAATGGTTCCGAGCAAGCATTACCTTGTTTTCTTTGGCACTTATTGTCTGGGTTCATTGTAATTTGTATCCACACGAATTTGCGTGTAATAAATATATATCTAGTGTAACCCTAGAGAGTTTTATCGCGACGGAGCCTTGAGGAACTGCAGGACCACAGCTCCTATCCCAAGGAGGCTCAGGTATACAGTTCCCAGAGAACGTTCGAGAGGTTCCTGCAATCAAACGTGCAAAGACGTCCATGCTACATGGGCAAGGCGGAAGTAAGTTGGAAGGGCGTGTGCGAAAACAACGGCCACTATCGATTTTACGCCTAGCGGTAATGTGAATGAGATTTAAAGGGGGTGTACCGCATATAATCACCCATAACTCTCTCTCAGGAGCGCCTTTAGCTTTTTTATTTATTCAGTGTCAAAGCACTGTAATAGGCTGCCCTCATAAGCCGCTTTCGCTACTTTCCGAATTACGTGACAGCCAAAACGACGGACAGACTGCTGGGCAAAAATTTAACTCAAACTATTTATCTAACTAAAACGATTATATACTACTGTAGGATCAGGAACAATTAAGAGATTTTGAAAGCAGGGTTGTCAAATTGGTGATATGCAGAACCCATTGAGACTAAGCGATCCACATTTCTGAAATAAAGTCGCAGTTTCCTTGTGGGGTTTCATTAAAGACACCGGAAGGGGGTAATTTTGGCTTACGGTAGAACAGACGTAGTGTGGACGAGTTTAAGTGGCCGCCATTGCACAAACTTGCCAATTTGATGTCTTGGCATGGTGCCAAAAGAAGGTGTTTCTATTATAAATTTGTTTTTTCCTTTACTTTTTACTTTGTTCTTTCTTATATTGTTTCTAGATGTACTTACATGAATGCTAACGTAGTTGGGAATGGCCACTCCACTGCGCTGGGAGTCAGGTGCTACAACTAACGTTGGCCCACGGCCCGTCTCCTACAGCGGACAACTCGGAATGGATGCGCTGATGCGAATGGGATGCGAATACACACCGCAGCGTCGCGCTTTTGAGACCGGGTTTTTTCGCCTATTATCGCTTCTAACCTTGTGTGTTCGTTACAAAAAGCTCATTTCTTTGCATCTTCCTCTTGTTTCGGACCCCCTTCCGGTTCCTTTAAGGACGATGGGTTATCAGGAGCTAAGGGATCTATATTTGTTTGCTATCGCGAAGGGACGGGGGGAGGGACATCCCACCATGGATGATATTTTCACCTAAGCCGAGAAAGGAAAAGAAGTACCTTCTCTTCTGCCTTGAGGCTCAGGCATAACATACATTTAAAGACAGCATTAGGGGTAATGTGGTAATGGAGAAATCTCTACAAGAAGTCACTTACATGGTAGTCATGGGCATGAGAAGGCTATCTGTGGCGAAATCCCGGTGAAAAAGCGCCCCTTCGAGCTGTAGAAGCGCTGCAAAACGCCGCAACCGTCCAACTCTTCCGCCTCTTCCATACAACGATCCCGCCTCTCAATGACGTAATTCCCGATTGACTGGGGTGGGAGCGGCCAAGGAGATGCGGCAGGATCGAAGATTCCGCGGCGCGTTTTCGCCGCGAAATCCAGCTCACTCCAAAAAGTAGATGCTGTCGTATTTCCAAACATTCCCTTGTGTTTACTTGGCAACATGCCAATGGAAAACTATATCAGACTACTCCTCTCTTGACGGACAGGTCGTTCGCGTCGAGAATCAACAGTGGAAAGGGGGTCCTACTTCTCGGGTTTTGGGCCATTTCCATCCGTTTTTCTCCACTGTCCTGTTACTAGGCATTTCGAATTTCATATGCACTACTTCTTTTACTTTTCGTCCGACTTCCCCCTAATGATGCCTTTAATGTGCAGAATGACTACTCAAAAATCCTTCAAGATACTCAGGTGTGTAATACGTTATGAGGTGCCTCCCCCCTCCCTCCTCCTGAACAACCGAATTATTTACATCCACGAGACAGATTCATCCATACTATATATAAAGCGCTAAGGCGTCTGTCCCTCCGTCTGTCACGAAATTAGGTATCATATGAAAAACGACATGTGCAGATGGGGCCAAGTGTGGTATGGGTACGGCATGGGACAGAAAGTGAAGACCACACATGGACCAAATTAAGCTCCGCCCACGGGGGGCGGGGCGTGCACTGGAATGTTTGGCTTTCAGCCCGAAAATGTTGATTACGCTCGAACGTGCTCCTAACGTAGGGAGAAGATGGATTTAGGTCAGGGATGGGTTTCTGAAGGTCAGGAAAGAATGCAGGGCACAGTGGGCGAGGCACTTAAAGTGGTGGGCGGAGCTTGGACGTTACATGAAAAACGACCTGTGGAGATGGGGACAAATGCGGTATGGGTAGGGCATGGGACACTAAGTAAAGACCACACGTGGACCAAGTTAAGCTCCGCCCATAATGGGCGGGGCCGTCGTGGAATGTTCAAAAATTGTTGATTGGGTTCGAATGTGCCCCAAACACAGGGAGAAGATGGATCAAGGTCAGGGATGAGTTTCTAAAGGTCAGGAAAGAATGCAGGGCACAGTGGGCGGAGCATTTAAATTGGTGGGCGGAGCTTGGACGTTACATGAAAAACGACCTGTGGAGATGGGGACAAGTTTGGATGGGTAGAGCACGGGACAAGAAGTGAAGACCACACATGGACTAATTTAAGCTCCGCCCACGGTGGGCTGGGTGTGTACTGAAATACTCTGTCCTCAAGAAAAAGAGCAATACAGGCCGACCTACTGACGCACATGGTGTTTCGCGCACAGTAGTGTGCGCCCGCCAACTGGTTACGGAATATTGTCATAAAAATCTTAACACAATCTCGACTGTAGGGTACCATTTCTCCATATATGTATGTACATTCATCACCGTGGGATTCGAAATGTTGCGAGACTTCCCACTAACCTCGATACTACATACTTCTTGGTTTGTGTACTTTACAAATGTCAGAATTCGATACAATCATAAAAGGAACAGATCTGGAGGGACATCTTGCATGTCTAAAAAGCCAGGTTCCAAGAGTAACTTGTCGTGCTCAGAGCTGTCAAGTGATGCGTAGTACTTGATTGTCGATTGAATACGAAGGGAATATTAACTACCCATTCGCACGGATACCAACTGTAAAAGAGGAGCACTGCTCTTTGGGTAGCATGCTTACTATTGTTGATGAATAACAAGGACTGGATTGTATTCGAAGAAAAAGGGAGGGGAGCTGCCTCAATCAAAATGAGGCCAACGAGTTTGAGGAATGACAGTGGAACTAAATAAGTAGTTTTTTGATGCTTGTTTCTGTTGCCATATAATCAATGCAAAAAGTGTCCTCAAAGACCAAGGCCTCCCGACATATTATTTGATACGCTTTCTTTCAATGGCTTATATATTAGAAGGGAAATTGATCCTTGAATTTTTTTACTTCTGATAGCTGCTGATTATCGCGGCAGCTCGCTATGCGAAAGTTGTTACAAGCATGCTGAGTTAGGGGCAGAAGCTTCGGCCTCGGACAGGACTCGAGCCCGCTATGAGCTATGGTAGATATACCATTCTGAAGCTCGGTTAGGGTGAAAAGGGTCTCGATAGTGTAATGGATCAGCACAAATGCCCGGAAAGCACGTGGTGCTGGCTCGAGTCCCGTCCGAGACCGAAGCTTTTGCTCATACCTCAGCATACTTGTATCAAAAGTAAGAGATACTCTTATAAAAGTCCCGTAAGAAAAACCACAATCATGAAAAGGCTCGAAATAAAGGAAAATATCAATAAAAAATGTAACAACATTGGCATTGCTGTCTGAGGTGAAAATATACCGCTATTGAAATTCAAAAACATCAAATTCAGTCTTTACTGGCGCTGTCACATTCGGTTCGTGCCAATATGGGCCACCAGCTCAAACGTTATAAGTTTGAGTGCTGAAAAGCTAAGGAGAATGCCATTGAGAGGGAGGTGAAGGTGGTCCCGGTAATGTAGTGGATTAGCATATACCCAAAAGCATGGAGTGTGGGTTTGATTCCCGTCCGATGTCAAGGCTCTTGGGATTTTAACTTTTATCCACAACTCAGCATCTCTTCATAAGTGCATTGCGAGCTGCAGCAGAAATTAGCAGCTATTGAAAATCGAGACGTCGAAAAAAGTCATTCTGTTCGAAATACCGCAGGCATTTATTTAGCATTTCACGAAAATCCATTATCGCAAAAATAGAAGCGAACAGCATTCAGAAAATTGCACCTTTCTGATAGCTTATTGCCATTTTCTAACCGGGGTATCGAGAGTAGATGAGGGTGGGGAGGAGAGGAGCAAAAGAAACCAGCTGGAGCACTGAAGTTTTCTTCGCGCAAATGTAGTGACGAGAAAACTGTTGAACCAAGGGCATCAGGAAATCTCGTTCATGGCCTTCCATGCAATCGAAATATGCAGCCTTCTGTCATTTTCAATGAGTTCGAGGAGATCTGTGACGCCGCTTCTGTCAGCTTGGAGCAGCCGCACATCGTTCCAGGGCAAGATAATTGTTAGAGCACGCTCTTATTACAGGGAACCCTCGCTTTTTGGAGCTCACACATCGTTTTCAAAAAAGAATTATTATTTATAAATATTTCCTTTCATCATACGATTCCAACAGTTAACGCGGCTGTTGCGCTCTGAGGGCTCGCGCCCTTGGTTTTGAGCTGTGTAGAACCTGTGATCCGAGGGATAAAGGACGAAAACTCCACATGAGATATAATAGCATTATTGCTACGGATATCCGAGATAGGAACGGACAAAATAACTTTATGCCCCCCGCTCCGCCCAACCTTAGCTCCCAGCAACAGCAAAGTTTTCTTCCATATTCAAAGGCTGTTCCGCGATGGAGGTGTAAAAGGAGCCAATTCTTTCAAAGAAAATTAAATGCCTCGATGTGAAGCGGTAGAGGCAGGTTGAAAGCAGAAGGGTACATCCATCAAGCGAGTAATGAAAATATTTGCAGGTAATAAATCACCAGTCCCATCGACATACCTTTCTTTAGCGCTTGCCATTGTCTCCTTGCCGACAGAAATTAGATCTTTTTCCAAGCGTTTCAACTTTTCTTCAAGATTTTCTTCGAGTGTGGCGTCCATGTTTTCAAAGCGATCCTTGAATTTGTTGTACTTTTCCTGAAAAGCAAACTCATAAAACAGATATGGTACTTTAAAATTTTATTTCGAATTTTATGCCTTCTGTTTGAAAGCCACAAACCTTGCCAATTTCGGTGAGTTTCTGACGTTCCTCTGCCATAACCGCTTTAGCGTGTTGCAGCTCCTCGGCAGTTGAGCTGGCCACCACCTTTCCTTCTTCAAAATCCTGTAAACGTAGATTACATTGAAAATCTACATAAAATAAAGAAAATAACCAAATAAGATGATACGGACGGACGGCCAGTGGGCGAGCAATTTCTGCTACAAAAAATCGTTCAATCTCAATAGATAATTCAGAGCATTAAGCGGGTTTTCATGAAATAGGTGAATTTTGTAGGTCCTATGACTGAAAAAAGGGAGATGAGGGCATGTTTGACCGAGCCAAAGCTGACGAATGCTCTTCCACACCTACACCCTACTAAAACGTCGATTGCTTTATCGGGTTTCTGCCCCATTAAACTTTTTCCGCCGATTTGAAGCCAAAGCTATAACTCTACGAAGTGGTCTCCAAGATGTCAAGTTATGGTGGAATCATCGGCTCGGGTACTAACTCGAAATCTGGGCTATTTCATTCTGTTTTTCTTCAGAGCACCTTTCAGCAGATCGCTCTTACTGATTGCATTGGCTCAGCTGCTCGAAGTGACAATTTGGCCCCAACCAAAACATCAGTACAGCGATGTACGCGTACAATGTGATAGAGATGAGTAGTAGTGGGACTTCTGCACAGAATTCTCGTTAGCACCTTTACTTCACGCCTACTTCGAACGTCTCGCACTAGGACATGACTGACCTCGCTTAATTGACTGCTGTGCCTGTTAACGTCTTTTCAACAATGACTGTTACACAAAAAAAGGAAGCAACTTCATTATGATAGGGGATCAAGAACTAATAAAAAGCACTATAGGTAACATACAGTTAAAGGAATGGCCCTCGGAGAAATGAGTTTTTCTGTAACCCACATATTTATGTTTTTATGTTGTATTTGCATAATAGGGGCCGCATGCAAAGTTTCTCGCGAAAAAGTGAGCATTAGCTGAAATACAGTTCCCCAAATTTTCGATCGGGTGAGCGGTCTTCGAGTGAAAGCTCGTCGTCAGCCACGTTTAGAATCGGAGAGTGTGACAGTCTACGTAACTTTCTTTTCCTACAATGCGTCCCCGACCGCGGTGGACGACAAGGTGGGCACTTGCTCGGAGGCCCCGCCCAAAATGCGCTTCCGACGCGACGCCACAAATCATCTTTGAAATTGGCCATATTATTCACAGAGTAAATATCTTTGGAGTCCCGATTCTCCTTCTTATCCCTAACGTGGACCTCAAGTGTTCTCTACTGAATTAACCTTCAGTAATATGTCCAAACTATTAAAAATTCGAAACGGAACGTTTAGTGGAAATCAGAATCGAAATGTACCTGTTTCACTTTCTTTAACTCGGTTGCTTGTTTGAGTTTTTCGAGTTCCTCTGTCACAGCTTCGTCCTTGGTGACGTCCTTCGTTTCAGTCAAGGCAGATTTCTGAAGTGAAAGGTTTCAGCATTCGAAAAGATGCATCCCTCCACAAAAGCGCTTTTGTGTAATAGGAAAATTATGAAAGAAGAGGCATCATAGCAAGCTTTCATGCACCTGTGGGAAAGTAAAAAGCAGAAAGTCATTTGCAGATACCGTGGGACCAGAGCTTAAATTTGGTTGAACACGAGACGAACCATACACCAAAAGGAGTGGCGCCCACATCACATAGCAGTCGTGCGCGCGGTCGCAAAGCAGTTATCATGTATGCCTTTAACAGCATTGTGTCCGAGACGTGAATTTGTGTACGCTTTGCGATCATGCGCTCAACGGAACGTTGTCGGTGGATGATGATGAAAGGGAATTATAGCGAAACATGCTGAAGCCAGGGAGAAAGGAGCGACAAATATAAAAGTGAAACTTCACCTGGATGATTTCGCATTTCTGTAAATGCAAAGTCTAGACAATTGTCAATGTTATAAAAAATGTTTTTCTTAGTTGAGTACTTCAATAGATACTGGTTCGGCAATCGGTCGAGGCGTTTATTTTCAACGTTTAATCAATACCCTCCAAATGACTTGTAAAGGCAGCAGCCCTCCCCTGATTTGATTTTCTTTTCGAGGTAGCTTAAGAAATGAATAGGTTTCGGCACTCAACTCGCTAGACATACCGGAGGATTACTACTGAAAGTGTGTGTCATCTCCATATATGTAATAGAACTAACGTAGCATTTGAATAATGAAGATAATAAGCGTCAACTTCCCATGCTGCCTCGTGATCCGAAGATAAATCCCTTAAATACCCCGGGAACTCTCATATGCTTAAAAGTTTCTCGGAAGAGAAATAGGTTGGAGAAGAGGTTGCTCGTTACTGAGTGAATTTGAGCATTGCAAGATTTCTTGCTTCCCTTTCACAAATATTTGAACATACGTATCAGGATTTTCTTCAACGTTCGGTTGAGATGTTAAGTGGCCTGCATCTCTGCTACCTCACATTAATTACCACAACCGTATTCTTGGTCTTTTTAGTACAGAACATCAAGACACACCCTCTCTTACTACCACCACTGTAGAAGCATTCCACCCCTACTGACCCCACTCTCCCACACCTACGCTGACGATACCATTCCCCTCCCTTTTCGATGACTGCTGTTGCTGGTATACTGAAGCAATGGCTTTGAATCTCGATTTCAAGCGCGATTTTCGACAACCTTTTCCACATTGTCCTAAGGCACTCATAATTAAGGTGCTGAGGATTCGTGAAAATCACTCCCCCCTCGTGTTACCCCGCTTAGGGTTCTTCGACCCATGCTTGATCCTGTTCTGTTGTGCTTGCAGCAACTCGACACAGTTGCACATTGAAGTGTAAAGGATTGGAAGAAGATCACTAACTGTTGAATTTAACATTTTCACCCTACCCCTCCCCCCTCCCTCCCCCTTAAAACAGATATCTTTGCTAAGTGGGCCACTGGAGTAGAGATGGGGTTATGCCTTGCGATTCCGCGATACCCAGATCGGCATGATCCTGCGAATCGCTGAATCGCAGAATCCTAGGTGTTGCCTTGTGCATCCCCACTTAGATGTGCTATTTTCCTCCCTTCGTCGGTAGAGTGGTGAAAGGTATGTAAAATAACCACCGCATTGCCAGATCACTTGCAAGGATTATCCGCAGTATTGCAGAATCGCGTATCGATACACACCTACACTTCACTCGAACTGCACGCGGACTTCAAACCGATCGCAAAATCCAAACTCAGCCTAACACTGATGGATTTGTTGAGATGGAATTATGAATGAATTTCGAAATTGTGATTAAATAATTAGTCCAGCAACCCGCCAATGCACTTACTAATGTATTTTCGATGTCAGCCATTTTCGTACGTAAGCATGCTTATATTAACTGCGACCGTATTAACTGATCGAAGTAAGGCATGCATAGCTACCACTGAGGGCCTACTTCGTATGGGGTGTGTACCCTTATGTCACGATTTCGCACGACGGCGAGCGGCGTGCAATGTACTCTGTACGAGTCTGTATGCGCATCGCGGTAGCTGATTAACTGATCGAAGTAAGGCATGCATAGCTACCACTGAGGGCCTACTTCGTATGGGGTGTGTACCCTTATGTCACGATTTCGCACGACGGCGAGCGGCGTGCAATGTACTCTGTACGAGTCTGTATGCGCATCGCGGTAGCTGGGTCTCAGAACGATTACACGGTAATTCTAGGTGCGCGATATGCAGTTGACTTGTAATCGATTCAGGAACCAACAACTCGTCCGATATGGTACGCTGTGGCACGAGTAATAAAAAAGCTCGTTATGCGTTCATCAAATATTGATGACTCAATCCCGGTCACGTTGTTAAATTTGACGATGTTGTGATATCCTTAGGATCGGGGAGAATGCTGGATTTGTTGCGAGAATTCTGAGGAATAATTTTGTTACAAGTGAGATAATAACACCACAAATACCAAAAAACATATCACTCGGCTCAGTTTGGAACTTTGATAGAGGGAGGATGAAGGCTAGCATAACAGCATAAGCACAAGGCACAAATTTGCCATAACACATAGCTGTAAAGTCAGCCACCATGCCAGTCGGCTAACCGTGCTGTAGATGCTTTGAAGTAGTGTGAGCCCTCATGGCAGTGGGCATTTAAGGTGTCGTTCAAACAACGGCTATGGCTACCATAAAATCAACGAAGCGTTCGCATTGGTGTTTTTCTCAAGTGGCGGTCAGTCAAGACGAGCGTCGCGTATCCACTGAAAGACTCTCAAGAAAGCTTCAAAGACGCCAGTGGCGCACACGAGCAGCACTCTTTCACAGCAACTGTCAGGTTGGATAGTAGACCACATTAACTGCGCTGCTAGTAATATCGCTAGCTGAGTGCCAATGGGCCGTACGTCGTCATTATCCCTGAACAGTCATACAAGAAAGGTATCTGTGAGCGATTGCCTATAGCCAGCTAGGCTGAGGTTGTAGTGGACAACACTGGAATCGAATCGCAAATCCTTTCTGCTACTGCCGATGAGAAGGATACAGAACATGGTTTTAGCTGATTGAGGGTACAATCCACAAAAATTTGAGTATCAGTTCTCTGGGTGAGCAGGTGGTTCAGACTTTAATTTCGCAGGCGTTAGGTTCAAAGGTTCGACTTTATACTCCACTTCGGAGCGCCTGATAGGGCGAGGCCTACGGACATGGGTGAGTGGCGAGAATAAGAGCGCGTGGCAAGAGTGAGAGTGTGGCGGAGTGAGAGAGTTTGATACACTTTCACCCAAGTCCGTAGGCCACTCCCTATCAGGAGCTTCAAAATGGAGTGAAGGGCTAGGTTTATCCACTGGGGAGCGCCGAGCCTATACTAACCTTCATGCTTTGGCCAGGGTCGAGCGTTGCACTGAGTGAAATTTTTGACGTATGAAGTACGAAGTTCCCTGCTTTACATGAGTGATGTGGTTGATATGTGAATCAAAGGCATCTCCACAAAAGGAAAAGTTGGCAATCGATAATCATAGAATTGCAGCCTGATACAAGCATGGTTATCGACACTCTTTTTTATTTAGGGAAAAGTCACTAAAAAAGGTCGATGAGGACAACTTAAAGACCTGACAGAATACTACACAAACCTCCCTTCTCTCAATGTGCAATACTGCGAGTCCCTGAAGTAGAAACTTGTTCTAACGCCTACATTCGGGTTATGGTCTGTCCAAGGCGATCAGCAAGGCCAAAGCCTTATTGCTGAGGTTTTCGAAGGGTTTTTCCGTTTCCTTCTATTTTTGGAATTTTCAGGTATCCTAAAAACTTTATGGAGCACGATGGCCGACGATAATTATCGTACTTGTGCCTTCATCCAGCGGAATCCAATCCGCGAAAGTTCTGTGAGTCAAAAATTCGTAATGAGTTCCCCTACGACTATCCCGAAAGTTTACTTCGAGCGCGGAGATGGTGGAGTGTCGACCAACTTTACTCAGTAATGGATGGGTGTTCGAAAGAGCGCGCCTGTTCATGGTATCGGTCATGTGAAAAGCAAACTACTACAAAAAATTCCAGTTCCAAGCGAACAGACAAGAGCAAATACCTCCTTCTACTGCTGAGGTTTCCTCGACAGCACTGGTTTAATCTCACAACCCCTCCTCAATATATGGCTGCTCCAACTCAAGAGCGCTAGCGTCATTAACGCAGAAAACCAGAGACTACAATAAAAAATGGAGGTTCCCAAACGCATATGTCAACTCACAAGCAGCACCTGCCTCACGCAGGGTCCTGTCGACATGAAGGAGATCAACGGAGAAGTGAATGAGATTTATTTATTCTCTCTGTAAAGTGCGCCTTGCTTCTGTGTTTACTCCGTAATCGTAGACTTTTTTCGTGAATGGCCAGTATTTACGTAACTTTTTTCGTCCTCCCAGTTTATATGACAAAGTATGATCGGATAAGATGATCATGAGATATCATCGCATGAGTACCATACGGAGAACCTCCTATAACCCCAAAAACCATGAATGATCTGGTACACCTAGAATAGGCTTGAACCCCGAGAGCGGCACTGCTATCTGCTAAAAGGTACGTGATTATGAGGCAGTTGATATTCCAAGCATTATAAAATATTGCTAGTGCGACAGTCAATAATATTTTGCCTTCTAGCCTTCACCACTGGCTCCTTTGAAGAGTTCTGAGATCACCGACCCCACTCTGGCATAGTTTCCGACCTATACGGCTATCATTTCCGTCCACGCTACCTTTCTTTCATTTAAGTTCCGTTCTCTAGCAATTTCTTCTTTCCACAGGGAGGCGCCGAACCTCCCGGCTTTTTCCTCCCCTGATTGATCGATAATTGACCTTGGACCATTGAAATGTTTCTTCGACGCCTCACGAACCCACTCGGAGCAGCTGTTTGAGACGCCTACAGCGCGTACAATTACGAACGCGATAACACCACCCTCTAGCGGAGTGAGTCAACAAACCCTAACGACACGACGGATCAACGTTCAGGCCAAAAAAATTCGATGGTTCTGTTTGAATGCAAGGAAAACAAAACATTTAGCGATAAATGTTATGATAGTTTCGCCGTGATAGACTGTCTGATCCGCCTTTTCTCAGACATCGTACAAGCGATGTGCGAAATGATAGGTGGAAGGATATTATATGGGCTATCAATGAAGAAAAAATAAGCACTGTATTTCAACATAATGGTTTCATTCAACCTTGCTGATTGAGATGGAACAGTGTAGCTGCGATGAAGTGAAAATGCTTGAAAGTAGAATTGGGGTGAAATAGTATAGCTCCAGGAGAAATCGAGGTGATTGTAAAACATAGACCATACGTGGGGATCTTTCCATCTATTGAAATTTTTCGAACAAAAGATCCATTAAAAAATCGTGCCAATGACCCTCCAAATCCCTGCAACATGAATATGGCGCCCAATGAGAAAAGCCGTAGACCATCGTATGTGAAAAACCGAGCCATTTTTGAATCTTTCTCAAATAGCAACTTGGCCGAGAATAATACTCCACCCCTTATGAAGACCAATTCGAAAGGCAGTCTTTGTAATGTATATTTAGACAAAAGACAGCCATTGCTCACCGGCTCTTATGTAATCTTCTCCCACGGTGTCGCGCTAACATTCTCAAACACCAGAAACAAAGTATTTGGTGGATATCACCTAAGGAAAAGAGGAAGATTGTGTAGATGGACCGCTGACAAATCGCAGCGTCCATCGGGTCAATACATATGAGTGAAGACTTCCATTACTCTAAGGTCCTCTCCCCATTACCATACGCGTTACCTTGGGTAAGAATGGATTTCTAAACGTATTGGAAACAGGAAGATCAGACATGGTATGAAGGAAGTGTGGAGTGAGTCGTTTTAGTCTTGACACCCAAAGAGAACGCCGCGGCTATTTCTTTTTTAGCCTAGTCCTTTCTCAGCGACTTCATAATGGCCATTCTGCTACCTTTTCTAAATTCAACAAGTCCCGATCACGGCCTTCACCCATGGCAGGGTCTGCGAAGTCCATTTTTCATGCAACTCCTCAGCTTCATTTTACAGGCGAGATGAAAGGCAGATGCTGCAGATCACTGCAAGTGATAATAAGTTGCTCATGACAATTATGACAAAAAGCACCGTCCGCATCATGTTGAAATTTCCACGAACGAAAAAAGGTCAGTGGAGAAAATGTTTAAAACTAGGAGGTGGAACTCAGGGAAGACGAGCACAAATCAGCTAAATAAGTAATGAATATAAAATGTAACAAATATCATAAATAACAGAAACAGAACGTTTCTCCAACTACCAGCTAAGTATCCGTGCTCACTGAATCAAAACTCATTAAGTATATGTATAGTATTAATTTGAAATTACCGTATCGTACTTCTGATGAAACTCATTGCGATGGGTGCATATACGACTTGCGGGTGAACAGGAGGGGAGTTTCTGGATTTCAATGGCCCCAAAAATTTTGGTTCCGTGGCTCATTTTGGCTCAGTGCATTCAGAAAATTCTGCCACCATTACATCATCCCGCTAAATAATGCAAACTATAAGTTTTCCAGTGCCGCACACTCTTGGGGGGGGGGGTGTATATCATTAGGACAGAAACGTCGCGTGGCCATGTTCGGCACGCGACGTTTCTGTCCTAATAATATACACCCCACTCTTGGTGATTCAAGTGTACAGAAGCAAACTTTGGAGCATCATATTGTTGGTGAGCGTTCAGAAAAGATGTGACAAGTATGGGCCCGGAAAGCATGGGGTGCGGGTTCGAGTCCCTTCTAAGACCGAAGCTTTAACTCAACACACAACCCAACATACTTGTAACAACTTTCGCATAGCGGGCTGCGGCGAAAATCAGTAGCCATCAAAAATCAGAAATTCAGAAGTGTTTTTTAGATGATTTTTGAGGTATGCTATTTTTGAGGTGGTCATTTTATTGCTGCTACAGTTACTCAGATATGGAGATTCCGTAAAAGTCCAGGAGGAACTTCGCATTATGTGACGGCAGAGGTCTAGTCAAACATCCTTTTCTTGGTAACAATGGGTACCTTCGAATGCAAAGGCGTTCTAATCGTGCCGACCATGCGGTCACTGATATCTCTTCAACAACTACTACTGACAATCACTGAGCTCACATTACGCCCATAAAATCTGCCGAAATATCATTCATTGCTTGAAAACTGATCGAGCTGTAAAAACGAACCAGCTGATTGATGTCGGCGTTTTCTCGGCCCTCGATCTGGATCTTCGGTGGTGGCTTACGTGAATCCTCATCATCCGAATCACTGCTTACTGCATACGGATCTTCTTCTTCAGCCATCCTTAAATCAATAAGTCGATTAGTACGATGCAGAGCTAAGACTTTCAAACACAGCAGCCAAAGCGCGATGCAAGGGACGACCCAGAGTTGATGTTGAGGGCTGTCTGTTCTCGTCAAACCAAGTCGTCCGCTTCCTTTCGTTTTTTTTTCTCAAAAAATTGGGATGAACTCTCTCAAAAGCTTCTCAGCAAGTGATATAGGATGTCAGAAAGACAGGAAGCTAAATTTTAATCCCATCCGATAACCGATGCTTACATATGCATCGGAGTGCTATAGCAATGAGGAGGAGGAGGGGCATCCCACTACGGACACCGAGGCCTAAGCAAAAATATACGTGTAAGTGTGCAGATTGACCCCTCAAAGATCCGTCCAAGATGCTTAGATGTGCGACTTTTTATGAGTTGCCTTTCCCCTTATTGCGGTAGCACTTGTATCAAGAAGTGACGACATAAAAAACAGTGACAAAGAAGAACAGCGCAATAAAAAAGAGCTGTATCAAATGGAAAAGAATACTAGTTGAGGAACTTCCGAAAACAGACCACCTTTGATGAGGAGCAATTTCAAGTAAAGTAAACTATTGAAAGATAGTACCTATTAGCCGGGATCGTGATCGTCGTCTCTACTGAAGTGTATCAGCACTTCTTGTTAGCATTTTCAGTGAGCAAATATAATACACCTAGGCGCTGTGAAAATTGTTAAACCGGTTCCCGGATAGCGCCGTCTTGGCGACTACTCGGCAAACTTATGCTTACGTATAGCTTTTATCTGCTAAAGTGTGATCTGAGTCGGAACATTATCTTACACATGATCTGACCAAATATAAAAATACCAAAAAGTGCTGCTTTCGTCCAAGTGCCTATTAGTGAGCCTTATGGTAAAGGGGTGAATTTTATTTGATTGTTAGTTGAAGTTATTAGTTGTTAAACGAATTTGTTTAGCTTACTGCAGCTTACTGCAAAAAAACTGAGTTTTGCTCATTTACAAGTGTGACTAAGCTTGATCCAATCATAAGGATCAGGTCCGAGTTAGAAAAACCTTTACTATGGAAGTCGTACTTGGTGGAAACGGTGGTATTCACTTGGAAGTGTTTTATTCTTTTTCACTTATTCTCAGTTTTTCGCGACGTCGTCGCAATTCGCAAAACGTTTGCGTGACATCCACTCAAAATTTTTGAAAAAGCATTCAGATAGTTAAATCACGTCAGTACACATCACTTTTAATTCAAAAATTCCGGATAACTCCGAAGATTCTGTGAAGGTAACGATACGAAAAAATGTTAAAAATCATATCGATCGAATGTAGATCGCGAGGAAAATTGCGGAAAAATCAAACAAAAGATAAGAGTAGAATGAGGTGATCGTGGACTCAGACGGCCAGTTGGTGCTGTGGGATATATTGCTAGGCGAATGGGATATCTGGCAGCCGACTGTGCGCTTTACAACATCAACAGCACGGGGCCCGAGGGGGCGAGCAACGACGACAAACACAACGTTGAGAGCGCTGAGAAAGAGGTGGCGAAGAGTTGAAGTAAATCTGGCAACCACAAAAAAACACAAAACGTTGGAACATTACGAAATCTGAACTTATCACCGAGAAATCACAGGGGAACCTTACCATTAAATCGATTCGATCAAGCTAAAACATTCAGGTGCGCGATGCAAACAGTTGGTGAGGTAATGGTATAAGAAAACTGGCTGTAAAGAATTGCAGATTGCTTCAGAGATGAAAAGAGAAGCAAACAGAATGGAAAACGGGAAGGTGGTTTTACAGGTAGCACGGGGGTTTTTTAGACGCGCAGAAATTTTCCCTTGGTCTCTTGACAGCTTCTAGGAACTTTGGATTGCATGGCCCTTGGATGAATCTTTCAGTCGCTATCGTTCCATTATGTTCTTCAAAATGGCCCTCGGTTTCATTTCCACGGATTCCACCTTGACTCCAGCATCAACGAGGCAGACATTTGATGAACACCGCGATCGGTGCTTCTCTCAAATTTATGTATTGTTCGTACTTCTTCAGATTACGAAATATTTTTGTATAAATTTCAAGCATTAGATACATCAATGTATTGGTTCAAGTAAATATAAGTAACAAGAATAGCTTTCCAAAGATTGAGATTTAATTTGTATCAGCTCGGGTCAAAAAGCATCCGTCGTTCCGACCGTGTGTTCAAAATATTATATTCAGTGGAAAAACCATCATTCCATGCAAATTTCCCAAATTTCTCACACAAACATTATTCTGTGCCGATTCCAATGCATTCCTTTTATATTCGAAACCATATAGTGCTGACAGACGAAAATCACGAAAAAACACGGTAATAAAAAATGATTAAGAACAAAAGGACCCATTATCCCTCAAAACTTCTGTTTTATGAGGAGAAACAACTTCACGCCATGATTCAGTTGACAACTCACCTAAACATAATTTGCACAGATCAGAAAATGCGGGAAATGTTCATTAAAACAGTGGGTACCTTTAACTGGTACGTGATTATTCGATAGAAGTGAAGAAAGAGAAACTACATACGCCGAAAACCTTTCCCATAACTTAACATAAAGGACAAGGAAAAGGAGAAGGCCTTCTGAAAAATTAGGATTATGTTCCTTTGAAATAAATTAATCAGGAGTTGCAATGGATGTTGCACGAACGAGCAGAAAAATGGTGAGTCAATAGCAATAACACTGTGAAAAATCAAGAAATACTAGAAATTAAATAATGGTATAGTAATAGTAGTATAATCGAAGCATGACTGCTCACTTTTTGTCCACTACAATCCTTACCGACTTATTTGAATTTCATATTAGTAAGTTCGTTTCTATTCACGAGCCATAGATACACTGTGTAAATACACTATAGAGAAGTAGGATGAAAGCCTGTAGAGTTTCGTTAGTGCAATAGATGAGTATGGTGCTCTAGATGCATATGTCGGGGTTCGGGTCCTTGCGTGGCCACTATTGTGCTTCTAAACACGTATATTACACCTTATTCTGTATCATGCTATGCGCTATCTGATGTCCGAGCCGAAGACCGAAAATTGACCATGGTATGCTTTTTGGATTTTTTTCGGTTCCAGAACACTACAAGGTACAAGTTCATGTGTATTAAAGGTCAATAGGCTTATGGAATAACTCACCCGGCTGATGCTGTTTCCCACTTGTGAGTCTCATGCAAATCTGGTATCGAGTAAGCAGATTCGAATGTGTAGAATAAATGAATTGGATGGCATCTGAACCGAGGGCGACCAACGCTAATTGCTACTGAGCCATCCGAGTCGTTGATTACAGTATTGAGAGTAGTTGTAGCAGATTATGTAATAATTGTGAAATATGAAATTAAATTGTTCAGTAGTGCAAAGTAAAGAAACAATGGTGTCGGAAAAATCCCGAAAAAATAGGAATTAGTCTTCTCCTTGTCCTTTCATTTCCGCTCCCTTTGCCTCACTAGCCATCAATGATTAGGGGCAGACGACGAGGGGCCGAATCAGCCAGCCGCGAACGTTGCCCAGCCCACGAAGCAACTCGTGAAGCGAATAACATGGATGGCACTGCAGCGAAATCACGATAAAGTCAGCAAGACGCGTTTTTCATTGCGAGTTTCGTCACAGGTTATCTCTTCTGAGCTCGAAAGTTCGTTTCCTTCCTACTACTCATTACCTCCTTACTCCTAAGATGAGCCTTTAATCTCAGTTATACTAATTTAATAAGCAAGGTGCTAACACTTCGCCCCAACGATTTATTTCGCACCGTTGCAACAGCTGTCTGAGAAAGCTTTTGTTCACGAGGACTTCACGAACGTTTACGTTTTATACAAATTGCAGAACGGAGCCATTGCCAAGATCCGGTGAATGCCGCATGCGTAGCGTATTCCAACGTGATTGCAAATGCAAGCGTTTCATCTTGCAATACGCTCACTACGCCACCAACTGCGATAAAGGCTGTCCTGCGACTGTAAAGGAACATCTTTTAGTCGAACAGGTGTTCATACCACTAATCATAGCTACTCGTTGAATGGTGCGGCACTAAAAGTCTGGGAGACGTTCATTGTGGCGTTCATTGTGGAGTGAAAGTGAGTTCATGGTTACGAATAGTTTAGCCTCCGAAAAGGAGGAATCAGCATGCTGTTATAAACTACACTAGAAACTGTACTAATTAGTTTACTCTGATATCTGTGGATCCAGGTAGACGGTGTCCGAGGGAAATTACGGCGAAAGTTAGAGAAAACTGACTTTTCAAAAGTGACCTTTCACACCTCGTCACGCTTGCTACCTTGCATCTTCTCCCGAACTTACATATGGCTGACCACCCTTGACTGCTTTCGTTTACAACTTTCCGCAAAACCTCAGCTCAAAGGATATGAAGTATAGCAATAAACTGACAAGTATAAATTTACGGAAATATTGAGAATTGTAAGATTTCATGAAATGAGTACAATATAACCTCTTCCACTTTCATTTGAAACGGTCACTTTTTACCGAGTATTCGTGTATTTCATGAGTCAAATGAAATATATTCAAGCACGTAGATGTCACCCATTTGTCTTTGTTTTTGCATGGGCGCGATTCCAAGATTCTCATGCAACAGTCTTTCTCAAAAGCCTTTGTCGTCCTCTCTAGTAAGCTCCTTAGCGACTGACATTCTTCTCATCAGCACTGTCCTACACTGCTAGCTCCTTCACACCACAAATGGATTCTATGGGTTCCAGTGGACCTCAGCTCAAGTCCATCTTTCGTCAACCTTTCCCTTCATCTGCATGGCTTCAGGTCACTCCACTTTTTTGCAAATCACACTTATCATTTACCACTCTCCGGCGATCTGAACCAAGCAACATCAGTTATACATGTGTCACAAAATCACTCCTGCGTTCGCCCTCCCCTATTAGAAACATACCCATTCGAGTCTCCGCAATTGCTTCACTTTAAAACTCCTAAACGCATCTTTTTCTGCACTCAGTTCCGGAGTCAACCACAGCGCCTCCGCGGTCCTTGGGAGGGTACAGGTACGTACGAGCCACTTGACCCACCCCCGACTTTGTCTAACGGCTAATTCGATGCCCACAGTCAGGAAGAATGTCTGAGGCTGCCTCCATACTCTGCGGCGATGGTGGCAGAGCATGACTGCTATTTCTTCTTTCGAGTGGTAGAATATATTTCCTTTAACAAGTGAAGACTATAACTAGATCATATTTGTATGTAATGCTCAGGTTAGAGAAAAGGATGTTATTGTAATAGAGTTCAGAGAAGCAAAAACATATAGCAAAGACTACTAAGCAAAAAAAAGGCAGCCTACAAGCTGCTACACTCTTCTGCGTCTCTTCTCTGCAGAGAACACTGAAAGTTGTGGGGCAGCAACTCAAAAGTGTTACAACCTTGCCAGTTTTTTTTCGAATTCTGCACGAGAATAAAGGAGGATTTTTCACACGCGCTGAGACTCATAACGCGTTCTGCCGTTTTACGAGACATCGGGGTCTTAAGTGAGTTAAACTAAAGGGAGAAAAGCGGGAGAAAGGAATTAGATTCTTTTCTGCCACTTACCAACACTTATGAAGTTCCAGGACATCAAAGAGAGCATAAAAGGAGTGACCTACGTAACTGTCTTAAACGCAAGTTGTAAATATGAATACCTGCACTTTGTTCTAATTCATAGCCTCACGAGAGGCGTTGGTGCAATCAGTCCGGTGAAAAAGACGGAATAGACGTCTTATGAAAAGCCTAAGCCACGCAAAGGTATGACTCAGAAGTTTACTCTTTTTCATGCATAAATTGTTGTCCACAGGCACCAGACACCGAGCAGGAGCCTTTGCTTATCTCTGATTTTTTCCGAGCTTTGTGAGCGTGCATCCGGTTTGCTAGCTGTCGATAGTCTATACTGTCTTGATAGCATTTTCGCAAAGTACAAAAGGGATGTCAGAGCGACCTTCAGACTCTCAGTATGAAAAAGTACGCAAATGCGTGGAGTCAGCGCCAGAATCCTTTGAGAATATACGCATAAAAAATGAAAATAAAAGGGGTGAAGTTTTAGCTGTAACACCGATCAACCTCCAATAGATGCGTAGAAAAATGTAAGAGCCTAATTTGGGACTGTCCGCTGCCATATTTCGACAGAGATACCTAAAATGTGGGTAATGCAACAGCTTCTTTTCCGAAACTACCACCTATGTATAGGCAAAGTGTCTTTGTAACTAGCTGATTTAGACTAGAATATGCGGGTGTGATGAGTGATGCGCGTGATTCGGGCGGGAAGGTAGGCTAAGCAGCCTTGCAGGTATGCAGTCGGATAAGACCCTAGAGAAGTTTGGGGTAGCATGTCCTAGTTTCAAAATTTTTTGGAGCTCGGCAGTGATTCACAGTGATAAGTTCGGGTGCTTTATTTGAATAAATTCATATCTTGCCCCCAAATTCCGAACAATATTGATTGCATTGAACTCAATAGACCAAATCATTCACAGGAAAGTAGGATGTTTATTGCAAAGAAAACGTTCTAGTACCGATGCAGCCTCCGGCAAGTGTGACTGTCTCGCACTGAAATGGTGCCATGAGCATTTCTCTCCGAAGCTTCAGCCAAATGTTCTGGAGCATTCCTGTTTGTGTGTACTCTGTAAAAAATCACTCATCTCCCACTTAATAATCAGAACAGCTGCTCAAGATATGTTATGACACCAGAATATCGTCAACAACAGCTAAGCAAAAAAATCGTAGTAATCAACTCGCAGGGATCTCCAGAAACTCGAATATAGAGCAATCGAGGCATAATTCCTTCCCTCCTACGGATGCAGTGATTAGAATTACGCTGAGACTGAGCCACCTCTGCAGTTTGTATAGGATCGCATACGTCCGGCAGTGTCGTCGCAAGCAACCTGTACGTGGTTGCTCCTTAGCTTCGTAGCGTCCAAAGCCACTCGACCGTCACTTCGGGGAGCTCTAGCTCAGTTGCATCCTTGAACATGCGCGTAAAACTTTGCATGTGGTCCATAGTAAGAAAAAACCTTAAAAATTCACCAGTCGATTAATCGAAAATCATACCGTAGGAAACAGAGGAAATCTCACGAGGATCAATATTAACAAGGGGATTAATAATTATGCAAACCCTTCATGACTCTTGAGCATTCCGGACAGCGCACGATATCAGTACGGCGTATCAGTGAAGCGGAAGTTGGAGTTGACAGTCAAGTGGAGATCGATATTGTGTGTGCTATTCTGTAACTGTGTTCGTTCTGTAAATATGTCTAGTAGGCAGATGAACTGACTCTTGACTGTGTTGCCGACAGCTGATCAGGCCTAAGGCCACGGTCATACTTCACGTGTCGGCCTAAGGCCGCGGTCATACTTTACGTGTCTGCGTTAGTTGACGCCGGCACTGGCGTAAGCTAACACAGACACGTAAAGTATGACCGCGGCTTTATGGTTAGAGTAGAGAAGGCAGACGAGTACACTTAACTTGTAGCAGCGACGACGACCCACTAGGTAGGTACGGTGAGACTCTTTCTGTTCTTACTTTTGATGCTCTAATTTTCTTTCCCTTGGTTTTCATCTTAATGTCAACTCCATAGAAGAGATGGCCCGGCTTTTCCTTTCCTCCCTTCAACTTCGAAGTTTATACGGGCAAAGCTGTATATCGACCGGTCAACTCCATCTGCCACCCACAGCGATCACTCATATGTGTCCCTCGCACTAATTTCGAATCTTTCAAACTCCTAGCATTTTCTTTAATCATCATGGCGACTATTAGATTCCGTGATAGACTACTTATACATTATAAATGTCTCTCTAAATCTCCTTGTTGAGACCGTACCTCGTCGTCGCATCTGAGTTATCATATCTTCTGTACTTCAATCATCTCATTGTAATCATCGTTGATATTGTTATCTGGTGGTTGATCTGTGATCTATGGACTTTTCTTTTTATTTTTTGAAAAATATTCTGCCATCCTCTC
The DNA here is from genome assembly GCA_963978905.1 of Trichostrongylus colubriformis. NCBI lineage: Eukaryota > Metazoa > Nematoda > Chromadorea > Rhabditida > Trichostrongylidae > Trichostrongylus > Trichostrongylus colubriformis. The sequence continues at coordinate 22,793,936 of OZ022256.1, forward strand.
TCCTATCTTCAAGAATCCCACCACATAACCTATATAGAAGTTGTGTTGTTGAATCATTGAGAGCTTCGACGCTCTACAGTGTCTCCGCATACCTCGTCGATTATGCATTAAGGATAATTCGCTACTGAAGACCTCGTCATTGACAGGAGAAAGAGTTCGTGTAGCAAGAGGAAGTATTTTCCACAAGGTATATCGGTGCTGATCATCCTAGAGAAGGAAACCTCAACTCCAAGTTAAGATCAGGAAGGGAAGATCATCTAACGGCGAGAAGAAATCGCGTTCAACGCTCATCGACATTTAACTTTGATCATCAAGAAGTTCCGATACTAACTTAGGATGACTTATACTCTTTCAACATCTCAAACAATTCGCATAGGAGTGCGCGACAGATTTCTGAAAGCTGTGTAACAAGACAACTGTTTTGATCCAAATCGACAGGCACCGGAAGAGGCTAGCGAAGGCAGAAACTAACTCGTGAATCGCCGCAAGCATATTCCAAGAGTAAGGATCACTATCGAGAAGGAAACCATCAGCGTAGAGAAGGCCCTGGAAAGCCACACAACGATAGAAGACAGGCTAAGTGCAGGAACCCCAGCTGCGGACGAAATTTTCAGAAAGGTGGATTCAAACGCAGAAACAGAGAAGAATCTTCTCAATAGTGCGAACTCCAAACTGATGCAGCGGAAGAAGGAATTGGAGACAGCGTAAGTGTTCACGGAAATACAGTGCTGGACGAGTCCACACAAATGGTGTTACGTTCTACAGCCATAGCGAGACTCGGCGACAACGGGAAACGTTTTGGGGAGCGGTTAACCATTCGGTACACTCATGCAACATAGACTACCTGTAAATGATGAACTCGCGGCTCATAGGGCGAAGGAAAGCATCAAGCAGTATGAGGTATCGCGGATGACACATCCAAGCGTGATATCCTACCTTCAAGAAGAATACGGAGACCGTCAAAATCCTCTGGATCAGCTCCTGAGGAAACCATTATACAAACAGCTCAGACAAGAAGCGATTGTCAGATATCAAGGAAACCTTTGCGAACATCTGCTATCTTTCGTCAGCCAAATGACGACCAAAGGAGAGCATATCGACAATGACGTCTCGTGAAAACAGTTCCTTGCCAAATTCTCCGCAGATGTGCAACGTCACATTTTGCGTTATAAGAACAACAACTTCCTCCAAAAACCGGATGCACAGGGGATCTTTTAGCAGCTGCACGAGGATACATCCGTGCTGAAAGGGAGTCATCCAACACACGCAAAAATCGGAGGGTGACCGATTAAAAAAGACAGAGTCGACCAGTATACCATCACAGCCAACAAAATCTGCACACTCCAGCTTTTCATGCAACAAATCGGGACATACACCGAAGCAGCGCCAGGGACTTCAATCGTGGGAGGAGAGAGTCGAACTCATAAAGAGGTTAAATCTGTGTCAAAAGTGACTGCAGAGCTTCTGGGCATCAAGCCGCGCAGTGCAGCCGATGAGTCTGCAGAGACTGCAGCGAGTACGGGCATCACACATCTATTTGTAAAACTGCAACATTTGCAAAGAGCAAGCCACTTCACTGAAGTCGGTAGTCACAAAAGCACGCCGATCTAGGAGGTGGGAACTCCAAGTCACCACGATACCCTGTACCTACAAGGACTCACTGTCGAATCCGAAGAAGTGGAGAACAGCGATCTTGCGGCAGAAACAGTTTTCACTTCGGAGACAGTAAATGGCGATCGGATACGTCCATCCTCGTCGGTGAAGCACTCATATTCAACCTACACTCGCAAATGCTGGAGAAAGTTCACGTGATGTTTGATCCAAAAGTAGATCGCTCTTTCACAGTGAAGGTTTGGCAGATCGACTGCAATTGCCAGAAAAGGAGTGGACTACTCTCATTATCAACGCGTTTGGTTCCTCAACGCCCGTGATGAAGGAATGCAGCATAGCAACTGTCATGCTATGGAAACGAAATGGTACTCCACATAGCTATACCGCAGAAAAGTCCACGTTGTCACGAAGCCAATCCGTCAAAGTGTTCTTACGCCAGGAAGTTTCTCTACGAAAACGACAGTGCACTTTCCATCAGTTCTAGTCCCAACGACACGAATTTAAGCTCCCAATAGGATGTTCCGACTTGTTCACTTTGTTGAAAGAGGATGTTGGTCAGCAATGAACTTATAAGGGCGAAGGCATTATGGTCAGGCTATTCACCTCTTTTTGATCTTTACAATAGAAACAGAATTGGCCTTTTTGCACAATGTGGCCATGTGATTCGCTCTCAGCAAACAGCCTTCGCACCAACCACGATCATGAAGTCTACGGTCACTAAGGGTGCGAAAGTTTGTACAATCACAAGCGTGATGGTTACCATCGCAAAAGGCACATCGCAAGTCGACCTGGTTGAGGTGAGCTATCACGTGACGGCGGTGAGTGTGTTGATGCCAGCTCGTGCAGGAGATCCGTTTGCTCTCGAAATCTCGCAAAAGCATCTCGTGTTGATTATATATCACTGTAAGAGGAGAACAACCTGTTCCCCCTGCCATGCTTTAGCACGAGTACTAGTAGATTCTGCGTGCAAGGTAGCTCGTCCATTTCGGATAGCCTGCCATGGCTTTCTCTTCTTATTTAAATGTGTTTCTGGTCTTGTGAACCCACTAATGTTTTTATGGCGCACCATGGAATGGAAATCAATAATATATTTGCTCCGCCACTGAATGCTTCCAGGACGGTCTTGATTCCTCTTGTGCGGTAAGACGACAGCGAGAAGGCTCTAAAGGGTAGGATGGTTTGATGCTTGACTATGATCTGGACCTATCATTCTCATATGTCTTATTTCTATGGCTCTGAGGGATATCTCTTCACGTCGCCTATTTTTTGCGAGTCTTAGTCGTGAATGTGATGGTGGATCGGTATTGGTCTTTTTGCTCGCCCGTGTTGTATTCTTCAAGCACTATTTTTAGAACGAACGAAAAGCCCCTAATGAAAGGCTGTGCGATTACAAACTAAATACGCCTGAATGGTGGAAAATGGGGTTTGTATATTGCGAAATGCATTCTCTACACTATTGACGACATGAGCAAAGAAAAATGAAAGTATTCGTAGATCTGGATATTTGTGGAACTTGAAAGGTTTCGAATAGGGTACTCTTGTATGTGCTGCTGAGCCTATTTTTCATAGGTGGTGCATCCTGCACTCTTGCTAGAACCTGGTTGACCTTGCGATGAACCATTGACTATTGCTCCGCCTCGCCATTGGCAGAAGAGTCGTCGTGATGAACTTCCCAGCGTAGAGCCCGCGCTTGAAAGGGGTGAGCTTGATTTTCCTGCCGAGCATCGTCCCGTGCTTGAGGGGGGTTGCTGTCGGGTTCAGTTCGAACACCTTCCTCAACCTCTTCCTCCATGCCCGAGCTCCTGTTCAGCCATGTCTGGAATACGTTGAGATAACTTGAATGACCACGTTGCGAAGGTTGATAAGGTACAATTGATCGGGTTAGCAAGCTTATAACTGAGGATTGGTACTAGCGATTGACAATGCTAGGAAATGAGGGAAAAGGGACGGAAAAGATCGACAGTGGCGAGAAGCGAGTGCCGAAGAAAAAGAATTATCTTCTTAATGTGAAAAGAGTCGTAACATGAGATGCAGGAATCGTACGGGCAGATGAAAGACAAATTTGACAAATCCAATGGATATTTTGAAGAGTAAAAAGGGAGAGCTGAGGAGAGAAGTGAATGAGCCATTTGAAATAGTTGAAGCTGATGTTGGATGGTTCGCGCTCCCTGCGCAGAGATATGTTGCGCTGATAAATGTGACATTTGGCAGGCCGATGAGAACCGCGGTCGTGTAAAGGTAGAAGCTTTTGCACGCGTCGAGAAAATGAGTTTCATCTGGAAACTCCCATTCCATGCTGGTGGTGTTTCGATCGTTTGGCGTTTCATTGCTCCATATTTGAATATATCCAAAACGGGCTCATTCCGTTGGTGTAATTAAGTGTTCCTCGCAACACGACCATAGTCGGTTGGAGCCCGCATTGAGCACGGCATTGTTCGTTCATTCGCGCTTGCTTGAAAAATAGTTTGGCAATGTTCGCTGTACCTTCTCGTGCGCACTCAAGCACGAACTGTCGCTCCCCACACGTTACCCGTGCTGTTGCCTGCGGGATATTTGTGGTGCGATCTATCGACACAGCTGCTCCCTTGTACAGCCATTAACGGTCGTTAGGATAACGTTACACTTGAAGTCAAGAACTCGTCTTCGTGAGTCGATAGCTGTGGAGTTGAGCTCAATAGCCAATTCAGTTTAAAACGCTTTTGCGTGAACCTTAGGGATATTTTATCGTGCCAACAAGCACGATTCCATATGGGACTGGAAGAAGTAGTGTGTCCGATAGATGACGTACTTGCAAATATCATTGTCACTGCAATAACACGAAACTGTGTTTTCGGCTGGGTTGCATTTGCATGTATCCCTTTGCTGTATTGACTTGATTCATTAAAGACTCTGGGATTGTACGAACAGGCGTAGCTGAACTGGATCCCATCATTCAAATATAAAGTTGTTTTGTTATTGTATGAAATGTTTATGTTGTATCGACATCGGTGGAAAGTAGAAAGACGTTACATCTACTCTGAAACTGCCGATGGTTCTGGCCGTGTACGGTTTGATCTCCCCCAGGAATACTCTGGTATTGTGACTTGAATCGAGCTGTTCCACTTTGAGTTTGACGCTCTCATACCAGGTTGAGCATTGAAATACTTCATATATGTCGTTGTTTTTAGGAACTTGGTATTTCCGTAAAGTAGGCTCCGACGATGGAAAACCGCACGAGCATCCCCATAATCCGCATGAATCTGTGCAGTAAGATATCCCGGTGAAATTATCGGCTATAACCTACATGTGGTTTAGTAGTAGAATGCTCGCCTGCCACGCGGGCAGCCCGGGCTAGATTTCCTGCCGATGCACCATTTTCCGAAGGTATCACTCCTCAGATGTAATAATTCGGTGGTTCAATATTTACCTCTGTTAAGCCCAACACTTCTTCTCGTTTACACGTTTATTACTATTCTACGAACATCTCAATGCTTGAACGAACTCAAGCTCCTACACTTGAAGAACTTACTTTGACCCTTTATCCTTTGACCTTGATGTTGATTTCGGAAACTGTTGACTTGAGATGAAACCTCCTATCTTCAAGCTTGCGTTTCTCCCAAGTCCGATTGCTGCGCCCTGGACGCTAAGAGTGGTTAACTCCCGAATAGGCCGCCGGACGTCACCGCGACCACGATGGACGTCCATGCGCCCTACTAGCGCTGACCAGTCAACAAGGGTCGAGGGGCATCACTCCCAGATATTGTTTAAGCGGTTCACTTGTAACAGTAAGCTTAGATATATTTATTGGCACTATCATACACCCCACGCCAGCATGTGCCTTTATATCAGCACCAGAATCTACCATGGATGAATATATAAATACGTGTACTCTAATCCGACACTGTTGTGGAATGAAGGAGCCATTGACGTGCCACCTCATTGTGATGAGCTTACATTCCTTCCCTACCGTCATATCATGGGTCCGCACTGTCGCAGTACGACGACCGCCTGAGCGTGAGAGCGATATGTTCTCACCCGAATCCCTGGATGCACGCAGAGCCATTTTATACGACGGAGGCAGGCAAACAACAACATCGTGAACAAGGAGTTCATGGCACTTCCCAACAGCTTGAGTATGTAATCATGAAATTTGTCATTTGTTCCGTGCATCCTCCCCGCAACGGCTTCTTGTAGTGAGAACATTTTTCGCTTTTTTTATGTTCTTGGACCCGGCTCCTTCAGACGTACGCTATGAGGAACAAAAGATAGTAATCGATCGAAGCAAAAGAATTAATACGCCTTCCAATCAATGTTGAAACAACAAAACAAAGTCTGACAAAAGAATTTCTCATTACAACTCAGAACAAGGAGTCCATTAAACAATCAAAAGCACATTTCGCGATAATCAAATGGATCGACTTATCTTCTTGGAACAGTAGATCCTTGGGTAAGTAACCTGGCTGCACCTTTTTCGCGGCGCCGCGGTGCGCTATCACGGCCCTACACCTGCTCGAACCCACTGCGACGCCGCCCATTTTGCTCAGTTGGCCAATAAGAGAGCTGAAGTGGGTGGCGTCGAGTGGATTCGAGCAGGTGTGGGGCCGTGATAGCGTACCGGGGCGACGCGAGAAAGGTGCAGCCTGGCTAGTTACCCGAGGATCTAGTGTCAACAAGGTAAATCGACCCATCAGATTATCGCGAAGTGAGCCTTAAAAGCAACAAAATCGCACAGCAACTGCCTCTGGGTGTTTTGAAGTGGGCTTTCGGCTTGGAAAATAGAGCTTGGGATTTTTCTTTCATGAAAGTGAAAGTGGAGTCTTTGATTGGATTGGAACGTGAATGGGTAGAAAACAGAATGGTTATTGTCCATGTCGCTTTTTCTACCGTCTACAAAGCACTAGTGGCATTAGCCCTGCTTCCTACCAACGGGGACTAGATGATTGACTTTATGAAGACACCGTTCACACAGGTGCTTCGCATTGAGCTGTTTTTTCCTGTCCAGAGACGCGTATAGTTGCGACAATCCGAAGCGAAGTGGCCCCTTCACAGAAATGACACACCGCTCCTCGCCCGTGGGTCCTTTGAATTTATTCGTACCCGGAGGTTGAACTGTGCGTGTGCTCGGAGCTTGAACTGGTTGGGGGTTTGGAACCCGGACGTAGTTCTTGTATTACTCTGTCTAGGTTTTCGATTAACAGTTTTTTCTAGAATGCTGCTGAATTCTCTGTGACGATCTTTGATAGTTGCATCTATTTAAGCGTGAAAATCGTGGAGCCGTTGTTTTAATTCGAGTTCCAGGCTCCTATTGAATGCGATAACATGTTCGATCTCGTTGAATGCATCTTCGACAACTCCTTTGACACGCTCGATCTTTTTTCTAGTTTTAGAGCCATTCCCTGAAAGAAGGGTTTCTCGGGAATCATCCAAACTGTGTACTAGAATGCTATGGTACCTTAGTGGAATTAGAGTCTGTATCAGAGGGATGTGTTGGAGAGTTATTAGGCTTAATCGGTTTGTCGGGACGCGACGTATTATCAGCTTTGCGTTTCTTAAATAAGAAAGCTTGATGTGAGCACGTAAGTGTTCCGGGTTTACTAGGTTTCAGGATTGGATGTTGTTAGTTTTATTAAGTATGAAATGTATTGTACCTCGTGAATGTTCTCCAGCTTTTCCTTTGTAGTCGATAAATCCATTGTTTTCCCTTGAATTTGCGACACTTCGCGGTCGATTGTGGCGAGCTGCTCTGTGTGATCCGGTTTCGAGGAATGTGCCTTTTCTGGGCCTACGCTGACTTTGGTGACGTCTCTTTCTGATCGTTTCACTTCGTTAGAGTCGGCCATTCTGTAGTAGTTGTTCATGAATTTGGAAGTGGCATAGTGACATTAGTGAATAAACTGCGGAAAAGGATGGAAGACGCGAAACGTGTAAATCACATTTGGTGATTGAGATGTCCATTGCAAGTGAGAAAATACCTTGACATCTTGAAACATATTCGGAAGACGAGCTCAAAAGTTTTGAAGAGGACTTTCAAAATAGTCTCGATAATAAGAAGAGGCATTGATGCGGCAAAAAGAGGAATGTTGTACTTGAAGACGCTTGTCTTCGCGACATGTTGCTGTTACCCGTGCATAGATGAGTAGCGCTGATAACAATTGCACATGAGAATATGTGAACTGTATAGATGCAAAATGTCCTAAAAACTTCCATGAAATGCATTATATCTGGCCATTTCCAGTCAATGTTGAGCGAGTTGGGTTCTTGCATTGTGTTCGTAAAAAAAGTTTGATGCCATTAATGTACTTCATTGTGTCCTGCGATTTGATCACGGTAATATGTTTGCTACATTTTTCGCACTGTTCTTCTACTCGTGCCGAATTGAAAAATAATTGCACATGGTTTGTATTTCCTTGATGTGGTAAGTGACTATAAATTGTTGTGTGTCACAGGTTTTTTTTTGTGCGACAGATTGCTTGATATCGGTGGAACACCAGATATTTGCAATGGCGCCTTTAGCGCAGTCGTAACATCCTGTTAAGAGTTTGAGTATCACGTTGCATTGGAATTCTGTTATGTCTTGTCCAATTCATGTTGCCGTAGGTGGATGGTGTATTGCTAGTGCTGCAGCAATTGCAGTTGGGTGAATTCTTGGTATTTTCTTCACTCGTGGTACGGCTAGTCCATTCGAAATCGGCAGTGGAAGGAGGTTCCAAAATTGTTGAATCCACGCGGCCCGGGTTCGATACCCGGCATGGGAACCAGTATCGGTGGTTCAGTGGTAGAATGCTCGCTTGTCACGCTGGCGGCCCGGTTTCGATTACCGGACGACGCACCATTTTCGGGGCATCACTCACAGATATTGTTTAGGCAGTTCACTTGTAACAATAGATATGTTTATCGACACTATCATACACTCCACACCAACATGTGCCTTTATATCAGCACCAGAAACTGCCATGGAGAAATATTTAAACATACAGTCCATTTCCCGACCGCTGGCAGGGCGTGGCCTACAGACATGGGTGAGAGTGTGTGGCGGGGTGAGAGAGATCGATACACGTTCATCCAAGTCCGTAGGCCTCGCCCTGTCAGCCGTTGGGAAATGGACTGTATATACTCTGATCTGACACTATTGTGGAATGAAGGAGCCCTTGACGTTTGACCTCATTGTCGTCGGCTTGTATTTCTTCCCTACCATCATACCACGGGTCCGCACTGTTGGAACATCGACGACCGTCTGACCGTGAGAGCGATATGCTCTCTCTTGAACCCCCTGGATGCACGCAGAGCCGTTTTATACGATGCGGGGAGGCGGGCAAACAGGCAATGACATCATGAACAGGGAGTTCATAACAAGTACCTTCAGGATTGAAAGTACTCTTGTCGAAGTGGTCACCTCGTGATAGGAAAGGCAAAAAGAGATACGGACACCAGCAATTCCAGGAGGGAATTCAACAATTTACTCCGAAACGAAATGCGCACAACAGAAGGAAACGGCACCAAGACGGTTACAGATCACACTCATACAGGATCAGCGGAGCCAGAGTCAGGAATGACTAGTCCAACGATCGTCACTCACAACCATAACGGGGCAGGCAGTGAAGATGGTTTGCTGAATTTGACAACCCAAGAGGGGTTGTTGGTTGGACTCGTCTAAGAAAAATGAGGAAGCAATTCTATTCCTTTGAGATATGGAGAGTCCACGAGTTCACTAAAGCAGTAGCAAGGGAACGAAAGAAAGTCAGTGACATTGTGTGAGAAGGTTTGAGGGAACCATCCAGAAAAAAAGACGACAGGTATGTTCAACTTCCATGGGAGAATGACACCGGCGACCTACCAGAAAACAAAGCGATGTTGTTACAAGTATGCTAAGCTATGGACAAAAGCTTCGATCTTGGATGGGACTCGAACCCGCACTGCATGCTGTCCGGGACATATGTGCTAATCCATTACACTAACGAGACCCATTTTACCTCAAAAGCAGCGGAAGGGATAAGGGAAACTGAGAGCTGTGAATACGTGTTCGCTGAAAATAAGCCTTCTACTTCAGAAAAGTGATGTGTTTCGAACTCGCATTGATGAAGCGCGGATTGGAGTCTTGTCACAACCAGCAGCACGCTGGTCGCCCTGCAGTACTGCAGTCGGGGGAGTTGCCGGCGAAGGCGGGACAACGTTCGCGATTAATTGATTTAGTCTTTCCGTCCGTTGCAGCCTCCCCGGCTAGTAGCGCAAAAGGATGCGAGAAAGAAGGGGGGTCTGGGTTCCTATTTATCGGGTTTTTCACTATTTGTCGCTTTCTCTCTCTACTGTTACATTGATGAGCGCCCCTAGTTTCGTATTCTACAGTCTGCCAAACTTATTTAGCACAGCTTATCGGCACTCACACGGACATATAACGTGTTGAGCCGGTTGGCCAATATCGGCTCCGAGCCGTGAAGCTGAAAGCTTGAGTATATGCTGAACACTACTATATATAATCCGTTTGTCTGTCTGTGTGTGTGTGTCCGTCTGTTTGTCACGAAATTCATATCTTACGTCGCAGAAAAGCTGGGAACCTGATTTTTAAAGTGATATAGGGGGCGATAAGGGAACATTAATGGCGAGGGACTCGAAGTGATAGGAAGTGATAAGAGGTGATAAGGGGGGAGGAAATTCATATCACGCGACGCAGCAAGGCTGCGAACTTGAATTTTTAAAGTGATATAGGGGGTGATAAGGAAACATTAATGGCGAGGAACTGTAAGTGATAGCAACTGATAAGAGGTGATAAGGGGCGGGGAATTCATATCTCGCGGCGCAGCAAAGCTGCGAACCTGAATTTTTAAAGTGATACCTCGAAAGGCGAATGGCGGAAAATTCATATCGCGCGACGCAGCAAAGCTGGAGACCTGAATTTCTAAAGTGATATGGAGGGGGGGTGGTAAGGAAACACTAATGGTGAGTGACCGGAAGTGATAACGACTGATAAGAGGTGATAAGGAGCCTCGAAAGGCGAGTCGCGGGAAATTCATATCTCGCGTCGCAGCAAAGCTGGGAACTGAACTGTTAAAGTGATATAGGGGTGATAAGGGAACATTAGTGGCGAGGGACTGGAAGTGATAGCAACTGATAAGAGGTGATAAGGACCTCGAAAAGCGAATGGCGGGAAATTGATATCTCGCGTGGCACAAAGCTGGGTTCATGAATTTTAGATACCAGTTGGGCTGGCGTACACTACTGCGCGCGTCACATTTGGAAGCATGCTAAATAAGCTCGATCGATATTGACCAGTGCGGAAGGACGAGATTGACGGGGAGGGATTTTATTTCCTTTTCCCGTTTTTGCGGGCTCCCTGTTTTTGCAAATCGTTCAAATGATGATACTGATCGATCGATATCGATCGAGCCCAATCAGCATGCTTCCATGTGTGAAGCGCGCAGTAGTGTGCGCCAGCCCAACTGGTTTTGATATATTTTTTTTATTTTTATTTTTGATAGATCAAATTTCAATAATATCAAAAAACGATCCCTTTCGGAGACACCAAATAACAATCGCAGTACTGCAGAAGGATCCAGAACTGATGGGAAAATACTACAAAACATTGATGAGCTAACTATAACTGTGGATCATCGAAGGAGTAAACTCCAAGTTCAAAACGAGTGCATTATCACTTATCGTCGAGCCGTGATAACTCCACATGAAGAAACAACAAAACTGCGGAAGGTGTTCGACGCCGCACACACGCGAGATAATATAACACATCGCTTGGCGACACGGTCATGCTTCCGAAGTTATTCGACATGCTGCTGCGCTTCTGTGATGGAACTATCGCTATAATGAGTGATGTCGAAAAAAGCACGAGGACCGAAATGCTACTCGATTCTCATGGCTGAAGGATTTCGGAAAGCGGCCGATGCCGCGAACCTCGTGACGTACAGATTCACCGTGGTCACTTGCCGTCTGACAAGGGAAGGACCACAGGTCGAAGTGACCATTCGGAATGTGATACATATGGTCCGACGTATTTTCGGACGCTGATCTCGAATCTGTATTCGAAATTTGCAGAACGATTCTCTGGGCGGAGTTATAGAGGTTTTTTTGAAAAATAGTACTATCATATGGTAGGTTTGGAAGCCCATAGCACGCGAGCCACACGTTCTTGCGCGAAACTAGGGCGATTCCCGTGTTCAGGGAGTCAAATCACCCCAAGGGACAAGTTTTTAGCCGATTCGAGATTTTGACCAAATTTCGGGAAAATTCACGAGCTATTGGGGGCAGCACATTGAACAAAGGAGAAGTCTATGACCCTTGCCTAGGGAATGCTCCTATTTGATGCTTGTTTCGTACATTTAGTGCGATGGGCAAGTGTTAAAGGTATGTGTAGGCTATCCTGTTCAGGTTGCAGGGTTTTCTGTAGAAGATAATCCAAAAACTACCACATTATCCCCTGGCCACCCCCATTTTTCCGAAGTTGGACCAAAAACTGGATTTGGCTGAAAATTTGCACAGAGGGGTAATTCGACCTCCTGTGCCCGAATATCATAATCTTTTTACGCATCAACGCCTTACGTGTGGTACGGGATTCTCTTCGACTTGGTATCCTTCCCTTGTGTGTAATATTAGTGGTTATAAATAAAGTGGCAGAGTGATGGGTGCGGCAGGTTCCAGCACAAGGAAACGTCCAAAAGTGAAAGAAAAGCACTTACTGACAACTAAACACAAAATGCAAAAAAACCCGCACCGACGGGGAGCAGTTCCATGACCCTTATCCTGCAGATCCGGAAACTACCAGTGAGCCACTGAGGCCGTTGCTATCTCACGTCAGCAACGGTCGTGCTGATGTAATAGTGCCTCGTCACAGAAAATCCTCCATAACTTTGCTCGGGGAGTCGTTCTGCAAATTTCGAATACAGATTCGGGATCAGCGTCCGAAAATGCGTCGGACCATATGTATCCCATTCCGGATGGCCACTTCGACCTGGGGTCCTTCCCCTTGTGGGTTGTCACCATTTTTACTGACCGAAACTATACATCATCACTCTGCTCTCTCACGAAGAACACTAATTTGCGCGCATGCTTTTGGAAGATGTTTGTTGGAGTCCGATGCAGTGGAAGCAGCTCAAGACCGTGTTCATATGCTGTGGTGCAGCCGACAGGGCGTGACTACAACGTCTCTGCGTCATCTTCCGTGCCACCCTGCCTCGCTGCCCGCTACAGCCGCGTTCATATTCATAGCGCCAACAGGGCGTAGCTGTGATCACAGCAGCGAGGCATAGTGGCAGGGGCAGAGACGCAGAGACTCGCAGCCACGCCCTACCGCCGACACCGCAGAGTATGAACGCGGCCTTGTGCAGCCACGCCCTGCCGCTCGCACCACCGCACAGTTTGGAAGCGCTCCAAGAGAGCTCCACCTTTTAGGAAGCTCACAAACTCCTCACACTGCGGACTGTGCTACACGAAACTCCTCTTGTTCTCCTTCGGAGAATCTATACTAGCCCTCCTTACCACCCACGCTATCGCATCAACTGGGGACTGAAACCTGTATGGAGTGAGGAACGAGATTCGACGGTGATAGTGAGCGCGACACACCATTGTGCGCAGCACCAACTTACTGATAATATTGGGTTGAGGAATAAGTCCCCGCGGTTTTTTCTAACCCCGTTTTTCATAATGTTTCCTTCACCTTTTGACAAAGTTTATATATGTTTTCGATAGAGCTTTTTTTGCTCTACAAAAATAGACTAACTGTTTTTTGGTTCCTTCGACTACCCAATATTTATGAGGTTTGGAAATGAAGTGAGCTGAAGGCAAAAAATTGGCACTTGCGCACCTCATTTTTCTCGCCTACCATCGAGATCAAAAAATGTCTGTGTATATGTTTTGATAGAGCTTTTCCAGCTCTACAAAATGATACTACTTTTTATTCAGATCGCTTAATTTTTGCAGTTTTTAAGACTCACAAATGCAGTACTCGCAAAAGTGTGCACTTTGGTTATCATCTCTTCTTCGCCTACCATCGAGATTGGAGAAGGTGTGCATATATGCATTCGATAGGGCTTCTTCTACTCTACAAGATGATACGACTTTTCTTCTCTATCCTCTCATATTTTAGCATGTAGCAATAAGTTTTTACCTGTTTTTCAATCCAATATTGCATGATGAAAATGACTTTTTTGGCATAGCGTTTTGCACCATTCGATAGAGCTCTTTTTGCTCTACAAGACAGTTTTTATGGTTTTTTGTTTGAATCAATTTTTCCATTTTTTAGACCATTTAAAAGTCGACGAAATCGAGCATTTTCATCACAAGGTGCCGAAAATGCTCGATTTCGTCGACTTTTAAATGGTCTAAAAAATGGAAAAATTGATTCAAACAAAAAACCATAAAAGATGTCTTGTAGAGCAAAAAGAGCTCTATCGAATGGTGCAAAACGCTATGCCAAAAAACTCATTTTCATCATGCAATATTGGATTGAAAAACAGGTAAAAACTTATTGCTACATGCTAAAATATGAGAGGATACAGAAGAAAAGTCGTATCATCTTGTAGAGTAGAAGAAGCCCTATCGAATGCATATATGCACACCTTCTCCAATCTCGATGGTAGGCGAAGAAGAGATGATAACCAAAGTGCACACTTTTGCGAGTACTGCATTTGTGAGTCTTAAAAACTGCAAAAAGTTAAGCGATCTGAATAAAAAGTAGTATCATTTTGTAGAGCTGGAAAAGCTCTATCAAAACATATACACAGACATTTTTTGATCTCGATGGTAGGCGAGAAAAATGAGGTGCGCAAGTTCCAATTTTTTGCCTTCAGCTCACTTCATTTCCAAACCTCATAAATATTGGGTAGTCGAAGGAACCAAAAAACAGTTAGTCTATTTTTGTAGAGCAAAAAAAGCTCTATCGAAAACATATATAAACTTTGTCAAAAGGTGAAGGAAACATTATGAAAAACGGGGTTAGAAAAAACCGCGGGGACTTATTCCTCAACCCAATATTTAACGATGGTTGGTTCATATCCCACATGTTTTGCTACTCAGTTAATTAGCAGTATACCAAAGAAGGCCACGACAAACACACCACCACTATTGTGTAGTATGATGAAACAACCGTGTGTTGGATGTAACGATGCAGTTTTGTAAATATTTCATTGCCATGAAACCAAAACTAACAATTATCTGCAGTTAAAATGACTCAAGAAAGGATAGTACCAGTGAATTCATTTCATAAATAACAACAACGATATGAGAAGCAGCACATCAAGATAGACATTGCTAGGAATGGAAAGATTCCTACATTATCAAAGCGAAACTTCTATTGAAACAACACTACCTACAAATAGATCCTAGACATTGGTTGGCAGCGTTTCGTTGCACACTCTTATACCACAGTTAGAATTCGAATCCAGCGCGGAAAAAACTACTTCGAAATTTCCTTCAGGTGTTGCTTAATTAAAAAAGAAACCTAGAGAAAATACAGAGGCGTGGAATATCAAGAATGAGTGCTAAAACGTAGTATGGAGAGAATACAGAAATCACATCGTTACATTAATGTACAGCCAAACATATAGATACAAAGTAGGATTCAACACGATCCAAATGCATTCCAAACAACCATGAGCACTCAAACGTATCCTTTTGGATGGTCTTTTCTTGACGCCTGTGCTGCTTGCTTGATGAGCCGACGCAATGCCGGTTCATGTTTCTGAAAACGAAATCAATATTCAGTAGGCTGGTTGGGGTATGTATCGCTAGGACAAGGTTTGCCAATGCGGCATGAAGCATGATGCGTGCGAGGAACGAGCGCCGTCAGTAAATGAATCTTGTAGTTATCGTTGTGCGCCTCCTATTTTATGGGTAGGACGGAACAATCTTCATAGAAACCAACCACATACGACGTCCCTACCTCGCACACATCGCGTCGCATGTCACACCTCGTGTATCAAAATCCTGTCCCAACAACCGGTAATGAATGTCATGAATATATAAGAAGGTTACAGTTTCATTAAGGTTCATTATACACGATTAATAACGGCACTTAGAGCGTTTCAGCGAGCTTACCGTAAGAGCAGCATGCAATTTATGAGCTTCAATACGCTCTTGCTGATCAGCACTTGTCGTCGCTGCTGTACGAGTGCGTTCTAGCAATACCATTATCCGAGGATGCAATCGAATGAGCTAAACCAAACCAGTGTAGTAACTTGAATTGTTCCCGACATGAGTGCTTTTGCTGTACACAAACAGCTCCGTTCCAAACCCACCTCTACGGGTGACGCGAACTCGAGCAAGGTTGTGATAGTTCCATAAATCATTGAATAACTGGACGACGGATCGTCGAATATTCGTTTGACGGCACGGAACGATCGCCGTTTAGTCTCTTTTGTCCCATGATCCCTGTAAACCATCAATTGAGTACTAACGACCGTCATAACACATGGACCTCTCCAAATAAATGCAACTCCGAAAGATGATCTACGGCCAGAAAAAACACTTTGGGGAGCCGCCAACTCTTACTTTATTATGGTGATCAGAGTTTTCCCAGCGAAATCACGCAACGCCCAGTGATTGTCGGAGTCAGGTCGTGTACAGAGAACTCGACCCAACATGCAGCTCATCAATGAAGGTAAGAATTCATGGAGCTGTAAAAATAAATAGTTCATTGCTGTTGATTTATCTACATGAGTTCGCATTTTTGGAGAGAAAGTTCGCTAACTCAATAGAGCATCAAGTAGAGATATATTGCTCTCACTTCGACCCTGACGTCAGGGGTATCGTAGTCAGTCGACTATCAACTAAAACATGTAGAGGGCTAACTACTGCGGTATTACAACAAGAAGGGATGGCGCCTGAGAAATGATCTATCATTTTAGCCGTTGGTTTTAGCCGTGAACGTGACGACTGCGCATAGTCATTGACGCATCAATTGGTAAAGAGTTTGTCAGTGGTGTTATCCGAACGTGATGACGCTGTCATCTGTGGGAAGGACAATGTCGTAGAGAGAGTAGCATGCGCAGGATCTTACTCGTTCCTTCCACTATGGAACGCACTTCTGAAAAAAAGGCATATCAGGACGTGATGAGCTTTCCTGTAACGTTTCTTCCATCTTACCGAGGCTCATACATGAAACAAAAAACCAAGTTAAATTTGGCTGAATGCTTTTGGGAAAAATAGCTGATGGTTCAATCATCATCGAGGGCAAATTTTTGCATTCCAATTTCCTTCCTTTTGTGCTTACATATGACCGTACATGCAAAATACACGCTGAATTCATTTTGCCTACCAAAAACCACTAATCTCATTTTTTTACGTATTCGGCGCCTGGTTTGTTTGGATCTGCCAATTCTCATGAACCAGACATTTGCCCGTAAGTGCGTGTGCTGTGCTCAAAGACAGCATCAGGGATAATGTGGCTATTGAGAAATCCGTGAAAGGAATCACTCACATAAAAACTTTGGGCCTAACAAACTTATATGTATATAGCGAAATCCCCGCCGAAAAGGACGCCCTGGGCTGTCGTGACAGCGTAACGGTTAACAGTTAACACCTTCGGAAGACAGACCCCGTCTTCAGGCGAAGGGATTCCTTGGTGGCTACGATAAGAACGACCAAGGATATGCGGCAGATGCGGAAAGTATTGCAGCGCGCTTTCGCAGTTTTAGCTTGAAGCCTACTTCAGAAAATAGAAACTGTCGCATTTTTCAACATTGCCTTGTGTTTACATGGCAACATGCTCATGGAAATCTCGTTCAGACTACCTGCCCCTTGACGGAAAGGTCGAGAATCAACGATGGGGAGAGTTTTATTTCTCACGTCTTCACCTTGACATTCATATTCACTACATTTTTTACTGTTCGTCCGAATTTCCAATATCGCTGCCTCCGAAAGGATAGAAATACGCCAGGAAAGAACACTGCAGTCTAATCGAGAACTTGACCCAAGTTTGAAAAATTAGGTGACCATTAATACTACTGACAGAACACTCAACGAAAAGAGATTGCTGGCCGTTGCCAGTGAAGTTACATCGAGACGAATAAAGATACCGCAGGTTTCAGATGGCAACTTAAAACAACACGTAGTTCACAAGGTAGGGAGATTCAACAATAGCATCGACGTAACTTGAGTACAGGGCAACGGTGCCATATCTACACAACTAATGTGTATACATATAACAGAACAAGTATCCCAAAACCATTAAGCCGCATTTAACAGAGGTTCCTTGTTCACGTATGTGACCCTACAGTATGCAAAAAACCACCCTTTTAGGAAAGCCCACCATGCCCTCATGGTCCTTCCCTGCTATATACCAAGATTTGCTCCACAGAGATCATATTTCTCCTATAGCTTGTAATCCTCTATCCGTTCACCCTCCACCAGCTCTGCCTGTTCAACAAGTTTTCCAAGAAGCAGCAGAAAAAACGGGAAGGCTTCAAGGAACGTAAGCTATAATGCAGGGACTAATGTCGTACATCCCTTTGTATCGTAATGACAGCAAGAGAAAAATGAAAGCAGTTCAAAAAACGATATTTAGAAACGCTAGCTAAAAAGAACAACACAGCAAACATCGAGTTAAACAAGTTGGTGAGATTAAAATAAAGTGATGGAGAAGGAAAATTTCAGAATCACTCACGACTCCATCAAGTTTCACCGACTTATTCACAGCGATAGATCTCATCATCCGCACAACATAAATTAGCATTGAAAGACAACGGTGTACTATGTTACAACGCACCTGTAAAAATTAGGCAGTGATAAAAAAATCCGAGAAAACTGACGTCCAAATTTTTGAACCTACCAGTCTAGGAAAATAGAACAGTTTCAAACTCTCATTTTCAGTTGGAAGCCACATTGGTAATGAACTCACTGAAGTATGGATTAGACGAGATAACCGTGGAAGAAGCTCTTGGATGCCGGTGTCCCTTTCTAACGACTGCAAGGCTTGTTGCCGTTTTCGATCGTCCTGGCCTACACAAGCCTCGACTATTTCTTTCAGATAAATTTGCTGTTCCTGGAATAAAACATGTTGATAATCAACGCAATCGCAACACTACCCAATCAAATCAAGAAAAAATCGAAAAAATTGAGAGAAAACGGAACACATACCACCGACAAGGGCTCCAGGAACGACGGTTTGACCAAAATTTGTTCTTTCTTAGGTATTCCTTGTGCAGCTAGGCGGAATGAAACCGATGGCGCCGCGAGTTCAGCTGGCAGCGGGACTCTGAAATTATTCAACCCCCTAACAACTAAATTCGTCACAAATGAGGATTGTATAATGCGTCGGTTTCACGACACCCGAATTGCAACATGGGCCACATGGTGGCTAGCTAACACATTCTCATTCTGCATACGCTACATTTTGCTCACCAAACTTTTTTCAATTCCGAAAAAGGAAAGTGTTACAGCCCTTTGTTGAGGCAGCACGACCACATGTCATACAACAAGAATATCGAAGTCAAACAGATAGAAGGATAAAGGATAAAGTCTTTGCCATAAATCAATTCTCATTGCAATGCGAAATACATTCTAGATGCATACAGAATCGTAGTGACAGGTGCATGCCCAGCTGAAGAACAAGTCCATTTACATGGCGGAGCAGGCGAAGCTTATTCAGTGACAGGTGACGTGAACTACCACGCTTATGGTGCGGGGATCAATGCCTGCTCAGGTGGCCCAAACCTTCCAACCCTCCGGAGAAGGTCAATTGGTATTAGACTTTCGTGGAAGTGAAGCAGATTCATGTCCAAAATTCGCAAGTAGTGCTTTCAATCAATTAAAGGCACACCTCGCGAAAAATTGTGAGAGTTATCGCGCGCGTTACAGGATGTAGAGGCCCTGGTTCACCCACTAGTGGAGAAAAATGAATTGAAACCCCTCAAAACCACCAAAAATAAAGGTCCCTGCCCTCAGTCCTCGTACGAGTATTGGAGATTATTGAAGAGCTTTTGCTCGATGATATCGCGCAAAATGCTACGACATCACCTGTTCTTCCTTGCTGAAGCTACCTTCGCTATTGATATCGCTGCCTTACCTTGTCTTATCGCAACTTTCCCTCTCGTCTATGCCGGGTGTGATTCGGCTCGGTGGGCTCAACTCGGCTCAGCTCGACTAGGACGTACACGCGGGGGGTGAGCCGTGGCACCGCGACAAGGGTGCAATCTTTACAAGTATTCAAGGGTCTACCTGCCCTCAGAAGGTAAGGATCACTTTGATTATCGCGTGGTGTGCCTTTAAGGGATCTCGATGAACGAAATGAACATAAAGAGGGTGCCAGAAAAGAAAACCTAATTTTTCTTATGAACTGGATTATGTGAATTGACAGAGGAGCTAATGATTATTAGAAACCCATCTTGTTCCTTCTACATATTCAGAAGCCTTAGCTGCTTGTGAGTAGAGCAATTACCAACTCAGTGTATATACACGGGGTGCCAAAAAAAGTAATTTTGCTCACGGCCCACATCCGCCTATTATACAAAAGTTAGGGAAACGACAGAGATAAAAGTATTGAGGCGAAATCCTCCTGAAATGTTCTTCTAAGAGCAAGAGTAACCTGTGGCTCACTACGTTCTCCTTCATAAAAAGAGAAGCCTTCAGTCGGTACAATCGGTCTATAGAGCACCTATGGCATTTAGGTCCGCCTAAAACAGCAGAGCCAGCTTGCGTGAGAGGTCTCTCGTGGGAAGCTATGAGGACTGACCCATCGGTGCATAGAAGTCACAGTGCTCTCGCTGCTTGGACAACACTGCTATGATCCGAAGTGTAATTTTCCATGCATAAAACTCACTCCGTAGGGGTGTCAATGGCAATGGCACGTTCTGGTTCTTGGAAGCGGAAGGCGTTGGCAACGCGTAGAAAATGAATTGTTTGAGACACCACTTAATATGAATCCCCTCAGGTGCAGAGAGTGAACGGAACCCAGCTCGCTACTACGACCATTCGAGTGACACCCACCTCTTCCTCAATGCAGCAGGTAGATCTGTAGAAGACGCTCCGCTACCGTGACTAGTTTTCTTCGCTTTTTTCTCTTGAGGTGGTTCCTCCTCGCTATCAACCCGTATCCAATGAACTGAAATAAATAAATATTGCAGGGATCGGCCATCGTTTCGTTTCCTCCTTTGAACAAACAAAAGAGAACATTAAATTATGTCGTAATTGATTATACCTCGTATGTGCCTCTTCACCGGAATTTTCATTTGAGGAGGTTGAGAAATTGACTGTACATCAACATCCGTATCCTCTCGTACATAAAGCTGCTCCCCACCAGGCATGCGAAGCTGTCTGATAGCTGGTTGTGAGCGAGTTAAAGCGCCGATAGGCATCTGAAAAAACATATGGAGTACCAATACATCAAGAGAGCGAACTCAAATGCTACCGGGATGTTCAATTCTCGAAGGGCATGTTGGACGTCTTCTACGTTCATAGTTCTTCGCCGACCATGTACGGTAAACTTGTGGGCAAGGACCGAGCAGCGAGATAACACTTGCGTTAGCTTAAAAAGATGTGAATAGTTTTTTGGACAGTGCACGAGTTTATGAAAATTCAAGATCTAGCACAATACTAGGACTCTACGATGCAAGTTTAGGTTGCTGATTATTTGTGCTAACCTTTTTGCTAGTTTATTTTTGAAAAAGTATGCAATGATTCTATCAGTAAGGTTACAATGGTTCTATCAGTATGAGCTGGAACTTTCTTTGAGCAAGATTCAATTCCCCCAAAGCCTGCCACGGTCTTGGAACGGTCATGTTGAAAAGCTACACAGTGAATAAACAACTTATCCCCATCATGATTATGATATCTAGAGGCAGTTTCAGCTCACCTCATCAAATACTTTATTGTAACAATCTTCAACAAAAGGAGAGACTGTCGCGAAAAAAAGAGAGTTCAAAAAATATAGTAAGACGAACACAGAAATAGTAAATTCGACAAAAACAAAAACAACACTCACCTTATCAGCGAGGCACTGCAGAGCTGCTGGTGTGAGATTGACAACACCCACGGAGTCACCAACAATCTACAAACGAGGTGCCCTTGAACGTAAATCAACGCAAATGACAAAATAACAAGCATGAGCACTTACTCTGACATATTGTGGTTCTATTCGAGGAGGTAGCGACTGAACGAATGATGATGTACTTGCGCTATGAGCGGCCATTACAACTGTTTCATTTGATCAATTCCTATACATAATACGACCGATCCTACCATCTCAGAATCTCCTACATGCAGCAGCAAAATTCAAGCACGGCGCATGTGGATGAACACGAACAAGACGGTCATCATCTCCTGTACGCAATTACGTACAACAATGTATCAGCCGAATTCTCCCAAGACAAAGTTTCAGCGTCACCTTCCGTGTACTGTATGCAATTGCCTCTAAGACAGCGAGTGCGACGTGAACTTCATCCGTCTCTTCGTATGTGCGACATTCCCTGCAAGTGACGATTTACATCGTCACTTAATTCTTATCTTCAAGAATTTGTTTTCCTAAATATGTCTGCTTTGATCTCCAGCGCTTTTCTTAAGAGGAGGCTGGCATAAAAAGGATCGTATCTAAACCTAAGGTGCGACAGCGCGGGCGGTCGCGTGCGCATCGTTGTTGGGGCGCGCCAAACTTTTTGAAAAAGATGGATTGCGTGGCGCCGTAGCGATTTCGACGTAGATGCTCGGATCAACTCACACTTATTGTCTATTTCGTGTAGTTAGCTATATTAGGCGTTATGAAAAGTCTAGATGAGGGAGATATTTCTATTCTTTTCGATATTTCAACAGCCAATAACCAGATCACCAGTGATCAGCAGCTAGTTGTGTGAAAAGGATCAAAAGAACTGACATTTCACGACTTCCTTATGTGAAAAAGCAACACTCCGAGCCTCACTTTTGTGCGCACTATATTCAATCACTAAATGGAAATGGTCTGTTCCATCAATCATCCGTCCTCAGAACACCATAAGGCTGCGTTCATACCAAATTGAATGAGAGTTTTGGCGCATTCGCGTCATGCATGAGATACGTATCGATCAGAAAATGAGAGTATTGGCGCATCGGCGCATTGGCGTATCGGCGCATTCGCGTGATGGATAGGATACATATCGATTGAAAAATGAGAGTATTGGCGCATCCGCGATTTTGGATATTCGCCATAACAAAAAGATCAAGAAATGAAAAGAGAAGAAAAAGAAATCAACCGCACGTTGGCACGTGCCGCGTTCAAAAGGGTGGCGTGGCACGCCAATTCTCTCAAATCGCGGATGCGCCGATGCGCCGATGCGCCAAAACTCTCATTCGATTTGGTATGAACGCAACCTAAGAGTAAGTGCAATGGTGCTAATGTAGTTGTGGGGGTAGGGCCTCACTGTTGCGCCGTCGTCCCTCAGTCGAAACCGACCTACAATCATCAGTTTAAGCGCTCAACTGTATATTTTTACCTAAACCTTCCTTAAGGGGGCAGGGTAGAGGCTTCCCTCCAAAGTAAGGCTTAGGCTAAAAACCTAGGCGAAATAGCGTCGGACGCCGAGCACAGTGGAGTGTCCCCCACCATCTACAGGGGGTGCCAAAAAAAAGTAATTTTGTCTCCTCCACTTTCACCCCGTTTTAGTTGAACTACAGCAAATTTGTTGAGGTATTCACATCCCCAGATTCAAGAGCAGACCTCACTCTATCACTATACTCCGTGGCATCCTTCTGCAGGAGCAGGAACGGGAGCGAGGAAATAGTGAACAAGATGTGTCACCTCAACTGGGCAAAATCCGAAATTTCGTCGCCCTCGTTCACAAACTTGCTGAGGTCCGTTCACTTTGGGTACCTAAGGGGATTCATACTGGATGGTATTCTTTAAGATCCCGTTTTTTCCGGGTTCCCAGCGCCCTTCGTTTCCAAGAGCCAAAACGTGCCCTTACCACTGAAACCCCTCCGGAGGCGGATTTGGGCATGAAAATGATACGTCGGATCATAGCAGCCTTGTCCAAGCAGCAGGGGCTCTGTGACTTCCACGAACCGAAGGGCCAATCCTTAAGAAGCTTCCCACAAAATACCTACCATGGAATCCGGCTCCACTGTTTTAAGGGGACCTTGATACCGTGGGTGCTCCGAAGCCCGACTGCGCCGCTTAAGGTTCTATATTTTTATGAAAATGAAAGTAGTGAGTCTCAGCTTGTTCCTGCTTTTAGAGGAACATTTCGGGAATATTTTGCCCCAATACTTTCATTTCTTTCGTTTCCCTATGTTTTGTATAATTGGGAGAGTGAGCCGTGGGCAAAATTACTTTTTTTTTGGCACCCCCTGTATATCAGTACCGGATAAAGGGAGGTGTTCAAAATACGTGAGTGGATCGAATTCAGACATTTATGTGCATTCTTCAACAAATGAAGCCGTGAAATCAATAGTGCGAAAATGGTCGGTTACGTTGTGAAATACGAGGGGTTATCGTCAACGGTCGATATGAGGAACGATTTAAGAGTAATGCAGATTACAACGAGATATCAGATGCAAAGAAAGCATCCAAGGAGACTCCTACACTCAGTACGGCGCCGCTTAGCGCGCCCCAGTAACGATGCGCACGCGACCGCCCGCGCTGTCGCACCTTAGGTTTAGATACGATCCATAAAAAGTGCAGTACCTTTCTATTTATTGCTTTTACCTGTGTCCCAGCACCATACCAGCACTCTTTAATGTTTCCCCTTCCATACCGTTTATCATTTTGTGGTACTTCTTGTCTAAACGAACTGAATTCAAAAATTTCAGGTTTATTCATGGCTGACGTCTGGAAATCGCAAGGGCGTAAATTTTGTGAGATATGTAAGGTGAGAAGTTAATCAAGGATCATAGCTTATAGTTCATTAATCAAGGATTATAGCTTATAGTTCATTCATTAATACTTATTAATTAACTATAGTTCATCAATTGAAGTTTCATTTCTTCTATCTTTGAATTTCTTTAGCAGTTTAAAGGACCTTCTTAGAATTGCTTCCTTTTTGAGGTACACTGAAGTAATGCTTCGTGATTATTTTATGTTGCTGACCTTCAAGTTCATTCCTGTTTTATTTTTTTGATTGTATATTTGGCTGTAGTCATGAGGAGCATCGAGGCGTCGGTTGATCCAGTAGGCGCCACTTTGGCTGGCGGCTTGGTTACATGACTGGTCTACCTATGTCGAAGATACAGGCCAAAGGATAAAAATATATTGTAAGGTTATTCAGGTATTTAAATGGGTTCTGTATAGTATAAATTTTGAGCTGTTATAACTTCCGTAAATGCATTTTCGAACGAAAGCAGATAAGCTATATAGGGTGGAAGTCGGTTATTGCAACAGTCTGTAGTATAAACTTTCAGCCTTTAGAATGTTAATTTCGTCGTTTCTATAGTGATTTGCCCCCCCCCCCCCCACGCAACAGCGGTGCTGACCTCTCGGAACAAATAGTCAATTTCATTTACAGCAAGTGCTCAGCACCTTGTTGTCTTTTCCGTGCACTGATTAATAATTATGTGCGATCACGTTCCATTTCTTTGTTTCTATTGGCACTTGACTGCACCGCTGCATCAACTATTCGCACTTGAAAACTGCAGAACTGAATAAATCGTTGTGGTCACCAGATTGACCGCAACAAGTTCTAAGAAGGTCTAATCAGTGTTAACCGTAAATGAAGCATTGAACCTGATTATAACACTACCTTTTCACATTATTATTGCTATTTACATGTTTAAAGCAATATCATTTCGGCTTGAACAGCTCATCTTTTCTAGGTGTGGTTTGGGGACAATCGTGCTTCAATCGAGTTTCACGAAAGGGGAAGAAAGCATAAAGATGCATTGGCAGCAAAGCTACGTGAGCTCAGTCGGGCCAGTCGGGAGAAAGAGAAAATGGTTAGTATCTCAGAGGGGCATCATTTCATCAGATCTGATCTTTTCTTCGGAATTTGAAATTGAGAATATTTAGCAAGCACGGATGAGTTCTGCACTGGCAGCCATGGAAGCGGCAGCTTTAAAGTCCATGAGAGAAAACGGGGAAGGAATAGAACAAGGACCAGCCCTGCCCTGTGAGTCCGATTCAATATTTTGTTATCCATCCGATTATCCTTCTATATTGTTATGTTTTGGAAAGTTGAGGGAATTAAGCTGCTGGCTGTACTTAAGGTTACTTAATTGGTGTATTGTCGCGTCTTTGGAAGATTTATTGCCGATTGACGCACTGCCTCATCAACACCGAGTCAAATGCCAGCAATTCATCCGCATAATAAGAGATCTTCAGCTCTTTCGGGTGGTTCGAAGCTCGCCAAAATCCTTCCTCCAAAAGGCTAGCAAATAGGCTCTAAATATTGAAATCCTTCTTTTTCATTCAGTGCACTTCTTCATCTTCTGCGCTTATTTTTTCTATTTTCATTTTATTTGAATGTTTTTTGCAACCATACTGCTTGAAATATTTTATTAGCTGGATTTCAGCAACTGGGCTGTCGTCAAAGATCTTTGACCCGAGACAGCTGAAGGATGTTGGAGCCTTTGCGCGCGAGATGGCGAAACGGAAAAACGAAATGACAGGAATGAAAGACCAAAAAAGGGTGGGTTTGAACCGTTGATGTCATCCAATCATATTGATTTTTTCCCTTCAAAGTTCAGGCAGCTCCACCAGCAACTTCTTCTATGGCATCGAAGTATTTCAAGAGAGAGGTTGCAAATGCTGTGGACTATTCAGGTAGCAGACTTGTGCTTTTTTCTGTGACTGGATGATTTTGTAGCATATTATTTATAGAATTTACTGTACCTCTGAAAAATGAGGAGGCTGAAGGGGAGACGGGACCAGTTCCCTCTTCTGCCCAGATTCTTTGGGCAGAAGCTGATGCAGGTGACGGCAGGTCCTACTACTTCCATTTGTATACCGGAGGTAATCTTTCTTGTGCCGTTGCTGTGTAATCTGTCGGAAATATCAGTTTGAAGAGTCAACCTGGGAACGGCCGGCATATTTCTACACTAAAGAGGATTATGCCTTGTTGATGCAAAACGCTGAGAATTCTTCAGCGAAGGTGGAAGCACCCGTAGTGAAGGAAGGTACTCTGCTGCAGTCATCTCATTGTCATTCACTCCGTGATTAAGATAATTTTCAATAAAAACAGAAGGCGTGTGTTTTAGAGGTATGTGACGAAAGCTCG
The DNA here is from genome assembly GCA_963978905.1 of Trichostrongylus colubriformis. NCBI lineage: Eukaryota > Metazoa > Nematoda > Chromadorea > Rhabditida > Trichostrongylidae > Trichostrongylus > Trichostrongylus colubriformis. Next base: position 22,820,638 of record OZ022256.1, read on the forward strand.
AACAAAGCACCTGATATCGAAGAGACAACTATACCGGAAGTCAAGTCGGAACCTTGCGTGGAGGAAGCTGCAAATATACCCCATGCTATTTGTGATATACCACTACCTGGACCTGGTGGGTTTTCTACATATTTTTCGATATTGTCCATTTTTCCTGCTGAAGCTGGAACCCAATCTATATAACCTAGTCCCTTCCCCCGCAGCAATCGCAAACAAGACCGGGCCGTGGATGGGTGCGTGCGCGCGGTTCGCCACTGTTCTGGCCCTGTATATAAGGGGTCGCCTCTGCCAGTCAGTATTATGCCCCCCTGAGGGAGAGGGGGCACCGGGCGTCCGCCAAATAGTAGAGCGTGAGAACTTGTCTCTGAGCGAGCTGTACAGAAGGCGGAACGATTGGGCGTATTGCAATCGGCTTGATTGGTGCTGGCGAACCACCGTCCCCCATTTCCGAGGACGCCGACAGCTGCGTGCGACTGAAAAAGGGCCTGCAAGGTTCGGATATTGCTGTGTTACGGCCAAGTCTTTTGGTTGATCCTTGAGGGAATGAAGCTTGGCGACACCGGAAGTGAGCAATTTTAGCTTACGGGTAACACTTGCAGTTCGTTCAGACTGCCGCATTGCAGTCACCACGCTTGGCATCGTGCCAAGCGTAATTTATAATTTCGTGTTTTGTAATTGATTGCAACTGGTTTATTCAAATCAGATTTTATACCATGAAAACCCGGTTGATTGTTACTATTCCGCTTCTTCTCTCTTTCATTGTTTCACTTGTTTGCTGTTGGTTGTTGTTTCACATCATCATAGATGAGTGAATGGCCGTTCGTGATAACAAATGGCAATTACGCTAGGCTGTGGCCTTGTTTGCTACAGCGAACAACTTGTAAAGGCTGTTTTTGCAGTATGCAATTATGGCGAGGAATCACATAAAGAGCACAACGTCGCTCTTTCTTACCTGACAAGGGAAGGATACCAGGTGGAAGTGGCCATTTTCAATGAGACAGTTAAAGGCAGTGTTCGGGGAAATTCGGACGAGAAGTAAAAGAAGTAGTGTATATGAAAGTGGAGATGCCCAGTAGGAGGTCAGTGAAGAAAAAACGGATGGAGATGGCCAGAAACCCGAGAAATAGGACCCCTCCCCACCGCTGATTTCCGACATTGAGCCTTTCCGTGAAGAGGCGGGAAGTCCAGACGAGTTTTCCATTGAAGTGTTGCCATGTCGTAAACGAAGGGATGTTTGGAAATGAGAGAGCATCCTTTTCCTGGAGTGAGCTTCAAGCTAAAACTGAGAAAGCGGGCCGCGATACCTTCCATTCCCGTCCCAGCCAATCAGTCGCGAGGGGGCGGAGCGAGCCAAGAAAGGCGGCTGGAGCTGAGAAGGCCGCCTCTGCCACAGCTCAGAGGCGCGCAGATCGCGGGGGATTTCGCTGCAAACAGGCTTTCCAGACCCGTAGTTTTCGAGTGAATGACTCCTTTTAGCGATTCCTCCTTTAACAATCGATGCGTTTCAGAACGCTTATTTCAGATCTGTGATCAAATTTTGATGTTTTTGATTTTCGATAGCCGCTGAATATCGCCACAGCCCGCGATGCGAATGTTATTACAGGAATGCTGAGTTATGGGCAAAAGTTTCGGTGTCGGACGGGACTCGAACCCGCACCTCATGTTTTTCGGGCATATGTGCTGATCTATTACACTGCAGACACCTCTTTCAACTTAACTCAGCTTCTGAATGGTATATTTACCATAGCTTATCAGCACTCACACATATAAGGTGTTGAGCCGGTTGGCCGGTATCGGCATGGCATGCTCGTAGTAATTGGCTCGCACTCGGCAAATGAAGCGAAGGTGGAGTGAAGGAAATCTTGGCAGAACCCATAAGCAATCGCGATTGCTAAACATTCAGCAAAATCATGCTTCGTAATGTTTTGCCTCGCGTTGCAGTCCCAACTCTTGGACAAAAGAGCTTTGGCAACATTGTTCCGTGCACGATGTGTCAGCGATACGTTCGACTCCGCCAACTCCTGGAACGGTGCACACACGCCATCTGTGCATGGTGCAGATTCAGACATTTTTACAGAGGAGTTCGTCAAAGCTAAAAATGCTGCAAGCTCCGTTTATATGCCGTCTCTTCGTTTTGAGTGTTTAGCTGCGACAGGTGCTGATTGATGAGATGAAGCGATAGTAAACAAGGGAACAAAAGTTTGTTTATGACACAAGCGGATGGGAACTCTGAGGTGGGTGAGGGACCCCTTCTGCAAGTGGGTTCGTGCACTTCGTGAAAATTGTTCACCCACTCATAATCTCAAACCTCTCAGGCATAGGCAATAATCCTATCCTGTGGTTCGCAGTTAATCCTATTATTGCTCCCTTTCTATATTATAGTGGCTTATTTGCCTGTGCTTATTTTCAGACGCTATGGGTTCAAATGAAGCAAATTTATTGTCGCTACGCGAGTTCTCCTTATTCAACGATTGGCCAGTGATAGCGGCTATGCCCGATGACCATTTCGATTCGTTTCTCGCCGATTGTGGTTTACTGTGGCGTAATAGGAGATGTCCTAATTGCAATCTACCGCGCCGAGTAACGTCACAGTCGAAAGAGGGAGGACATAAAGTTCGAATGAAGTTCGAATGCAATCGCACCTCATGTCGAAAATCTCTGAATAAGTGCAAGACTGGCTTTCTCATGGACACGTTCTTCGAAAAGCTTAGGGGGAGTCGCAAGAAAATATTTCTTGCTTCGTACTTCTTCATTAACGATATAGGAACAGTCGAAGGAAGAGCGCGCTCGTGTGATGTGGACATTAAAACGATTTCTCAGTGGGATCAGTGGTTCAGAGACGTGATCGTCAACAGTTTTGTGGACAACCAAGTGCATGTAAAAATTGGTGGACCGGGCAGGATTGTTGAGGTTGATGAGAGCTATATCGTAAAGAAGAGTTTCAATCGAGGGAGACTGGCTCGTAACTCCTGGCTCGTTGTTGGCATGGAGGATGGTGTGAAGAGGATGTTTGTAGAACTCGTAAGCAATCGAGACGGTCCAACATTTGACAGCATTATGCTTCGCAATGTCTTGCCCGGCACAACAGTCAGAACGAACTCTTGGCACGGTTATGGAAATTTGATCAACATCGGTTTCCTGCATGAAATCGTTGATCATGAGCTCGAGTTCGTCAATGCCTCAACTAATGTATATATCCAACGAATGAAATCGGCTTGGTCTCACATCAAACAACCAATAAAGAGGAAGAAGAGTCAGTTAACAGGAGCGTCCTGGGATGACCATTTTCTCGAGGCAGTCTGGAAGTGGCAACGGACAGAGGAATCACGATTTCATCTATTGTGGCAAGCTATTGCGAAACGATATCCTATTCACAACTAGGTGTGTGTTGCATTTTCTGATCGTTAATGATACTAAATAAAAGAAAACGTTTCAATTGGTTTCTGTGCCTTTTTTTCATGAAAATCCCAACCCCTTGCTGGGAAAGCGATTCAATTTTGTTTGTTCAGTAGGCATTTCGTAGGCACAGAAAGCGGCGGGGAAACAATCCACGAAAGGTATAGGCATTGCATTTCACAAAGAATTACAGTTTAAGGGGAGAAAAGAGATTCAGGATAGTACACATCGAGATAGTGTGGTGGAAATTAAAGGCATTTGCACAAGTTTAGTCGCTCATCTGAGTTACAGTAATTATAGAAATTCCATGAAATCTTTGCATTGACTGTTACGACTTTACTTCTATGTATAAGGTTTCTGCGACAGATGAGGTGGAACTCTGACTGCAATTCATACCTGATTTGGATTATTACCAGGCCTGTTGTGCCGCCCTCATTATGCGACAGACAGACAAACAACCAAACACTAAGCATCTGCTATACAGAGAAAGTGGATTAAGGGCTATTATCTCGATATTATCTTACGACTCCTTTAAAGAATTTCAATTATCGATAGGTAATAAAAAACTAATGTTGCAGCCTGTGACGGCGTAAACGCTCCAACGAATGAAGAATCTCCTACGGAATCCACGATCACCGATACGAAAGAAGAAGCTCCTATGGTGCAACCCATCGTGTCTGCTGGAACCGTTAGTTGTTTATTCTTACCACATGAAGTTGCGGGGAAGGGAAGAACTCTCCGTTGTGCATCGCATTTCTAAAGTTTGTGTTATACTCTGCGACGCATCCTACTCGGCGACGTATCCAACGTCGTTAGCGTCGGACTACGAAATCAGCCTAACCAAAGCGACGGGTGGTGCGCTGGCAAGAAAGTTCGGACTGGGGCGAAAACTTTCCTACATCAGGGAGAAGCTTGAAGGCTTGGTGCGAAAGCACGGGCGTTCTTCCCTCCCCTCTTTCTTTCAATTCTTACACCATGTTAAGTGAGGGCCTTCTATGCAGATCGAACCAGAAGTAGCGCAAGCAATTGGTGTTGAAGAAAATCTTGAGAAGAATGTTTCCGAACAACAGCTGGTCGAAGAGGAAGCTTCTAAGCAGCCGGCCGGTCCTTTGGGCTCATGGACGCGGGTGAAGAAAGTCGATAGGTAGGGCATCATCTTTCGACATTATATAATAGCATTAGGGGGAATACTGTGATTTGTGAATGTGTCACTTTTTCTCAAACAGCAGTTTACGATTATGTTTAGTGGGCCTGTTTTCTCACCTTTGACTGCAAAATATCGTGCAGAAGAAGAGCGAGAGCGAAAGGCGACAGAAGCGCGTGAAAAGCAAGCAGAAAAATTGGATCCATTGGTATTCACGGAAAAGACTAGTGCAGTATTGACGAAAAAGGTAAATTTATTGCTACTCAGTGCATGTGATTTTAAAAAAAATGGCTAATTGGAATAAACAATTTTTCCTTTTAGGTGAAGGGGCCGATAGAGTTCAAGAAGCGATCGGCTACTAAGAGTGTGCGGCAACGAACGCAGTGATCGATATAACTTTAAAGTTTATATGAATGCTGTTATTTATCTGATAGGTTAAGCACAATTTAATGCTGCATATGCAACTCTCTTTTGAAAAGCATTCATGGTTTCTTATTCTTTTCTATCTTCTTTATTTTTTGCACGTCCGTAAAAGATTAGTGTGAAAAAATATGTTTCTTTCTTCGAATGAACTGAATGGAATTTCTTGCTGTTTACTTGTGTATAGTTGAAACGATGAAATACGGAACTCGCTATTCAATTGTTTGTGTGTGTGTGCATTGCATGACCGTAATGAAGATGAACGGGTAGTGCTATATCTCATGCTCGAGGATAAAACCCTAATGTGGCTTCGTCTATGAAACATGTTCTGAATTGTCGGTCTCCTTCCAGGTTCCAAAATATAATGGATGAAGACGATGATCTTTTTGGCTCGGACCTCGATGATGACGATAAAAGAGACAAAGGAAGTCCTGAGGACAAGAAGTTCTTTTTCCGAAAGGAGCTTCGTTCTATGCTTTATGGCTTTGGAGATGACAAGGTCTACTGTCGCCCATGCAAGTTTATCGGTAGAAGTAACTATCCCACGCAATGTTCAGGTGCCGTATGATAAAACTCTCGAGACATTGGAAGGCATAGTGTTAGACTATATAAAAGAATTATGTGAGCGTGCTATGAACGTAGGTCGTTTTGTTGGCATTGTCTGTTTTACGTGGAATCACAAGTTTCCAAATTAATTTTTTTTTTTTGCGCATTTCACGAAAATTCAGGTGGGAAAGCCAGACAAGATTGCGTTGGAGGATATCCATTACTTGATCCGGCGAGACCCCAAGAAATTTGCCAGAGTCAAGGTAAGTGAAAGTAAGGCTTGCAATACCATTTTTTTGCACTCTCGTTTTTAGGATCTATTGTCCATGAGTGAGGAGCTCAAGAAGGCTCGAAAGCAGTTCGATGATGTGAAACAGTTGTAAAACACCTTATGTGTAATGGACGCTATTTATTGTACATAATTTTGTATACCTCCGAAGCTTGTCTCCTGGTCACCTGAACTTCTGCTATTTGTGGTGTTTGAGTGGAGAAAGAGTACCTCCAATAAAATATTTTTTCACTTTGGATATTCAAGGTAAAGCTAAGAGAGTCGAACCTCCAAGACGAGCCCGGACTATTGGACCCGGTTTGTTGTAATTTATTCAGTGTAATTGAAGTGTATGTGAATTCGGTCCTCTGTCTCTGTGGATATCGAAGTGCTAAGAATGGTGCCAAATCGCTCTAAACGTTCTCTGCTCTCAGGAAGAGCTGGAGTTTGCATTGATGCTTTGCGACGTACTGGCACCCACAGTCATACGGAGGGCTGCTTCCGCTATAGTTTCAATCTCTGACCAGTGTCTCAATTTTAATGCAATCTGATATTTCTTTCGGGTCAATTCAAGTCGGGGGGGGGGGGGGGGGGGGGGGGGAGAGGTGCAATTTTGCGTCAAGGTCGAAGCTCCTTTCCCTCCCTAGGCTTAGGCTAAAATTGATATACTCTCCTTCCACATGAAAAAGCATCTGTCAAAGTATAGGTTTCATCTGATTTGACCTAAGCCTAGGGAGGGAAAGAAGCTCGACGTCGATGAAAATTTGACACAAAGTTGCGTCTCCCCCCCCCCCCCCTCCCCGACTTGAATTGACCCTTTCTTTCTTCTGTACCGTATCTGGAGCCTCACCCTTTTTACTCACATGTAGCTAGGTTCTCGCTGGGCGAAGAGCATACTCGCAAGGAAAATAATAAGAGGAAATTCTGATAGTAAATGGAGCGTTGCTGGGTGATGAGTTCGCGTATCCTCTTGACCGAACACCTGCTTTTGTCTGTAATTTCGGCGAAACTGAAGACTGAGAAGTGCAAATTTTCCACGACCCTGAAGATTTCCTTCTCACCGAGCGCATAGCCCATGCAACTTATTGATAAATGTGCTTTTAAAGACAGTGGTAGGGGTGATGTGAACAATGAAATACTCGTGAAGCGAGTCATCCAAATGAAAGTTGGGGATCTAACTAGGGAAGGTATTTTACTTCCCATGGAACTTTGTAATGAGACCCGGGGGGATCGATAGAGCTTCGAACGCTGATTATAACTGTGAAAACCAAAATTGCTACCTGGCATTCTGAAGCGAGTTACGATGGCTCAAAGTTTGCCTGTGACTTGCCTGTGACATCTCAATGGCGAGGCGCTTCGTCATCAGCATGACTAGCGCAGAGCCTGTAGTGGCCTCCGTGCCTCAGTGGTAATGCTCGGTTTTGCAGGCGTGATGTCGTGGGTTTGCTTCCCGCCGGTGCGGCTTCTTTTGCATTTTGTGTTTCATTTCAGTAAGTGCTTTTCTTTCACTTCTAAACGTTTCCTTGTATGATATTCGCGCGCAGGGGGTCGAATTACCCCTCTGTGCAAATTTCCAGCCGGATCCAGTTTTTGGCCAAACTTCGGAAAATTTGGGGTGGCCTGGGGTTAAGTAGGAGTTTCTTGAACTTCCTTCCACAAAAAATCCTGCAAGCTGAACAAGATAACCTAAACATACCTATCACACTTGCCCATCACACTAAACGCACGTAACAAACGTCAAATGAGAGCATTTGCTGGGCAAGGGTCAACGACTTCTCCTTGGTAAATGGGTTGCCAGCCAATAGCCCATCAATTTTTCCGAGATTTGGTCAAATTCTCGAATTGGCTGAAAACTTGTCCCGTAGGGTAATTTGATCCCCTGAACACGGAAGTCACACTGGTTTTGCGTGAAAACGTATGGCTCGCGCGCTATGGGCTCCCAAACATACCATGAAATGGTATTATTCTTTTTTCAGAAAAGCCTTCATAACTTCATTCAGGTAATTGTTTGACAGATTCTGAATACAGATTTGAGATCAGCATTTATAACCGCGTGCAGTGATATGTGTCTCATTGCAAATGGCCATTTCGACAAACCGTCTGATGGCAAAGTGCCTCGCCAATGGGGTGTCACAGGCAAATTTTGACCCATCGTAACTTGCTTCAGAATGCCAGGTAGCAATTTTGGTTATCACAGTTATAATCAGCGTTCGAAGCTCTATCGATCCCCCTGGGTCTCATTTTAAAGTTCCATGGGAAGTAAAATACCTTCCCTAGTAAGAAGACTACATGTGGCACGGTCTCCGGTGAAAGGCGCACTTCTCAGATTAGGGGGCACTGTTCTTCACAGGACCCTCTTTCTGTGGTGGCAGAGTGATACTTATCGTATTATATCGACTGGAATTAAGTTGTGTTTTTGTGATGAAAATGTCCACCGGTCTATATCAAAGATTGGAATGAATGATACAGCCCAATTAACCTTACCATTGCCTTCAAGTGTTGTGCCTTCGCGTTTTTGCTTTCTGAGTGATGTTGTGTGTGCTAGACGTTCTAAGAAACAGTTGCGAGCCCCTGAATCTGGTTCTTTCTTGTGTTTGGAATGGAAGGGCTTTTGGAGTGCGTGAATGATTATCCAGATCACATTTTCAAAATCTTTTGTCTTTCATAAAAGCTCCAGGTTCTAATTTCGAATGCGATTCATCTTGGAAGTTTATGCAAATCAGAGTACTTCGATTCTTTCAATTTCGATTTCCATTTGATCTCGAGAAGTGCGCGCTGCATCAGGATTTCCTTTTGAGTTCTTCGGTTGATCAGTAATCCTGTGGTGGGTGATCATTGCTCTCACCTTACACAACTCGCAAGAGCTAAGCTGAATAAATCGTAGTAATAACGTACATATCTCTAGTGTTTTCCGTTAAAGACATGACAAAGTCTTTGAATGATATAACAAAGTAGGCGGTTATCATTATCCAAGCATGGGTAATGCCAGAAACCCAAGCGAAGTTATACAGGAAAATATTAGCCGCTAAAAGATAGCTACAGCCCCAATCGATGTAAATTGCCAGCGGCTGAAAACAAAAATTAGTTTCTATCCTGTTACCATCTACTCCTCGTTTTACTTTATACCCTCAGTTGTGGGGAATGAATTTATAGAAGTTCAAGGTTCCGAAGTAAGGGTGGACCATGGTGACAAGGTAGTGAGCTGCAAGGCATGTCCCGTTCACTTAAAAGCACACCACGCTATAATCGAGTTAGTGGCTTACTTTCGTGGGGCAAGTAGGTACTTGGATAACTGCTCAAACTGCATCCTTGTTGCGGCTGCACGGTGCACCCTCATGGTGTTGTGCCTGCTTGAACAAAACCGAGCCACGCCCATTCAGCTGAATCACAGCCAGCCTTAGACGAACAAATTTTCAAAGTGGCGCTCACGTGGAGGATGAAACTTGCTTTAAGAGATGATAATTTAATGAAACAGCCATCTCGATGTCGAAGGCAGCTTCTACGTCGGAAAATCGTCCGTCTAACGCCGTGTATGATTCAGCTGGATGGGCGTGGCTCGGTTTTGTTCGAGTAGGCACAACACCGTGAGGGTGCACCGCGTAACCGCAACAAGGATGCAGTTTGAGCAGTTGCCAAAGACCTACTCGCCCCACGAAAGTAAACCGTCAATTGGATTATCGCGTGGTGTGTATTCAATTTCACCTTTTTCCTTTTTTTGCTTTGGTGGAACATGGGTCAAGAAGATGAATGATACAATGCTCTGTTTAGGAAAATAATCAGGAGACAGGAAAGAGCTCGCGTTTAATACAGTGTTCCAGTCCCTCAAGTGGTGTGCAGCCGGCGAGGCCGCACTCCTTTCGTGACGCGGCGATTAGTCATTAGGGTGTTAGGGACTCTCAAGCCCCTTTGACACGGTAAACCCCGCCTGCCTCTCACATGATTGTTGGTAGTGGTTATATCCACGTGGAGAAAATAGCTCGCGAACGTTCGCCGCGATGAGACACGATGTTGCGATATTCTTATAGTGAATGAAAGGGGAAATAGGTGATATATTAGGTTAGTGCACAAGTCTTGCGACACATGAGACGTTTTTCGAAGAGATGTTACTTTACAGTTGACAAACATCTATCTACGATATAATTACCATTGTTTTCTATACTACGTTCATAGTTCTGAATGCCATTTGCCCATAACTCCAGAGGTTACGAATCGAAAACCGCTAGCAAACAGGATTCCACCTAGGCTAGTTCGTCGAACTTCTCCTCTTTTAAATAGTGTTTGAGAGCTCTGATAATCGGTGGGCAGAAGGAGCTAGGTCAGGAGAATACGTAGTGTGTGGCAGAACTTTCCAGCAAGCTCGTAGTATTTATCCTGTGTTATCTTTGCAACACGTGGTCTCGCACTGTCATGCTGCAAAACATAACGCGTCTCATTGGATAACGCTGGCGAGAAGGTCGGCTAACTTCTGCAGCTGGTAAGCGTAGACACTTGCGTTTACTGCAGTAACCACTGCGCAGTAGCTCAAAGTACTGCATACCTGAGGAATTTCACAACAGCAGAGCAGCATTTTTTTCATGGAACCCTGGTTTGACTCAGGCGGTGGCAATGCTCCGGTGAGCAGCCATTGCACTTTCTTGTATGGTTTACATAAAGGACCCAGCTTTCATCTTCGGTAATAATCTCTCGAAGAAGTGTGCTCAGATGAGGATAATACGGCGAAGACTGATCACACTGACATGGTTGACCTAGTCCGACTCACTGAGTTGGTGAGGCCCATACAGCGAGGACTTTCCTGAAGCCAAGAGCACAAGGGCGTCTGCTGGTTGTAGTGTAGGATATCTCCAGTGCAGTAGCTATTTCTTGTGCAATCGCTTTTGGATTGTCTTTGAGAACTTTCTCTATCTTGAGTGATCTATGAACGTCCTGTACGTGGTTGATCAAGAAAACTCGTATCTCCGGAATCAAAACGGTGAGGCTGATGGATGAGGCTCTCCGAACGCACCACAGATATTAGCAGCCGCCTTCCTTGCGGAGTGCTCAAAGGCACACCACGCGATGATCAGATCAGTGATTTACTTTCTTGGGGTGAACCTTTGTTGCGGTGTGCACCTACTGTGCTGTGCTTGTTTCAAAACAACTGAGCCACGCCCACCCAAACGAATCACACCTGGCCGTAGACGAAGGATTTCCTACGTGGAAGCTGACTTCGTAATTGGATCGGCTGTTTCATTGAGTTATCTTCTCTTAATGCAAGTTTCCTTCTCCACATGAGCGCCACGTTGGAAATTTGTTCGTCCAAGGCTAGGTGTGATTTGGTTGGGTAGGCGTGGCTCGGTTGTGTCCAAGCAGGCATAACACCTTGAGGGTGCGCAGTGCAGCTGCAACTAAGATCCAGTGTGAACAAATATCCGACCTACTTGCCCTAAAAACCCTAAGAAAGTAAGCCACTAATCTAATTATTGCGAGTGTGCCTTTAAGAAGGTACTCGTGATAAATAACGGGGCGACGTATGAGGTTCTCAACTGGAGCCATTTTTTGCTAAGATCAAGCGGAGCCTCCTCATATTTTTTTACAGGTTGAAATGTGAATGTTCTACATCATCCAGGTGGGTGACCCACGAAAGCCGCAGGAACGGCATTGTAGCAAGGGATCCCAAGTGTCGCACAACTTATGCACCAATCTTATAAATGAAATTTGCATGGTCCAACTTAAGGTCCCATCAGGAAAGTGGTCAGGGAGCCTCTCTACTGGGTTTTTTCCTTCGTTTTTTTTTCCTCATGTAAGCCAATAGCCACTTCTACTTTCGCTCATAAACGCGACGAAGGCTCGCACAATGTTCCAAGAAGCTATCCATATTTGAAGGTAAGATACTACATGAAAAGTGTTTGCAGAAGACAGTATAATTGTTTCCCACAATAGGGATCAATGTGAATGAAGTATACTAAGGCAGTGTTCATAGTTCACGATTCAGGCGATCACGCGATTCAGGCGGAAGGAAAAAGATACATATTGATTGGGTGATTCAGGCGATCACGCGATCGCGTAAAGCACGCGATCGCCTGAATCGTGAACTATGAACACTGCCTAAAGGGTTAAAACACGATATCTTAAACCCAGGTAGGGGTCGCTCCGGAGGATGTTATAATCTCTTCGTGCAAAAGGGGATGTTACGTGAGAAGTGGGACACCGACCTCAAAACTTTTCCCATCAACAGGCTTGGGCTAGCCCCTGCTGTTGTCCCTCTTCTACAATGATCCAAAATTGCGGGCTTGGGTTAGACCTACAGGCAGTGTGATTATAATTTTGCAACCAGTGTCACTACACGATGTCTAGAAATTGGCGGGTCACTATGTGGGTCAAGGGGGGGGGGGAGGAAGCGACTTCACGTTCCATGTCTGAATGATAGCGTACCGCTTGCCATTACAACACGTAAAGTATGAGAATGATATAGGAGGAGAGTTTTGGAGTTTGTCTTAAGAATAAGACTGGGAAATGGAAGGAGGCCCTGGTTGAGTATCGCATTCTTCATTGAGAAGGCCCTTTTTGTAGGGGGCTCCTTCCGCTCACGTCGAAGCTCATTCTCCTTCCGGGCTTGTGCCAAAATCCATATTTCCCTTGAATACGAAAAGAGCATTTGCCATCATCTGCTGTAGGTACGAAGTCGTGGGAGCCTTCTTTGTATGTTTAATTTGTATTCGAGATTGTTACATAAAACGTAAAGTTGCATCTCCCTCCCGACCCGCATTGACCCAAAGTGATGATTAGCTAAATAGCTTGTATGGGTAAAGGTGACCTACTGAGCAAACGATCGCAAGAAGTATCAGACACGTTATATACATGAGTATGCTTCTTGTGAATGCACTCTGAATGTAATACCTGATTTCTCCATCGCAAGAAACAAAGAGAAATTCCTGAACCTTTTACAGTGCTATTCACTCATTACAACGCTCATAAGTTAGTGACCAGCCTTGAGTGTTGGAATAGTTGAAATGATTCAAATTACAGTGGAAACGTTCAGACGGATAAAGGTCACTGATAATCGTTTTGCTCAGCTGTTAAGGAAATCCGGTGAGTAATAGGTTGTCCCAAAAGTCTTGTCATACTTTTTCGATCATCACTTTTTATTTTTTTTCGTCCAAAAAATAATAATTAGGCAACAAAGTATTGACCATTGTTATCGGCAACCCTCTGCCACTTTATAGGAAAATCGTTGATTCCCTTCTCCCAGAGCTCTGGGTTTTGAGAGTCGAAGAAGTCAGCGATCGCCTTCGCAAGCAAGTCATAATCAACGAATTTTCTCTTGGCCAGGAAGGATTCGAGAGAATGGATAAGGTGATAGCCAGAAGGCGCAATGCCTGGAGAGTACGGTGGGTGGGGCAGCACATCCCAGCCGAGCTCCTATAACTTAGCCTGGGTACTTTTCGCGAAACGGGAGCGATATGGGAGCGGGCGTCGTCATGAAGAAGGGTGACCGCGGACTTTTCTAGCACTTTTCTCGAACATCGACGGCGAACTGCTGGAGCTAGTGGGTGCATACGGTAGCGGTGACTGTCTCGCCTTGTACCAGCACCTCGCGGAAAAGCATTCCTTCCTCGTCCCAGAACCAGCACAGTCCTAAGCGTGGTTTGTCTTTCATGTCAATCTCGCCGTTGCTGAAGCTGATGAACCAGCGGCGCACGGTCACGTAGCTCACACATCCCTTGCCCAATGCAGCGCTGATGGAGTGGCAAGCTTCCGTCGTTTTGGTGCCGCAAGACCGCTCATAATAGATGAACCGCGAGTTGGGTGGGTATCGACAACGGGCATTGTAGCTCTCTCCAAGGGATCTGGTGGGACAATATATTGGGTTGAGGAATAAGTCCCCGCGGTTTTTTTAAACCCCGTCTTTCACATTGTTCCCTCCGTCTTTCGACGAAGCTTATATATGTTTTCGATAGAGCTTTTTCTGCTCTACAAAATGCTCGTATCTGTTTTTTGATTCCTTCGACTACCTAATATTTATGAGGTTAGGAAGTGAAAGTAGCTGAAGGCAAAAAACTGGCACTTGCGCACCTCATCTTTCTCGTCTGCCATCGAGTTAAAAAATGGATGTGTATATGGTTCGATAGAGCTTTCTCAGCTCTACAGAATGGTACTTTTTTTATTTAAATCGCTCAACTTTTTGCTGTTTTTAAGACTCACAAATACAGTACTCGCAAAAGTGTGCACTTTCGTTATCTTCTCTTCCTCTCTTACCGTCGAGATCTAAGAGAGTATCCAGGTATGCATTCGATAGAGCTCTTTTTGCTCTACAAGATGATATCACTCTTCTTTTGTATCCTCTCACATTTTAGCATGTAGGGATAAACTTCCACCTGTTTTTCAATTCAAAATTGCATAATGAATATGAATTTCTTTGGCAGATTGCTTTGTGTTATTCGATAGAGCTCTTTTCGCTCTACAAGATAGTGTTCATGGTTTTTGTTCGAATTAATTTTTGCTATTTTTTAGATCATTTTAAAGTCGACAAAATCGAGCATTTTCGACACATCTGGTCGAAAATGCTCGATTTCGTCGACTTTAAAATAATCTAAAAAATAGCAAAAATTAATTCGAACAAGAATCATGAATACTATCTTGTAGAGCGAAAAGAGCTCTATCGAATAACACAAAGCAATCTGCCAAAGAAATTCATATTCATTATGTAATTTTGAATTGAAAAACAGGTGGAAGTTTATCCCTACATGCTAAAATGTGAGAGGATACAAAAGAAGAGTGGTATCATCTTGTAGAGCAAAAAGAGCTCTATCGAATGCACGTATGAACATCCGCTCCAATCTCGATGGTAAGCGAGGAAGAGGAGATAACGAAAGTGCACACTTTTGCGAGTACTGCATTTGTTAGTCTTAAAAACAGCAAAAAGTTGAGCGATTTGAATAATAAGTAGTACCATTTTGTAGAGCTGAGAAAGCTCTATCGAACCGTATACACGTCCATTTTTTTAACTCGATGGCAGACGAGAAAGATGAGGTGCGCAAGTGCCAGTTTTTTGCCTTCAGCTACTTTCACTTCCAAACCTCATAAATATTAGGTAGTCGAAGGAATCAAAAAACAGATACGAGCATTTTGTAGAGCAGAAAAAGCTCTATCGAAAACATATATAAGCTTCGTCGAAAGACGGAGAGAACAATGTGAAAGACGGGGTTTAAAAAAACCGCGGGGACTTATTCCTCAACCCAATATATTTTCCTAGAAAGCTTAGGGAACGTTCTACTATATTCCTGAACCGCTTGGACCTGCCTCGAAGTGAACAAGAGTTACTGATTTTTTTGGGAAAATATGACAAGACTTTTGGGAAAACCTAATAGTTGTACGGCTGGTCGCTCACATGGATATCGTGGCAGGCTATCACGTGTATGGCATATATCGCAGCAGGAATGCCAAGCACCTCATCTTTCTACCCATCCCAAGCAAAGGATTGATGCAAGGAGTTTAGAAGTCACTGAAGAGGGTCATGCAGAGAGATGCGTCCTTTTGCTCTCCGTGAGCGAAAACTCTTTCAAAGGTAAAGATTGCTCTCCGACCACAAGAGCGTTTTCACTTGGCGGGCGCTAGCGATGAAGTGCGGCGTTTCTCGCGTGGCGAACGCCGGTCAGCATCGACCGATATTGTCTCACTAAACACATTCGGTCTTTTATTTTTTTTGAATTACTATAAGAAGTGGCTAACTGCATATGAGTTTTGAGTCTGGAACGCACAAGAAATTTGAAGCAAAAAAAATTGTTTTTTCTGATGAGTGCTCATGGAATTTTATTGAAACTTCTTAGTACCTGCCAGCGTACTCTGTAGAACCTTCAAAGGAAGTGGTTACTTACGTGGAAAGTCTTTCAGGTCATGACGCGCTTTTTGAAAACGGTTTTTCCAACGTGTGGAGTTACCTGCATGAAACATATAACTGACGTCCACTCTTGCTGAGCGGTGCTACGACTACCATAGAGAGTGAAGAAATTCTTTACTGAAACGCGAAGTAGCTTTGAGCATGGAGATTTAGAGATGTACTACTATTGCACATCCAAAACAAAATGAATTACTCAGAGAAAATGGTCTTGCCTGTAGCATGACTAACAGGGCTAGCATTTTCATGGGCATTCCCCAAGGTGAGTTTGGTACAGCCGTTGCTTGCCCTTCTGGATACGGTAAGGACGTTCAGATGTTAGGGATTAGTTCGGATTCCTGCCGTTGGCTTAGAATTACGTTTTTTTTTTTTGTTTCCGCGTCTTCATCGCATATTCCTCTTTATGCCCAATGACTATGATATTCGTTGACAGCGTGCCAGATTGTCTCTGATTACGAGTTTTCAGCGAGCTTTATGATCTGACTTTTCGGATACGTAGGGGTCCGTAGCACTGGGAATTTGCGTTTTCGTCTTTAATGAGTATCATATTCGGGGATGGTGGTCAAACTACTCTTGGGGACACATTTCTAACCATTTCCAAAAACTGACACTAACTTCGAGACAGTGTGTTTGGCCATAGGTCCATGGTCTCTTTCCTGTTTGTGGAAGTTAATCATAACTAACAAAATGGCTATAATTCAAATTCTGCAAAACCTTGTTCTCAGTTGGGATCGATCCATGAACTCCTTTTTTGGCATTCGTAGGGCTTTTCTTTTCTTTAGGTCACCCCCTCCCATTAACTTTATCATTTGTGGCTTCAACACTGAAGACGCAGCGGATCGCTCTACACGTCTTCTGCACTAGCAGGTGCAGTGTGGTGTGCAGAGGTGTTTGTGATCGATAAATCCATGTAGGAAATGTTGGAGCTCCTGAAAGGACTTGCGCTACATTACCAATTGTAAGAAAAAAAACGAAGACGACTGGAAGTATATTCACAAGGATTGGGCATTGGTGAAGTGCAATGATGTGAACTGTTCAATGAGTGGTGGAAAGTTTCGAACAGATATGCGTTCCGGAATTCTCCATTTTAAAGTGGAACCTCGCAGGTTGTTATTCTGGAGACGATTTCATCCAACAGTTTTATTCATATTCATAGTACCATAGTAAGCAAGTCTTTCTTGTTCGATTCCCATTTGATGCCGGCAAACTACGCAATGCATTCCAGCGGTCGCTCGCAAATCCACTGGTTGTTCGATAACTCTGAAACGAAAGTTTGTAGCAGCTTACACGCTAGGGAAGCAGCCAAGAAATTTGTTACAATAACGCACATTTCTTTTTTCTCTTCCATCAAGGACATAATATAGTCTCTGCATGATAAAACAGAATAGGCAGTGACCATGACCCAAGCATGGAAAATGCCGAAAACCCAAGCGAAGCTACACAGAAAAATATTAACCGCCAAGTGATAGGTACAACCCCAGTCAAGATACACGGCCAGCGGCTGAAAAGACATGTTTTGCTGCTTTTCAACTTTCACACCTGGGATGAGAAGAAAGAAAGAACCGAGAAGGCATGATCACCGAAAACAAGCATTCCTGTTCAATATAGGTAATGTGTGGCAGAATTCGCACTGAATAAACGCGGACTGGGGTATTATCACGATCCCTCATGATTGCGAGTACCGCTGCTTCGCATCCGCCGGAGGAGTTGCCTGTAGAGCGGGGAAACGTCCGTGCCCTCTGCATTCGACCCCAGTGGCTAGGATTGTGTGCCATTACGACAAAAATTCGCGTGGCAGTGTTAGGTGCGCCACGTGATGGTGCGAGATGGGGGTGCCATGATAGAAGAGACCTGAAGCAAGTACCCCTAGAATAAGGCCTAGGGCACCGTTATCTCTTCATGGCCCATTCAGTGCGGCTTGCACAGCCCGCATCGTCGCTTGAAATGCCGGACGCCGCAACGTGAACTTTCTGTCTTAAAGACACACATCCCACCTGCTAGTGATACAAAGGAGATGCCGGGTGAGACACATGGATTTTGACCTCGGCCCGCTACCCTGTGACAGCATGTGGCTTTCATGCTTTGTGCATCGACTCCCAACAATGGCGGTGACTGCGAGAATTTGACGCCGGCACCGGCGGTGACGGTGGCACTTCGGTGACGTGCTCCGTTTTGTAAAAGGCTCGACCCAACCATGCTATAGTATGATGATTGGGGCAAGAGTCCACAAATTCGAATCTGAGTCTTGGCACCGGGCGTCAGTTCGGCGCCGGCACCGGCGGGAAGCGTCAAACTGACGCAACCATTGTCTGCCGCAGAAGACGGCGTCAACAGATAATGCGCACCGTTTGCAAAACGCTCGACCCAACCATACAACAGTATGGTGATCATGACGAGAGCCCAGGAATTCAACGCGGTCTAATTGGCCATTCCCGTGGCCCGCCGCGGTTGGAAACGCAGGGTGGGACTGTTTTCGTATTTTCTGTTCCCGCCCCTACCGCCTCCTACCGCGGCGGACGGCGGAACGGCCATTTACCTGGGCCCAGGCGACCGCCACTTTGAGGACCTATATCTTTTTGTGAAATTTTGCATGCAGACCTTATCAAACCAATACAGCATTAATTATGGGTAACAGAAGAACCCATCCTTCCGTGCACGATTCCTTCAATAGAGAAAGAGGGTAATCAACGATTCATTTAATAGGGAAAAGAGGGCAACCAATGCATAATTCCATCGAGCAAAGTCTTGTCTAAATGCTCACTTTCCGGGTGACGCCTAGTATGTTGTTTTATCGTTTTTCTTGGATCGGTCGCATAGTCTCTGCTCCCATCAGTGAACGTGGCAACGTTCAGAACGTCATCGCAAACTCTGCCTCCAGGACCCCTATCGATATGGTTGGGCCGCTTTCATGCTTTGAGGCAGGTCGAGGCATCGAGGTATCTGCCGCTCGCCACTCCGGTACTACATATTGCGACGCGCTCTATTTATTACCCTGGAACCATTCTACAGTATGAGCGCTGTGAAATGAACCGTATGGTACCGTCTGACGAAAGCCCGCGCAAACTGTGACGAAAACCGTCGCGAATCCTTTCACGGTCTAGCACTATGCCAAGATTCTCGCTAAAATTCGAATTTCGCCACTAGTTTTCTCGCCCTCTCGAGTTTACGCCACGATCGCCGTACTGTATTACAGTCCATTTCACAGCACTAGATAGGGCGTGGCCCACAGTTCGGGTGAGAGAGTATGAAGCTCTCTGACTCCACCATACTCACCCAAGTCCGTAGGCCACGCCCTATCTAGCGCTGTGAAATGGAGTGTAATCCTGGTATGCGGTGGGTGTCGATCGGTCGAATTTTCGCTTCGCAGCGTCGCACTCGCGGCACAGTCAGTACGAGTCGTTTGAAATTCCGCTCAAGTCGCAATGAGCTGGTACTGTAAGTGGCCTTTGAAGATTGCAAATTAGAAGCTTCGGGAGTTCGCCTATGTTGCGGTTGTTTCCTCATCTTTTCCAAATCGCGGATGCGCAACTCACAAGTTGTTGCAGCTCCATGATTCCCTTCAGTTTAAATTTTATGAAGTTCAAGCCCTATTCAATTGCAAAAAGAAACTCGCACTCGCCACGCCGCTCGCCGCGAGAGCTGCGCGAAAATTCGACCAATCAACCCACTCCTATGGTATGGTATGGTCGAACGTTATAAATAGAGCGCGTCGCAAAAGTGCCAGCGTTGCCGACGACAGTACCTCGATTGTAGCCGTCTATGCCGGTGCCGCAAAGTATGAAAGCGGCCGTACCTGTGCTCTCTACACACTTACCCCTGCGCTTAGTTAGTGCTCAAAGCCTCCTCTCTCCGCGTTCGCTTCCCTGTTCTCGAAAATACTTTCAATTCCTGATTATGTTTGTGTCACTAGGCTCATATAATGTTGCTTCTGGGTCACAAAAAAAAAGCTACCTAAGGAAGAGGGGAGGTACAGCGATAGTAATCAGTAGTGCTCACTATATTCCCTATTTGAAAATAGCAAGTTTATTTACACATGTCGAGGTCATCAGATGATTGAAAACCATGAGAAAGACATTACTGCTCAGCTAAATCACAGCGTTTCAATAACCTTGCAGCCAGTTAGAGAAACGCAGAAAAAAGTGATTAGCCAAAGCTACAGGAATCAATTGTACCTACGGGACAAACAACCGCAATGATAAGCAGGAGAATAATATTCATACGTGTATTTCTTGCAAATTCTGAAAAAGCATCTTTTCCGTTGGAGAAAACGAAGAGATGGCTAAAATTCCCTAAGCCTCACTGATTTAGCTACTGCGGGTGCTCATATAATAGCGACCAGATTTGAGAGTTGAACTAGATGAAATGAACCTACCTCAGGAATTGTTCAGGGTTCGCGATTCAGACAATCAGGCGATTTTCAGATGGAAAGAATTATTTACGTATCGATTGAATGATTAGGCAATTGGGCAATCAGGCGGTGGGGTGATCAGGTGGTGTGGGTAGCATACGTATCGATTGAGTGAATGAGGTGTGTACCCTTATGTTAGGATTGTCGCACCGCCGCATGTCACAAGCGAAGCAAAACGGGCCAGCTAAAGGCGCCATTTTATTGGGTCGGGAGCGATTACAAGTCAGCTTCTAATCGCACCCATAGCAGTACCATGTAATCGTTCTAAGACCCAACAACCGCGACGCGCACAGCTCGCACGCATTGTGTCGCACGCCGCTTGTCGCCGTGCGACAATCCTGGCATAAGGGTACACACCCGGGTAAATGAAGCGCGTGATCGCATAATCGATTGATATTTTATTCCTTTTGTCCAATAGCTTAATTGGGTGATCGCCTGAAACACATGTGCGATCGCAAACTCTGAACATTACCTAGGTGTGTCTGCTGGACTGGATCCATCTGTCCGAAAACCGTACGTTGAAAACGCCGACTCCACATCTTCACAATTCCCCAAGTCGAAACGCCGTGTATCCATACCCATTCATTTGTTTTATCAGTTTCTAAAATTCAGCAAAAACGCAGATTTCTTGCCTAAACTCGCTAGAAACGATTGTAGGAACGGATATGGTAGGTGGTATCCTCAAACTGGCATCTTCGTTGGTTCCGCCGAAAAGGAACGATCGTGAAACTCATGGAAAAACCGAGTGCGTCCAATTCCTACTCGAGGGCTCCGCGAAAACGCTCATCCTTTTAAAGTTTAGTTCCGCGAAATCTCAATTCAACCATTCTCTCGATTGATACGTACTATGTAGTCCATTTCTGCGATCGCTATTTCCCCCTTTTTACGATCGATTATAGTCCTTTTAAACCAGTCATGTTTAACACTGGTTCCACTATTCTCGCCCATATAAGCTTATGCTTTAAGATGCCGCGAGGCGTAATGCCGCGGTCATACTCACCGCCGGCAAAGCATGGTTGAGTTCATAGGCAGCGAGAGAGAGTGGCATGTCACGGGGGAGGTGCAGAGATGACGGAGGCAACGAGACGGGGTGGCGCATGCGGAGACGCAGAGATACCCAGCCACCCCCTGCCGCTGGCACCGCAAAGTATGACCGCGGCCTCAAGGCGACGTAGTTTGCGTCGCAGCGCTGCAACGTTGGCCTATGTGGGTGATACTAGACGTGGTAAATAGACGCAGGTAGTGGATAACTGAAAAGCATTAAGACTGTTAAGGGCCGAAAAGAATCATAGAAGGCAAGAATAGCCTCGTTGTGCTTTTTCAGTGACAGTAGAACGTTGGCGTCCGGAGGCGTAATGTGGCATGGCATGGGGACATTGATGGTGGCTGACTGGAAGTGGTAGCTACTGGAAAAAGTTTGTAAAAAAAGTTTGTAACAAGTCTCAAAACCTGGAGCGCTAAAGCACCGCCGAGGATAAGGAGAAAATGTATGGGGACTGTCTTTAACCGAACATTCGAGTTCAGAAAAAATGACCGCATGCTTTGAGGCTTTTGCCAAAACCTTGCTGCTCTGCCAGCCAGGCTTCCTCTCATCAACTGATCGATTTCTGCGCGAGCGGGCAACGTTCACGTTCGACTGGTTTGGCATCTCGCCGTCTCCCTCTCATTGTCAGATGTTTGTGATGCAGAGAGGGAGGAAGGAATGGAGTTAGGTTTTCGAGTCTCTATTTTTTTTAGTTTTGACCGCTTCGATCCGTTTCCTCTGCTTATTGTACGACTTCCATATTCCATAGTTATCTCAATCCGCTATAGTTATACCCAATGAAGCATTTAACGGCACACCTCGAGATGATTCAAACAGTCTATTCTTGTCTAAATGTAAGAACACAAAGGTTGCCCCACTGAATCTCCTCTGATTTTTTTGATGTTTTCCTTTCTTAGTTGTAGAGCACGTAACGAAGAGTCTGGCAAGCAGGGTGAACAATTACCAAGGTAAGGGACTATATGGGTTTTGCTTTAACGGGGTTTTCTTTTTATTCCTGTCTCACGTCGAAGACTTGAGGGAAAATGCTTCAGAATCCTCTGTATTCTGATGTAATGACCTGGATTTGACCCAATGTGACATGCATTACGCTTCACCTGATCCACTTTCACAGAGCTGCTGCCCCTAGGTTTAGGCAAGAACTCGCATCACTACCCAAACGAGATAAGCTCCAATTGAGAAATGAAGTCGTAGCGTTGGTGAGGCCGACGTCAGACTGCGCGATTTTGCTATCGGCTCTGCGGCATCGCGACGATACACGCGTTGCAGAAACTTCAGGTCACAAAACCGCGTGCAGAAGGGCTCAACTGCGAAATCGCTGAAGCACACAGTCGCAAAATGGTGAAGCCTGATGTCGGCTTAAAGGCACATTCCAGGAGTACTGGGATATCACATCTCCTGCCGTGGACGGATAGTTCGACCCAAGCTACGTAGGCTGTACCTTTACCGAGGCGTGGATGTCAGTTTCTGGAGCGTGCAGAGCCAAAGAATCTAGCGCAACAGCTCGGCCCCGCTCACCCCAGCCGGGGGTATGCTTCAAGTGTTCCGGTGCTTAGTGCGGGGTCAGGTCACTCAGTAGTGGGTTTACTTCACGAGACGATTGGTTTACTGCCAATTTCAAGGTCTTGGCTTCGTAGCTGGTCTACCTATGTCAAAGATAAGAGACGAAGAGTAAAGGCAGACCACCGACTGGGGTGGGCGGGGCCGAGCTGGCGCTAGATTCTTTGGCTCTGCACGCTTCAGGAACTGACACCCACGCCTCGGTAAAGGTACAGCCTACGTGGCTTGGGTCGAACTATCCATCCACGGCAGGAGATGTGATATCCCAATAATCCTGGAATGTGCCTTTAATGTTGAGAAACTCTTCGAAGTAGCGACGCTGTGCCACCTTCACACTCTGCCTTAACAGCGGTAGGACGTGATTGCGCATTCACTAGGTCTCTGTCCGTGTCATATTGCCCCGCTGCCTCCAAACCCAGTCACGCTCCGCCGCCGGCACCGCGACACAGTCTGGAGGCGGCCTCACGATAGCGCCTTCTGGAAGGCATAGTGTTGCCCGAAGCCCGAAATGGCGATCTTGCGTTTCACGGAATCAGAAATCGCATTTTTGTAATTATAAAGATTTTGTCACTTGATCGATCACTTGACCCTAATCTTGATTGTTCTATTCCGTAGCGCTCTCCCTTTTACGCACTGCAACCTGTGACAAATGCAACGCTTCGATACACCATGCGTTGGAGTTTGCCATTTTGTGATTTTGTGGAGTTGTTGGGTCGATACCCATCTATATTTCATTTCGGAGCGCCTGACACGGTGTGGCCTACGGACATGGGTGAGTGGCGAGAGTGAGAGTGCGTGGTGAGAGTGAGAGTGTGTGGCGAAGTGAGAGAGTTTGATACACTCTCACCCAGCTCCGTAGGCCACGCCCTGTCAGGCTCTCCGAAATGGACTGGAAATTTCAGCCACACTGCAAGCAGACGCAAGATATAACGCCGTCTCACAGCTACTCCCTCCTCGCTTCCTCTGGCACATGGCTCCAAGACAATTTGCGATAATTTATGCCAAGGCAGTTTGAGCCCTATGAAGTTGTGGGGTGGCATTGACTAAGACGTGTCAATAATCAACGCCATTGCTAATCGTGGGCGTGTATGGTACAAGTTTTTGCACGTCGGTCATGTAAAGGCACAGGTTTTCGACACATTATTCATGTATACGCGTAGGGTTTGACACGTCAGTCATGTAAAGGCATGTTGACCCCCTCCCACCCCCAACTTACTAAACGCCGCAATCTGAGTCCAAACACTCTTGCTTTTTTCATGGCTGACGTCTGGAAGTCGCAAGTGCGCAGATACTGCGAGGTTTGTAAGGTATGCTTTTCGTGAGTATTGCATTATTGTTGATTGCTTGCATAATACTGTGGCCAATTTTGGTGCTATGGGAGTTGGGGGGGGCACTCGACAAAAGCCAATGTCACGCTCAATTTCTGCTTATGGGCACTCTCAAGGTTATTTTATTAGGTAGAAATAAATAACTGAGAGAACGATTGAATTATTTTTCCATTAGTCTATTACGAGAAATTCGCTACAACTAGACAAAACAACCACTACGCGTATTCGCCCAAGCTTAGGGAAAAGGAATCTCCTTCCCCAAGGCTTAGGCTAACATAGGATCGGAAAAAAGCACGACTTTGCTTCATCAGAATCGTTTCTATGCGGAATTCGAACCCGGTTCGGTTAGAGCTATGGCTTCTCTGCTCTCTAGCCATAGCGTTGACGCAAAGCAGAGTGCACTGCCCCCCCCCCCCCCTAACTCCCATGGCCCCCACTTTTTTCAATTCTCGGTGTAATCTGGCCAGTATCTGAAGAAATTGCTGTCGGCGATCTTTTGATACGGCGGAGAGTACTTGAGCTCAGGTGCTTATGGGGATATGGGACTACACCTTCAAACTGTGAGCTCAGCATCCATTTGTTCAGTCCGTTATTGTTTGCTCTCGGAGTAATAGTTGTAGTTTCTGTAGTTTTCGAGAGGAAGTAGAGCGGTTCGATTCCATTTGCGAGTGGCTTTCGCTCAATCTTGCCTCTGCCTTAGCGCAGGTTGCCTGCTCCTTGTAGTAATGGTTTAGTTCCATGAGGTTTAGTGGTTGGCGGTGAACACAGGTGTTCCTGCTATCTACACTTAGAGAGGCCTGAGTATTGCATTTGTGTCCAGTCTAGCTAAGGCAACCGCAATAAAAATGATTTTGAAAGATCCCAGTCACAGGCCACTCGGGAATAAAGATTTTTGATGGTTCCTATCACTGCTGGGTGATTTCAGAGCCGCGCTCGGGGCGACGGTGAGCAATGGCTAGCGTTGCTACTATTGCGCTTCATGAGGGTAACTTGCTCTCACTTTACCAAAGTCGAAAAATGTTCCTGTTGTTCGCGTTCCTCCTACTACTCTGTGTCTCTCCGCGTAACTATGCGAAAGACGGAGGAACGTGGCAGCTACTGGAGCTCGTAAGTTCTTTGGCTCAGGCGATTTCACAGAGTTGTACAGTCCGTCACGCCGAAATGAAAAGCTCGCCAAAGCAATCAGTGGTATACTATGATAGGCTCAAAACGTCGTCTGCTCAGCGGCGAAATGGATAAAAAATAGGCGTTGATTACAAAAACGCTTTCTTACGTAATTACACGTAACTCACACCAATTAGAGCCATCTCGCGCGCAAATGTAGCGCAGCGCACGCCGCAAAAATTTAACTTAGGGGTCCATTGCGAATATATAATCGGTGGGGATATGCAGTGGCGCTCAAAAGTCTTCTGCCAAACACTTTTTGTCATAACTTTTTATGGCTCTGTATACTGAGCTGCAGCTGGTACTGTTTCCGGCGTTCAGAAGCAGGGTCCGTTGCCTCTCCAACATCTCACCTCTCCGCTTAATTGACTCTCTTCTCTGACAACGAAGACATTCCTATACGAAAAAGAAGATGCTGGTGCTCACTTAACTTGTGTAACTTGTGCTCTTTTCTTTTCTTACGAAAATCCTCTGATCGCGGAAACCGCGATAGTTCACACCCCTAGCTCGCACGTATCGCAACGCATGTCGCACTGCAGTGTCGCGAGGTAAGAGTACAGATGCAATTGGTGGGGCCTTCAGCAGCGTCGTGTACTTTTCCGTCTGGTGTCAATTTTGCGTCCCACGTCGTCCCCCTTCCACATTAATGAACCCACGTCATTTGATGACGATGCAGTCTATCGCTCCTTCTTCTGTTTTTCTTTTTTTTTCTTCAGCCTCCGTAATTATATAATCTACAAGCTTCTCAACAATCATGCACGACTGAGTCTCAGTTAAAGGAACCGGAAGGGGTCCGAAACAAGAGAAAAATGCAAAGAAATGAGCATTTTGTAACGAACACAGAAGGTTAGAAGCGATAATCGGTGAAAAAACCCGGATTCAAGAGCGCATCGCTGCGGTCTGTATTCGCATCCAACTCGCATCATTTCACAGACCTTCCGAGTTGTCCGCTGTAGGAGACGAGCCGCGGGCCAACCTTAATTGTAGCACCTGACTCCCAGCGCAGTGGAGTGGCCATTCCCACTACATTAGCATTTATGTAAGTACATCTAGAAACAATATAAGAAAGAACAAAGTAAAAAGTGAAAAGAAAAAACAAATTTCTAATAGAAACATCTCATTTTGGCACCATGCCAAGGCGTCAAACTGGCGAGTTTATGCAATATCGGCCACTTGAACTCGTTCACACTACTTCTGTACTACCGTAAGCCTAAATTATCCCCTTCTGGTGTCTTCGAGCCGCCTTCATATTTTGCAGGGCGTGTGCGGGTCTCGCATCTTCGCCTTTGTCACTCTGCCTCGCTGCCTGGGCAGCTACACCCTGTCAGCATTATGAGGGTGGCCTTAAGACGGTCGCTGCAGTTGCACCTGGCTGCGTCGTACGGTAACGTGCAGGTGTTCCGACCAGTATTCCGGGAGGTCAGGTCACCAATGTTGTGTGGAGGGTATTCACCTTAGAAGTGACGAAATTAACATTCTTGTGAGACTAAAACATAGTATTATGGACTATAGTATTATGGACTATTCAGTAACTAGCTTTCACATCCATCATAGATTGTATCTGCTTTCAGTTAGGAATTGTATTTGATGGAAGATGGCAGAACTTAATCATTTGAGGGTGCTACTGGAGTTAGGGGGGGGGGGAGGGTGCGAGAAGGCATTGGTCGCGCCATTTCCTGCTCGTCTGCGCTCTTTAACCGAGACGGTGTCATCTCGCGTACCACTGCGGAGCTTATATGTTTGAGAGCCGCTCAACTACTTTGGCCTCCTACGCTAATTTAGCAGAAGATTTTGCTTAAGCCTTATTTGAAGAGGATGCTTATCTCTTGAATAAAGCAGAGGTAAAAATACTCACTTGAGTATTGGGAGTTCTTATCCATATACATACTAGCGAGCGCAGTGGTATCGCCCATGAACACTTTCTCCGTGAGAGAGCGCAACGAGCAGAAAACTGGCGCGGCCTGTGCCTCGGGGTGGATGTCGATAGGTCGATTTCCGCTTGCGTCGTCGCGCTCGCGGCGCCGTCAGTACGAGCCGTTGGGAATTCCGCTCAAGACGCAATGGGCTGGCGTAAGGGACCTAAACCCCCCCCCCCCTCCCCCCCCCCCCCTATGTAAGGTCGCTTTCATACTTTGCGCACCCCTTGTCCACCGCCGACGACGGCCGCTTCGAATCCTGGCGTTGTGCTAATACAGGAAGCGGCCACAATCACCATATTAGCACAGCGCCAAGATTCGAAGCGCCCACTATCGCCATACTGTAGTGTGACTGGGTCAAGATTCTGCAAACGCTGCACATTATTTATGGACGCCGTCGTCGGCGGCGGGCAAAGGGTTGCGTGAGTTTGACGCCGTCGCCGCCGGTGACGGCGTCGGTGCGCAAAGTATGAAAGCGGCCTAACTGTGCTAGAAAGAGCTATAGTTCGCGCCACTACACGCTCTCTCGATGCGAGAGTGCAGATAAGCGGAGAAATGGGCGAGCTCTCTGCCTTCACTGCGTGCCCCCCTCCCCCAACTACCCTTGCACCGAGTCGTGTTTCATGCAAACGGGGTTTGAGTCAATTCAAGTCGGGGGAGGGGGAGGGGAGACGCAACTTTGCGTCAAGGTCGAAGCTCCTTTCCCTCCCTAGGCTTATTCTCAAATTGATGTCCCCTCCTTCCACATGAAAGAGCATATCTTCAAAGCATAGGCCTCATCTGCTTTAGTATAGCCTAGGGAGGAAAAGAAGCTTTGACGTGGGTGAAAATTTGATGCAAAGTTGCGTCACACACCCCCCCCCCCGATTTGAATTGACCCCGGGGTTTTCGTGTTTTTGCTTCAAATTTGTGATTACAATCAGCACACTATATTCTTCACTTAATATTTCCCATGGAGTTATCCTTAAATGTGTCTCTTTGTACCGCCCATCCCCACAACACTCATAGGCGCTGTTGATGTGCTAGCAACCGGAAATAACTTATTTGGTAATGGCTGCTATTTAATCTCCCTTGTCTTTACCGCTTGTTAACTCCGGTGATGATCTTTGTTTCACATCTCATTACACCTGGTAATGTCTACGTGCTTGTGTCTACGCGAAAGATGCAACGATTCCGGTGACACAAGGCGGATTTGCAAGGCCGGTGATTTGTTTCCACCGTAACCTTGTTTAGAGGACGCACACGCATCTTTAAAGACACCAGAAGGGGATAATCTTGGCTTACGGTGGAACAGACGTAGTGTGGACGAGTTTAAAGGAACCGGAAGGGGGTCCGAAACAAGAGAAACATACAAAGAAATGAGCATTTCGTAACGAACGCAGAAGGTTAGAAGCGATAATCGGTAAAAAACCCGAATTCAAAAGTGCATCGCTGCGCTGTGTATTCGCGCCTCATTCGCATCATCGCACTGGCGTTCCGAGTTGTCCGCTGTAGGAGACGGCCGCGGGCCAACTTTAGTTGTAGCACCTGACTCCCAGCGCAGTGGAGTGGCCATTCCCAACTATTAGGTCTGTGCACAATAAATGGCCAAAACATAACTGGCCATAACTTCGCTCAGACACAAATTTACTTGTTGAAATAAAAACCATTCGAATCTACAGAATTTCGCCAACGATCTGTTAAAGAAAATATGTCATCATGATCAAATTCTGGATTGCTAGAACCAATAAAGTCAAGAAAGGCATTTTTACCGTGCATAATTTTTCTGCCACAGGTTTGCATCGGGAACCCGGAAAAAGTGGTAATCCGTCAGGGATAGGTCTGGGGAATAAGCGGAGTGAGGGAGAGGCTCGATGCCTAACTGCATCATTTTTTACTGGGTGCGCAAAACAGCGCAAAACCCCACAGTTCGAAAGTCACCCGGCAGAAACTGATCGAGACGCTCCCCGACCCCACTTATTCCCCAGACCTATTCCTGACGGATTACCACTTTTTCCGGGTTCTCGATGCAAACCTGCGTCAGAAGGAGTTCGCCGAAACGATGCATGCTGAAAATGCCATCGTTGACTTCATTAATTTTCGCAATCCAGAATTTGATCATGATGGCATATTTTCGTTACCAGATCGTTGGCAAGGTTGTGTAGATTCGAATGGTTTTTATTTCGACAAATGAAGTTGTATCTGAGCGAAGTTATGGCATTTTGAAAAAAGTGTTCCGTTTTGGCCATTTATTCTGCACAGACCTAATACATTAGCACTCATGTAAGTACATCTTGAATCAACATAAGAAAGAACAAAGGAGAAGGTAAAAGGAATGAACAACTTTATAATGGAAACATCTTCTCTTGGCACCATGCCAAGGCGTCAAATTGGCGAGTTTGTGCAATGGCGGCCACTTGAACTCGTCCACACTACGTCTGTTCTACCGTAAGCCAAAATTACTCCCTTACGGTGTCTTTAAGCGGCCGTCATTGCACAAACTCGCCAATTTGACGCCTTGGCATGGTGCCAAAATGAGATGTTTCGATTAGAAATTTGTTTTTTCTTTTTACTTTTAACTTTGTTCTTTCTTACATTGTTTCTAGATTACTTACATGAATGCTAATGTAGTGGGAATGGCCACTCCACTGCGCTGGGAGTCAGGTGCTACAACTAAGGTTGGCCCGCGGCCCGTCTCCTACAGCGGACAACTCGGAAGGTCTGTGAAATGATGCGAATTGGATGCGAATACAGACCGCAGCGATGCGCTCTTGAATCCGGGTTTTTTCACCGATTATCGCTTCTAACCTTCTGTGTTCGTTACAAGATGCTCCTTTTTTTGTATCTTTCTCTTGTTTCGGACCCCCTCCGGTTCCTTTGAAGATCTTGTCACCAGCACGGTCCTTTGAACACGGTGGAAGTTGGGATTGTCAAAGATGAGCAGATGTTTTGGCTGATGCTTTTTCATGGAGGAGGAGAGGATATGAATTTTAGCCTAAGCCTAGAGAGGGGAATAGCTTCGACGTCGGTGAAAAGCATCTGCCTCATCTCCGACAACCCCAACTTCCACCATGTTTAAAGGACCGTGCTGGTGGCAAAATCTTTAAAGGACGCGTTTGCGTCCTTTGAACAGGATTACGGTGGGAACAAATTACGGCCTGCGAAATCCGACTTGTTCCGGTGACACCTATCTTTGAGTGATCCTTATGAGCCTTCATCTTTAAACGGTTCCGGTCACTTCATCGCCCCCTGTATCAATGATAAAATTTGGAGGCCTGACATCACAGCGGCGCCTGTTATAAATTTCGTGGTAAACCGGCATGCACACTCACCAAAACAGACATACTTGACGAATTATTCGAGGTAGAATCTTCATAGCCCCGTGATCGAGAGTCGCTTTCAGGTTTGGTTTGGAGACAGTCATGCTTCGGTCGAGTTCCATGAACAACATAGAGATGCATTGGCCTCAAAGCCACATGAGCGTGATTGGGACTGTCACGAAGGGGAGCAAATGGTTAGCACTCAATTGTGAATGTAATTCGTCAATGTTGCCTCTTTTTTCAGTTTTCAAGATTGATTGGGAATCATTTAGCAGGCAGAGGTGAAGTCCTCATTTTCGGCCATGGAAGCAGCTTTGAACTGCTTGAGAGAAAACGAGGAAGGAATAGAAAGGGTAGCAGTATCGCCTAGTGAGTTCTATTTCATTTCTTCTTCTTCTGCCGGTTATCGCAATTCGAAAATTACTGCTGTAGCGAAGATGTCTAAGGGTGAATATTTCCCAAGAATATTCGCTTGCTGGTGTTTCGTTCCATTCTCAAAATAAAGGCGTCTTACTTGAGTTTAATTGCGAAGATTAATAAGGTTGCATTCACAGTGATGGGATTTTCATTCTTGCGGAGTGTCATGAAAAGGACCATATACGTATCGATTTCCAAGCTTTGCCTAGTTGAGAGAATAAGGGAAGTGAGCACTCCACAACTCCGTAACCAATAAAACTTGGAGTGTGCATTTACAAAAACGAATATCCCGCATACCACAAAACGCAATTTCCGAGCTTCCCCGATTGGTAGGCTGCGTTTATACTTCGCGGTGCCGGCGGCAGAGCGTGGCTGCGTTTCTCTGCGTCTCCACCTACGCCTCCCAGCCTCGTTATCGAGTCGTCTCTGCGTCTTCCCCGTGCCCCTCTGCATCGCTTCCTGTGAACGCAGCCACACCCTCCCAGTGCAAAGTATAAACGCGGCCACACCTTGCCGGCGGAAAGGATCAACGCGGATGGACAATCTTTACCGCAGATTCCAAAATCCCCAAAAACGCAGATTCAACACTATAAAGGCTGCCCAAAGGTAATGGTGCAACTTCAGCTCACTCGACTATTCTAAGGAGCTCGAAAAATCCATCGTTCAACTCATTGGCAGTTCGCATTTTGAGCGTTCAAGTCCTAATTTTGCTCCCTCACTGCACTTCCTTATACTCTGTCCTTGTTCATTTTTGAGGGATCTTTGCTCTGCTGGGCACGTCATACTTCTGTGTCCTTTTATCATCACGTATGTCACGACTGACTGAAGTTCAGCAAATGGAATGTCTTCAAAGATTTCTGACCCAATACAGCTGAAGGATGTGGAGAGCTTTCCATGCGAGATGAAACGGAAGAATGAAATAACGGAGATGATGAACCAAAAAGTAGTGGGTTCCCACCTTCAGTGTCTCCTAATTACCTTGAAATTTGTGATTCTGTCGTTCAGGCAGTGCAGCCAGCGCCTACCCCTATGGCATCGCAGTTTTTCAGGGAAGAGATTGCACATGTTACGGACTCTTCAGGTAGTGCTCATCTGTTCACTTATCCGGATACCATGATTTGACAGTGGTTTCCAGAATCATCTCCCTTACAAGAAGGAAAAGTGGAACCAGTTCTTCCCTCATCCCCAGTCGTTTGGGTAGAAGCTGATACAAGTGATGGTGGAAGCTACTACTTCAATATGTATTCTGGAGGTAAACCTTGCTGCACTGTGAATGTTTAATTATATGGGAATTTCTACTGTGCAGAGTTAACTTCGGAACGACCAGCGTCTTTTTATACCAAGAAGGATTATGCAACATTGATGCGAAGTGCTGAGAATTCTTCGGAAAAGGTGGAAGCGTCTACAATGAAAGAAGGTACCTTGAAGCGATATATCATCGATATAACCTCTTGGAATGAACCGTAGGCTAATGTTCCAGAAGGAAACGACGAAACTCCAAACGGAAAATCTCAAACCGAAGCAGCCCCTATACCGGAAGTCAAAACTGAGCCTTGCATTGGCGAAGCTGCAGATCTCCCCGCTGGTAATGGTGATGCCGCATTCTCTGCTCCTTGTAAGTTTGCTTTCTAGATTTTTGTTTGTTTATTTGATTGTATATTTTCGCCTTGGGTCACGAAGCCGATAGAAGTGTAAGTTTTATTCTTTAGCAACAATCAGAAGTGAGCGAATGTGGTATGGTTATGATGAGTCTACTATCGCCAATGATGTTCACATAGCGTAAAGAGTGATTTAGCGGAAGTTACTAAGGGGAACGCATAGAGTGGGGGACTTTATGCCAGTAGCAATGAGCCTTTAGTCGAAGCATTACGGCGAAGGAAGCCGCAACGCGACTGTTTCACTCCTACTCCACATTGTCGGGGTGTTATAGACAAAAAGGGAAGGGGTTCTCCTCTACGTCCACAATAAATGAGCAATAAATGAGTGCTGATCAAGCACGACGAGATGGTGCGAGACAGAGACGCCGTTCTAGTTAAGTCCTGAAGCGATTGCGCCTAGAATAAGGCGTGGAACACTGTCATTACTTTAAGATCCATCCAATACGGGCCGCATGGCTTGCACCATCGCGTGGCATGCCGGACAGCCCGACGCGGGTTTCCCATCAGCGGATCAGCGGCACACGCCCCCCCCCACAAAGAAAAGCAGTGCAAATTTTTCGGACTCGACTCGTCCTTAACGTGTTTAGTTAGTTTCTATCGATGCAATGTAGTGTAATATCCTCTTGTGGTTCCAGACATCCCTCGCTTCAGGAGGTGTATAGATCTCGTCCACATCACTGGACCCTCAGATTTTCGTAATTGATAGCACATCAAAGATCTCGTTAAAGAAACGCTGCAAAATACTGCGAAGTAGCCTGTATTATACAATACTCGAATTTATTTTTGCATTTCTCAGGAAAAATAAATACAATAGAATGTAGGAGTGAAGATTTTCAGGCTTGAAAGAAAACAGGCATTCGTCATCTGCCCTTGAGGGTTCGGAATCAGCGTAGGCGGCGGATTCTTCATCCTGTGTGCTCGCTCATGGAGGTTCTTGGGTCAGTGTGGGTAGAAGGGGAGGTGGGACATCAAGATTTCTGCCGTATTCTCCACATAGACCATGAAACATAGAATGCTGCCACGATTACATTCCTGCAGCATATAATGGTATAGGCTTCTTCATGTAAAGCGGTAGGCGGCGCATTCCTGAATTTGGGTACTCACCACAAGGGATGGAGTTGCGAATCATTGCCTAAGCCTTGGGAAGGTCACAAGCATCGAAGTGAGTGAAACAACTTAGTTCACTCTGGAAAGAGCCTTCCTAAAGGAATCGTACATGGAAAAATGAATTTCTCGGTCATCCATACATATATTTATGTTGTATTGCTGAATAGGGGCCGCATGAAAGTTCCAGGCGAAAATGTGGGAATGCAGCTGAGATGAAGCTCCTCAAACTGGAGGACGAGGGGGCGGGACCTCCGAGCGGGTGTTGGCCTCGTCGCCCACCGCGGACGGAGGCGCACAGTTGGAGCAGAAAAGTGCGTTTACAGTCTCTGCTTCTCCGACAGCGGCGAACGACGGGGCGGGCAGTTGCTCCGTGGCCTCGCCTCCTCGTCCGCCACTTTGAAGAGCCGTGTCCTAGACGGATTCTCACTTTTTTGCCATAAACTTTGCATGCGGCCCTCATTCAGCAAATACAACATAAATAAATGGGTAACAGAGAATCTCCTTTTTCCTTGCATGATTCCTTTGATAGGAAGTTCACACGAAGCTCCATTTTCCTCTCCAGGGTCAAGCTTACACTCTCCCTGGTTATGTTTATAGTGTTGGCGCGTGTATTGATGCAGTAGTCTTGGATACACGTTCGTATCCCCCACCCGCCAACACACATTGACCCAAGTCCTCCTTGTCATCTAAAATCAATGGGACCAGAAGTAGAACGGTAGGGATTGTAGTCGAATACTATTTAAATTAGAAAAGAATTCAATGGAGCTCATGCTGCGTTATCAGCTCTCGGAAGGCGATTTATGAAGACCTTTGGCTTACGGTAATGGTCGAAGGTACGTAATGCACGTGTGACTGGAGGTGTTTTTACGTGATGCCGCGAGAATCTGCTGGACTAATTGATTGTCTGACAACCAAATGTACATAGCGCATTTTTCAAAAGCTTTATCTCTTCCATTCAATCCAGCTTTTCACACTTCCACTATTGTTGCTATTGTCTATTGTTATGTTCTAATTTTATTTCTTTTCGAAGTTAATCACGCATTCTATTTGAATCTGCTTTTTTATCACGACCTTTAACGGCTTAATCCAATTCAGCAACTGGATCGTCGTTGAAAATCATCGAACCAGGAAAGTTAAAGGATGATGGGACGTCTTCGCGCAAGATGACGAAACGGAGGAGTAGAATGGCAGAAATGAAAAGCCACAAAAGGGTGAGTTGTATTTGTTGATGCCATCAGTCGTATTAAGATTTTTCATTCCATCGTCAAGGCAGCTCAGCCAGGAAGTTCTTCTGTGACATCGAAGTCTTGTAAGAAAGAGGTTGCACATTCTGTGGACTATTCAGGTAATGCGCTTTTGTATAATTTATGCTATTTCGCGATCTGATAGCCTTAAATTTCTAGGGTTCATAGCTCCTTTTCAAGATGAGCAAACAGAATCAGTTGCTCCTTTTGCCGAAATAGTATGGGCGGAAGCTGATGCAGGTGATGGCAGGAGTTACTTCTTCCATTTGTACACAGGAGGTGAATATTGTTGTGTCGTGAAAATCCACACATGAATGCCGTATCTAAATCGATGTCCTTAAGAGTGGACTTGGGAACGGCCGGAATCTTTCTATACTAAAGAAGATTGTGCTGCAATGATGCAAAGCGCTGAGGAGATGAAAGCAGGTACGTGAGAGAGTTATCATTCATCCGTCTGAAACACCCCCTAAGAGGAACCATGGCGCTGATACGTGGTGGTGGAGAAAGATGTTGTATACCGCCCCGGTACCGTTTTGGCTTGTTTTGATTGTCGTGGGACGTGGATTCAGATGACTTAAGATGTCCCCAGCAGCTATAGCACCGGAATCATTGGCAAGTGTTTCAGAGGGATGTGATGAAAGTTCGGTCCCTCAAACCGGAGCAAACACTCTACCAGGAGCAAATTCTGAGCCTTTCATGGATGACGCTGCAACTGTGCCGCATGACACTTGTGATTTCCCATTTTCTGTCTCTAGTGAGTTTTTAATTTTAACTTGACTTTAAAGTTTGACATTATTCATCTTCCCAACTTCCTAACTGAAACTCAGTCAACTATGTCGTCTGATAACGGGGGTCACTTTTTCCATTTCGGAAAAAAGAAATACTATTATCGTGTGAGTATATCTGATGGTTTCATCGTAAAGTTCGACTTTTTTTTTACTATAAACCCGATCATTCATTTTGCCGCACGGCGCTGTTTGTTTATTTTATATTCAGCTGAAAATCTTGTCGACACAAGCCTTCTTTTGTGCATTTGTCAAATTGTGTGGGATCCATCGGGAACATAACTTTCGCTCACCCATGTGTTCATGTAAAATTGCATGTATGCTGGTGGAACTAAGTTTAGAGATACCTCAATATTAGAATGGGTGACATGGCGATCTTGCTTAATCATATTGCACACAGCATCGATGTTTTCTGGCACACTGCCGATTTTAGACGTTCTTAATGAACCTCGTCGGACAGCGAACTACGACCACGATTGAATCCCCTAAACCAGCGATACACTGTGGTTTTTGATGGAGCTTCATTGCCAAAAATTTTTTTATTTTTGAAAAATTTCATTTTCATGCCTCAGAGACAAGATTTTCAGCTGAATATAAAATAAACAAATAGCGCCGTGCGGTAAAATGAATGATCGGGTATGTAGTAAAAAAAAGTCGCTCTTTACGGTGAAACCATCAGATATACTCACATGATAACGGTATTGCCTATTTCCGAGATATAAATAGTGACCTACGTAAAGCCTCAGATCCTTCCTGCGACGAAATTCATAAGTAAGCGCAGCTCGTACTGAATGCTTATTGTCCGCTGTTGATTTGGACATAACCCCTAGGAACGCGTCGAACTGCTTGAAAAGTCTGTTGATGGTGACGCAGAAAAAGAGGCAGTATAAACTTCAAACGACGTGAGGCTTGTTTTTTTGATGAGGTTTTCGATGTTACTGTGATGATTTCCCACGCGTTTCAAGATAAGCGCAGCTTTCTTCCATCAAACTAGTGGAACTGTATGGGCACCCCACACTGTCGGAACTCCACCCCACACTGTCGGAACTCTTTAAAGTTCTAGGGAAGAAGTCGGGTTCCCGCTTGAGTTCGGGGGGTGGAGGATCTTCAGGGTAGTCAGGTACTCTGGCGTAATGCAAAACCCTTTTATATGGAGTTTTTTTTTCATCCAAAGAATTCCTTCTTTCTGAACTCAGGGAGAAGTTCTCGTCCTGTGATTTACAGTCCTTTTTTTCAGGTGGCACTACGATATCACACGAAGCAAATTTACTATCATTGCGCGAATTTTCTGTGTACAACGACTGGCCAAGGATAGCATCAATGTCTGATTTTGAGTTCGATTCATTCCTGGCTGATTGCGGATTGCTTTGGCGTGAGAGGGAATGTCCTAACTGCAATATGCCACGCCTTGTGACGTCACAGCTGGGAAAGGGAGGTCAAGAAGTTCGCCTGAAATTCGAATGTACTCGCGCATCGTGTCGTGGACCGGGCATCAAAAGGAAGACTGGGTATCTCAAGGATACGTTCTTCGAAAATTTGAGGGAAAGTCGAAAGAAGTTATTCTTAGCCTCGTATTTATTCATTAACGATATGGGATCAGTGAAGGAGAGAGCGCGCTCGTGTGACGTGAGCCCTATGACGATGGCACAGTGGGATCAATGGTTTAGAAAAATAATCGTCAACACTTTTATGAACAGCGGAGCGCTCACAAATATCGACGGACCAGGAAAGATCGTTGAGAAGATCAACAAGAAGAATGGATCGGGAGATGTCTCTTTGGATGACCATATACTCGAAGCAGTGTGGAAATGGCAAAGAGCAGAGGAACCAAGATTTTATCTACTGTGGCAAGCTATTGCGAAAAAATATCCTATCCGAAACTGGGTATGTGATTTTTTTCCGTTCATTCATAATGCAAATACTGTGAGGATTGAAGAAATGTTTCTCATGGGTAAATGCCTTGATATAACTCATTGATAACTATATTTTCAGCCTAAATGCCTTGAGATAACTCATTGATAACTATATTTTCAGCCTAAATGCCTTGAGATAACTCATTGATAACTATATTTTCAGCCTATGTCAGCAAGAATGGTTCTGCGAATGAAGAAACTCCAGCGGAATCAACTACGATTGATGTGAAGGGAGACGCCCAAGCAGTGCAACCCATCGTATCTGCTGAAGTCGTTAGTTGTTTGTAGTTTACCACGTATGAAATTCTTTGAGTATAGAGTTGTGGAAAAGAAAGGGAGCATACCATAGTGTTTTCGTGGCGACAAATGGGCGCCTGTCAAAATAAACTGCGAAGTGGATGAAAAACTAGCGACAAATAAATTTTTTCTCAGCCTGAAAAACTGGAACTCATAGGGAGCTCAGTGTAAGAGTGGGGAAGTGCGGAGCTTTCTCTTCCAACTCACTTCGCTGCATTTTCAGCCGGAATCATTTATTGCATTATGTTTAGATTGGAGCAGAAGTGGTGGAAGAATCTCATGTTGAAGAAAAATCTTTGAATATTACGTGTACACGTAGACCAGTCGAGGAGGAAGCTCCCACGTAGCCGACCTTTGATCCGCGAATGGAAACGCAGGTGGGGTATGTTCCTTTGGCATCACTGTATTGTATTTTTTGTGAATCTCACGAGTGTGTACTTTCTTAGTGATCTCCTCAAATGCCAAGTTATCCACTGCGCTTAGCGACCACAATACATTCACTCTATTGCAAGGTATCGTGCAGCAGAGCGAGAAGCAGCAGAAGCAAAGAAAGAAAATGAGAAAATTGGATAAATGTTTAGGTTTGTAGAGTACTATGCTAAGATGGCATAGTATGTACTTTACAAACAGTGCAGCACTGACGGAAACTGATAAAAACTGCGCAGTCAGTGCGACTGAAATTCTGGCTGGATTTTAGCTGTGCTTCCTGGGTTGAAGGATGAATCGAGTTCAAGAAAGGGCAGGTTTTCAAGAGTATGCGTCTATGAATGCAATAGCATTGTTGTCCTCTCACCGTTAGGCTGACACTCTACTTGCAAACCACCCCTATACGTGATGCATCAGGAATTTCATTTGGTTTGAGGAATGTGTTCAGATATAGTGGGATGCACTTGCTAAGAGTTTTTTGTAGTTGGATTTTTTTCAAAGGCTAATAGAATTTGTAAATATTGTTTATACTATGTTCTAGATTACTCTTCATCGCTACTGTTATTTATCTCTTTTTTTTGTACCTGTGATAACTATTTATATAAATGCCTTTTGAGATATTTTTGAAGACCAGTTGATTAGCTTCTGCTATCAACTCCTTCTCTGATCTTGAACGTTTTTTTTTATTCTTCGAGCATGTGAATATTTCGTATGTTTTTTATGGAGATATCCTCGATTTGCTCGTTTTTACTGATGATTTGTTAGTGTTCATTCTGATGATTGGTGATTTCGCGTCCGGTTTAAAGTGTTCTATGTTATATTTTATTTCACGCCTATTTTGACGACAAAGAGTTTTGTAATCATTCAACAGTAGCGATTCAATGAAAAGCATAAGTTGGAAATAAAAAACTATGAGAGTACCGTGAATTCTGTTTTTCAAAGCGAATCGCAGGCAAAGAGTGGATTGGGCAGGTGTCTGTGCTTTCTAACAAAAACGAATTTTCAGGAATAAGGTGACTGGAATGGGCGTGACTTGGGAGATGGGCGGGTTAGTAGAGTGAAGAGTAAGCTCCGATCTGGGTGGGTTAGTAGAGTGAAGAGTAAGCTCCGATCTGGGTGGGTTAGTAGAGTGAAGAGTGAGCTCCGATCTACTTTTTTACGGTATTTTTTTTTTTGTATGAACTCGCCACAATACAGTGCTAGTACTGTTCGTGTCATTCAGAGGGATTAAGCGGATTCAAAAAGGATTGAATCAATCTGCCTCAGCATTGATTCCACTCAAAAATCAGGTTGTTCCGAAGGTGGCTGCAGTTGCGAAAGCTTCACGTTGTGGACTTTTTTTATTGTTCTTTGCCAAGTTACCGTACTGTTTCAAAGCCCGCCTCTCTTTTCATTTAAGCACGGTGGTGTTTATGTCTTAAAATAATCTGTAAATTTTTCTAAAGTCTCAAACAAAAACGAAGTGGACAAACGATGGCTCTGCTCCACGTATCCCGCATTCTTCTTCGGCTCAAAAATAACCAATTTCTCAATCGCGTCGTGATGTAATGATAACTGGTTCGTGTGGGCAATAGACAGCAATCCGTATAAGTGGTGGAGAAAGTCAAGCTCGTAGTGATCGGCCTCGTCACATGGTGGCGGTATGATGGTCTGCGGCTGCTCTAATCCACAATGCTTCATGGATCCAGCGAAACTAAATATTACGGCTAAAAAGTACTGTGAGGAGCTCGCGATGCATTGCAAACTGCAGATCATATGCTCAGTGGCTAATGAGAAGGAACATATCTTTATTCACGAGATCGCATGGCCCCATGTTGCACAAGGAACTCCGGTAAAGTAGAGTGGGAGGGGTTACGAAGCTCTGAGGGGTCCACCGTATCCATGCGACCAGACTCCACCGATTACCATTTCTTCAAGCGTCAGGACAGCGTTCTCTGGAGAAACGCCTAACAAAGAAGGGATCCCGGGTCACCGTGGCCATTCAAGATGAGTTGTATGTGTGCATATGTCGTTTCGAACGGGGATCTCAAATCTGCCCTCCAAATCTGCTGAACGATTCTGGGAAGGAAGTTACGGGGGACTGAAAGATACGGCGCAAGAGCAGGCGCTGGTCATATGTGACTCGAGAAAGTGCAAGTCTCAGCTTCAATGGAGTAGCTGGTAAGGTGTCGGGCAACAAGTTGGGGCACGAGAGTTCGAATCCTTGATGCATTTGCTAGATTTGCTCTTGCTTTGAGTGTTTCCTCAACGTTTGCGAAACGCTTTTACGTTTCGTTAAAGGCACCGAGAGGGGGGCAAGGGCGAAATAACATTTACAAAAACAATGGCGTCTGAAAACAGACATATGGGTTCGGTAGATACAATGTGTAACGAAGCTGGCGTTGAAAAACGCGTCTTAGGGCGCTATTTGCCCCCAGGGCGCGCTTCCGTCCGAACTGCAAGCTTCCATGGTCGAGCCACGCTTCGTTCATTTTGAAGCTTGTCTTCGGCCTGATGTAACCTTGTTTTTGAATTATTTCCTCTTTAGACTGTTTTCTAGAGACATGTTTAACTTGTTTACTTATGGATCTTCTTAATTGTGCATTTCTATACCTGAAAATCTCAGAAGGGTCAAATAAAGTCGGGGGGAGACGCAACTTTGCGTCGACGTCGAAGCTCCTTTCCCTTACTAGGCTTAGGCTAAAATTGATATCCCCTCCTCCCACATTAAGAAGCATCTGTCAAAGCATAGGTCTCATCTGCTTTAGCCTAACCCTAGGAAGGGAAAGAAGTTTTGACGTGGGTGAAAATTTTGCGTTTGCGAAAAATTTTTTGTGCAATGGCGGCCACTCAAACTCGTCCACACTACGTCTGTTCTACAGTAAGCCAAAATTACCCCCTCCTGGTGTCTTTAAAGCATCTTGCGCTCCCCATAGGTGAGTAATACGGAAAGATTGGTTCTTCCCTGGATGATTGAACATTCTGCCCATCTTTTTTGCCCGATTATTTTGCGATTGTGGAGAATTGGGCGTTGTTGCGTAAAACGACTATGATATTCGCGCTCAGGGACTCGCAATACCCCTCTGTGCAAGTTTTCAGCCATATCGAGCTTTGGCTCAGCTTCGGGAAATTAGGGGTGCCGGAGGGGTAAGTAGTAGTTTTAGAATTTTTTCTACTAAAAATCGAGCCACTTGAACAAAAACAACCTAGACGTTTCTGTAACAGATGCTCATGGCAAAAATGTACGTAAC
The DNA here is from genome assembly GCA_963978905.1 of Trichostrongylus colubriformis. Lineage (NCBI taxonomy): Eukaryota > Metazoa > Nematoda > Chromadorea > Rhabditida > Trichostrongylidae > Trichostrongylus > Trichostrongylus colubriformis. The sequence continues at coordinate 22,862,080 of OZ022256.1, forward strand.
AAGCGTCAAATAAGGGCATTTTATCGGCAAGGGTCAACGACTTCTACTTCGTTGAATGGGTTGCCAGCCGAATAGCTCATGAATTTTTTCGGAATTCGGTATCCTCGATCGGCCAAAAATTGTCCACCGGGGTAATTTAATCCCCTGAAAATGAAAATCACACTGGTTTTGCGCGAAATCGCTGGCTCGCGCGCCATAGACTTCGGAACGTAGCATGTAATATGTAGCATCAGTTATTCAAAAGAAGTCCCATAACTCCACTCACAGAATCGTTTGGCAGATTTGGAATACAGATCTGAAATCAGCGTCCAAAAGTGCGCCGAGTGATATGTGTCGCATTGCAAATGGCCACTTCGGCCCGGTATCCTTCTTTTGTCAGCCGGCACTATCGCCATATCTTTCGGGCCCCATAACTTCCCAGAATCGTTCAGCAGCTTCGTAGGGCAGATTTGAGATCCCCGTCCGAAACTACATATGAACTTATACAACTCATCTTGAATGTGACCCGGAGGCCTTTCCTTGTAAGACCCAACACGTTGTGCGAGCGACCTTTAACGAATTCAGAAACGCTCGATTTACGAAGTTCTGGGCAACCGGAATAAGCCATGTTGTGCTTAGTTGGCAAATATCTGCTGCCTCTTATGGTTCTTATCTCGATTGATAACATGCCCAGAATTAGAAATTAAAAACCATGAGGACTTTCCGAACAACCTCATGGACTTGTTGATTACACACATAGTGATTACGTCGTTTATTCGAATAACCAAATTTATGACAAAGTATTCCAAGAGAACATATGACGAAGGAATTAATAAACAAGACCATGCACGTACAAAGTACTTGATTTGAAAAATAATCATAAGAGAAGTACACAGAATGTTCGTTAGCCGAAGTCAGACTTGGAGATTTTGCAAATCTGCATTTTTTGTGGCGTCACAGATTCGCACGCGATGCTGTGATCTTTACATTGTGCTTTCAAATGTGGCGGTGTGACACCACAAGATCTCGAAGTCTGCTGTCGGCCTCAATCACGAAAAAAATTACGACAAACAAAAGTTATTTCATGCGAAAAAACTGGAGCCATTCAGGTGGTTACTAGAGCATCGATTGGTCAATGTTGACCAGCGAAATACAAATAGCATCAAACTATGCATTAATTACTTGCATTAAAAACACGTTATAAACTAGCTCAGCAGTTCGAGATAAGGCTTTAGCCAACAGAAGACCGTATTCCCAGTAAGAGCGTTGCTGAAGTTTCCTGTGAAGATGATGTTGTTAATACAGGTAGATAAATAGTCGATTTACGAATGCATACCTTAGCAATGGACCGATAATTAACGTCCTCGTTGATAATCATGATAACGGTGCTCGCCAACACGACACAGGAGCACCCAAAAGGCGTGTATAACCCCCGGAATCCACACCAGGATGGTGAGCAGAACGTTGATCCAGAACTGCGCAGTACACCCTTGATCGAACAGCACCGCCAATGGCTGTAATAATGATACGATTACGAGGAAAGAACGTGATGAAAGATGAGGTTCTACGAACTGGTCATGCCTGTCAATCGATGTGAAAGTCTACTTATTTGTTGAATTTCCTCTGCACAGGCCACAGTTAGAGACGGGAAATCAAGCACTTGGCTCTGATAGGGTGTGCATTGTTAGGATAGGAATTCGCAACGCGGCTGCGAGACGATGCGTGCGAGCTAGGCGTATGGATTTGGGCCCTAAGACGACTATCAAGCACTATGCTTAGAATAATGCGTAGGCACGATAATCACTTCAAGCCTCATTTGCTTACTGAGTCCCAAGCTCGCACACATGGTGCCGTGCCTCGCGTTGTGAAATTCTGTTCATCGCTTTAATCTGTACATGGAATGTGCCATGCGTCTGAATTCTTTACATTATTATGAAACCATTTTGAAATGTTTTTTTATAGACTGCAAACTTTCCGCAGGGTGACGAATGTTCCAGCCACTCCCCTTCCTAAAGATTTGATTGACACCAAAGAAAGTCAGTGGTATAGATATGGGACGGAGCATAGTTGGCACTGAGCTATGAAAGTGGGTACAACTGAGCGTTGAGATTGGGAGAATCCATATGCTTTGCGAAACCGAATAAAGAGTTAAAAATCGCATGGGACGATCTAATAGGAAAAAACGCCCAAGACGATCCACATCATCCCACGCAGGACCAAGCAAGAGTTACGGCACGCTCAAGGGAGAGGTTTTGTGATTAGGGTTGAAAAAAAGGGAAGTGGTCGTGTGATGATCTACCTTCAAATAATCTGGGGGCGACTCAGCGTTCCTTAAAAAATCGCCAGCCACGATTATGCTTTCAATAGCTACAGAGCGATACTGTGACCGACGACCTTTTTAGAGATACAAGACACAACTTGGGCATAAGAACAACACCAGTCATGGAAGGGGGGGGGGTTCGTGTGGCTGCGTTTAGAGAAGGACCGTCTTCCTCGAAAAGTTTACTTCAACCCATAACGGATGGCATACGCCACATGGTGGCGCTCGACATTTTAAATTATTTTTCTTCTAGTTTTCTAATATTTCCAAATAACCAATTATACCCGCATATACTACTAGTATTGAGAAATAATATATGTTTCCAGGATCGGTGCAGCTTAAATTTTACTAGAGATACAACAAACATTGTGCGAGTAACTTCAAATGCGCATTCTTTCTAGTTGTACAAACAAATGACAGCAATTGCTTCTAGTTACAATAAACAATCCATCAGAATCCATAGGCCCCGATTTTATTCCCGGGGTACGTTTCTTCCCCATCTGAAATTACCTCGCGCTCATCTTATTACTCAAAATGCATGACTTTTCTCCAGTAATAGACACAGAGAAGTACCGCGTATAACAGCATGAAGCGATACCACTACACAGTGATGACCTTCTTCTCAGTAGCAACATGCATGAAAAGGTCACAAAAATGACTCAATTTATAGAAATTGATAAAAGATTTCATAAAAAAAAGCGCTCGTTCCACAGGCCATCCCGCGCAAAAACTCCGCCGTCTGTTATGGGTTAAAGGCACTTCACGCGACAATCAGATTAGTGGTTCATTTTCTTGGGATGAGAAGGTACTTGAATAACTGCTCAGACTGCATCTTTGTTGCGGCTGCACGGCGCACTCTCATGGTGTTGTGCCTGCTTGAACACAACGAAGCCACGCCCACCCAACCAAATGACACTTGGCCTTAGACGAGTGAATTTCCAACGTTGACGCTGCCTTCATCACCGAGATGGCTGCTTCATCAAGTCATCTTCCCATGTCGCAAGTTTCCTTCCCCACGTGAGCGCCACGTTTAAAACTTGTTCGTCCTTAGACGTTAGGTGTGATTCGATTAGGTGGGCGTAGCTCAGTTGTGTTCAAGCAGGCACACACCGTGAGGGTGCACCGTGCAGCCGCAACAAAGGTGCAGAGTGAGCAGTTATCTAAGGACCCACTTGACCAAATAAAAGTAAGCCACTGATCTGACTAACACGTGATGTGCCTTTAATCCACTCCTTGATGGTTTCCCAAGGGCATAGTGCGATCGAACGACCACCTGAGCCCTGCGTGAAAGAGCTGAGGGGTGCTTGTCGCCAAACCTGGGTGGGGGTCGATAGGTCGAATTTCCGCTTGCATCGTCGCACTCGCGGCGCCGTCAGTACGAGCCGTTGCAAATTCCGCCCGAGACGCAACGGGCTGGCACCGTAAGGCATCTTTAAAGATTGTAAGTTGAAAGCTTCGGGAGTTTGCCTACCTTTGAAGGGCCCTCACGGTACCAGCTCATTGCGTCTTGAGCGGAATTCCAAGCGACTCGTACTTGCCGCGCTGCTCGCCGCGGGCGGTGGCGCGGAAATTCGACCTACCGACCCCCACCCTGCCAAACCTGATGTTAGCCAGGCAGAAAATGTTAAATGGCTCCTCTAGCCACAGTCCCTACATAGCCCGTGGGTGAGACAATGAAACTAAAAGCTTAGGTGTTGGTGAATCCGTGTTCCGAATTGAAATTGCCGAAAAATTGTGATTTTTCATAAGAAGTACAGCTTTCAATCAAACAGAAAATATATGCGACTCAAAAACACTACATTTATAACCATTAGAACTGAAGAAAACTAACCGGACAGAAGATGGCCAGGATGCACAGGAGAATCACGCACATGTTAGTGTAGCTAGTTTAGTCTGAAACAACGACTATGCAAATGTAAATGGGTAGAATGGAAGTGACGAAGCAGCCAACACAAAATTCTTTTGAAATTCGGCTGGAATCAAGCGAATGAATCAAGGAAGGCAGCAGAATTCCCGAAACAAGCACCCTCTCCGTGAATGGTCGCACGACGACGGCTGTATCTGATGATGTGAGAGGAGTTTATGGCCTCGTTGGAGATTGATGTTCGCACCATTCGTGTCATAAAATCTCTATACCTAGCACTAAGTGGCTTGTCTCAACTGCAATTCAAAAACTCCCTTCAGCAAGCTCTAAACGATAGTACTGTCAACCCATTGAATAAATAGCATTTATGCAAAATAAAAATTGATAATCAAGAGAGCTAGTGGTTGCAAATATGTATACATAATGACTTAATTTTTAGGATGTAAAAATATTTTTGTCTATTTCAAATTTTGTTCCAATGTTTTTTGCAGCTCTTAAATAACGATTTTCGAAATGGTCTTTGGCTGCTACATCTTAGCATGTACCGCCTGAGTTCTTGAGGAAGTCACTATTTTTGCCCATTTCAAATTTTGTTTTAATGTTTTTTGTAGCTCTTCCATTTCAAATTTTATTCCTATGTTTTTTGTAAGCGAGTGAACGATTGCGGCGTGAATCAACACCATGATGGGATAATTCAAATCGATTCATTTTTTTCAGTTCGAATATAAATTTTCAGATGTTTGAATGGTAAATACAGATAATAGATGAATATGAATAAATATGAATAGTAAACATTCGCTCGTTCTGACACATTTAATATCGGACGAGAGCTTTTGCTAAACGAGAACCTTGGCCCTCTAAAAAGTGGGGAGATGCAGGAGAACGTAACAAAATCGATTCATGAAAGCTCCAATATGTGATGATAAGGATACTGCATATGTATGATAAAATCGAATTTAAAACCTACTTGTGGTTCATGCACTACGTGATTTCGTATACCAGCAAGCAAACTGAACGAAAAGATTCCCTGCAAGCGAATGGATGCATCTACATATGTTTTGTACGTTTCGAGATCTATTTTCGCATTTTTTACATCAGCATTTTTTCCGAAATAGCAGAAAATCAAGTGACTAGGACCTAGTCGCACGTAATGGCAGCAGCAGAATGATAGATCAGTGATTAGTATTCTGGGAACTAAAATTACTGGGCTACTCCTTTCTGTGCTTCCCGTTCTGTCAACATTTGGTTGCCATTGTGATAGTAGCCGTTATCGGTAAGGTGTATGGGCAAAGTGCCACGTCACTGATTTGACATTGGGTGATTGGGGACCTTACATGGCCGCTCACAGTAAACAACAACAATATTTCGTCTCATTTCCCCATACATTGTATGAACACAGTATTTACAGCTCCAAGTAATAGTGCCCAAGTTTCCAGACTGCAAAATTCCCCTATGATTTCCACTTAGGTTGCATTATCGACTTATTTGGCGTACCAGTAGCGGCGTTGTGTACTGATAAGTGGCGCCTCTCTCATTCGGTTGATCTGAAGATCAAATCTCGGCTCAGTTAAGTCAACTAAGCAATCCATCTATCCTGGGTCTATTATGGTCACGATGATGCGGTCTATTCCCTCAGAATTACTGTGCCTTCGAATGTAAAGGTCAAAGCAGCGTTAACCAACTTATCAGAATCGCTATTCAAGTTCCATTCAGGAAGTGTAACGGCCCATAACTTTAGTTATCGCCCACGAAATACGTTAATTAATTCGTTTGCGTCCCATTCCACTATTTTTCCAGTGAAATTTGTGTATTCCAACTAATATAAAGCCATGTGCTCAAAACTTGAAGGAATAAGCGTTATTAAAATGTTAAGGGTATAGAGGACTACCGATTAGCATTAGAATTACCAGAAATTGTGAATCACGTAACTGCTGAACAGCGAACGGCCAGACAAAAGCTTCTTTGTGTTTCTCGGTGCCGTTTGCTCATGGGAACGAATCAATGCTTCTCCCCGACTGGGGTCGAACAATTGATAAAAAAAGTATTGGATTGGGGTAAGAACCATCAGTGTATCGAATCCATGGTGCATTTCAAATGGGATCGAACAAAATAACGGAAGCACAATGCGAGAGGGGAAGATCCAGAAAGGTCTTCCAGACTTTAAGGAAAAGCACAGCAGTGCTTTCAGCTGCAGAGAACAGACCTCATACAGACAGTCGATTGAATCAATACCATCCTTTGAATTTTTTTTCAGGTACATACGTACATACATACTAAACAGCCACCATACAATCGAAATAGTTCCAACATTGGGCGTTCAGAAACGGAAATCAGCTCGCGAGGAAGGAAAAATATGATGAGTATTGCCGCGTTCATACTAAGCGCAGGGAGGGCGTGGCTGCGTTCACTTGCAGCGAGGCAAAGCGGAACGAGGGAGGTGCAAAGACGATGCAGGCAACGAGGCAGCATGGCTATATACTTGTCGCTGGTATGGGAGCGGGAGCGGCACTGACGGATAGAAACGAGTATGTGATAAAATAATCGGTAGCAAATATTTCAGAAATTAAGTTAGAAGTCCAAGTGTAGAGCAGGTCTCATTTGAAAGCAGACGGGATCTTTGCCGATGGTGAACGCTGTTGCAAAACGTTGAAGCAGGTACTCTCGGATTTTTAAGGAACACTAATACAATGTGTTGCACTCAATTCTTTTTTATCAGTTTTTTTGGAAATACGTACCACCCATTAAGGAACCATATTTGGATCACATCCTTCTCTCATTTCGAGGCGAACTTCACGTTCAGCTCATTTCACCATTCTCAAGGACTTTCTAAAATAAAAACATAAGAGGTCGTGCCAGAGGACCACCCGGACGACAGTTAGAAGAATTCGAGACGGCGAATTAACAACCCATAATAACCCTAACAATTAACCTGTTAGAACGGTTCCAGCCGAAGGGTGCACTTAACTGCTGCGAACATCTTTTGGATGGAAAAAGCACAGTATCGCCGCCACCATTCACAGCGCGTGGATCAAATCCTGAATACACGGCGGCCCAGTAGTTTCCAACCCTATGGGAAAGCTAATTGGGAGATCAGTCATCCGGCAGGACAAACGATGTATTGATGAGTGTGCACTGGATGGGTTCCCAAATGTGGTTTAATGGTTCCATGCGAATGAAGTACCATTTAGACTGGAATAAGGTGTGCCGTATTTCAAGGAAAGGCCGACTGACGCTCTGTACATTATCCTTCAAAGTATAGACTGATAATCTATCTTTAAATGAAATAGTTACTACCATATCTTAGCTACCACATTAATTCCTCCCTTCCAGTTGAGGGCGATAATGACTTTTTCGAGTTGGTCTCCTACCTCAAAGTCATCCTATCACAAATGAACGCCAAACTGCTTTCCCGGAAGACAAGTTCAGTAACCACGTGGTACCCCCAGAATTTGGAACATTGCAGTAAACACATGTCTGGGTTAGTTGAAGACAGAAGATTAGCAAGATGGGTTATATGTAACTTGCAGTTTTATATAATAACGGTGGTCGAGCTCCTGCATTTCATAATATTTACTTCAAGTTCAACAAAAAAAAAACGTAAAAACAAAGTTGACCAAGATGCCATGTGGATGCGGCGGAATATTGTATGCCAACGCACCTCCGACATCCCAGCACTATGGAAACAACCACTGAAGGGGGCGGAAATGACTGTGACCCGAGGGATATGGATTTTATTTGACAGCGAGCCTAGTAACGGATGAAGAGCGATTGAACGAGTACCTCCTAAAAGCATTAAGGGTATTGTATACTAGTTCCAAATCAGAAACCGGAAAGTTGTGCAATCGATCAATAAAATAGCGTCCACGGTGGATTATGCATGTGAGAGAGGGGATGTAAATACGTGAACATAGACTATGGAATATTATGATAGCGGAATTTGTAGGGGAGTGGAGAGCTCCCAAGTTTCAGTGCCCTTTCATAGCCGAATGCTGCTGCTCAAGGTTTATCGAAGTGGCAACTTGTTAGACTGAGGAGATGTACAGAGGTCGAAACAAGGGATTTATCCTGCATGGCAGCTGTCATTGATCACTGGTTCCTCTGGCGTCCTTGTATTAACATCACACCGTGAATTTCGCTTTGAATATTCTTGGATGGCTGTACTACGAAACAAAAATACACATTTGGTGACCCTTACAGAAAGGCTCTGTATAGAGTATTTTGAATAAAATAATTTTTCTATTTTTAGTAGAACCATTACAGGCAAACTGTTATGAAATTTTAGGAGGGTTTACTAAGGGTTTACCTATACAAATCCATAAATAGTACATACGCTACGGAAATACAACACTACCAAAAGGCGATGGCGTGTGGCGTGCCGCGTATGCAGACGGTTGTTTTTCGCCGTCGAATCGATATCAAGGCCGGGGTAAGCCTCTGACAACAGAAGCGGGGTCGGCTGCACCGGCACAACCTCCACCTCCAGTGAGGCTCATTGCAGGGGGCTCATGGGTTTGATAGACACATAGGACCAGATATGAGAATACGTAAAAAAAATGCGCATGATCCATTTGGCATTGATGACTTTCGAAAATGAGCTCTACTCAGGGCACTCCCAGGTGTCGAGAAAATTAGTCGCTTCAGTACGACTCCCCCCCCCCCCCCTTCCGTTTGGTTAAATATGACCCTGTGTCGAGGAATCCTCGACCCCGGTGTACCCTGGCTCCACTCCTGAATAAGGTGATGAATGTGAGTTAATGCGCTTGTTTTTGGGGCTAATTATGTACCTATACTATAGTCTCAGGCTGATTCTTATTCCTTATTACTGGCTGTTTTACTTCTTTTTTATTTTTCAAAACTCCCTTGCTATGCCTGCCAGCCTTATTCGAATGCACTGTTCTGCCCAGGGTTTCGAGGTTTGTAAGAGTGTATTCAATCGGACATGGAGTTTTTAGAACACAAAGAACTGACATCTTGCACCGCACTACGCTTGTACTATTTCTTTAGAACAAAAAAGCAGGGCAAACAAAAACATTCTGTTAAAGTCATAGTCGTATGGAAGATTCTGATACAGATTTCAAAACAAATGAGGCTAAATGTCGTGAAAGGGTCATATTTGAGGACATGGAGAGAGAAGAAGACGCTTATCCTTAGTGGAAATCTGCTACATATGTGCTTGGGCGTGAAGCCACAGACCACCCGTGAATTACATATCCAGGTGAGAATGAATATTACATGGAGTCCCCAGACCTAGAGTTATTGATGGAACCGCACATGACAGTAGAATGTTTAGCAGTAACAGCATTAGATAATTACGCTGAGCAATGAGCAAATTGCCAGCATACACAAACAGCAGAGATCTCCAAGAGTTTAGTAGGTGGAGCTAAGAAAGCGAGCGATCTGATGGTTGGTCTCTTGGCGAAAACGTGGTCGAGACGTAAACAACGAAACAAGCACACAAGCAAAATCAATTGGCTTCTCTGGAAGAAACTGGCCTCCGATCATTTTATGGGCTGAGAAATCTGAACTTAGGAAAAAATAAAAAATATCTTTTATAAATGGCGTATTCAGTATGAAAATAACACGTGAAGTAAGTAGCTAGAGTCCACATATACCAAAATTATGAAAACCTGGTAGTTTATTCGTTTTATAATTTTACAGAAACGATTGCGACGACCATGTCAACCATAACCCCTTTTGAATGGTTGCGAATGACCTAGGTAATGACTAGAAGGTCTTGAAGCATTCATTCACTATTACAGATGAGCTTCGTGACAGTGGAGAGAACCGTTGAGTGTTTGGACATGATTGATTTCATATGTTATTTATTAATAGATCTGAAGAAAGGTATTCCATGTTATCGATTGGAAGACTCCAATAGAGATTTACTAGTGTTACTGTGTACCACCTTGATTATATACAGAGGTACACATATGCAAGCATACATGCACATGCGACTAATAAAAATAGACAGAGGTCCAAGAGCAGTTGTAAACAGCAACAAAGACATAAATTGGAGAACAGGGTTATTAGGACTCTAAAGGAACGGAAAGCAAGCCTGAGCTGAGGTTGGAAGACGGTCGCATACAGTGTGTAAACAAGGGGAGATGAGTCGGAGATTCTCGCCAACATTGAAATTTCGATGTGTTTCCTGTCGATAACGCACGATGCCTCAAATGTACTTTGAACTTTACAACAACAGTGGTAGCGTAATTAGAGAGTCACCAGAAGATCTAAAGGCAAACATCCCTTCTATATATTGAACCCTTCGTCAGTCTGTCCGTCCCTCGTTCCCTCTGTCCTTCTGTCACGAAATTAGTCATAACATTAAAAAACAACCTGTGGATATGGGAACAAGTTTGGGATGGGTAGGGCAATGGACAAGAAGTATAGAGCACACATGGACCAAGTTAAGCTGCGCCCACAGTGGGCCGAGCGTATAATCGCGTGGTGGTCATTTAAATATTGCAATTCATTTCGAGAGTGATTTAGGGACAGGGGAAAAGATGTCTGGTAGTAGATGGGGCTATAAAAGAAAGAGATTTCCCAACTGTGGGCGGACCTATTGCGGTGGTGGGCGCGGCTTGGGCATCGAATGACAAACAACCAGTGTAGAAAGGGGACAAGTGTGGTATGGATGGGGCATGGGACAAGAAGAAAAAGCACACATGCATAAAGTTATGCTCCGTTCACAGTGAATGGAGCGGAAACTGGAGTGCTATGTTTTGGGACCGAAAATTGTTTGTTTGGCTCGAAAATGGTCCAAACGTGTGGGAAGCGTTTCATCACCATTGCTGTTCACAACCAAAGATAAAACCTCATTAACCACTAAATTCTTCTAGAAACAGGTGAAATCGCGGTTCCATTCAGGTACGATCACCGAGTAGTGGCACAGTCAACGAATAACGCGCGCGTCGAGAGTGAGAAGGAAGTGTGCACTTTTTTTTGAGGAGATTTGCAAGGATTTGTTCCGTCGAATCTGCAGCATCGCAAATTTTATGTGCTTTTTCCATAGAACAATTCCATTGCGCGTGCGTTCACTGAACGCTAAAAATGTATAATCCTTGAACCCAATAATCAATAATTCAAAGGACATGACGATTCACTTGCAAATTACTATTAAATAAAATTACTACAAAAACTGTTGGATAGAGTTTGATGGACACCTGAGAAATGAGTCATGCGACAGAGAATATTGCTAGACCACGGAAAGTTCAGGGCACTTTTCACTAGCGTGAAAGTGTATGACGCAAATCGGATATTCGACAGAAAGGAATAAGGCTCCCTGTAAACCCTAGTGGTTTTGGTTGGTTTGGATCTGGTTTGGACTTCGTTTACGATCTTTAAATTCTACTCTACGCAACCATGCACACGAGAAGTACTAGAGATATTTTTTGCATTGCTGAAGTATAATTTGAGTGTAGCTGGATGGATGGTAGATCTTGGGCAATAAAAATAACATTTTAATTTAAAGGAGAAGAAAGCCGTCGTTCATATCCTCCGCGATACCGATAGGTACATTTATATGAGCTCAGGAAGCAGTTCTGACGTCCGCCTGAAACAGTCTTATTTGCTGCATAATTTCCTCGCTCCATTACTCATTGGCAGCGTCATGGGGAATTGAATTATTAGGTTGTAAGAAAGTTTTGGCCGGTTTTTGGAATTTGATTCGGTAGATCATAACTCGGCTTAGAAGACATCTTTTCTCAGAGGATAAGCACCATTCGATTCGTTACACTCTTGGCAACATTATGCTTACTTACTGATCTCAATTTGACCAAGGGTTGATGAGTTATATTGCGCGTGAAAAAAGTCGACTCAAAATCGTCACTTTTTCTGATCACAGTGCTACTGAAGGAGCTGTCCAGATGTTTGGGAAAGTGTGGCTTAGTTAGCGCCAGATATGGTGAATATTTTGGACGAGTAAGGGCTCTAGCCTACACCTGCTTTAATTACTGGAAGAGGATTTGTGAAAAATGCGCTTGCGCATAACTGTCGTGTAGGGTCCCGCGGCACCCATTTTTTGGATTCTTCCAAATCAAGGCTACTTGTGGTCAACTAAGTTTTCGAGGGCCAATACTAGTTTATATTCCTTGCAAATATGGACACTTATCGCCTTCTGCCGTTTTAGTTACAGCCATTTGATCAAATGAAAATCCAAGCAGCTCATTCTCATTTCTGCATTTCTGAAACCACGCACAAAGTGTTCCATCCATTGCTTCACTGCCTCCCCTTACAGCACTCACATTTGTGGTCACCTTCACAGGGATTCGGTTAAACAAGAACTCGTGAAGTGAAGTCATCTAAAAGGTGCCATTTCCTCAGTACTCTAAAATCTCCCTAATAATTCTAAAACCTTGTGGTATTCCAAATAAAACATGTAGTCTGAAGGAGCAACTTTTTGTCCATCTAAGGAGCACAATATGTCAGCTGATTCATGTTGACGTGCTCTGATATTTGAATTTATATTGTGAACGCGAAAAAGCGGCCAGAACTTTCCTTACAACTAATAGTATCCACTACTTCTTTGTAGAGCCATCGGGACTAAGTCACTTCTTTTTTTCATTTTCTCATGAGGTAGATTGATACTACATAGGCACTGAGAATATTTGATGGATTCTGATTAATTAAGAATACCTAAAATAAAAAAAAATCGAAAACATTGAATCGAACGTTGATAAGCATTAATGCTACAGTTCATGCAGTTGAGAGTTTAAAGGCAGATTGGGCGAAGCGCGCCCCTAGTGGGCGGTCTGTACAACGTCCACAACTCGGTTCCATAGCGGCCTTGAGACCAGGAAAAATTAGGTGGAAATGACCAAAGTCGAGGCCCCCCTTTTCATTTGTAGAGCATCGTTCCCAGTTCTCTGCTTCTTCATTGCCCCCATTGAAGGTATGTAGCTGTTATGGAGGCATGGAAATGGAATTGATGTTTGATGGTAGGATGGTTAGCACGATGCACTTAAAGGCACCGTAAAGGTTTAAATTGGCAGACTGTGAAATATGAAAATAAAGGTGTTCAGCAGTGTAACAGTAGAGAAAGAATGAAACGGCGAAAAAAAAACCGAGAAATAGGAAGCCGAAAACCCCTTCTCTCCCGCTCTCTCTGCGTCACTAGCCGGAGATAGACTGCAGATGGGCGGGGATGCTAGATCAGCCGCCCGCCTTCGCCGGCAGTTCGCCCAGCTGATGTACTGCAGAACGACACGCCGTGCGGCGGGATCGTGATGAGACCCCAAGCCACGCTTTTTCAATGCAAATTTCGCTACAAGTCACCTCTTTTGTAGTGGAAGGTTTGTTTTCAGAGAGCTTGTATTCCTAGTTCTCACTTTCTCCCCGGTTCCTTCATTAAGTGTTAGTTCTGGTGTTGTTTGAGATGTTACATTATGCCAGTTTGCGCTCTTAGGGAAACCCCGACAATTGTTAGCTCTGGATGCGCTGGGGCCATGAATTTTAGATGCTTTGTAAAACCTTGTGAGTGCCACGAAAAAAAGAATTATAAAGGAAAAAGGAAGAGGACAGGTGTCATTAGCGGTGAAAAGGAAGAAAAAGGAAATCTCTTGTGCATTCTTTTCTTAATTGAATTATGTTCTCAAAATTCAGGTCGTACGAGTAAGCTGTGTGGCAAAAAGGTCCCCTAATGAGCTTGCAATGAGGGTGAAAAAAGCAGTTGTGAGTCACGCATTTTTCTGATGTCATGCTAAATATAGTAAAAGTGGGCGGACTTGCTGTGTCACCGTCCTCTCTCTCCCCCCCCCCCCCCCGTAGCTATGGCACTTGTGAAACAGGTTGTTGAGGCAGCTCGAACAATGACTCATTGAGACCTTGTATAATTGAACTGATCTGTAAATCAGTGTGGCATTGATCGGATGTTCATAATAGGTGGAACGAGAGGACTGGGACCCGAGATACAACAAATTATTAGGAAGTATCCAATAAGTTTTGTCAGAGATGTAGTTCTCTGACGGAAGTAGCTCCCTTTTGTATGAGTCATGCGAAGCATTTTTTCAAACAGTGCAGCGGGTGGCAGCGGCAGCGAAGGGGGGGGGGGGGAGGAAAGCAGTGGGAAAAAGCGTCACGAAATGTTTACAGAAAATCAATAAATCTTTCCACATCAGAAAATAAATTGTCAGATAGCAGCGAGTCGATTCGATTTATCCAATGAAGATTACTTAAAAGGTACCATGATTGCTGAATGTGAAGGGAGAGGTCTTAATTGGCGGCAGCGGTGAAAGAACGGAATGAAGGGTTTGAAAACCAAAGCAACGCGACCCTCTTTTCTTACTCTATCCCTGATTCTCGCCGTGCACATTTTTCTCATTCGAAGCAATGCCATCATAATGTCACATGAAACGTTAGGATGCCCATGTCGGAGCGAGTTACGTAGTGCACCTTTTCCTCAATCTCCCAAGCGCTCATCGTGGTGTTTTTTCTTCCTCTCGACAAGGAACTTGTAATGGATGGCAACACCGCCACTAGATGGTCTACACCTTAGATTTAGCCACCAGAGCAGCGGTGGCGCCTCCATGGAAAGAGGCATGATATCGACTTCAGTAAGATTGGGAAGTTCTCATAGTGGCAGCAACCTTATCAAATGATTTTATCACATGAAACTCTGTCCAAATGCTTGCTTCTAAGCTGCAAACTCGTCTTATCTGCGATGCTGATATGGCAATTCCATCTACATCAGAGACCTGTTAACAACGTAGTGCTCAGAAGTACTGAATGAACAACGAGAAAGCAATATTCGATAAAACGGACTGAAAAAGTGGCGCGAAATACCCCATTAAAGAGAAGTATTTCACAGGAAACATACTCGAGACGGTGGTATAACTAACCCATCGGTAACAAGTGACTATCAACAATAAAATTGTTTCTAAAGAAACAGATGATCAGAGAACAAGGGTACCTACGATGATATGATGACTATCTTTCCAGTATTTTATAATTACCAACAACATAGTTTTTAAAATCAAAAAACACTCAATGAAACTTCGTAAGAACACGAATGTAATCCTGGAATACGGGGATACGAGGAGTGCTTGGGAAAGATTCTACCTTAATCTTTCTCCATGAGTTCCATGAGCCTGGATTCCATAATGAATCGTTCACAGTGGTGGTGCAGTTCGCGTTTCAAAGGAATGAGTCCTGAAAGGATTGTGTCGTGACTTTTGTGCGACTCACCGTAGATCACACCTAGCGGGCGCGCGGGTCCTGACTTATCGCTTGAACAAAGTAGAAGTGGCGGGAAAACGCCTTTACAAGGCTTCGCAGTTCGTCAGTGTCAGTCCGTGTGCTCCGACCCAATGGTCAACAGTCGTCGCCCTCGCCGACCACTCCAACCGTCGTCTATATTCCGATTTTTGCTGCCGTGCCAACATTTTCGAAGCCGTCGAGGATCCCGTACATGGATATGCGGCCGAAGGACGGGTTCTCGCCAGACACTGTTTGAAAACTAAGCGCTTGGGTTTGACCCGTGAGTCATTAAGATTCCTTTGATGTGATTATTTCGAATTTGCCTTCTATTGCACTATTGTCATTGATCTCTTCATGTAGTACATGAATACTTAGTAATTCAGATAATTTGTAGGTTGTAGAGGAAAAATAGGTAATTTGCGTTCCGTTCTTAGGTCACCTGCCTCTGAGCTGTCATGGGATATGTGACAATCACCACTGTATAACTATACATTGCTGGTGCTGCGGTCATACGCCGGCGCATAACGTTTCGAGGTGAGTTTTGAAAGCAGGCCGCCCATTCCTCCTCTGCGACCACCATCGCCGTCTGCCCGGTTCCCTGTATACGGGGCCGGGCAGACGCCCCTTCGAGACCGTGTCGCACACCGCGAAGTGGAGAAGTTACGTGATTGTTTTAAGAGATTTCACCCGTAGGCGACCCTATCGTCACAAGGACTCTCTGCTTTTTCTGCCTTCAAAGGCACTATCGGCCGAGTGCCCTGTTTTTTCATATATCTCCGAAAGGTTGTATATTCATGCACACAAGGGGCAGTGTTTTAGGTGTGGTGGCCGTCACCTCGATCAGCACTGCACGGTCGACAGAGTCACGTGCAAGTGCTGTAAGAGGGACGGCCACCACACCGCCTTCTGCTACCGCAACCAAGGGGGCGGTCCGACATCACCCTGGAGCGCTACTAGGTCAAATTTCGTAGGGCGCAAAAAATGCGCGCATGGTTCACCAGGTGGAATCTATTTGGGCTGCCACATCCGGGACCTAGATGACCATCCCCTCTAGCGTGGGGAGCGCCTTTGACTGATTTTTTTGAAACCGCGTAGGCGATGATTAAACTTTTACCCGCGTGGGCGGTCAAATGTATTGATTTCTTTATTTTCATTTTAATCGCGTACTTGAGAAGGTTTTATCTTGACCGCGTAGTCAAGTGACCATCACCGCGTAGTCCAGTGACCATCACACGTGTAACCCTTTACATTTGTACAATACAGCATAGCCTTCTTAAGATATTAAAAGAGTGCAGTCTTCACCGTATTCGACGGTAAAAAGGTCCTATTGATCCCGGGGAGCGGAAGGGGCCGCTATATTTTGCATGACTTCACGACTTTTTCGTAGTTCCGCTTGACTCACTGAATGTACAGAAGGTATTTACAGAAGAATGCAATATAGCCCTTTCCCCATGGAACCGAACTCGGAAACCTCTCGAACATGATTCCAAGCACCTGACCACTCCGCTATAGAAGCACACATCTAGTGCCTATCGTATTACAGTTGAGTTGCTTCTTTTCAACACATGTAACTTTGCTCCTGAAGACGCCAGGGTCAAGCGTCGAGATGAGGAAAATTTTCGAAAAATACGATCCCTCCAAAAAAGGGGCCTCAAGACGACCCCCCCCCCTTTCATTTATGTTATTGTTAGTTTTCATTTTGCAATAAATAATAGATAAATGCAATAAATAATGAACGTAATATTTTTTATTAGTATATTACAAATAGTGTGCTTCAACTGGACTAAACAATCACTTACGCGTGTTCGCCTAAACTTACGCAAAGGGAATCTCCTTCCCCCAGACTCAGGCTAACACCAGAATAATAAAAAACTCGAATTTGCATCATCAAAATCATTTCATTGCGAAATTCGAGCCCAATTGGGCTAGTGCTACGGCCTCTCTGCGCTCTAACCACAGCGCTAGAGACAGTCTCTAACGCTATGGATAGAGCGCAGCATACTACTTTTTCCACCCTAACTCCCTAAACACCGAAAGAACATTATAAAACAACAAGGAAACAAAAAGAGGAACGAATCGCCGACAATTATGCGCGAAAAGAATAGGTGCGGCTGCATCGCGATCTGAATGGAGCGCGTTATCTTCCCCATACTAAATTCCAACAATTCAAAAATACTCTAAACTTTACCTAGAGCCCATCTTTCAAACAGCTGTGAACTGTTTTCCTAATAATCCCCTTAGACCTATCTATTGGCCACTTCCTTGCTCCAGTGGTTTCTCGATAGGGGTTCCCAGATGAGGATTTGATGAGGAAAATTTTGAAGTGTTTCACGGAAATGGCCATAACTTCCTTAAAACTTGACCATATGAGTTCGTTTTGGTGAGGCAGGATCTGCTGGGTTGTCGCTTTCGAATGACTACCTGAGTTATGCCATATCTTCAAAACGAGGCAAGAAAAATTCAAAAAAGCCAGTTGAAGAAAGCTTTTTTTTCGTCAAATTTGCGAGATCTTCCCACGAATCTTCCCAAAAATCGATTCATTGTTACTGAATTTTTCCAGTATGCATCCTTCGCTCTCGGGGGCCTAGTGGGAAGGCGAGAAGCGTCGGTCAGCTTTTCTGTGGGATGCGCCATGCATGAGGATTTCATCCACATTCTCAATGAATACAAACGTTTTTCCGGTCCGCATAGTGGCCGCCAACACTAGATTACGCACTTGCGATCGTAGTAAGATATGGGAAAAATCCATATCAGCTAATTTTTGTTTTCATCCCATTGTTTCTGGAGTGTACATCCACGGTGGTACGCGTTGATAGATATCGCTTTCCATGGTTAATCGATGAATTTCGGAGGTGTCTCTGTGCGTGGTTTCGGTGCCGGCGGACCAATGAAAGGGTTATTGGCATTGGTTGGCTTCGTTGTGGATCGCGCCATGCATGACGTTTCCATGATGATTAGGTTAAATTAGCTTCGGGTTCAAACCCAGTTAGTCAGTTTTATCATTACTCTCCTCACACTTTAGACCCTCAGCCTTAGAAATTCTGTTGCTCAATGCCTACCTAAACGATTACGACCCCTCTCCCCTCCTCTTCCTAGCGGATCAAATACGATCCCCTCGTTGAGGATTCCTCAACGGAGGCTTGACTCTGGAAGACGCACAGCAGTTATGGCAGATTGGTGATTGGCATCCTGGGCTCTATCACTTGTATAATCCCATTTCAAACGACTGCTTCCACCTACGATCCTTTCCTTGTCAGGTTTTCAGATATGAATTCGAATAAGTTCTTGCCCTTTCACCTCCGCTGTTCTTGGAGGGTCAGTCAAGTAATCCGTGCCACTACAATACTTTGTCCGCAAAATCAAATAATGGATTGAGGTGCACACTCAGATATACACAATAGGTATACCTCCACCCCGATTGCGGTTAGGTGGACGAACCGATGTGAGCTTGAATGAACGCATGACAAATATCGTTTTATTGACGAGCTTCGTACATTTTAATGATGAATACAACCGAAAGGCCTACAGTGCAATTTTCAAAAATAATATCACGGAGCAGTAGAATTCTGTGCGACTATTCGATAAAAACAGATTATAAGACGACATAACATGTACTGCGTACACTTACAAAATACCCGCTTATTGGATTTCGGCACTGGAATATGAAAGAACGATGGCATTGCAACAGAATTGAGTAATTGATCAAAACCAATAACTAAGGATGTAGACGATGAATCGCTAGCAATCGATAGTTTGTACAAAGATATGGATGAATTAAGCGACTTTCTAGGAGCCGTCGCATGAAGGTAATATGCTTACTAATGAATCAGATGACCAACAAAAGGGTTGATTCCCACTATATATAAATGAGACAACCAAACCGAAAGTTTCCAACGGAGGTACCGTTGGTAGCTCCGGTCGCAGTTGAAGGAATCGTCCACGGCAATCTGAGCTTTTCTGTTACCCATTATGCATGTTGTATTTGCTTACAGAGTAGGCGCGTCGGAGGGTGAACACTGCTAGGGATCTAGGAGCAAATGGGCGACGGTAACGTGGTCAGGGACGCAGAGTGAAAAGTAGATCGACACTCAACGCGTAAATTTGAACTGCGCTCTGTCCGCCGACGGGTGCTCAAATGTTCCCCCACTGGAATTCAGGGAAGCTCCTCTTCTTCCAGTTTTCGGTGTTTGGTTCAAAACAGAGGAAGTCCCTCGGTTCTTCCTGTATCTCTGTTCATGCACTGTATCTAGTAAAGTTATTTTACGAAGAATTAGAGTCACAAAGCTGTCCGTGACCAATTCCTTTGCAAAGACAATGACAAAATGCATTTGGAGCTATAGTGCTCAAGTGGGTGCTTCAACGTTACTTATTTGGAGCCCTTTTTTGAACCCATTTCACGTAAACATCGTTGTACTCGGAGGAATGATGCCGCATCAGATGTCGCATGAAATTCGACGAACACGGACTCTTCACCACACCAGTACAGATGCCGCACTGTGCATTGCCGTCGGCGGTACGCTTGAAGTACTCCCAAACAGGATGTTCCGTTTTTCTGAAAATTTTGTTTATGCGTCGGTTTGCACTCGCTTTGGGCGTGCCGTGCTTGAGCTGTCGTTTACGCTTTTTAGCGTTTAGACGCTCTACGCCATGAGCACATCAAACATAACTACAGCATGTGAAAACATCATCAAATTCTCATACTCCACGCAAGTCTTCACAGAGGCATGCCTTTAGATCAACAGCACTCAATCCGAAATTATCTATAAGCATTAGTTTATCTCATTGCTGATATTGAGTCCACCATAAATAGCATACTGAACTTCAAGGGATTTATTCAAACGGTGAACGATCACATGGAGCTCTGAAAGAGGGGTAAAAGGGTGCATATAAGTGCGGCGTATTAGGCCGCGTTCATACTTTACGCACCGGCACCGGCGCCGACGCTGTCAAAATTATATGCCAACCGCCGTCGCCACCGGTGCCGGCATCGCTACGCAAAGTATGAACGGGGCCTCAGTGATATGAGGAAGGATGTGGACAAAAGGGAACGATAGCCTCACCACTCACTCGTGTCCACGATTGAGTATAGGATGTAAAGAAAACCAGTCGAAACGGAAAACCAGCCGTACTCTGATCAAAGTATCTATTAAATCCCTATACAAATAGAAAAGGCAAAATCTTGCTCCGAAAAGGGAGGCAGTTGATCGCATGCAAGGGTAATTGCATCTTATCGCCTTGTCTCCTCCCTCTCCCCCCCCCCCCCCTCCCCAACAGCTCCCCCAGAGACTGGCAATGCTTGGAAGTATGAGGAAAGCGTACAAGTTGGCCACGTGATCCCACATTACATCGTCACAGCGAGATCATGTCCGCAAGGGCAGCAATAGTATCAATTTCGGAAAAATCATGGCCTCAGAAATGTATAAGCACAATTTCCCAATAAGCCACTTCTCTCCTTTTCACGTTTTCAAAGGATTTGTCATCAACGAAATGAGTGCCGTATGACCACAGCAATATAGGCCGAACTGTATGGGGAAAGTTATGAAAAGTGCGTTTGCACTCCTGTCCTTAATGGTTCGGCTGATACGTGAGCGGCAATGGTTTATGCACAGGTATGGGAGAAACATTGATCATTGTCGGATTCAATCGCTGGTCCACCATGTCGGTTCTTTTTCCGGGATCGACCTATTTTGAGAGGGAAAATACAATCGTGTCTGTGATCAGACGATTTCTCTACATTTTACATCTCTATGCGCTCAAGGTTACTGATCGGGAAAGGATCGGTGTAAACTTCCCATGGGACTTTGAAATAAGACCTATTCGGATCGTCAGGGTCTCGAATGCTAATTACGATGATTAATGAGGGTCCGAAGCGAGTTAGAAGGGGTCAAATTTGCTTGCGATGACTCATTGACCGGGTACTTTGTTTGCCGTGACTTACCAACAAGTACTATAATCGAGGAGACAAACACGCCATTCACCATCTCCAAACCAGGAGCGCTTCTGAACCTCGGCGAGTGCTGGTGCACATACGGATACCGTCGTTGATGCTTTACTCTAAGCAAAGTATGCCGCCGATGAGTCGGCGGCATACTTTGCTACGGGCATACGGCATGACGCCCCTCAACTCGCTTCGAGGCGGCATTTTGCAGTTCTGGTTTTTATACTGCAATGAGTATTTAAGACCATATCAATCCGCATTGCTCTCGTTTCGAAGTTGTAACCCTTCCTGATGAGATATTTCATGCATGAAAGCCATAGATGAATATTTTATTTCAGCTCAGAGGCACCGGAAAAGGCGCAATGAAGGAAAGCAGGACGGCTAACGATGTTTTCTGTAAATGAAAAAGCCAGCCGTGAGAATATAGTTTGCGGCGGATTATGTGTTAAAAAGTGCTATTTTGGGCTACAACGCGATTTCATCACACCTCAATTCACTCTGCGGCACTTCACTGGCCGGGTTGCTACAAAGGGACAGCGGTGGTGGCTGGCTGGCATGGCCCCTCGCTGTCTGCATCTCTTCCTTAGTGACAAGGGATAGAGGGGGAGAAAGAAAAGAAATGAGGGGGTCCTATTTCGCGCGTTTTTTCCGTTTCATCTAGTTCTTTCTTTGCTGTTGCACTACTTGACGCCGCGACTCTCATATTCCACAAATCCAGAATTCAAACTTTTGAAGACTTTGGTACTGATTACGTAACCCTCACCTGTTTCGTTTCATATAAGGCTTCTCAGAAGCACCGGACGTACCCGGAGCGGTTGTTGTCCAACCAGCTGGTGAAGATGCTAAGCAGCCATGTAGTACTGAAACATGTTCACAGTGAGGGTAGTTCGACAGTTTAGTATACGGTATAAAAATAAATGGTTCTGTGCTCATGAGAGTCTTTCGGTCGAGAGTTTGCTGATTTGAAAGTCTCATATGGAAATTATATAGTGTCGAATGCACAAAAATCTAGGCGTGCCGAGTGCTTCTTTGCCAGGAGGAGAAATCGCTGCCAGTTGAGAAACGACTCCGGCATATACATATAGGGTCCGGGATCGTGCAAGATTGTTTTTACAGCACTCTTTGTAAAGTTACATCTGCCTTGGATGCTGTTACTCCCAGTGCAGGCAAGGTAGTCTTGAGAGCGTGATTGGGTCAGAAAAATTAACCTTGACTGCTGGTACAACTAAGGTCTAAGTATGAGCTTAAGAAACGACCTGAAGTAATCCTAAAAGATTCGATGAAGCTCTGACTAAGGACGATTTGAATAGCCTGTCTCTCCTACTGGTAGTTACCGGTCTCGCAATACACGCCTACTGCTTCAGAAGCTTTTGGCCTGCCTCGCGACTCAAAACGTATTTTTAAAAGCTGATTTTTCTCCTCAAAGAATAAGCTTCGAAAGAGTTTTGTTGGTCGGACTGGTAGTGAAATGAAGCGGTGAAATCTCGGTAGACGAAAGGAAGCATCCTGTGGTTAAATTTTGTTCACGGCAGTAGCATAATTTGGTAGTTCTGGATATGCGTAAAGGACCAGGCCAATCAATAGTTGCACAAGAATTACACAAACCTCCTGTCATATCAATGCCTGAGGTGGTAGGATCATGAGAGTTCGACCATTGGTTCCATTGATTCCTTTGCCAAGCCAATGACGGATCCTCAAATATAGTTACTGAGTACCTTCGAGGAAAATGCATCAGAAAATGAGGTTGTAAGCAGAAGCTCGCTGTTAATTCACTCAATAATCAGATAATCCCTAGTTACTCAATAATAACCAAAGGTTCGCATACATGCCGATCGTATCCGGTGCAGTTTCGTAGAGCGTCTTCCCTTTCGAATTGCGAATACAGTTGTTGAGCATAATTCTCCGTCTTCACGTACTGATTTGTGGAAAGAATGCACGGCTGCTGTTGAGTATCCGGAGACGAAACGCCACTAGAGACAGGCCCTTTTTGTTGTCTACAAGCAGCAACTGCGATCATATGGATTTTACCTATAGGCACCAGCAAATAGGCTTACCGGTATTGTTTTATCTGCACGATAAGCTGCTGGTAGTCTTGCTGATGATGGCGTTCTAGATGTTTTGTCATGTTCGTGGCGCACGCCGACTTTACAACCTGGAAATAGGATTCTACTTCGCACTTCATTATCCATATAGGAATGGGGCCATACTCACGATCATAAGTGAGGCTAATCTCAGGCCAAGACGTTAACTCTCCCCGAATACTGAGAGGGTCTGCCACAAATAAAAGCTTGAAGGGTCATCCTTTTTATTGGCACACAGTCTACAGATAGCCAATATTACATTCTCTGTATTACCTATGACTTCATAGAGGAGATATAAGAGAGTATTGGACTCGGACAAGGTGTATGGGGCCACCAATTACAAAATGCTGCATAACACTGGTGGAGCTTCCTACTCTTACACAATCGAACTTGAACTATAACGTCTGTGAGGCAAACCAAGTTGACTCATCGGCCGAAACACGAATAAAACCTACAAAAGAAGTTAAGCTGACGTAGTCTAGTAAAGAAGGCAACGAAGTGAGGGATACTGTACATCACACATGCACATAATATTCTACTATAGCGATAGCTTGATAACCGCAGACCTTCCTACCGCAGAGCTAAAACTGGAGAGATTGAACTATGTGGCACGCCCTACTCGTGGAATAGG
Organism: Trichostrongylus colubriformis; assembly: GCA_963978905.1. NCBI lineage: Eukaryota > Metazoa > Nematoda > Chromadorea > Rhabditida > Trichostrongylidae > Trichostrongylus > Trichostrongylus colubriformis. The sequence continues at coordinate 22,886,086 of OZ022256.1, forward strand.
TCACAGTAAGACGCTGATACTCTCTACCTTCTATAGCTGTAAGGAAAAATTCTGAGAATGCTCTGGTCGTGAACCCTGTTTTCACTTTCGTGCAATGTCAGAAGGGTCCGTGACCAGAACACCGTAAGCACCTACACCTTTACGCATACCGTAACCCGTTCAGCGCATAATTGACTTTGCTTTCTCTTTTTTCGGTTTTTTCGTAAAAATCCCTTGAATGAGTGCAGAAAGGAAGAGATGGCGACATCGGCGATGTCATTTTATAGGTCACATGAACTGTTTCAGATAACACCCGAAGGTCGTGTCCTAATGAACGAAATCAAGTCAACCAACCGCGCTCGAACATCATCGAACGAGCCGACAAGTTCACCCAAACTAACATTTTGAACTATATGAGGCGGAATGACATGTCACTGAGAGAGGAAATAAGGGCCAGATTTTTGAAAAGTGACGGTGCAATAGATGAATCAACGGTCTGAATAGAGAAGGTTGAGGATGGTAGTGCAAGAGAAGTCTGGACCATGGATATATGTTTGTTTAGGGTTCGACAATTTGGGTTGCTTTGGAAGGTGGGTGGGAGGATATTAGGATATTATAATAGTTGATCTCATGCCTCTCTATACTGTGAAGTAGCTCGCTAACAAATAAGGCAGAACTTTTCCGCTCAACTAATATACGTATACGCATGTATGCTATAAAATATCTGACTCTTAACAATCTCAACTGACTCAATTATTTCTTTATACCTTGGGAGGAAAATGAAAAATGATCTGTCTTAAAATGGTGAAGGACTCTGGTCTAAAAAATCCAGAAATGATCATTCACTCTTCTCATTGAAGCTAGAAAACCGCAGACGTGGTTATGGTAGTCTTCATCGCAGAATGTCTTATTTCCCTGCGCAGGGGCTCATAGCTTATTGATAAAGCCCTGCACATGCACCCAATGGTTAGGACCGTGTGTTTATTTAAAGACAAGGTCCGTGCTGCCAAGGCCGCCATCACTGACCTAATTAAAAGTGCTACAAGTAAGTCAGTCTTTCCTTAACATTTTATAGCCCCCAAGAATAGTGCGTGGATGGAAGCGTCTTAGAGTCGCCATCGTCACGAAGGCAATTAATCTTCATAGTATCGCCTGCAAAACGGCGCCAAGACCTTCATCAAAATCCGTTTATGACTCACTACGGTAGAAAAACAAGACAAACTTTCTCTAAACTACTTGTCTTAACATAATGACACCATTTTCCCCGCTCATCTTTAGCCTCTGTTTCCAAAATTTTTTCCCTTTAAACGGATCGATATCCTCCGCGATAGAACTTCAAGGAATCAATATGTCACAGTGTTGAAACTGTATTCCCGATTAAACAACCCAACGATCGATTGCATCGGTTTTTGTACCCACCCTTCAATACCGTGCAGATCCCGACCACGCCGTGGTCGAAAGCTCCGGATTGGATATCGGAGGGCGCGAGAGCGCATTCACTGTCGCTCTGCTCTTCTTTCTCTTCCCAGGCAGCTACAGTATGACTGCGAGAAAGCCCACGCCAGAGGGCCCAAGAAGCAGCGGATGATGTTGCTTTAGAACGACAACTGAACATACCTTATTACACAAACGACATCGAACATTCTGATCGTCCAGACGAATGAAGTATCCCCAACAGGGATTTTCCGTAGGACGGCCACGTTTTGCAGGAGCTGCTCCTCCATCTCGGCCAACCGTGTCACAACGCTCTTCTTGCTCGAATTTCACTTCATCTTCTTCCTTTACAGTCGGACGATCTGGTTCCTTAAAAGGATAATGTGATTCACGAATCAAAAATGGGACAGTGAAAATGGCTTTCATTCTGCAGTTGATAACGCAAAACGAGATACTGCACAACGAAGATGAGTGAGCTTCGGCTTCTGGCGATTCTATAAATTCCTTCTAAGAGTGGCGGGAAGGATCACCCCCGGCACTCATTTGTATTGAAATTATGTCGAACTTCGCTAGAAGGAGTGAGCCCTGTGATCTTAGTTCAATCACCTGATTCAACGGTTATTGGAAATGGGCCAGCCATTAATAGTGAGATAGGCCCCATAAAATTAAGAAATAGCTGTTTTTGGTCAAGGAAGTTTGTCCACTTTGAATTTTTTAACGTCGTGTAGTAACGGGGGGAGGGGTTGGCGGCGGAACTGATTCATCACTCCAAGAACTTCTTCTGTTCTAGGCCTAGGTGAAATCCACAAATTCTGATTTACTATAATGTCCAAGTATAATCGTCCACCTTTGGCGGTTTGTACTCAATGTGCTGCGATGTGAATCGAGATATATTGGTCTACAGTGTGGCTAACTTTTACTGAAAGCTAAATTTAAGACTTTTTCGCAAATCGTGAAGGGACAATACATATATAGGGGAAGGGTAGTGAAGGAAATTGGCCGAAAGGCTAAACTCATTTGAGATATTCCTCAATAGTACATATAGGAAGCCACATAAACTTGGCAAAAATGAAAAATAAGGCAAAACAAATGAGCCAAATTATGTGGAAAAACGAAAAACTTTCGACAAAGTGGGGGAAAATGATGAAAGCAAAAATGCCAACGATAATTTCTACAAGGGCAGACGAACACGAGACCGTGCCAAAGAAAAACTTTGCATGCTTGCCGTTTCAACGAGAAACTCAGCAAAGAAGAATTCAACGATGAAATAAAAGCGCATTCCTAGCACAACCAACGATGTGTAAAACAATGGCACTAGAACTTCACGAAGAGTAATGTTTATCGACATACTTTATGATAGAGACGTTGTTCCTCGTACTGTTTCGGACGAATATCGCCGTAATCATACTTGAGCGTTTCATATTTCTGTGCTGTTGAAATGTCCTGATAATTAATACTGGCGATCTAAAACGGCAAAATATCGAAGTAGGTGATGGTCAAGAGGATTATAGAAAATTTGAAGATTATAGTTAGACAGCAATACTACCTCAGACTCATAGCTACCATTCTCAACTGGCCGAATATCATGATAGCTGGGAAACTGACACCATGAGTTGGTGATGTCGATGTTGCCCAACGCTAGTCCCGTTGGCAAGCTTACAGCTGAACCGAGCGTTGTCGTGGTGGCTATCGGGCCCATTTGTAGGGTACCGGAACCGATGCCGTTCATCGTCAACGCTCCGGCTGACGCCATCCCATAAGGATGGATCGCCACGGGACATGCCGGACCGTCTGCTTCGCCAGAGTTCATCACCGTGTGGAGCGAGACGTGCTGGTCGAGGAAGTCGCGCACCGCCCCTACTAGTGATCGCGCTGCCGCCCTCATCGTGTGTGTGTCGTGCGCCGGTACATCGCTCGCTGATCATCTGCTCGCGATTTCGCTGTCGATCACATGGTCAGAACTGTTACAGTAGTGCTGAAGCTGGGATTTGGCAACGGAAAGCAACGCTGCTGACAACATCTTGGGCTGAAAGGGACATGTCGGAGAACTCCAAGATGCTCCTTCTTTCATGTGCTTTTTGGTTCACGGATACAACGAGTCTAACTGAATCAAGCGAAAATCGTCAAAGGATATTTCGCTCCCATTAAGTTCTCCAACCAGAGTGATAATCCTGCCCAATGTCTGTAATTCCGAAATACAGTGGAACCATCCGACTCGAATAGATTTACCCCCTTTTCTGCTACCTATTTTCGGCCTTTTTTGAGCTATGTGTCACTAAATTCAATGCAAGCTCTCCCACACTTTAGACAGTCGCACCTACACCGCCTTTGATGGCCACATGATCTCCATAGTACAGTGACAACCGTTTCTAACCTGACGAAAACTGACGAAGGTGCAATTTTGCTCTGAATATTCACTATATCATGGTCTTTCCCCTACAGTTATGATAGATAATCAACTCCCAAACGTGCTTCGACCAACAGCCTTTGTGAGATTCAATTAATCGTGCAGCTGAGTGAAATTCAAAACGTCGAGCATTACCATTGACAATTTTTGAGTCCACGTGTTTTTTGAATCCCGCATTCAAAAAGAAGCCTGAATTGCTTGTTGGTCGTAGCCATTTTAGTGATCGGGACACTTAACTAGAATAGCAAGCAGAGCAAAGCAAAATTTCTGTCAGAAATTGCTGGAAGGTTTCAAAATTCTAGAAATCACCGTCGACGATAGGGCATTGCGTAAACCCTTGCATTAGTCTCCTTTGATAAAGATCCATTTCCTTGCACTTACGTAGCAATCTAGCATCCTCTAGTATTTTGCATCTGCCACACAGATCGAACCCCTAAGGTTCCTGTTGTAAGTTAAAACAATTTTGCTATCCAATATGTATTTTGAGCAACTGCAGTCCTTTTGGACCTGGCTTCTTCAGTCAGCCAAAGGCTGGAACGAGACTGATTAACTCGAGCTTTCAACTGTTATAGATGTCTGTACAGAGCCAGATCCTTCGACATTGATTTGAGAGCGTTTTCGATGGTAAGCTGACTCGTCGCCAAACCCATTCCAACTCTCAGATGGGTCCTGTCTCATTAATCGTCCATAATCGGAAAGTGTCCGATTGACGAGGCCTGATCATCGGCGAATCGATTACCAACTGACTGATCCATGGAAGCTTAAATATCCGCAGGGATTGACCCCAGTTCCAGTTGGTTGCTTATTATCATTCTCGCGTGTCATTAAGGGTTGAAACCTCTGTTCGGCATTTTCACTGTGGTTAGACGAAGAGTGGAGCTGGAGAGACAGCCGTTATGACACGCATGCTCTCTCGTGTGCGATACCATCCTTGCACGCGAGCGCACATTTTGATAACATCAGCAAGTTGACCGGCTTTTTTGTTGCATTCACGTAAAAGGTCTAAGTGCGTAAACTAAGTGGGTCAACTCGTTCGGCGTCGGGAAAAATGACCGAAATCTATGCGAAGCGAGCGAGTGAGACACGAAGACACCTTGAAACAATGACCGTGAGACCGGTTGAAACAATGTCGCCGTTGCTGTGTATGGAAGAAAAATCTACGTCGTCGCGTCGACGACGTCGTGCGAACGATGCGACACTTATCAGTGCGCGTGCGACTCGTTATCGAGAGAATTCACCAGTCGCATCCGAGAAAAAAAAAGACAGCTTATGGAAAGGATGCGATCTCGATTCCAGGGAGACGAGAGGCGCAATTAAACAATTCTACGTTACCCAGAATGCAATCAATTGACGAACGAAAGGAAAGGCCATGGTAGCTCTTAGAATCGAATGGAAAACCACAAGCATACTTCATTCACTGAGTAGGCCAAGAAAACTTTTGTGTTCTCACTTGGAGGGAGCCATCGTGACCATTTCGAAAGGAACGAAGTACAAAATCTCTCTTGGCGCCCAATTTCGCACGAATTTAAAGCACCTACTGATAACCCACAGAGGCAAATGAGCCAGATATAATATGAAGGTAACTGGGAAATGACAGGTACGTTCGGACCTTTCGGAATAGCAAATATTAATTACTATTACAAATGCATTACAACTGCTCAGTCAGTTCTTGTTGGAATGGAGCCACAAGAGGATTGCCATGTGATAAATATGTATAGTGATATATATAAATACGAAACTGTAAGCTCTTTTCCCTCATGAATATATCGAATACATATGATTACATGAAAACATGAGAAAAGGGAAAAATACCTTTCAATGTCAGATGAAGCATATTGGCTACGCTTTCAGAAGTCAATAGGAAGGATTTCATTGTTGAGGAAACTCAGGTAGAGCCTTATTCATGGCGCTCTCGTGATGGAAAAGAGTTTAGGCAATCCACACACTCTGATGTTAGGACCGATATGACGTTACCCACGTTACTGATATGACTATAGTTCAACTCTGAAAACCCTCAAGGCAATTATAAACTCGTGAAACCAGACGTGAATTACTTTTTTCCTTTCGTTCCTGCTCTGAGATGGTTAAGGACGAGGGCTAAGAAAGAGAGAGAGAGCGTCAGAGAGCTCATGAGTAGAATATAACAGACGTTGAAATGACTTGCAGAAAAAAATTACATTGTGAAGGCTTCCACAGCAAAGTATTTGAAGTATTGGGGAGGTTGTGGGCCGATACCCGTGGCGTACTAGTGCGGCCGTACGGGAACGAGGTCTTTCAGCGAAATCAAAAATTTAAAAATATCTGTGAAGGAATGATGACCAGCACCAGCAAGTGTGGAGGGGTCCGTCCGAGCTTCATAAACCGAGACACATTGGATATTGAAAATCGTCTCGAAACTGGACCGCTGAGAGACGAATTTCTGTTTTGGTTCGAGTTTGGCACAGCGAAACGTACGTAAAAACGCCTAGACGATCCTAATTCATTCGTAAAAGATCCAACACATTGCACTCAAACCAAAAGCCTCAGATGGTTATCTGTATGCATCTTCTATACTGTAGCAGCTACGATGTAGTATTTAGGGAACGGAAAGCGTATTCGCTGGTCAGGTTCATAAAAATGATCATGTGGTATGCATGCCTTTACCTGCGATAAATGATTCGCGTTCGCGTGCTATTGCAGACATCGGCATGGTCATCAACGCTAAGGAACAGCGATAAAATCGCCAGTAAATGATAAGTGATCTGCCATTTGGGCTAATATGTTTGTTTGAAGTGCACGTATCCTGACCTCTATGCAGAATTTCGGAGATAAATGGAAGCCCAATTAGATGGTACTGTACATATTCTTGCTTACTCTCATGGTGCTGAAAGTTTAAGATAGATTGCCAATGGGAACCTTACGCATGGCTCGATACACAAGGAAGCAGGCCAACGCCAGTCACCTTCCTTTGGTCCCCAGGCGCTGCAAACAAGTACAGAAGGAACTCCGGCATCCAAGGATTAGCCGTGGGCGGGTTATCTATCTGCAACTCACATCATTGGACTACACATGAAGCTCTCAGATGGAAATATAAAACATCAGCTGTGGCCAATCGCCCTCCCGTCCTTACTGCGACTGCAAGCATGTATTAGGTTGTACCAAGAGTCTTGTAGGATTTTTCCAAAATTATCAGTAACTCTTGTTTACCTAAAGACACATCAAGGCAGTTCAGGAATATGAGAGAACGTTCTCTAAGCTTTTTGACAAAGTGTGTATCGACCCGCCAGATTCCGTGGAGAAAGCCACAATGCCCGTAGTCGATACCCACTAAACAGGCGGTGTCATCTACTGTGAGTGGTCTCGCGACACCAAAGCGACGGAAGCTTGCGACTCTATCAACGCTGCATTGGGCAAGGGATATGTGAGCTATGAGACCATGCGCCGCTGATTGTCAGCTTCAGCAACGGCGAGATCCACATGAGAGACAAGCCACGCTCGGGACTTTGCTGCTTCTGAGACGGGGAAGTAATGCTCTTCCACTAGGTGCTGCTGCAAGACGAGGCAGTTACTGCTGCCGTATGCACCCACCAGTTAGCACTTAGCAGTCTAGCAGCTCACCATCGCTGTTTGAGAAAAGCGCCGGAGAAGGTCCGCGGCAGGGTCAAGCGTCCAGATGAAAGAAATTTCCGAAAAATACGACCCCCCCTAAAAGGGACCTCAATAGGACCCCCCTTCTTCAGGTTTCGCTTCATCTGTGGTTTCTACCAAGCCAGTGCGATCCACCAGGGAAATTATTAGGTTGTCCGGAAAGCTTTCGGACTGACGTCGGAGAACATTGTGTAGTTAGCAACTTTATTAACATCGTGTACCGTGGATTTTAGAGTATTCGTAAGGTCTGAAGTAGGCGTACAGAAAGGTTAGGTCGAGCCCCACAGGTAGCGAGCACGAGCCATTTGTTCTATGTTTGTGGTCGAGATTTCTTGAGCGACTCTTCACAGTTGTCGAACTTGGGTGCCAATAGAAGCACGTCGAGCAACAGAGGGGTTGCCCCTTCATTGTTTCCTGCAGAAAGCGATGGGCCTCGTTCGCGGATGACCGGAGCCGTATTGTAGAAGCACAACTGGTCGGTAGAACATCTTCTTGTCATCCATTGCGAAGGCACTACTGGGGACAGGAGACGATATATCGCACATGCTGCTGACAGGTACAAATACCGGACATAAAACACAAATCCCTCAAGTTAGGTCCGCTCACAACATCGGGTGACAAAGATATGTTGTTTCGACCCTACCATGCATTTAGTCCGAAAACTTTCCGGACAACCTAATAAGAACTCGTGGTAAAAAAAACACTGAAGCCGAAAAAAATAAGAATAGAAAAGTTAAAAGTCAGAAAAGGCTAAATAGGAGCCATGTAATACGCTCCACAGCTCCCCATCTGATAGCGGGCCGCTACTGCGGCTGCGACGCGGCGACCACGCTGGAGCGCGGTATCTTCTCCATACTCATTTGGACACCTTTGAATACTTTAAACTTTACCTAGGGCCAATCTTTCGAACAGCTGTGAACTATTTTCCTAATAACTCCCTCAGTCCTATCTATTAGCCGCTTGCTTTCCCTAATGGTTGCTTAGTTCTCGATATGGGTTTCCAGATGAGGATTAGATGAGGAAAATTTTGAAGTGCTTCACTTCAAATGGTCATAACTTCTTTCAACCTTATGAGTGCGTTTTATTGGAGCGGGGTCTGCGAGGTTGCCGCTTTCGAATGACTACCTGAGCTGTGCCATATCTCCAAAACGAAGGAAGTTATTTTGAGGGAAGCCAGATGAGGATTAGATGAGGAAAATTTTGAAGTGTTTCCCTTCAAATGGTCATAACTTCCTTCAAACTCAACCATCTGAGTGCATTTTCAGATACCCGGGGTTTGCGAGGTTGCCACTTTCGAAAGACTACCTGAGCTATGCCATTTCTACGAAACGAAGTAAGAAAAATTCAGGAAAGCCAGTTGAGAAATTTTTTTGTGTATTTACGAGATCTTCCCAAAATTCTTCCGAAAAATAGATTCATTGTTACTGAAATTTGTCTAGTATGCATCCTTCGCTCTCGAAGACCTAGTGGAAGGGCGAAAAACGTCGGTCTGCTCCACTGTGGGATGCGCCATGCATGCGGATATTCTCAATGAATACAAACGTTTTTCCGGTTCGCATAGTGGTCGCTAACACCAGGTTACGTACTTGCGATCGTAGATATGAAAAAAGTCCATATCAGCTAATTTTTCGTCTTCATCCCATTGTTTCTGGAATGTCCATCCACGGTTGCACCCTTTGATAGATATCGCTTCCCACGTTTAATGGGTGAATTTCGGAGGTGTCTTGTACGTGGTTTCAGTGTCAGCGGACCAACGAAAGGCCTAGTGGCGTTGACTGGTTTCGTTGCGGATCGCGCCATGCATGAGGTTTTCATGATGATTAAGTTAAACTAGTTTAGTCAGTTTTATCATTTCTCCTCTTACACTTTAGACCCCCAGCCTGAGAAATTCTGTTGATCACTGCCTACCTCAACGATTACGACCCCCACCCTCCTAGCGGACCAAATACGACCCCCCCCCCGTAGAGGATTCCTCAACGGAGGCTTGACCCTGGTCCGCGGTCACCCTCCTTCAGGGCAACGCTCCCTCCCCCACGTCGCAAAGAGTACCCAGGGCAAGCTACACGAGCTCGGCTGGGATGTCCTGCTCACCCACCACCCTCTCCATACATTCCTTCTTCTGACTATCACCTTTCCCATCCTCTGAAATCAAATCCTTCCTGGCCAAAAGAAAGTTCATTGACTATGACTTGCTTGCAAAGGCGTTCCCTAACTTCTTCGCCTCTCAGAACCCAGAGTTCTGGGAGGAGAGGGGAATCAATGAACTACCTATGTGGTGGCAGAATGTTGCCGATAACAACGGTATATACGTTGTTGCCTATTTGTCATTTGTTGGAAGAAATAGTATTAAAGGTGATAATCGAAAAAAATCCTACAAGACTTTTGGTACAACCTGTTGCTAGCTAGCCAGTATATGGACCAGAAAAGCGTTGGTATTCACTGAAATTGTGAATGGAGTTCTCATGCATGGCCTCACGACGTGGTCGGCCAAGGCCAATCGTCCTTCCATTTGTCTCTCGAGAGCAAAGCATGTGTACTGGAGGCAGTTCAGCCACACTAAATCATATTTTTCAAGAATCGTGGGAAGATCTCATCACTTCGACGAGAAAAAACCTTGACTGGCGTTCGCCCACATCACATATTTCCTTTTCGAATATGGTGTCGTTCAAGTAGACGTTAGAAAGCGCAACTGTAGAACTTGCCAGGGAAATCCGCACACATAAAGTTATGCCTGAAAATCTTGCCATCAATTGAAATGAGGAAAGGCGTGTTTTCCGAATTTTCCTCGAGTGGGTTAACAATAACGCGCTCCACGGCGATTGACGGTATCACAGTGGAGATTAGGAGATACTTGAGCCGTCCCGGCAACATGCTTGCTTGCCGCGGGGGGCGTGTCCTTCGCTGTCTGGGCTCTCCCAGATTTGCTTAAGCCTTTTCAGGGAAGGAGCTTTGGCAGCGTCGCGTACTCTGACCTCTCTGGTGTCTGACTTCGCGGCGGGAAGTACGTTGAAGGGCATGACCAGCTATCTCCAAAGGCACAGTGGAACGTACTATCTTATCTCTGCTTAGGTTCTGGCTTTTTTCTCCTTCTTTTTTCATTATCCCTGCCGCCTTACTTTCTTTTTATCCTTCTCCTCTGTCATCAGAAACGAGCACACATCCATAGTTGAACAGGTTTCCGTTTCGAAATGGGTACTGACTTTTAGGGTGTGTTGCAAGTGTTTCGGTGATTAGTGTGGGGTCAGTACGTGGGCTGCAGCCGTTTGAATAAACAACACGATAGGTCGACCTTGAACTCCTGTTTTGCTTTGAATCTCTTTACAAACCAATGTCTTGAGGTTTTTCTTTTTATTTTTATCCTTTTACTTGTATTCTATTGATTACGGAAGAAAGTCCTACGAGCATGTAACCGTTATTTGAACACTCACCGGATTTTCGTTTATTTAAATTGTTTATGTCTCCCATGAGTAGGTTCACTCCACGAGACGATTGATCTACTATTTCAAGTCTTTGCTACGTAGCTGATCTACTCATGTCAAAGATAAGGATCGAAGGGTAAAGACAGACATTTGTGGAGCTTGTGGAAATAAATATGTAGTGTGGGGCATCTTCCATTAAATACAATTTCGAACTGAAAACAGATACGATCTATGACGAAGGTGGAAGCTAGTTACTGTAACATTCCACAGTACAATGTTCTAGTCTCACAAGAATGCTAATTTCGTCGTTTCTATAGTGAATTACCCCTCACACAACTCTGGTGACCTGAGCTCCTTGAACATTGATCGGAACACTTGCACGCCACGCCTGATTGTTATGTTCTTGGTTCTTTTTTATTTATTTTATTACGAGTTCGGTCTCAGTTTTTCTTCTCCTAGCCTTTGAATTTCCTTAGCGAATTGCACTTAGGGTGGAGAGCAGGAATACCTTAGCGAATCGTGTTCTGGGTAGAGAACCATAGATATATACTGGGAAATGAAGAGGAGGTCGTATGGAGACCCCTTCTGGGGGGAATGGTCGTAGTTTTTCAAAATTTTCCTCAACGCCACACTTGAACCTGATTGTGAAGTCCCAACAATCAAACACACCCAGGAGAGGAGCCGTCGCAGCGTTCTTTGTGTGCTGTTAGGAGTACTTTGTGTAAAGGAACACATACATGGTAGCGTAAGAATATTCGTTGCTTCCTTTATTCACATTGATCTTTTCTTGGTATGAAACGGGCGCGAGGCACAGTAAGTGTCATGCCCGATACGGCGCCTAAATGTACGCTGCTTCAGTTTAACAACATATCGATAACCAAGATTGTGTGAGTTACCAAAAATTTTCAACATTGAAGCACCGTTAAGCCAGCTCTTCAATCGAATTTTGTCAACAATACAGTCACGCTATTCAGTCTGGTACAATGAACAAGCATTATATCGAGGAACTTCTTTATGTTCTATGAACTCTCATGCTGGAAGGACAACCACCCGTGGAGGATCTTTGACAATCCCCTTCCACCCCTACCAAATTACTGTGCAGCTTCCAGCAGGAATAAGGATGAAATCGTAAAATTGAGCGCTACTGAGGTTCCTATTCCAAAGCCTAAGATACCACCTTCCTTTCAAATAGAGCGAAATTCAACCCCCTCCCCCCCCTCCCCCCACCCCCTTTCCGCCCCCGAATACACAACCGTGAACCTGATCTGGTGAAGTGTCATGACGTCAAGTCTGAATAGAAACCTATCTAGCTATGTATAAACAACCCAAAGGCAAATCTGATCCCGATATTTACACGAACTGCTCAAAGATGAGAGTTCCCAGAATAGATTTTGTGTGACGCGCTCCGTTTGTAAATGCTCGACCTAACCACACTACAGTATGATGATCGTGGCGCAGGGCACTCCCAGGTGTCGAGGAAAATAGCCGCTCCAGTACGACCCTTCCCACCTCCTCTGCGGGTACCAAATAGAAGCTCTGCCCCTCTTTTGACCTCTACAATGCAAATAGCTATTGCCGGATTGCATAGTCGCAATGTGTTTTATTGCTGTATCTCCTTTCCTAAGGCAAAAATATATTTATTTTACATTTAGTCATACAGATTTACGGTGGAATACCCTTTGCTTCTCATCTGCTTATTTAAAGTTTAGATTTTGGTGCTTCGCTGACCTCTGGAGGTATGTCGAATGTCACATTACGTCAGGACAAAAGAAACAGAGCTGAATGACCCCTACATGGGAGCTTAAACGCATTTGGGAGAAATTGCGAGAGGTCTACAGAACGGTCAATTAAGTAGGGTCAAAGCAAGGTGATACGTGGGTGTTAACGAGAATTGTGTACAAAAATCCCACTCACAAAAGCGATGAAAGCGTATAGACCGCAGCCCACCGCGTGCTCAGACACACCTGGGTGTATGCCATCAGGACAGAAAATTCGTTTTGAAGCGTTCAGTGTGCGACGCGATAGTGCGCCGCCGTAATGGATGGGTTCTGAAGCGATGACGGTGCTCTGCGCTTAATTCTAGGTGTAAGCGCTTCGAGACTCAACCAATACGGCACCCTTGGCTCGCAACACCACGTCGCGCGCTAAATGCGGCCACGGGAATTTTCTGGTCCTTATAGCGTAAATTCAGAGATACCTTGTACACTTCGTCTAAGGATCTGCCTGTTTTGTTGCTAGTATATCATCCTGTGGACCGGATTCTGCTTCTTTTTGCGAATTGGATTTCTCAGATCAAGTCTTTATCATTCATAGTGGCATTGTTACTATAGGTCTGTAAAATGGGAGTTATAAGTAAATGCATCAAGTTGTGACATAAAAGTAAGTATAGAAAAATGCAAAAGAAAAACACCACATAAATATTTTCAACCGATTCCGTGCTGAATCCATTTACGACTTCATCAACGAGACTCTGCAACGGATTGCGGCGTACCCTCCTGAAACGCTCCATTGAATCACTGTTACGTTGAATGACATGGCATGGTCTGCTTTTCGCATTTGCTGAGCTAGCTCCAATTTAGAAGAAGCTCTATTTTTCGCATGTGAATAATAAAAGCACTTAGGCGCTGAAGGCTCCGTGAAAAAATATATTTCTCTTCAAATGCATGAAATTCACAACAGCAAGAACCACGATCATGAGCTAACTTCGGCATGAAAGTGGGGCTACAGTAATTCTAAGCGTAATCACACAAACACACCGGATTGATGCCGAATAAACTGGTCGGTGCTCCCTGTATTAGGGGCCTCAATCTAGTGTGTATGTTAACTAATACGTTCTACGCTATCATCAGTCCAGTGTTAGTGTCACGTTATTATACTGAGGCGAGATCGTTCAATGATTTTAATTATGTCGAAGTAAGTCTTGACACCTGTCCTGTCTTCAGCTTCCCTAGTAAAAATGCGGGATACTAGCTGGGTAGTTTCTCGCAAGGGGAGCAACCTAGCCACTTTTCTCATGGTAGCCACAGGACAGTGAGAGGGTTAACAGGGACGAAGGTAACCATAGGGTACTTTTGGAAGCAGTACTCATTATGCATGTGAAGAATACGACACAATTATCGAGAGTCTTTGAGGAGTCGCAGTTAGTTAAGCACGTTCAGGAGCCAGCCGAATACGTGAGGTTGGTGGCGCCGCAACGCATGTTACAGATACCAGTTATGTACTCAATCTAGAAATTATGTGGGACTTGACAAAAAAGCAGGAGAAGGGGGTTGCACTTATATCTGCGCTGCCATCTCCTACCTAATGATACCATCCTGTAATCATTAGTCGGTGCCAGGGTCAAGCGTGGTGTCGAAGAAAATTTTCAAAAAATACGACCCCTTCCCCCCCTCCCCACCCCCAAAGAAGCCTCCATATGACCCCCCCCCCCTTCTTCGAGTTCCGCTATTTCTGAGATTCCTCCCAACCGAAGCGAGCCAACGCATCGAGGAAATTAAGAGCCTACGGTCAAAAAATACTGAGGTCAAACCCCTGACAACATAAGAGAAATAAGGACCCAACAATAATCAGTACTTACATTCCGAAACAAAATCGTTGTCGATTATGGGTAATGTGCCGTCCTCGGATGACAAGTAGAAGGCTTAACAGTCATGCAAGCTATGGGGCAGGGATGAAGGATGAAAAAATAAGAATAGAAAAGTAAGAAACTAAATAGGAACCATGTAATGCGCTCCACTGCGCCCCATCTGATCGCCGCGTTGCTATTGCGGTATCATATTGGGCGCGGTATCTTCCTCATGAGGGCAGAGGCGGTGTAGTGACAGGTTGCGCGCACCCCAGTCTCATGGTGCGGGGATCAAAAATCGCATCAATGCCCGCCCAGGCCGACCAAGCTTTCCATCCCTCCGGGGTCGATAAATTGGCACCAGACTGTTTGGTAGAATAAATGCAGTGACTTGTACATCGGCTGGCCCCCGCGAGTCACTGTATAGACCACACACATTCACCAGCTATCATGATTCTGAATGGAATTAGAATGTGCGACGCATCCTAAGAAGGGATTGGTTAATGCCAAAAGAACTTTATCCTTCATCTTTCTTTCCCATACTGAATTTGGACTTTTTTTGAATACTCGAAACTTTACTTTGACTCCACCTCATACTGTAAACTGTTTTTTCGACAACTTCCTTAAATCATTACATTTGCCGCTTGGTTTCCCTAATGGTTGCGTAGTCCTTGATATGGGAATCCAGTCGAGGAAAGTTTTGAAAAACTTCGAGGTGTTGCACTTCAAAAGGTCATAACCTCCTTCAAACCAAACCATATGAGCGCGCTCTTGTTGTACGAGATCCGCGAGGTTGCCGTTTTCAAATGACTACCTAACCAGCATCATATCTTCGAAATGAAAAAGAAGCCAGTCGAGGACAAATCGAGAGAAATTTTGAAAACTTTCAAAGTATTTCACATCGAATGGCCATAAATCCTTCCAAACTTAACCAAGTGAGTGCGGTATTGTTGTCCGGGTCTGAGAGGCTGCCTCTCTCTAAATAATACTTACTACACAATATCTTAGAAAAGAAAGAAGTTATTTCGAGGGATGCCAGTCGAGGAAAAAATTTTTTGCGTCGAAGTTGCGAGATCTTCCCGCGAGTTTTTATAGAAAAGATCCGTTGTGTCTGTTACGCCTCCAGTACGCATCCTCTGCTTTCAGAAGACCGGCTGACCAATGAAAGAGTCATTGGTATTGGCCGGCTTCGTTATGGAACGCGCCATGATGAGGCTTTCATGATGATTAAGTTAAATTAAAGTCACACCGCGCGATAATCAAAGTGGTCGTTACCTTCTCAGGGCAGGTAGACCCTTGGATAGTCGTAAAGATTGCACCCTTTTCGCGGCGCCACGGCTCACCCCCGCCGCGCACGGCCTGGTCGACCTGAGCCGAGTTGAGCCCACCGGGCCGAATCACACCCGGCATAGACGAGAGGGAAACTTGCGATAAGACAAGATAAGGCAGCGATATCAATAGCGAAGGTAGCTTCAACAGGGAAGAGTAGGTAATATCGTAGCATTTTGCGCGATATCATCGAGGAAAAGCTCTTCTATAATCTCCTATACTCGTACGAGGACAGAGGGCAGGGAGCATCATTTTTGGTGGTTTTGAGGGGTTTCGATTCATTTTTCTCCACTAGTGGGTGAACTGGGGCCTCTACATTATGCAACACGCGCGATAGCTCTCACAATTTTTCGCGAGGTGTGCCTTTAAGTTCGGGTTCGAACCCAGTTAGTCAGGTCTATCACATCTCCCCCATTACACTTTAGACCCTCAGCCTGAGAAATTTCGTTGATTACTGCCTACCTCAACGATTACGACCCCCTCCCCTCCCAGCAGATCAATACGACCCCGCTGTCAAGAATTCTTCAGCGAAGGCTTGACCCTGGTAGGTGCTAATTTAGTTGGGTGGGGCCACTCATTGTCGCGCTCTCGTCCTTTTCACGATACCGTTCTATACACATCATTTCAAACATCATGTGTATATCTTTACTTAAGCCTCATTTATAAGGGGGTAGGGTGGAGGCTTTTCCCTAAACTTGGGCTTAGACTGAAAGTCTGAGCAGTGGCGGATGCCAAACATATTGGGTTGGGGAATAAGTCCCCGCCGTTTTTTTAATCCCGTTTTTCACATTGTTCCCATCATCTTTCGACAAAGCTTATATATGTTTTCGATAGAGCTTCTTCTGCTCTACAAAAGGCTGCTATCTGTTTTTCGATTCCTTCGACTACCTGATATTTACGAGCTTTGGAAATGAAGTAAGCTGAAGGCGAAAAAATGGCATTTGCGCACCTCATCTTTCTCGTCTGCCATCGAGATCAAAAAATGTGTGTGTTTATGTTTCGATAGAGCTTCTTTAGCTCTGCAGAATGGTACTACTTTTTATAGGAATCGCTCAACTTTTTGTTGTTTTTAAGACTCACAAATGCAGTACTCGCAGAAGTGTGCACTTTCGTTATCTCCTCTTCCTCGCCTACCATCGAGATTGGAGAAGATGTCCATATATGCGTTCGACAGAACTTTTTTTGCTCTACAAGATGATACCATTCATCTTTTGTACCCTCTCATATTTTACCATGTAGGAATACATTTCCACCTGTTTTTCAATTCAAAATGTCATAAAAGTCGGACTTTTACTCCTTGGACGACGTAAGCTAGGGCTTATACAGAGATGTTTGTGTAGCTGGGAAAGGAGGAGGTGAGGGAACACTCCACTGTGCTCGGCGACCGGTGTCTAGCTTAAATGTGTTTCGCTTGTTTATTGTTGTTTTGTGTTCTGACTAATCTTTAACCTGTTCACCTGTTTTTCAATCCAAAATTGCGTAATGAAAATGAATTTTTCTGGCAGATTGTTTCATATCGTTCGATAGAGCTCTTTTCGCTCTACAAGACAGCGCTCACGGTTCCTGTTCGAACTGATTTTTGCCATTTTTAGATCATTTAAAAGTCGAGGAAATCGAGCATTTTCGCCACATGGGGTCGAAAATGCTCGATTTCGTCGACTTTCAAACGATCTAAAAAAAGGCAAAAATTTATTTGAACAAAAACCGTAAACACTATCTTGTAGAGCGAAAAGAGTTGTATCGAACGATATAAAACAATCTGCCAGAAAAATTCATTTTCATTACGCAATTTTGAATTGAAAAACAGGTGAACAGGTTAAAGATTAGTCAGAACACAAAACAACAATAAACAAGCGAAACACATTTAAGCTAGACACCGGTCGCCGAGCACAGTGGAGTGTTCCCTCACCTCCTCCTTTCCCAGCTACACAAACATCTCTGTATAAGCCCTAGCTTACGTCGTCCAAGGAGTAAAAGTCCGACTCCCAGTATATAAGGCTTCAACTAGGAATTATCGGCGTAAAGTCTGGGTGAATGTGTGAGTGCGCTGCAAGTAAGTCAGTCGCGCTATGAGGGTTACTGTAGCTCTTCATTCCCTCGGAATTTAGCTCACTGTGCTAGAACCAATCTGTTTGAAAGATAGTGAACGCTTAAGGACGAATTATTAGCATTGTTTGAAGGTATAAAGTTATTAATGGGAGACCGAAATTTGCCTACCGGTTTGTAATACCGAAAGCTGGTTACTACTCCTCAAGGTACCCAATGCCGCTGTTAACAACAAAATCCGATGCTCGCGTCAGGAGTGCCGCCTGCACTCTACATGGCATGCTGCCACCAACTTGCTGCAGTTGATACCTTTATGGCTGTTCTCTGCATAATCAAGATCAATTTTGGCGGAGTGATGGAAAAGGTGGACCATTCAGAATCCGCGATAGGGGAAAACTCACCTATGAGGAAAGCGACCCTCTACCTATATGGTCATCGTAAACATTGCCTTCATTGGAATTGAGATAATCCCACGTGCATGTCTACTTCCTTTGACTCAGGGAACTTCATTAGAATAACAGCTCACTTTTTTGAATAGTTGAAATCGCTTTGGCTGCTTCCATGTATGCTATGATGTGTAATCGTTTCCAACGCTGAGATGGAGGGTGAAATAAAAATTCAAAAAAGTTTTCATAGAATACATGGGAAAATCTGATTATTATGATCTAGTCCTCTCCGCAACACTGAATTTTCTGAAATGTTCACTGAATTTCCAAGGTTGCGATAAGTTTTGTACCAATCGCAAAATGCTTAAGAAAGCTGTATCAAACGTAGTTATTATTTTTGTCACACGATCATTGGGATCATTGGGAATTGTTTATAAGGATGTAAGAAAGGCTTGTGATAGGACGGCGAGAATTGGATCAAGATTAAAGGATTATCTTACTGAAGTGCAAAGCCACAAATTTAGCAAATACAAAGGCGTTTAAATTCACCCATTGTTAATGTTCATTCCTGAATTTCGTCTCGCTCCACGTACACACCACTGTCCAGAAGTAAATCCCACAAAGAACATAATCCACACCCACATGATAGTTATGCACTTGTGGTCGCTCACGAGCGTAAAAAGAGACTGCAAGCAATATCAGTTGATGACACTCATAACACCAACGCACAAAATGACTTTTCAACTCACTGGGAATACGAATATTTTCCACAACTTCCCGAACGTGAGACCTGTGTTCATCTCCGCACAATGAACACACTGTAAATTGAAAAGTAAAAATGTTTGTTGCATTTGGTGGACAAAGAATTGTGATCGCGAAAACAGTAGCAAATGGAAAAAATGAGTAGAATAAATAAAGAAATAGGAAAATAGAGAAATACTGAGTTTGGCTGACGTTTCTTCCTGGGTCATTGTGTCTGCGAAATATTCATAATACCTTCCGTTTATTGTAGGCAGCAGGAAGGAGGATGTGTTTGGATGTTGCCAATGAAAGTGGTGGTGCTAAGTAGTGCGATAGTGAATAATCAACGAAATGAAATAGTCGAAAACTGGAATGGCTCTCCTTTTCTTTCCCTATGGTTCGTCAACGTGTTTCCAACCCCACCAAAGAAGACGTATCGATCAAAACTGAGCGGATCTTGACATGAATCAGTGCTACTCGTTCACAGGAACATGCAAGAATCGCAGCCAACCTCGCTGTCTCCTCACCCTAAACATGGGCAAATCTCGCTTTCTGAATGCATCAACAAAGAAAAGGTTGTGAAAAAAGGATAAGAAGGCAAATGAACTCAAGAAGGCAAGTACAGATATTACACACAAATATCACGTTTTATTATCACACAAAGAGCGGAGGTGGTGTAATGACAGGAGGCGCGCACCTCACTCTCATGGTGCGGGGATCAAATCCCGTATCGACGCCCTCCCAGCCAAACCAAGCCTTCTATCCTTCCGCGCAGGTGAATTGGTACCGGACTGGTCTGATAAGATTAAAGCCCTGACTTGTGTACTTGTGTACTTGGCCTTACTTGTGTACTTGGCCTTCCAAGCTGTATAGACCAATTCGCTAGGGTGTGGCCTTATGTCGAAAAATCGCTTCGCACACCTGTGAAATGACATGAATCAGTGCTACCCGCTAAATTACCCGGTAGCTTGCGAGAGGAGCAGGACCCTGCAAGAATCGCAGCCAAACTTGCTGTCTCCTTACCCTAACCGCGGCGCCATCAGCACGACCTGCCGATGTCAGATGGGTTTGCTCAGGACCCAAAATTACGGCACCGTGGGAGCCCTTTAAAACAAACCTGAATTTGTTGTGTTCTGATAGCTGAGAACCATGATGCAACGATGCTAACTATATAATTGCAGGGTGCTATCGCAATGAGGAGGGCTAATAATAAAAACTTGCCCATCTAAGCATCTCGAGTGGATTTTGGAGGGGCCAGTGTGCACTCTCAGTTGGATATATTTCCTTTTCTATTTTTCCTGAGCCATAGTGTAGAAAATTGATTCCTATCCTCTTCTAAGCTAACAATAAGGTGATTAATGTCCATAGTGAGATGCGTTCTTCACCCCCCTTTTCTCGGGAGCTCTTCAGCACAGTTCGATCCTTTGGCGTCCGAAACAACTAAACTCAACAACAAAAACTGAAAAGTTAGAAAACGGCAGCAAACAACAACAAAGTAAATAACATCAACTTGAAAACGCTCAATAATCAGCAAATACAACTTCGGGCGTCAAGCTTCAAAGGACTTGTACGCAATCAACTCGGACTCGCCGCGTGCGGCTGCGCGATTTTTTGACATGAGGCTACCAACGCAATCGCATGGTCTACCACGACGATTCTGAATGGAACTACAGTGCGCATCCCACAGAAGGGATTGTTTAACGCCAGAAACTTTATCTTTTTTACCTTATTACACAGCAAAAGGGGTAGTAGAGAGAATATTACACTGTAAAAGGGGTTGGTGGACTCGAAGACAGTGGGCATTCGGAAAGACGATACGGCCGACTGACGGAAGCTCAAATATTAGGTTGTGCCATACTTTCGTGCCCTTTTTTATACCCTGTGTTTCATCACTCTACAAAGCCTATATATGGATTCGATAGAGGCTCTTCTGCTGTATGAAACAATCTTCTTGTCTTCGAATTCGTTGATTGTTCATTATTGACTAATGGAGTAAAAGCGGAAACTGGCACTTTCGGCATCTCGTCTCTTTCATCTGCCCGAGGTCAAAAAGTATACGGATAGGAGTATATGATAGAACTTTTTCATCTCTAAAAAATCGTGTCATCTATGCGTCACATCGTATCAAATGCAAATGAGGGCAAAGCACATTGCTGATCAACTTACTGCTATGATTGAGGGTTCTTCGAACTACAAAACTGTTTGGTAAAACCTCAATTTTTGAAGAAAAAGTGCTTTGGCAATAAGTGCAGGTGGTGTTGGGTACCACTTCTAAGCCTTACACTTAGAAACAACAAACAGTCAAGTGATTCAAAGTGACGAACTGCTATACCCTGTAGAGCTGAAAAAGCTCTACTAAAAACGTGTGAGTATAACATCCTTTGATATCGATGGTAGACAAAGAAGATGAAATGCCGGAAGTGCAGATTTTCGTCTTTAAGATGCTCAGTCGAATCCATATATGAGCTTGCTTGAAATTGAAGTGAGTTGTGAATCACAGACAAGAAAACGGGGCGAGCTTATCGCACAACCTCATACATCCACATCGCACATTCGCTCATCGTCAGGTAACGAAAATGGGTTATGGTAGGCCTTTAACGGTCGTGCGAGTAAACGGTAGCACTTCTGCACTCCTACATATACTTATTGCTCTTTACAGTTTTCGCTTTCTAAGTATTGACGAACGGTTTCGCCGTTTCACATTACTGAGAAAATGCGGTAGACTTGACGAGCACGGAAATAGCTTCTTACCAGAGAAGGGTTCAGAATTCCCATGGGAGTTTGAAAGGAGACGTAGGTGAATCTACAGAGTCTCGAATGCTGCTTACAAATATGAAAGCGAAAATCGCACTATGGCGCTCTGAAGCGAGTTAGTAGGAACAAAGTTTGCTTGGGATGACTCACTGGCGGGGCAGTGTCTCGCGTCAGCTGGGCAACATTGAAGAAGAAATCGGCAGCCCATGATAATAAAACAATGACTGACGCTTGTTGCAAGCAGTTGCTGCGGTAAAGGTCTGTTGAGCAGTGGAATGCTTGATAAACATTTCAAATAACCTACAGAAATTATGCTTATGGGTCTATAATTAACAGGCTTGCTATGGGGTACCTTTCAGGACAGAAGGTAACAAAGGAATGCTTCCATTTTAGAGGGACCTCGGCATGAGG
This sequence comes from Trichostrongylus colubriformis, assembly GCA_963978905.1. Classification (NCBI taxonomy): domain Eukaryota; kingdom Metazoa; phylum Nematoda; class Chromadorea; order Rhabditida; family Trichostrongylidae; genus Trichostrongylus; species Trichostrongylus colubriformis. The sequence continues at coordinate 22,908,184 of OZ022256.1, forward strand.
AAGACTAATATTAAACAGAAATTCAAGAAGACAAAAGATGTAGGAAGCAATGTTTCTCATGAAAGTGAAGGGAATCTCATCCGGAGTAAACGAAACACTTGAGGGCCATTTGAAGAGGTAGTAAAAGTATCTTCCTTCCTGAACACCACCGAACCCACCATTTTCCCGAAAGATGGCAGAATTTGGAGCGCCGGGTTAGCTGTGTCATCACTTACAAAGACTCTTGGATTTTTGCTACCGGAAGTCTCCGCCTTATCAGGTCAGTGATAGCAAGTGAACCGTCATCCTTTATGAGTGGAGAAATATTCTTTCTTTCATAGATTCTCGCCTTAATGTAATCTACAAAAGAGGCCCATTACGCGACTCCACAACTTTTTCCCTACCGCACAGTTGAACTTACAGAGCCTTTTTTGAAACCTCGATGACAAAAGTTTGTAAGGTACCCAGTCCCGCTCTTCCCTACTCACCATAGCCTTCTTATAAGCACTTGTTTTCTTTCCAAAAAGGGAGTGAAGATAAAAAGGCAAATTGCGTGCAGACAGCCGGACTTTCTTTGATAGTACGAATAATTGATACAGTGCTCGTGCATTTCACTGATTACATTACAACATCCAAAAGATCCTATCCAGTCTATATTAGGTACGAACCCATATTTAGGTAGTTAACGTACATGAAATCCCTTTTGAGCACAAACTGATTAATCTCGAAAAAATGTGTTCAACACAACATTGTAACATGATCGCTACTACCTATTGGAGCCTCGATAAAAAGGCCATAAATGCGAGATTCATGAAAATGATCATGAGGAATACTGGATGCCCTCACCGGAGATAAATGATTCGCGCTCGCGTGCCACCGCAGACATCGGCCTGGTCACCAAGGGTAAGGAACAGGTCAGCTAAATAGGATCGTGGTAAATAAGCGATAAAACCGCCAGTAAATGATAAATGATCTGCCATTTGGGCTAATATGCCTGTTTGAAGTGCTCAAGTATCGTGACCTGTATTCAGATTTTCGGAGATAACTGGAAGCGCCATTACCTAACGGTTCTGTGTTTTTGTGGTTTTCTTTAAATATGCACTTATAAAGGCCTGCGATGGAGGTGTAATGACAGGTGGCACGCTCTCCTACTCTCTTGGTGTTGAGATATATGCTTGATACGATACCGCAAAGAGGAGTACGTATGGACAGACGCAGAATATAAACACAGGTAAAGGGTACACTGTTCTAAACAAGGTGTCAAGCTTCTGTAAGTAAACGTGCCGAAATTATGTTGTGGTACGAGATCGATACTTGATACATTTTGCACAGTTCGCTATTCCATGATGACCAAGGAAATATCGGGTGGTGCGTAATTAGAGGGGCTTTTTTCAACATTTCTGCTTAGCAAAAACAATGATAAAATTTAGCAAAAACGTGTTTAAATATTATTTAGAAGCGTTATCACCATCGCGGTCAGAGACAGCTTTCCATTTGATAGTCGTCAAAATGTCAATTCCCACTACTAAAAAATAAAGCATTAAAAAGCCGCAATAATTATGCACCAACCTAATAGTATATCATGTAACCTAGTGGATTGCCAATGGTAACCTCACCCACGGTGGACGCACAACGATAACGGCTAACGCCAGTGGCCTTTCCGGGTCTCCAGGCGCTGCGAACAAGTACAGAGGTTCCTCTTACGTTCAAGGGTTAGCCGTGGGCGCGTTATCTATCTACATCTCACATCATGGATGAATACATATGAAACTATAAGAAGGAAATAACTATTTATAAGATGGAAATATAAAACCAATCGCTTTCCCGTCCTTACTGCGATTGCAAGCATGTAAAATGTTGCTAGCTAGCCCCTATATGGACTAGAAAGCGGTTTTATTCACTGAAATCGTGAATGGAATTCTCATGCATGGCGCATCTTACCGGTCAAGGCCAATCGCCCTCCCATTGGTCTTGCGAGAGCAAAGGATGTGTACTGGAGGCGAATCAGACACATTGGATCATTTTTCCAAAGAATCGTGGGAAGATCTCGTCACTTCAATGAAAAATTCCTCGACTGCCTTCCTCCGACATTACTTATTTCCTTTTTAAGATATGGTGTAGTTCAAGTAGCCCATAGAAAGCGGCAACCTTGTAGATCCCGCCTGGGAGATACGCACTCATGAAGTTTGCCGCAGGAAGTTACTACCAATTAAAATGAGGAAAGACGTGTTTTCCGAATTTTTCTCAACTGGATTTTCATGTGAAGAACTACGAAGCCAATGGACCATCGGATTGGGCTAAGGAAATTATCATTGAAAGAGCTTATATTACTTCAAAAGACTGAGCTTTGGTGAGGTTACAAATAGGTACTTAAAATTATTAGGTTGATTCATAATAAATCGGACAAATGGTAGTGATGATTTCTAGAGATCATAACTCAGTAACGAATTAACGAAAATGGACGCGCGAGGTACCGTTGGAATGAGTATGAAAAGCTCTTCAAAGTACCGCAAAATAATCACTCCAAAGTAAATTCATTCCGCCACAATGCCGCACGATTTCAAGCGGTCCAGAGACCACATCCGCAACGTCATACTATTTCTATCGCTATCTGGCCAGGAACCCGCGGATATCGGCAGACGTCTGATAGAAGTTCACAAGGAGCATGCCCCCGGCAGAAGTACACTGTAGTTGTAGCATTCGAAGTTTGCGTCAGGCGACTATTCCATCGAAGACGAAAACCGCGGTTGGTGGAGCGTACACGGCGTGAGTACTGGGAGCTGCTCGATGAAGGTACCACAGTATCCGCCGACGTCTACGTTCGTCAATTACGAGAATTGAAGGCCAATGTCCAAAGCTCGCTACGGCGGCGGTCACATGTCTACTTCCAGCACGACAACGTGTCTACTTCCACAGACGCACTTCGCAAGATCGACCAAGGCCGAGCTGCTGTCGTACAGTTGGACCGTACTTCTATACCCACCGTACTCCCCAGACCTGGCCCCTTCAGATTTCCACCTTTTCTCCCACAGCCAACGCCACCTGGACGGCCAAGACTTCAAAACTCGCGACCAGGTCAAGGCGGCACTCGGCAACTTCTTCGAGCTCCAGCTTCCGGCCTTCTGGAGCAAGGGCATCCATGATCTGCCTATACCGTGGCAGAAGGTCATCGATAAAGATGGAGTATATTTCAAGTGAATCCCTGTTGTCGTAAAAAAGTTGTACGACAATGATTAAAATTGGTCAATTTGTCCGATTTATTATGAATCAACCTAATAACTATAGAGAAAATAACGTGTTCCACGGCGGTTGACGGTAACCACAGTGGAGCGTACTACCTGGTCTCTGCTTACGTTCTGGCTTTTTTATCCTTCTTTTTTCATTCTTATCCTTGCCGCATTGCTTTTGCTACTTTTCATCCTTCTCTCTGTCATCAGGAATGAGCACACACCCGTGGTTGAACAGGCTTCCGTTTCAGAATGGGCACTGCCTTTTGTTATGTTCTTATGCTAGGTTCTTTTTTAATTAATTTTATCATGAGTTTGGTCTCACTTCCTCTCTTCTTAGTCTCTAAATTTCCTTAGCGAATTGCACTGTGGGTGGAGAGCAGGAATACCTTAGCGAATCGCGTTCTGGGTAGAGATCATAGAAATACCGGGAAATTAAGAGGAAGGTCGTATGGGAGCCCCTTTTGGGGGGAATGGTCGTGGTTCCTTAAAATTTTCCTCAAGGCCACGCTTGAACCTGGTTGTGAAGTCCCAACAATTAGACACACCCAGGAGAGGAGCCGTCGCAGCGTTCTCTGTGTGCTATCAGGAGTACTTTGTTTAAAGGAACGCATACATGGTAGTGTAAGAATATTCGTTGCTATCCTACATTCACATTGATCCTCTCCTGGTGATGAAACGGGCGTAAAGCACAGCGTCATGCGGTGTCTATATGTACGCTGCTTTAGTTGAACAACATTTCGATAACCAAGATTGTGTAAGTTACCAAAGTTTTTTCAACATTGCACAGTTGAGCCGGCTCTTCAATCGAATTTGCCTGGCAATGAAGTCACTCTATTCAGTTTGGTACAGTGAGCAAGTTTGGTACAGTATCGAGGAATTCTTTGTGTTTTAGACTACTCTCATGTTGTAATGACAACTACCCTTGAAGAATCCTTGTCAGTCCCCTTCTACCTCTACCAAATAATTGTACAGCTCCCAGCAGGGAAGAGGTAAAATCGTCAAATTGAGCGCTACTGAGGTTCCTATCTCAAACCTCGAATACCACCTTTCTTCCTATAGAGAAAGTACAACCCCCTCCCCCCGGATACACGATCGTGAACCTGATCCGGTAAAGTGTCATGACGTTGAGTCTTTATAAAAACCTATCTAGCTATGGATAAACAACTCAAGGGTCTGACGGTACCTTCACGAACTGCTAGATATGAGAATTCCTAGAATTTGTCTGTGCGACGCGCTCCGTTTGCGAAACTCTCGACCTAACCACACTACAGTATGATGGTCGTGGCGCAGGGCACTCCAGGTGTCGAGGAAAATAGCCGCTCCAGTACGACCCTTCCCCCCTCTTCTATGGGTACCAAGTAGAACCCCTGCCCCTTTTTTGACCTCTAAAATGCCAGTAACTATTGCCGGATTGCATAGTTGCAATGTGTTTTATTGCTATATATCCTTACCTGAGGCAAAAAATATTTATTTTACATTTTATCATACGGATTTGCGGTGGGATACCCTTTGCTTCTCATCTGCTTATTGAAAGTTCAGATTTTGATGCATCGCTGACCTCTGAAGTACGACCCCCACTCTTCTATCCGGTCAAATACGACGCACCTGTCGAGGAATTCTGACTCGGTGTACCCTGTCGTGCCGAAAGTCACGAATTCGAATTCGAATCTTGGAATAGTGCCAAACTATGTCAAGATTCAAATTTCGACATTTACGATCAGGACGAACGAAATAGAAAGGAACGATCTCTACCCTACATGGAAGCTTAAAGGAGTCGTCCACGGAAAATGAGTTTTTGTGTTACCCATATGTTTATGTTGTATTTGCCTAACGTGGTCCTCATGCAAAATGTCACGCGAAAAAATGTGAATCTGGCTGAGATACAGCACCACAAAGTACGTCCGGTTGGGCGGGGCACCGAGTAAAAGCCTCGTCCAGTCGTCCCCGCCGTTGGGAACGGAGAGTGGGGCTGTTTACGTAACCTTCTGTTCCTACAGTGCGTCTCCGACCACGGCGGACGACAGGTCGAGGCTCTTACTCGGAGGTCCCACCCACTCGGACGTACTTTGTGGTACTGTATCTTGGCCAGATTCATATTTTTTCGCGTAAAATTTTGCATGAGGCCCACATCAGGCAAATACAACATAAACATATGGATAACACAAAAACTCATTTCCGTGGACGATTCCTTCGAACGTATTGGAGAGAAACCTGCAAGAGGTCAATAGGCAGAACAGACATCAAGTAGGGTCACCCAACAAGGTGTTACGTAGGTATTAACGAGAACTCTGTACAAAAATCCCACCCCCACGGGCGATGGAGGTGTATAGGCCGCACTCCACCGCGTGCTCAGAGATACCTGGGTGTCTGCCATTAGGACAGAAAATTAGCTTTAGGCGTTCGGTGTGCGACGCTATGGTGCGAGCTATGCCCGCCATATTGGATGGGTCCTGAAGCGATAACGGTGCTCTACGCCTCATTCTAGGTGTAATCGCTTCAAGAATCAACCAATACGACCCCCATAGCTGGCACCATCACGTCGCGGGCTAAGCGTGACCACGCGAATTTTCTGTCCTGATGGCATAAACCCAGAGATACCTTAATACACTTCCACTTTGACGTCTGAGGATCTGCCTGCTTTGTTGCTAGTATATCATCCTGTGGATCGGTTTCTGCTTCCTTCTGCGGATTGGATTTCTCGAATCAAGTCTTTATTATTCTAGAGTGGCATCGCTACTAGGGGCCCATGAAATGGCGGCTTTACGAAAATACGGCCATGGCCATGTGTCACAAAAAAATGTGTACAAAAACCAGCATAAGAATGACATCAGAGCAATATTAATAACCGATTCCTTGCTGAATCCTCGTAAGACTTGTCCTTTATCAACGGGACTCTGCGACGGACTGCGGCCTACCCTCCTGAAACGCTCCATTAAATCACTGTTACTGTTGAATGACATGGCAAGGTCTAGTTTTCGCATCTGCTGAGCTAGCTCCAATTCAGAAGAAGCTCTATTCTTCGCATATTGTAAAACATAAAAGCAATGTGCTGACCTCTTTGAAGAAATATTTTCTTTTAACACGTTGGCGACCGCGCGTTTTTTCGCGTGTCTGCCACGTGGGACATCGCGCGCTCTCCTATGCCGAGAATCGCGTCCCAGCATTGGGGTTTTTGATATTATCTTCCCAAACCAGCTGAATTTCGCGCGTACCTTGAGCGCTAATACAAAGTAGTGAGCGCTGCGAAACTTTAGATACCCCTCAAGAACTTGAATAAGGGATTACTGCATAGAAGTGATGGGAAGTGCCTAACCAGGTGATGGGCATGTGAAAAAAGTCGACGTCTCGCGAGTATAGATATCTTGACTAGGAATTGAATGGCCACAAATCTCCTGACTGACTATGGATTCCTGCGACAACTTCACCGAGCTGAATGCTAGCTTTAACGATCTGTTAATGGACAGCGATGTTAACTAACCTGTGCTGGATGACGATACAAAGCATGATAAAAAAAAGTTGTTGAAAAGATGTAAGTGTACCATTTTCACCCTAGATACCCTTGTGCATATTGATCAAAATTAACTATTTGTGGGTTTCAAATCAGTTAAAAAAGGGAATTTTCTGTGCTGTGTCCCACCATTGGGACGTATTGTCCCATGCGGCAGAAAACGTGCGTCCCAGCATTGGGACGCAATGTCGCCAACGTGTTAACAAGAATCACGATCATGAGCTAACTTCGGCATGAAAGTGGGCTACAGTAACCCTAAGCGTACTCACACAATCACACCGGATTAACGCCGAACAATCTGGTCAGTGCTCCTTGTATTAGAAATCTCAATCTAGTGCGTATGTTAACTGGTACATTCTCCGCTGTCATCAGACCATTGTTAGTAACACGTTATTGTACTGAGGCAAGATCGTTCAATGATCTTAATTATGTCGGAGTAAGCTTATGATGCATGTCCTGTCTTCAGCTTTCCTGATGAAACCGTGAGATACTAGCTCCGGTTGTAGTAGTTTCTCACAAGGGAAGCAACATAGCCACTTCTTTTATGGTAGACGGAGGAGAGTGAGGAAATTATTAAGGAGGGAGGCAATCAAAGGATACATTTTTTTAGAAGCAGTGGCCATTGGGTGTGTGCATTTATGATGGAAAATCGCTTCGCGGCGGCGCCATCAGTATGACTTGCCGAATCGATTGCCCTTGGGAGCCCGGCAGACCGTGGCTGCATCACCTCTGCACTTCCACCCATGCCACACTGCCTCCTGCACCCATGCCACCCTCCCTCCCCCACCCATACCACACTGCCTCGCTCTGCCATGCCCTGCCACTGGTACTCGCACCCGCCGAGCCGCTCGTCGCGCGCGGCCGCGCGGAAATCCGTCATAAGCGCACACACCCGTAGCCATTACGCATGTGAAGGATACGACCAATTATGTGGAGTCCTTAAGAAGTCGCAGTTAGTTAAGCATATTAATAAGCCAGCCGAATACGTGAGGTTGGTGGCGGCGCAACGCATGTTACAGATACCAGTTATGTACTCAATCTAAAAATTATGTAGGACTTGACAAAAATTATGTAGGACTTGACAAAAAAGCAGTTCCTCCCAACCCACACAGAACCGTGTGAAGAGGAGGTGGAGGGAGGTGGAGGAGTTTGGAGGTGAGGGGTGCACTCATATCTGCGCTGCCATCTCTTACCTAGTAATACCATTCTATAGTCATCAGTCGGTGCTAATATAGTTTGGTAGGGCCACTCATTGTCGCACTCTCGTCCTTTATCGAGACCGTTTTACAGTCATAATTTTGAACACTCATGTGTATATTTTTACTTGAAGGAATCGTCCATGGAGAAATAAGTTTCCCTGTTAACAGCATATTTATTTTGTATTTGCTAAATGTGGGCCGCGTGCAGAGTTTCACGCGAGAAAATGTGAATTCGATTAAGATACAGCACCACAAATTCCGACCGGGCGGACGGGCCTCCGGGCAAGTGCCCAGCCCGTCGTCCGGTGCTGTCGGAAAGCCATTGTAGGAACAGGAAGTCACGTAAATAGTCTCACTCTACGTTGTGAACCGTGGCGCACGACAAAACGGATCTCTTATTCGGAGGACCCGCTCACCCGGCCGAGAATTAAAGGAGCTGTATCTTAGCCGATTTCTCACTTTTTCGCGTGAAGCTTTGCACGTAGCCCTTATTAGGCAAATACAACATAAATACATTGGTAATAGAGAAACTCATTTTCTGTGGACGATTCTTTTGCGTCTCACTTCAAGGGTGAGGGATGGGGGTGAAGGCTCTCCCGGAACTTAGGCTTAGGCCAAAAGTTGAGCAAAAATAGCGGCGGATGACGAGCATAGTGAAGTGCCCTCTCCTCATCTACATAAGCACCCATTAGTTTACACACTCAAGCGTATTTTTTGACAGTGATGACATAAGGAAGCTTTTTCTTCCTTTAAATATTAGACAGAACACAAAACGGTGAAACAAAAAACAAGCAAAACACATTCAGGCAAGACACCGATCGCCGAACACAGTGGAGTGTCTCCTCACCTCCTCCCTCTCCAGCTACACAAGCACCTCTCTAGAAGCCTTAACTTGCACCGTCCGAAATGTAAAATTCCGATTCTCACATCAGCATGTTAGGTTGTAAGGAAAGTTCTTGCCGGTTTTTCGCGTCCACAAGATAAATTCAAATCTCAGAGCGCGTCAACACGAATCAGCTTACATGTTGTGCTCCTTAGATAGACAAAAAGTTGCTCTTTCCAAATATATGGTTTATTTGGAATGTCACAAGGTTTTCGAATTATTAGGGAAATTTTAAAGTACTGCGAAAATGGCACTTTTTAGATGACTTCACTTCACGAGTTCTTGTATAACCGAGCCTCAGCGAAGGTGACCACAAATGTGATTGCTGCGATGGGAGGGGTTGAAGCATTGCATGGAACACTTTGTCCGTGATTTCAAAAGTTCAGAAATGAAAACGAGCTGCTCGAATTTGCAATTGATTAAATCGCTTTAACTAAGACGGCAGAAAGCGATGAGCGCCCATACTTGCGGGGGATATCCACAATTATTGGCCCTCAACATACACTTGGTTAATCACCTCAAGTAGCCTTGATTCGGAAGAACCCAAAAAATGGGTGCCGCTGGACCCCTTAGGGCAGCTATGCGCAAGCGCATTTTCCCGAAATCCTCTCCCAGTAATTGAAGCAGTTGCAGGCTGAAGCCCTTACTCGTCCATCATATTCACCATATCTATCGCTAACTAAGACCCACTTCCCAAAACATCTGGACAGCTCCTTCAGCAGCAGTGTGTTCAGAGAGAATGGTGATTTGAGGTCGAGTTTTTTCGATTTCGCGCTATATAAATCATCAGCCCTTCATCGAAATGAGATAAACAACCATCCATGATATTGCCAAAAGTGTAGCCAACCAAAGGTGTTTATTCTGTGAGAAAAGATGCAGCCTGAGCCGAGTTATGATCTCGCGAAGTAGAAATTGCGAAAACCGGCCAAAACTTTCCTTACAACCTAATATATGTAGGCCTTCAACAAGGGTTATTCGGCGTAAAGTCTGGGTGAAAGCGTGAGTGCGCTGCAAGTAAACCGAAATTCGCGTTTTGAGTATTAGTGTATCCCTTTGTCCCTCAGAAATTTGCTCATTGTGCTGGAATCACACTGTTTGAAAGATAGTGAACGCTAAGGACGAAATATTAACATTGTTTGAAGGTACAAAGACATTACTGGAAGACCGAAGTTTGTCCATAGTTCTGGCAAAGTACAAGAGTTGAAGTTTACTTCCATAAAGCCGTTAGTTATGCGAAAGTCCAGTCAAGGAGAATGTTGAAAAATTTCAAAGTGTTTCACTCAACTCGTCATAACTTCCTTCAGTCTTAACCATATGAGTGCGATCTTGTTGTTAGCGGTCTGCGAGGCTGCCGCTTTCGAATGCCTATCTGAGCCATGCCATATCTCCAAAATGAAAGATGTTATTTTGAAGAAAGCCAGTTGAGGATTTTTTTGTCGAAGTTGCGAGATTCGCTCCCGAATCTTTGAAAATATTGACCCCTTGTGTCTGTTACGCTTCCAGTACTCATCTTTTGCTCTCAAGAGACCAACAAGAGGGAGGGGGGCTTTAGTCAGGATTGACCTTCCACGGCTCCTGCCTCGCACCTTCCCTAATTACTTCGCACCTCTCCGACTGTGCCTGAAGGATGACCTCCCTAATTGCCTTCGCTTAAGTCAACATTTACAGCGCAAGGAACAGAATGCGTGGATTTTTGTTGGGACAAAGAGAGATTTGCAGAATTAATTGAAATTATTAGGTTGTAAGGAAAGTTCTGGCATAAAGCATTGGATGGAACATTTTGTCCCTGGTTTCAGAAGTGCAGAAATGAAAACGGGTCGCTCGAATTTTCAATAGATCAAATCGCTTCAACTGAAACGGCAGAAAGCGATGAGAGCCCATACTTGCAGGGGATGTCCAAAAGTATTGGCCCTCAACACACAGGCTTTGTTAACCACCTCGAAAGCCTTGATTTGGAAAAACTCAAAAAAAAGGGTGCCGCGGGACCAGGGTCAAGCCTCCCTTGAGGAATCCTCAACGGGGGGGGGGGGGGAGGTCGTATTTGGTCCGCTAGGAGGGGGGGGGGGTCGTAATCGTTGAGGTAGGCAGTGATCAACAGAATTTCTCAGGTTTAGGGTCTAAAGAGTAAGGGGAGAACTGATAAAACTGACTAATTGGGTTCGAAGCTAAAACTAGTTTAACTTGATCACCATGGAAACCTCATGCATGGCGCGTTCCACGGCGAAACCGGCCAGTGCCAATAACCCTTTCGTTGGTCCGCTGACACCGAAACCACGTACAGAGATACCTACGAAATTCACCGATCAACCGTGAAGAGCGATATCTATCAACGGGACCACCGTGGATGGACACTCCAGAAACAATGGGAAGAAAAGGAAAAATTTGCTGATATGGACTTCTTCCATATCTTACTACGATCGCAAGTGCGTAATCTAGTGTTAGCGGCCACTATACGGACCGGAAAAACGTTTGTATTCTTTGAGAATGTGAATGAAATCCTCATGCATGGCGCATCCCACAGAGAAGCTGACCGACGCTTTTCGCCTTCCCACTAGGCCTCCGAGAGCGAAGGATGCATACTGAAAAAATTTTAGTAGCAATGAATCGATTTTTGGGAAGATTCGTGGGAAGATCTCGCAAATTCGGCGAAAAAAAGCCTTCCTCATCACACTTCCCTCATAATAACTTTCTTCATTTTGAAGATATGGTATAGCTCAGGTAGTCATTCGAAAGCGACAACCTAGTAGACCCTGCTTCACCAAAACGAACTCATATGGTTAAGTTTGAAGGAAGTTATGGCCATTTCCGTGAAACACTTCAAAATTTTGCTCATCAAATCCTCATCAGGAAACCCATATAGAGAACTAAGCAACCATCGAGCAAAGCAAGCGGTCAGTAGATAGGCCTTAGGGAGTTATTAGGAAAACAGGTCACAGATGCTTGAAAGATGGGCTCTAGGTAAAGTTTGAAGTGTTTTTATAATGTCGAAATTTAGTACGGGGAAGATAACGCGCTCCAACGCGTCGCCGCGTCGCACGTCGCCTGAAACGAAAAATGAATTCCAGGAATTACTACTGATCCAGTTTCTCTCTCGGTTTATCTTATGTGTTATGCGTTTTTACATGTTATGGTTGTTGTTATGGTTGTTCATGTGTTTTATGTTGTTATGGTTTCTTTATGTGTTTTTACCTTTCTCCCGGCGCCCGTTATTCGTGTACAACGAATTCGTGAATCACGAATTCGTTTTTGTGAACCACGAATTTGTAGAATCACTTCTTATCACGGATTTTTTTAACGAATTCGTGAATCACGAATTCGTTAAAAGCTTCGATATAAGCTATTCCACGCACCCTAGAGCATTTCCCGAATATTTCTCGTTGGTGTCGTATTATGGGTAATTTTTGGATAGACAAAGCGATATCTAAAAAGGTCGTCAACTGATCGAAATAACAGTTAGTGCTAGGCAGCAATACTTTGATTATCGACTGACGACTTTTTGGGAGACACCTTGAGTATGGGAACAGGAAGCGCCGACTAGGGGTTGGGGAGATTTCCCCAAAATTTGCCGCAACCCTAGGCTTGACCCTGGTTTTGCCCAAGTGTACTGTTATGACCATTCACGTTATGCCCATTCTTACTAATTCAAGATGAACAGTATATTCATTTTCAAGGGTCTTCTCACTTATCGGGAGCGGATGTGCAAAATCGCACTGAATTGCTTGGTAATTTGTGTCGGTTTTTTTTGCAATAGGCGCGGGTCTTTACGCGAACGGATTGGCTATCTACCAGTCGTTTTTGGATCCGGATCTCTGAGCTTCTCATCTCTGTGAGTTTCCTTCTGTTTCTACGATTTTTACAGGGATTAAACTCACTTTTCTCGCAGATTTGCTCACGAGCATGCATATAATCGACTCGCGAATGTTCAGTGAACTTAGGAGAGTAATCAGTCAACACTATTGATATTTTGAGCACAAAGTTTTCACCCCTTAAATTGTATTCAAGTCAGAATTCATGAAGAAAGTTCCCTTCGATCGACAAAACTTCTTTTGGGGTGGGAAGGAGGGAGGGAGGGCGTTTTCTTCGCCACGCGAAACTGTTTTTGAGAAAAACTGTGTTAACATTTAAAAAACCTTTATTGATATGCAACAGATTGTAGCAAATGTAAAAATAACAATAACAGACGTAAAAAAGGGGGGGTCGTACTGAGACCCCCTTTTGGGGGAAGGGGTCGTATTTTTTGAAAATTTTCCTCATCTGGACGCTTGACCCTGCGCGGGACCTCTCAGAGCGGGTTGCGCAGGCGCATTCTCCACAAATCCTCTTCCAATGATTGAAGCAGTTGCAGGCTGAAGCCCTCACTCGTGTATAATATTCACCAGCTCTAGCGCTAACTAAGCCCCATTTTCTCAAACATCTGGACAGCTTCTTTAGCAGCAGTTTTCAGAAAGTGGTGATCTGAAGTCGACTTTTTTTGATTTTGCGCTATATAAATCGTCAGCTCCTCATCAAAATGAGATCTGCAAATATCCATGATATTTCCAAAAGTTTTGCAAATCAAATGGTGCTTATTCTGTGAGAAAGACGCAGTCTAAGCCGAGTTGTGATCTTCTGAAGTTGAAATTGCGAAAAGCGGCCAAAACTTCCCTTACAACCTACATAATATTAAGAATCCATGAAAGAAAGAGAGATAAAGTAAAAGTGAAAAATGAAACAATGAGTCTGAAATGAAAAAGAACTAACTGAGCAATTTATGAGAAGTATTCTGGTAGTTTTCTGATTTTCTGATCTCTGAGTCCAAAAAGTTCGTTAGAAACAAGATACTTTCTATTACGTCTTTCTATCCTTACATTACTAACTTTCTTATAACTTCGAAATTCTCTTTTTTTTCTGCTACATAATGATTTCATTCGATTCTACTTATTCCATCTAGCTGATGTAATAAAGATCTTGATTAGTTACGTAGTTGATGAATCGATGAAGACAGATCGGCCAATTAAGCGAGGTCATCCCTAAGGCGCATACGCAGAGGTGCGAAGTGATTAGGGAAGGTGCGAGGCAGGAGTCGTGGGAGGTCAATCCTAACTAAAGACCCACACCCCAACAAGATGGTGGTTGGCCTCGGCTAGCCCATTGCGGGACGCCCATGAATGAGGATTTCCTTCCCATTCTCAGTGATTACAAATGCTTTTTTGGTCCGCATAGTGGCTCGCTAGCACCAGATCAAGTACTTGCAATCGTAGTAGGATACGAAAAAAGTCAATATCTTCTAATTTTTCATTCCATAGTTTCTGGAGTTTCATCCACGGTGGTACTTGTGGATAGATGCTGCTTCCCACAATTGATCGGTGAATTCCGGATGTGTCTCTGTACGTGGTCGGTGTCAGTGGACCAATGAAAGGGTTGCATTGGCTGGCTTTGTTGTAGATAGCGCCATGCATGAGGTTTCACTGATGATTAAGTCAAATTAGTTCCGTTTTCGAACCCAGTGTCGGTTTTATCACATCCCCCTTTGCACTTTGGACCCTCAGCTACCTCAACGATTACGACCCCCTACCCTCCCAGCGGACCAAATGGGACCCACTGCCTGTCGAGGATTTTTCGACGGAGGCTTCACCTGGTCACCACAGTGTCGGCGGGGACATGATTTTGACGCGGTCGTTGCCAGCGTCGGTGCGCAAAGTAGAATGCGGTTTTAGGGGCCTAAAGTGTTGCTCGTGCACGTCTTCAATACAGAGTTTTAAGGAATTTTGATTGTGTGCATAGTTCAGGGCTTCACATCCAAGATAGAAATCATGACATCATGGTATTTCGAAAGTTTTCCCACATCTGTTATGACGCGAGCATTCCTTAATGCCTCGGTGAAGGGGCGTTGGGGTGTGTGAGTTTTGCACAAAATCCTTGTTAACACTTCAAACTCGCACCTACCTAGCACCTTGCCATGCTGGGTGGCCTTACTTATATGATTAATCGCTCTGACTGTTGACCTCTTCTCAATTCTCGACAGGACATATGAGAATGAAACAGTAAGTAAAAACCATATTTAATCGAATAAGTGTATGTACAGGGTCCGCCAAAATTACCTGCGCGGGATTGCGGTGCTTGATGTATTAATTTTTTTTGCAGCGATGAGGGGTCAAATGGCTATCAAGCTTTTAATTTGGTTCCCTTCTATCACCATTCAAAGTCGCAGTCATCAGCGTTCGTTTCTCACAAAATGGTTGGCCACCATCCCCTCCGATCATGCCCTCAAAACACTTCAATTGGGCGCGCCACCGAGACCTTGTCTTTTCGGATGAGAAGCTTTTCACGGAGGAGTCGATCTTCAACCGGCAAAATCTTCGTGTGCATTGCACATCCCTTGAAGAGTCTAACGACAAAGGGAGAATACAAGAATGTTCTGGTCATCCAAGGAAAATCATGATTTGGGTCGCCATTACGTATGGAGTCAAGTCACCACTCATTTTTATCGAAGAAAATACCAAGATCAATACAGGGTTCATTTGGAGACCGTACTAGAGAACACCTTGATGCCGTGGACAAAGTGCCATATCGGGTCCGGTATAAGCGTGCTTCAGCAGGATTCAGCACCAGCTAATCGGTCAAAGGTGGCCCAGCAGTGGGGTCAAGACAACCTCCCAAGCCTCATCAGTGCTCAAAATTGGCCCTCGAATAGTCCCGATCTTAATTCGATGGAGTATTCTGTATGGTCCTACTTGAGAAGCAAGGCCTGCTCTAAGCACCACCATACGATCAAAGCCCTGAAGAAAGACTTCTTGGAAATATGGGATGAAATCTCCCCGGAGTACCTGCGCGCCATGGTGGACGCCTTCCCATCTCGTCTCGAGGCCTGCATCCGTGCCAAAGGAGAACATTTTGAGTTGTAATCATATATTTTGATACTGAATGCTATTAATAAACTGTCACCGAAAAATTAGTCCGCAACTCTTTGTTTACCAGTTTTCACAACGGTGGATATCTGCGCACGTAATTTTGGCGCACCCTGTAGTATCAAAATATCGTTGATGACCAGCCAATGAAAAATGAAAGAGTGCAAAAGACACTTACCTTACCAATATAGGTGGCTAGTTTGGAAAATGGGATTCATCA